>OX439003.1:12613333-13813333 GCA_949316495.1 Amphiduros pacificus | reverse complement strand
AAATATCTATCTCTATTTGTCTTCTTGCCTACTGTCCTGCCGTTAACTCCTTATACTTATGTTCAGGTAAATATTTCATCATCTATCTTCAGCAACTTTCCACTTACAGTACATTAAGATATTACAATACTTCACAAAAAAATGTAATCACATAGATGGGTTTTGCGGCAAACTAAGATCTACAGTGCTGCCCCCTTGTGCACAATGATATGGCCACACCCCTGCCTAGCAACACAGCCAAATCCAATCAAACAGAAATGTATTTCTCAGGCAGGATGATGCCATCATTAGGAGGCATTTTATGAACAGATATGTCGGCCAGTGAGGAGATGACTACGTAATAACTCTGCAGCTCACGGCAGGTCTGTGCCAATCATCATTTAGGTTATATTGATGATCAGCCTGGGCTGGCTGGCACTTGAGACCACACATATGCATACTTATCTGGTAACCCCTGCCTGGGACAATATTATGCTTGTGTAATAATACAGGTGGCTGGCCCAGCACGGTCAGCAAGCTACACTGCCCACATGCTGGACTGACCAATGCAGCAGAAAAGCAACAAGAGACAGATGCATTATTGTCTTGCCAAAATACTTCAAACCCCTCCACAGTCACAGCCAAAAACATAATGCGTCACACAGATGGTGACCATACTGTTTATGCCTTAGAAACGCATGACCAAACAGCCTCTTCAAATAGCCTTTATGCCTTTGAGTCAAACTGCTTTTATGATCTATATCCTTAGATCTTTTTCATATAAAATAATCAGACAAAAACATCTTTTAATAAAATGTCATAATCTGTTTGTATAGATTATCATGATTTTAAGGTAATAACATTTTTAGGATATCTATTTGTTCCTTATATGCATTTGATATTTGACCTTAATGTTGTATGTCTAACAATACAAATGATTTTTTTCCATTTTAATTAAATCCTTGATCATCAGTACCTGTCCAAGGTGATGAGGCTTCATTTAATTATTCTCATAATGATGTCATATTCACAATATGAGAAGTGCAGGCCTTAATTACAAAACATAAACAATGTGTTGTGTTGAGGCAATAAAGCAGCTGAGAACGGTGTGCGGACATGACCCCCCACTGAACCAAAGTCACCACTAATCTACAGTATTCACAGTATTCACACCATCACAACATGCCACTTCCTACCTGATGCTCTGCCAACTCATCTGGATGGCTGGACCCACTGTATGTCAACAACATCCAAGGCCAATAATGTGATGACCAACTGTATGCTATTGCCAACAGACCACTAATCTTTGATGATCATGATCAACATAATGCTGATATGTGACAGTCATTGCCAACACAATGCTGATATGTGACAGTCATTGCCAACACAATGCTGATATGCGAGAGTTATTGCCAACACAATGCTGATATGCGAGACTTATTGCCAACACAATGCTGATATGTGACAGTCATTGCCAACACAATGCTGATATGCGAGAGTTATTGCCAACACAATGCTGATATGTGACAGTCATTGCCAACACAATGCTGATATGTGACAGTCATTGCCAACACAATGCTGATATGCGAGAGTTATTGCCAACACAATGCTGATATGTGACAGTCATTGCCAACACAATGCTGACCTGTGATGATAATTGTTAACAAATAGCTGATCTGTCCAATTGAACTGTGTATGGTATTTCACTTGACCTTTTTGTGCATATTTGCGTGACAGTCCACTTGCCCTTTTTCAGTGATTTTTCAATTTGGCCTCTTCTCAGCATGGATATTTAACATTTTTCAAAATGATATTACCTAGATTTTAAAAAATAAAGAAACATAAATATTGATGAGGTAAACACAATAAATCCTGTATTATAAACTCATACAATCTTCTCCCTAACTTCAAAAGAAGACAAATCATATTTTTAAGAACATCTATCTCTTTGGTTGAGCGTTGAAATCTATTTAACACTGTCAATGATGGATGCATGTTGGTGGAGACTGCCAGCCGATGTTTATAAGTATCAAGAGCAACAAGCATCCTCAGACTGCTAGATATGGAGGCTAGACTTGTGTAAATGTAGTGTTGCCACTTGGGAAAGGGAAAGGGAAGTTTGTGCAGTCTAGATGTCACGTTTACCTCGCGACTTAGTCCCAAGGCTCAAGGTACAGGCCCCGGCACTGTTGCTCTCTGTGGAGGAGCCACTCCTCTCAGCACAACTCCGATATTCTCATCAGAATATCACTGAAATAACGACAGCACCCTGATCTTGCACACTCAATCAAGTATGGCAACAGAACAGTGGGCAAATTATACTCCCATTCATAATGTTAAAAGGCTCTTTGTAAAAGGTGCAGCTCATTTGTCTATGGATATATTTACAAAGGCCCAACCTCATTCATCATAAAATCACGGAGCCACGATTTATTTGCCACCTGAAAAAAATCTATGATTGTGTTTTGTTATTGTATCACAAGATGGTATGCAGAGGTGGTGAGGTGATTCAAGAGAAGCAAGATTGGTTCTGATATGGGAAGCAGAGAGGGTGGCAAATGACGGCATCCTGAAGAACCCCACCAAATAAGACAACACTGCCGGAGACAGGCACGAGATTGTACTGTCATCTGCACACCATTGTTATGATAGGCAGGGCCATGGCTGCCCGACCACATCCAGAGCCCTCGGTGCCATCGCTGTACAAACATACACTTACTGTGCACCACCACAACATGTAACGTGATTGTCCTCATTGAATCACGGCCAGACGATCATCCTGCACTCAATACTCTGCAAATCAAATCATGGCAGCCGAGCAAGGTGTATGCTTCGTATGCGATTCCTCCTATGTCCACAGGCTTACTGAATCTGTAAGCATGGTTACCTCCAACCATTATTCACATATAAATCTGGTGTGATAGGGGTCAGCCTGAGTAATAACCATCAATCAAGGCTCCAAAATTATGTGGCAATGCAATTAGGTTTTCCTTACTCAAATGATACTTTTTCCCACAAAGTCTTTATTGCGAAGTAAATCAAATTCACCAGAAACGTGATAATGAAGGTATAATGTTAAACAAATTTCCAAGCACAGGTATACCCAAAGAAAAAAGAAGTAAAATTATTTATGGATGTGATATCCAATTAAGAATAAAGCACAAGATGAGTAAGGTGTGAATCACAGCATTTTTGTCTTATGTATAAATTACTTGACAAATATTGTGCCATATATTTTTGGGCCAATGACAGGATGCAGCATTTCATCCTTATAGCCAAATTATCACTAAAATATCGCAAGAGTCTGTCCTTATCCAGCTTCACACCATCTCTGCCGAAGGTTTTAAGGCTTAGCCTTTACGTTAGAATTGCTCTAAAACGAGTAAGCTGGGTCTATCCCACCCTCCGATCCATCAGCTTACAGCTTGCAAAACATGCTTGCCAATTCATCATTTTAATGAACTAGTCATCGGCGAGACCATTAAACGGTCCATTTAAGCTAAGCTACAAGCCATCACAGGAGAGTCTCCTTCATTCTTCATGGAGTTCAAGGCTGACCTGATTCTATCACAAAGTGTTATGCCGCCAAGCCAAACTGACTTGCTAACCTGACAATTGATAGCAAATCAGTCAAGCGATCAAAAGTAGATGGCAGCACCATCTGACAAATGTCCTCGCCCTCATTTATAACACCACATGGGCGTCTCACTAGGGCCCCATGGACAGGAAGTTATCTGCTGGTAGAACCTGCTAATAGGAAGAGATCTCCCGGTCAGGGTGGTAAAAAAACAAGTTGTGATCTGTTAACAAAGACTGCAAATGAGACACTTTTGTTTTTAACAGATATCTAGTGCTTCGGAAAACAGCAGTACACTGTTGGTGTGTATATCCAGAGTAACACATGGCAGGGCTTAACATTAAGGGTTTGGTTTTCAGCCCAAAAGGTCCAAGATTTCCGCAGATATGCTGGACCTTTTCTCAAATCTACAGACCCATTACATAAAGCAATGAAAATATGAGAAACATTCACTTAAATTGAACCAGTAGAAAGTAAAATTACTGGCTCATACTGGCAAGGAAGCATCAGAAAACCTCAGGGCCACTTAACAATACCAAACCCAGCATGGTGGTGCCACAATGCCTGTATAAAAATACACACTAGGCTTGACCAAATATGTTTTGCAAAATATCAAATAAACTGTTTCTTATGTATACAAAGCCGTAAAAAATATAGCCGCCACCTGCTGTTGGAGTAAAATCTTGATTACTCCCTTCAGTTGTACAATACAGGCCAAATTAATGTGTGATGCTGCCGCCTCTTGATCTACAGATATGATGGAGGACTGCAAATGTATGGGCAGGCTTCAATATAGGCCATCCACTACTGGGGTTGCAACCTTAAGATCCACCAAAACAAAATAGCCTCATAATATAAGAATCTCACCATCGAGTCTGATCCAGCAGTATAAAGTAATATTATAATAAAGGTTCATCACTGCTAATCACATTATTAAATGTGGAAATATAATATATGGTCATCACTGCTGGTGACATTTCACATCCAGTATGTTGCATATTGCTTCTCAATGTGTGGGTACATTTTCATCAGCCTGTTTCGATCTTTTTCGATCACAAAATTGAGCTGTATCTTTTCATACCAGATAATGGATAGTATCTGGATGGCAGTTCCTGACATACCCCAGAGCTTGGTACAAGCGTAACCATGTCAACATTTGTCAAGCTTGGCTATTGACAATGTGCTGTCAATGGGAGCCTCTAGTAATACCATCCAATACCCTAGACTAGGACCGAAACAAGGGCTGAGGCTATCATAGCTCGGGAAAATATTGCAATTTATCAAATCCTCTCTATCATAAAAAAAAACAAATTAAAATTAATGTCCATTAGCAATATATAAACAACTTTTTTTCTGTGCCATTTCTGTTGGTACACTTTTATAGGTCCAACTCATGGCAGTCTGTTTGGTTCAATTCAAATATTGCTTAATTCAACCATCAATGTGATAATTGAATTTCCCACTCAAACAACAGAACACCTCGAGGGATAGGACAACATATGACTACTTCACAGACAAAGTCTGGGATGTGTCTTAAGTGAAACGATATAAAATCAAGAAAGATGTGAAATGGAAAAATGATTTGTAACGCAGCAACAATCAACATTGTGTCCACCTTATCATTAACATGAATCAATACATTTCCTGTGCTCTTCTTTTGTAGTCAAATAGAAACACCTGCAAATTTTTTAATATGTTCTTTGTTGTCCGAAAGAGGAAACTTGTTAAATAGGGTGGGACATTTAGGACTCAACTGTGGTGTTTGCGCCTGCCACTATCTGCCAAATGGCAGTAAAAGCAGTGTAACACATGTAAGAATCATAATGTTTGACACCGGCAACTACCGCCAAATGGCAGTTAAAAAAACACTAACTAAAACTCTGTATTGAGGAGTTCACTGCACAGTAAGCAAAACATGCCCCACCCTGATCCAAAGCTAACCTGGATAGCCCAGATAATATGCCCCACATCTCAAGCTTACCCTAAATAGACAGGGCAGGGGCATCTGGTACTCGGAGGCTTCTCTCACGACATATCATACACAGAGTCAGGCTAAGGCATTTGCTTAGGAGGATGCTTTGGAGGGGGCTTCTGAGTACAGGAAATTATCAGGAAAGTGTCTCTCCGCCTCCTTCTTCTTGACAGGTTCGATGAGTCTACTTGTGAGAACTCACTGTGGAAACAGACACAGGTCTTGTAGAGTTCATCTCAAAGTACACAACTACTACACATGACATATGATAACAAAGCGATAGACAATACAATGTTGATAAGGTCGATTCCTCTGTCCTTGACATCAGCTGATCGTGAACTAAGTCAACTCTGAACAGACTTTGTCTCAAACAGTCCTGATGCAATTACAGTTCGGGTAATAAATCCCATCTTTTTAGCTTTTGGAAAATTTCTGTGAACAATTAGATTATTTGTGAAGTAGGTCAAGGTCAGGTCAAGGCCAGGTAAAATTGACTGGTGCTTTTGTCATTTGCACACCAGAACGACTAAATCCCGAAGGAAATAATAGATGAGATGCATTTGATTTGTTGGCATAACTTGCCAAGCATAAAAGAAGCCAGAGATTTTGCAAATGTCAAACCGAAAACAGGTTTTACAATTGAGTTTGAGCTTTGTCCAAATGTGGTTTAGTGGAGGGAATCAATGGACTGTGTGGAATTCCCTGGTGGTGCTTTGATTAGGCCACATGGCCACTCAGC
The DNA here is from genome assembly GCA_949316495.1 of Amphiduros pacificus. Classification (NCBI taxonomy): domain Eukaryota; kingdom Metazoa; phylum Annelida; class Polychaeta; order Phyllodocida; family Hesionidae; genus Amphiduros; species Amphiduros pacificus. The sequence goes on along the minus strand of OX439003.1, from coordinate 13,807,066 downwards.
AGGCAGTTGAGACTGCGGCCACAGGTCAGTAATGTGAGGCTGATGGGGCATTATTGCATCTTGTGTGTCACTAACTCACTTTGAACTGCACTTTGACAAGGTGTGTAGCCCCAAATGTAGATCATTGAGTTATACCAATCTCGGGGACATCCGTCACGATATATGACAGAAGTTACTGAAATGGCCAGGAAAAAGGGTCCTTCAATGTTGTAATTTTTAAGGATTCTAGCTTTTATACATGGCAAGATGGCTGTCCAGCCCTGATAAGAGGCAAGATTGTTACCCTGGCCTTATATCAGGTGGGATGCCAATTGGTTTTGCCGATTAAACTTAAACTTTAAGATGGCTACCCCACCCTGATACAAGGCAAGATGGCTACCAGCCCTGATTCAAGGCAAGATGGCTACCCAACCCTGATACAAGACAAGATGGCTACCCAAACATGATACAAGGCAAGATGGCTACCCACCCCTGATACTTAGCAAGATGGCTACCCAAACACGATACAAGGCAAGATGGCTACCAAACCCTCATACAAGGCAATATGGCTACCAAACCCTCATACAAGGCAAGATGGCTTCTAATCCGAGGTAAGATTAGCCATACTTCAGGTATTAGCCTGCGATGGGATCAGATAGATATTTGTCGTGTTCTATATCATGTTACCACTCTGGCTCCATAGTTCTTCGTGTGTGCACTCTCCAGCCTGCATGCGCACTTCCTTCACCAACTTCTCTGCATAATGCATGCTGCACACAATCTGCCTAACATCAAACTATCATCTTCAACTGCACATGGCATGTGTGAAGGTAATCTATGCAAAAGCTCTATAGCTGCTCTCCATTGTAAACAGCTTCTATTTCTCTAAATCTGAAAGTGTGGGAAGCTGATAGGTGTGACCTACCTTGGTGACCTTGTCATCAGATGGAGACCGGGTCACATCTTTCATCTCCTGCTTCATCCTATCTTAATCACCGTGCCAGTTGACAAATCGGCCCATCTATGATTCTCAACAATACTCACAGCTTGCATCTTAAATCTTGCAGGAACTACAAACTACTTTTCAGTGGCAAGTAGAAACGTATCCAGACTTTGGCACAGGGAGTTAAGAGGGTTTTTTTTATAACAAGACACTATCCATATGGCTTGGCTGTACGCTAGATAATTGCACTTAAGGATTTGGTCTGAGTGGCAACTAATTTCTGCTAAATGCCCTGTGCCAACTGCCAAGAAAAGCCATGTGCCTGTGCTGCCAATTAGCAAAGTCCTTGCCTTGAAGCCTTGATCGCCATAAGTGTCACACTGATCCCAACCTTGTACAACCTCCCAATATATCCATCCAAGAGTCTCCCTATCCCAATCTCCTCATCCAAGAGTCTCCCCATCCCAACCTCCCCATCCAAATGTCTCCCCATCCAAATGTCTCCTCATCCCAGTCTCCCCATCCACAAGTTTCCCCATCTGCAGTCACCCATCTAATCTATGGCATCTGTGGAGTTGCAAACAAGCCCTGGACTGGCACTCATGGCATTTCTATCTTAGAAACAATATGGCCTCAAATGTCAATATGCACTCCTGGAAAGCAAACTACTCTTCCAGTCAAGAAACGTGCTGATAAACAACAGACAGCAGCATTGACAGAGTATACAAACCGTCTGAGTCAGAGCAGGGAACTGGTCGCATGCCATGTTAGACCCAGACGGCATAATACTGAGATCATGACAGCATAATACTGAGATCATGACAGCATAATACTGAGGTCATGAAGGCAGAATACTGAGGTCATGACAGCATAATACTGAGGTCATGATGGAGACATAATGCTAAGTTATGATGGGGACATAATACTGAGGTCATGATGGGGACATTATACTGAGGTCGTGATGGGGACATAATACTGAGGTCGTGATGGGGACATTATACTGTGGTCGTGATGGGGACATTATACTGAGGTCATGATGGGGACATTATACTGAGGTCGTGATGGGGACATAATACTGAGGTCGTGATGGGGACATTATACTGAGGTCGTGATGGGGACATTATACTGAGGTTGTGATGGGGACATTATACTGAGGTCGTGATGGGGACATTATACTGAGGTCGTGATGGGGACATAATACTGAGGTCGTGATGGGGACATTATACTGAGGTCATGATGGGGATATTATACTGAGGTCGTGATGGGGACATCATACTGAGGTCATGATGGGGACATTATACTGATGTCGTGATGGGGAAATTATACTGAGGTCGTGATGGGGACATAATACTGAGGTCAAGATGGGGACATAATACATCATGTTATTGTCACAGACTTTAAAAGTTTAGTCTGTAGAGCTTCATATAGTTTATGATCTCTATCAATAATGTTGCAGTCTTTGAATGAAACCGTTCTTCATTTGGCATGTCCTAACAAATACCTCTAAATCTACCTATCAAGTTACTTTTCTGTTTTCAAATACGAGGCTGCATATGTTGAGTGACACATACTAATGATGACACTGGTCCTTTTTTTATGTGAATTGTTCAGAAGCCAGACATAAATAAATGGACCACGACTCATAGAAATGACACATACTATGTGGACAGAATGAGTCACTCAGTCATGCAGCAGACATGCAGTCAGAGACAATTTATTTTACAGATCTGGCAATCTTATTAGCAAAGTTAATCTGTTTTGCAGGCAACTGGACATTTCTTTTAAAGGCGTCCCTTATTTCTACGGGTTTCCCCGGTTGTCAGTTTGACTGTATTCTACATATAGCATCTTCCGGGAGGCTGGTCATATCGACATTCCCCATCCCTGTACTTGCTGCTCACTTTACTTCAGATAAATGAGACTGATGAAACAAAACATTAAATACTTTGAGAGGGCTGTTCTGTGGATGTGTGATGGGAGGCTGGACACGCAATGCTGAGGTCCAATAGCTGGAGCCAAACATCTATCTGGTTATGCATTAACCTGACAAAATAAGGTTGCGTGCCTTTGACAAGAAAACATCTGGTCATTCATAACTATTACATGGCAATTTACGGTCATATATAAATCATGTATGGATCAATATGGTCAAGCCATGACACTTGTTTATGTGTGACCAAAGAGATGTTTTGCTCCAACTGTTAAAACTTTTGCTTCAACACAGGACGCTGAGAAACCCAACTGCCAATCAAATCTCAGCAATGTATGCCTTAATGGAGCACTAAGAGATGCTATCTGTAAATCATCCCTTAATACCCAAATATGTGTATCCATCCAAATGATTGTTCAATATCTCATGCTGACTGCTGACTGCCTATGACATGATGCAAGTGCAGTCTGTGAGCTTATATGCTCACGGCATAACAATACAATAGTTATAAATGACATAACCATATCGGTAGAGGTTGAAGTATGGTTGACGAGAGTGGCTGGCCTCGAGATGTGACACAACCCAGTGACATCTCCGATGAGACAGATCTAAGCTTGTCTCCAATATCTGCCTATCTCAGCCTGTCTCATCCATTACTGGCTCACTCAGTTCACACTACATCCTCATTTCCAATAACCCTCTCCTTTGATCTCATTACATCACACAGCGCTTGTAATATCTATTTACATTGTAATCTTCTTCCATCATTTTTCCACGAATCCTGGTTTTCAATAAAGAGAATGGGAAAAAATATAAATCATTATCTGAATAATTGATCTGACAGTGTTTAATATCATTTTGTTCTGTGTGAACGTACTTAATGACAAATTCTCTCTCCCTCAACAAGGAATGCTATGCCTTAAAAATTGACGTTTCAGCTAATGGTATATGTCTGTTTAATTTCTCATTTCATGAGTTTATCTTAATATTTTAGTATTTTAATCTACTATATTACCCTCAAGTGTCTGTGTACAATCCAATTTTTTTGTATTTTGCAGAAATAATATAAACTGTATTTTATTGAGGAAAACAAAAACACAAAAACTAACCCAAAATATCTGATCTCAACAAAAACATAATATCTTAATTTATTTCTAAGCATCTCAATTAACTGCAAATAGTGAATTTTACTGTCTTTATGGTTGTCAATTGGCAGCATGTATTAACCATGGATGCATAATGCTCTCAAGATCAGCCCAGAGAAAAGTAAGATTTGGCAAATATCAGTAAGGTCATTGCCGGCTACAGTTACTTGGCAGACAACACCTGATTATGGACAGGAACATTTGGGCGAGTTCCGAGAATTGAGCAGCTCAGGCAGAGCAGAGGAAATCTGGACACATTCAGGGGGCCTACGATATCAGAAAACATCTGCTGCTGAAACTTCCCGTCTGCAGTCCAACACACAAACTGAAACAAAGTCACATTCCCCAACACATAAAGCCTCAACTGAAGCAAAGTGCCATCACTCTAACCATAAAACACTCTATGCTTGGCAATATTAAGGTGCACTTTTCACTAGCCTCATTCACACACATATACACACATACACACACACACACACACACACACACACAGGGGCACTGTGTTTTACCCCCAGTTTACTTACTTTGGGGTGGCTTTTGTTGGCCTGTTTTTGCCAGGAGGAGGGAGGTCTGCGGTCACCCCCTCTCTCTCCCATCGCTCCCCATGCCATGTACATCTTGATGCTTTAAGTAATCCAATGTACTCTCCACACTTAACTATAACTAAAATCTTTTAAACCTATCTCTTTGTGTGTGTGCTCGTTTGCTGTAAATAAAATATGGGTCATGCACTCTCTTTCTTTGGATCTATTATCTGAGATATTTGGTAGAATGAAGTTAATCCATCTGTGTTGGCATCCCGTCAAGTGGGAGGCTATTATATCTCACAACGCTGTGTACACCCAATTGTACCACCAATCTATCCAGTTTTATGCTGCATTAATCAAATAATCCTTTAATCCTGTGAGCAATGCTGTTAATCCATTGGTCAGTAGGCGCAAGACACAAGAGTGATCTGTTCCGCCGATAGACGTGTAACAAGATCAAAGGGTGATCATTCTCTACCAGTCTGCACCTGATAATCGGAGAACTTCTCAATGTCTCAGCAACATGTATATCTGATATATTCCCATGAAATCAATAGAAAACAGCTGTGACCATAGACACCTGATGATAGTGGGCACACATCACTCCAAAAGATAGTACTTTATTAATGATTCCAGTCCAATACTTGATCGGTGACGGTCGGCGAGAAATCACTGCGCACAACACCAGTCCACCAGACGACCGAAGTGAAGTCAGGCAACGCAGTGACGGAAGTGTAATGTAAAGGAAATATCCGACGACAGAGATGAAACCTGCGTCACAGAGTCAGGAGAAAGTGTTATTTCTGTAGTGTAAGTGTCCAGCATGTGGTGACAGCCACATGTGATTCACACCCTGAAGTCTGCGTGTTTGTCATGCCAATAAAGTGTTATCACCATGGAGAGGTAAGGCTTCTAGTATATATTCCTGGCGGTCTTGTCACCTGTGTCGACAGTGGGACACGGCTGAGTGGCACAGTAGGATGGCTGTGGTATGTCGATGGTGATGATGCAGCGTGGGTCAGGATGCAGACAGTGTTGTGAAGCCTTAAGCCTGCTCATCGAGTGCTGCCAGCAGCAGCAGCCTCAGCCTCGTCCAGTCTTCAGCATCAGCAGCAGCAGCCCCCATCACGCACCCCACTGGGCTTCCTACCATCATCCCTCAATACAACCTTACATTAACTTTAATACTTGCACAATGCTAGCTTACACCCATGTCTGGCCTGTCATCTTGCCCAGGCGTGTTAGACAGCGGAGATGAACTGCCTGGCTCGGGAGCTTCAAGCCTCCACTGAGCTTACAATCCTACCCGGGTGTTACGTCAAACTTGCTCTAGCTCCAGACCCAAACAAGCTTTATCCCCCAATTCTGATGCTATCAAATTATTTTCTGCTGGCTGTTTGTAAAGCAGATGACGACCTTGGTTGGGGCTGCTAAAGCAACTATCGGATCCAAACATTGTGTGGTGTTTTGACGGGAGATGACTGCCTGTCAGTCTTGTCAGGAATGAGGTCTAAACTGCATGGTATGCCAACCTAATATCATACCATTAACAAACTAATTAGCTGTGCAAGCAGGATAAACTCCCATCCCATCAGCATTATATATTATGTGAAGAATTCTGAGTCAGACATAACTATGCTAATAATACTGTACTGTGTGATATGCTGAACAGGAACAACTGACCAAGTTCAGACTTCCTCATGGTAAATTGCCAGTGTAGGTTACATGTTTTGTGAAGAAGGATAAGGATTTGTTATCATGCCAACATGATCATCATACACCAAGTTACATCCTGATGGTCAGTCACTGTTAGTGTTCAATTATTGGCTATCACATGTTTATGGTCAGTGGCTATGGTCACTGGCTACTGTGTGTCAATGGTCAGTCACTGGCTACCGTGCGTCAATGGTCAGTCACTGGCTACCGTGCGTCAGTGGTCAGTCACTGGCTACCATGTTTCAGTGGTCAGTCACTGGCTACCATGTGTCAGTGGTCAGTCACTGGCTACCGTGTGTCAGTGTCAGTCACTGGCAACCATGTGTCGATGGTCAGTCACTGGCTACCATGTGTCAGTGGTCAGTCACTGGCTACCATGTGTCAGTGGTCAGTCACTGGCTACCGTGTGCCAGTGGTCAGTCACTGGCTACCATGTATCAGTGGTCAGTCACTGGCTACCATGTGTCAGTGGTCAGTCACTGGCTACCGTGTGTCAGTGGTCAGTCACTGGCTACCATGCATCAGTGGTCAGTCACTGGCTACCATGTGTCAGTGCTCAGTCACTGGCAATCATGTGTCAGTGGTCAGTCACTGGCTTTCATGCATCAGTGGTCAGTCAATGGCTGCCATGTGTCAGTGGTCAGTCACTGGCTACTGTGTGTCAGTGTCAGTCACTGGCAACCATGTGTCAGTGGTCAGTCTCTGGCTACCATGTTTCAGTGGTCAGTCACTGGCTACTATGTATCCATAGTCATACACCGAGCAGGTGTCAATGGTCAGTCAGTGGTCAGTCCCTGCCTACCAGAAGGTCAGTTTCTGATGGAAGTCTGTATAACCATTGGTATTTAGTGATGGCAACCCATGTTACTGAATGCAATCTGTTACTGATGCCTGGCATGTCACGATCTCGTTATAATGCCAGGTGTATGTATACAGAGCAGTCTATATTATTGTCCATAAAGCTTTGTACATCATGTTCATCTGCAGACAACCCAGCCACTGAGTCTACACCTGATCCATGTTCACTAAACATTGCTTAATACCATCTGTCTGTTAGTTCTATGACATAAATCCATACAATATATATGGCCGATTAAATAGGTATACATTTGTACCTGTTGGCAGTCCCACTAGAGTCATAACAGCTCCATTAACGCTTAACAGAAACTAAATTGCTTCTGAATATTTCAAAGATAAGGCAACCAATGACCGTAGTTGTGTGCACTCTTAATATCTCACACCACGCAACTGTGTGTTACCACCAGCAATCGATGACACCACAATATTGCCCTAGAATTTTGATGCCATCACACTATTGCCATTAGCATTCAATGCCATCCCATCAAACTATTGCCCTCAACAGTCACTGTCTTCACACTATTGTCCCTAGCAATCACTGCCATTACAACATTGCCCTCAGCAGTCACCGTCATCTCACAACTGCCCTCAGCAGTCGTCACCATCTCACTACTGCCCTCAGCAGTCAGTGCCATCTCACCATTGCCCTCAGCAGTCGCTGCCATCTCACTACTGCCATCAGCAGTCACCGCCATCTCACTATTGCCCTCAGCAGTCAGTGTCATCTCACTACTGCCCTCAGCAGTCACTGTCATCTCACTATTGCCCTCAGCAGTCACTGCCATCTCACTACTGCCCTCAGCAGTCACCGCCATCTCACTACTGCCCTCAGCAGTCACCGCCATCTCACTATTGCCCTCAGCAGTCAGTGTCATCTCACTATTGAGGGCCGCCATCTCACTACTGCCCTCAACAGTCACTGCCATCTCACTACTGCCCTCAGCAGTCACCGCCATCTCACTACTGCCCTCAGCAGTCGCTACCATCTCACTACTGCCCTCAGTAGTCACCGCCATCTCACTACTGCCCTCAGCAGTCGCCGCCATCTCACTACTGCCCTCAACAGTTACTGCCATGTTGCCTGTGCTCTCCGCAGTCACTGCCATTGCTCTCCGCCATCACTGCCACCATATTACTGTGGTCAGTGCCATCATAGTATTGCCCTTTGTGGTGTGACATGAGGTTATATTCTCCCAGCTGTAGCAAAAGCATTCTCCCAGCTGTAGCAATACAGATTTTGGCATCTTGTCAGAATATATGCTTAATTCAATGGTGGAGTATGTTTTTCTTGGTTATGGATGAATTATGGGTGGGGCACGGAGCAGCCATTAACACCTGTCCACCTGAACATCATCATATCCCCAGTTATAACAAGTTAACTTTCTTTGCTAAAGGTTACTGCAGTTTCCGGGACATTACTTCAAAGGCCATAATATGAGTTTTGCTTAATGCCATGCTCCTGTAGCATCAATCCTGGAGGCTGTGGATGATGCTGCTTTAGAGGATGGTGGATTCCCCACTTGGCATGGCAGCCACACCCGTCTGAGGGCTGGTAGTACAAGGTGCCAACCCCACAAGCTGACGTGTGAGACTACCTCAACACTGTAAACAAACCCACTTTCAAGCAAAACACCATTCAACTTTCATTTCATAAGAATCTTAATAATTCAGCTCTTATTCCATGTTATTTCTTTTATTCCAGTTCTTTCTTCACATGAATCATGAGAAGCTGAGAATATAAAGGCGATCTGATCTGCACTTCTAAAAAGAAATTCAGTGCTTTTTGGAAACTATAATGTTACTTAAAAGCCAGTATCACAGAGGTTGATTTTTTTTTTTTAAATGAAGAGCAAAAATGATAAGGTTGCTTTGCAAGGTGACAAGGTTATAAGGTTACAAATCAACAGAGTGCCACAGCAAGGCCAGGTAAACATGCCCCCCACTCCCCCCTCCCCCCCCCCCATGTCCACAGTTTGCTTCCTGACAGAGGCATTGGGTGAATTTTCATGCCATGGTGAACCCGCTTAGTCCTGGTGCTACCAGTCAACGTCTTGCTCTAGCCACATTCATCAAGTCTCTCTCGGGGATTGATTTCTGATCGAGGTCAATGAGAAGTTTTAAGCGGAGATTGAGCATCTCCTGGCCCACATAAATCATCTACTCACACTGACCTATTTAACCCTATTGACCTCTGCAGGAAATAGCCAATCAAAACTTGATCAAGCTTTAATAGAGGTTGACAAGTCGTGTATCTGCCCTGCTAAGGACAACTGCAAAGTGCAACATGATCAAGATAATAAATTCATACAAAAATTGAATATCACAAACAATTCTACTCGGATTGACAAGAAATGTATTTCCAAAATATGGGGTTTCAAAAAAGGTTTGAATATAACAAACTAAACCAGTCCATTAGATGAGTAAATATATGAGTGTGTGGTGGAGACATGTAACCAAGGTTATCTTGCTATTCCAGCCATGAATGCAGACTACTACTTGGCATTCATACAGTTTGTACAACTCTAAGATCACTCCCCTCTCATCTGCTGCTTTGAAGTCTTTTTTATCCATACAGGTACGTTACATCAGTACACTCAGGCCATAGGCTGTGGCACAGCTGGTTAGAGTGCAAGCTTATTAGCACCACTTCCTCTGTGGTGATGCAAAGATCGTGGGTTCGATTCCTAGTCATTCTTATAAGAGCCAACGCCCATGTGGAAAGGACGAACTTGGTGTAAGTCTGTGACCAGGTGGGTTGTCATGTCAAGGACTTCAAATCTGTGGCATGATAATTCAGTGAGGCAGCACAATATCTGCTACAAGTAGGACTCATCATGACTGAAATAATGTTAAAAGTGATGTAAACCACAAACAAATAAACAAACAAATCAGCACATTCACCTTGGCACTAATTATCCACATAATATCAATTCATATATATCCTATACAAATATGCTGTGATATAATATAAACATACTTTTTAAAACATTTCTTTTTATAATATTTGTATCCAATCCACGTCAGAATATTCAATGATCTTATGTTCATATTAGGCAAAATGATCGTTTATCATTCTATAAAACACAATCCCCAAGGTTCTCATTATTTATTTTCCATTCAGAGGGATGCCCACCGAAAAGGATCTGAATGAATACAATCTTATATCTTATTATTTCTCATGAATAGTTCAGGTTGTGTGTTTGACTAGAGAGGGGGATGACCTCGACTCAGTAATTGGTCTCATTTCTTTAAACTATAGAAATAATTATTCAGCAATTGGAACAATTTCTTTTGCGAAAGCTTTCCAGGAGTGTTGTTATACTCTCTATACTTTCTAGTATTCTGTGGAGATTCAATGCATGAAGGGAAAGTTTATGGCCCCAGCCTGCCTGGGATGTACTTGGGATTTGCCCTTGATGTGCCTAGGATGTCTGTGAGATGTGCCTGGTATGTATGTGAGATGTGCCTGGGATGTATGTGAGATGTGCCTGGGATGTCTGTGAGATGTGCCTGGGATGTCTGTGAGATGTGCCTGGGATGTATGTGAGATGTGCCTGGGATGTATGTGAGATGCGCCTGGGATGTATGTGAGATGTGCCTGGGATGTATGTGAGATGTGCCTGGGATGTGCCTTGTGCCTGGGATGTGCCTGGGATATACCTGGGATGTGCCAGGTATGTGCCTGGGATGTAGCTGGTATGTGCCAGGTATGTGCCTGGGATGTTCCTGGGATGTACCAGGTATGTTCCTGGTATGTGCCTGGGACAGTGGGACGTGCCAGGTATGCATCTGGTATGTGCCTGGGATGTGCCTGGGATGTGCCTGGGATGTGCCTGGTATGTGTCTAGGATGTGCCTGGTATGTTCCTGGTAAGTCATCCCACTGACCAGTATCGGCCAGTATCAGGAGAAGTGAGGTGAGGCAGGATGCTCGCCTCCCCTTATCCTCACATCTCATGCTGCCATCTTAACCTTCAATCAACCATGATGAAATCCCTGCCTACCATCAGCTCTGCTAAAAAAAACAAACACTAGAGGGCACTAGCATCACAAAATGTCTGAAATAAACTGAACTGCAGGTCACAAGCGAATGAAACAGCACACCATACAATTACCATTTATATTGCTCAAGGATGGGAGACAGAAACGAGGGCCCATGAGCCATTTCTGCCAGATTGTATGTACATGCCACCGGGCCATGCTAATGACAACAGCAGTGACAGCCAGCCACAGCGCTATCCCGGACATTGGCTTGGCTCTTATGTTGACTTGCATTATTGCAGGCTGGTTCCGATGCACGGTACTATAAGTAGCAGTCTTTAAAGTACACAATGTTTATAGCAATGCCTTCCAAATACAGCTGTGTCCTTGGGGTAGGAACATTGGTGTCAATAATAAAATAAGATTCTCAATATGCTGGTGCCCTTTGGACTCTCACAAGGTTGGTGTAATTAGTGTTTGAATAGTCAGATATGAGGCGTGTTAAACCATGACCTTCAGCATGACCTCTAGTTGGGAAGATGACCTTGCCAGCTTTAGTGTGTCTGAAGGACGTGCATGATCACATGACACTGCGTGGCCTAACATACGCTCCGCATATACTGCCTGTCCAAAAGTCCATCCACTCTTGCCAAATCGTCTCGGTTACCATGGAAACAACACTACCACATTTGTCGATGTTTGTTCACAGACAATGTCTCATAAGAGGTCACGCTATGCCTAACTCTCCATCCTCGACACCCACTCACCTCACAACTATGAAGTCTCCTCTGTTATATCTCACCTAAATTATCCGCCTTTCTTTTTGAAACTAAACATTTTGGTAAACGTCCACTCCAATTGCCTCTCATAAAAGCTATTTGGAATCGCAATTTCCTTACGGACAACCATACATCAACAGTGTTGGCATATTTCACATGCAAAAACCACAAGTTTCCTAATGAATGAAAACGGTTGCCACAGTTTCTATTCAGGCAGTATCATATTTCACCAAAATCAATGGTAAATTTGCATACTTTTTACAAATCTCTGAACAGCCTATACTGGTGTTGATGTGCGACAAAGCAGAGCTTCAGACATCACTTCTCATGCAACTCTTAATTGGATTATGTTATTTTGCCGTTCTTCCAGGCAAAATGAAAATCTTTGTTACTATGGCAACTGACCCACTTAAAACTGTCACTTTGAGCACTTTTCAAACAAATTTAGACATAAATGTTCGTCTTTCCATCAACAATTTTCACAAGGCGAGATGAGGGGAGGCTGTCTGAGTTGTCTGCTGTGAGTGTCTGATGAGTTGTCTGATGTGAGTGTCTGATGAGTTGTCTGATGTGAGTGTCTAATGAGTTGTCTGATGTGAGTGTCTAGTGAGTTGTCCGCTGTGAGTGTCTGATGAGTTGTCCGATGTGAGTGTCTAATGACCTGTTCAATCTGGGGGATAAGAGAGCCTCACTTTGACACTAACACTGATCAATGCGTGTCCTCCATCTTCATCATCCTCCCACCACATCACAAAACATGCCACGTCATTTTATCTGATATTATAAAAATTCTTGAATGATATAATCCGATGGCACCTGACTAATTTGCAGCGATGCTAGCCTATTGGTCTCTGCAGTTCATTGGTAGAAATGTTGATCATTCAATCATCCCACTCCCTCTGCCGTCATTGCCCCATATTGACATTTTCAAAATTTCGAACTCCACGTCCATACATTTGACTCATGCCAACCAAATATCATGCAATCAGAATTGACCAGCCTCAGGTCACGACCTGCGATCAGTTGGCTAACCCAGATACTCACCAATCAGTACAAAGCAGAACCTGTATGAATAGTCATTTATTCTTTCACGAATCAGTTCAGACAGATTTCTTATGAATAGTCATGACTTGTGGCCAATCCTGTATGCACCTCTCTATCTTAGGCGGCAGGGACTGATATGAGAGAGAAGTCTTGAAGGATAGGCCTTTTATTCTCCTGCATATGATAAAAATTCTTGAATTACAAAGTCCAATGGTACCGGACAAATTCGCAGTGATGCCAAGCCTTTTATTCACTGACAAATTGTAGAAGTTCTTGAATAACAAAGTCCAACGGGACCTAAAAAGATTTGTCTATTTTTCATTGATGCTCTATGCAGGTGCTTGAGGATTGCCAAGGCGATCACTTAGTGAGGAACAGCTTCAGATTTGCATGATTTACAGTGTCACTGATATCAGCATGTGGAAAATGGAAAGGATCTGTTCTCGCTCAAGAGTACCTTTCTGACTGTGCTTGGCAGCCAGGTTTCTAGTCAGATACAGACTGACATGTTTTTCATGCTTTTCTTCTTGATAATTGTGATTTTCCAGACAATAACATACACTTCTATTCTGCTGTGCAGGGATTTGAAATAAATCAGATAAAAAAAAAAGAAAACGTGGTAAGATCGGATATTCAGCACGACTTGGTTTATGGCATGTTGTAAACGTACCTGTCTGAGGCAAACTGCCTCCTGGCAGAGCCGCAGTCTTAGGATGGACATCTTGCTGTAAGTGACCATCAACATAGAGATACACTCACTGCTAATCTACTGCTAATCCCCTGCTAATCCAGGTAATCCAGATGACTGTGTATCAAGTGCGGCCCATGTCTGACGTTGTCTGTTAGCTCTATAGTATGATATGTTTTCTGCGAGATGCATCAGATAGCCGTGGAGCTGACTCAGACGTGCATGGTGCCACTACGACCTCTGCCTATCTCCCACTTTAACAATTACTGCATAACATATATTCACCCATATATGGCTTTATACCACCAGGGCTCTCCCCACCATTAGTAGCCCACCTTCCCAACCACTCTATACACTGGTATAGATACACAACATGGTGGAGATCGTAAATGTACTTGGATATCAAATGAAAGATTAACATCTTTTATCAAGGCAATGTAATGTTCTTGATTGAAAGGTAAATTTAAATATGGAACATGGATATCATAGATATATATATATATATATGGAGTGCCTGGCGTTATGTACAGGAAAGCTTGGTTGTGAGTCAAAGTGAGTTATTGGCAGTTTTGGTAAGCAGTGATGTCGTTAGGAGTAGTGGTGAGTTTTAGTGGGAGGTAGAGAGTGGTGGTGAGCAATGGCGAGTGAAGGTGAGTGATGGTGTGGTGGTGAGTGGTATTGAGCAGTAGTGAGTAGTGATGAGTGAAGGTGAGTGATGGTGTGGTGGTGAGTGGTAGTGAGCAGTAGTGAGTAGTGATGAGTGATGGTGAGTGATGGTAAGTGGTGGTGAGTGATGGTAAGTGATGGTGAGTGGTGGTGAGTTGATGGTACTGTGGTGAGTGGCAGTGAGCAGTAGTGAGTAGTGATGAGTGATGGTGAGTGATGGTAAGTGATGGTAAGTGATGGTGAGTGGTGGTGAGTGATGGTAAGTGATGGTGAGTGGTGGTGAGTTGATGGTACTGTGGTGAGTGGCAGTGAGCAGTAGTGAGTAGTGATGAGTGATGGTGAGTGATGGTAAGTGATGGTAAGTGATGGTGAGTGGTGGTGAGTGATGGTAAGTGATGGTGAGTGGTGGTGAGTTGATGGTACTGTGGTGAGTGGCAGTGAGCAGTAGTGAGTAGGGATGAGTGATGGTGAGTGATGGTAAGTGATGGTAAGTGATGGTCAGTGGTGGTGAGTGATGGTAAGTGATGGTGAGTGGTGTTGAGCTGATGGTACTGTGGTGAGTGGCAGTGAGCAGTAGTGAGTAGTGATGGTGAGTGATGGTGAGTGGTGGTAAGCTGATGGTACTGTGGTGAGTGGCAGTGAGAAGTAGTGAGTAGTGATGGTAAGTGATGGTGAGTGGTGGTGAGCTGATAGTACTGTGGTGAGTAGTGGTGAGTAGTTGTATGAAGTGGCCAGTCATGGTGAGTAGTTACAAGTAGTGTTGGTGTGATTACAATGGCTTATTGCCTACTATCACTGCCAACCATGGGCCCAAGGTGTCCTCCCGGGACATACTCCCGCCCAGCCCCGCCTCGCGCCCGCCTCATGCCGCACCTCCCTCATGCTCATCTTCCAAATGCTTCCATAATGGCATCTGTCTCATAGGTCGTCATCCTCTGCCACTCCAAATATCAGCACTGCTACCCACTCCAGCCTCAAATAAGGACTGCAATATTTAGCCCATTCTTCAAACTTAAAAGCTTCATATTTGGATTACCCAGCCAGGCAATGACTCTGGGAATTGGTGAAGGAGACTTTTTCTGGAGACTTTTTCTGAGAACTGGTTCTAGGGACTGTTTCTGGGGACTTTTTCTGGGTATTGCTATGAACAGTCCTATCTGGTATCAGCGCGATATAAATTTTATTATTATTATTATTATTATTATTATTGGATCTGGGGACTGGTTTTGGAGATTAGGTTTGGCCATAGGTTTTAGGTATTCGTTTCGAATATAAGTTTTGAATATAAGTTTGTCATAAAAGTAGAAAATGAGGCCTCAGCCATCCTTACCAGTCAAAAGTGTCAAGATAGGTGACATACTATGATTGCACCATGAATACACCACAGTATGAACCCCATGAATCATGCTTATATGCGGATGAATAAGATTTTTTTTTGTTCATGATAATTTTACAGAAAGGCTCATGACGACATCAAACTATCATAACATAGCGATGAGTGCTAACAAGCTGGTCTGGAGACCTGTGTGAATACAGTATCCCTGTAGACAGCCAGACTCCCTCAGTTTACCTAACTAACGTAATATCCTACAGAACACATGCTCTTATCATGCTGGCTAAACACACGATTCACATAAACACTCAGGAAATAAACCTTCTAGACTTTTGAAATATACTTTAAAAACCTGCACTTAAATAGATGGATTTTAAATCCATATCAATTCATCAATTTGTCAATTAAATATGCATGAAGCTAATATTCACCAGAGAATGGAAGGCTATAGTATTACTTGTTCAGTTGCCCTTCAGTATTTTTGTCCACTCAGAAAGTTGGGCCTATCAGCTCACAGAACCAACCTACCCATTCACAGGTAAAAATATGGATTTTCTTATCTTTTCCTCTTATAAGGGGTTCAGATAACTAAATAATTTCTGATAGACATCTGAAAAAAATCTTATGGCTGGTAGATTCTGCCCTGCATATTATTGAATGCAAAGATGATTTCACCTGGTCACCCTTTGGTGGAGTTTGCAGGAGTTGAGTCCTAAACCAGGGATGGTCTGGTGAGTATCACCTCTGTGAAGTCACAGTTTATAATACAAGCTTAATGAACAGCGTGAAATACTTGTCCATAACAAATCCCACTGGAAAAAGTATGCACCAAAATGTGTTGTAGATTTTTGGATTTTGGGATTTTGTGTTATGCCATGGCATTTTAATCACTTCACATGTCCATATTAAACTGAAAATTCTGTATAAATATTTTCAACAATATACTTGAGACTCTAACAAATATCATAGGCAAATGATTATAGTAAGCAATTTATCTGTGCCGAGTCTGGAGAAAGAATTGGTGAGATGGGTGACTGATAACATGGTACATATGGCCAATTACTCAATATAGACGACTAGTTATCTGGTTCATTTGGCTGATCACATGATACTGTTGGCTGATTCTATGGTTCAGATGGGTGATCACATGATACAAGATGGCTGATTCTATGGTTCAGATGGGTGATCACATGATACTGTTGGCTGATTCTATGGTTCAGATGGGTGATCACATGATACAAGATGGCTGATTCTATGGTTCAGGTGGGTGATCACATGATACAAGATGGCTGGTTACATGGTTCTGATGGGTGATCACATGATACAAGATGGCTGATTCTATGGTTCATTTGGCTGATCACATGATATGGATGATTGGTTTGAATGGTCCAGATGGCCGATCCCATGGATATGGATGGCTGACAACATGGTCCAGATGGCCGATCCCATGGATGATTGCTTTCATCGTTCCAATGACTGTGATTTCTCTCTCTGCAATGCATCATATTCTGGCAATCCTCCACTCGACAGATTACTACTGAATGTCTGCCCACGGCAAGCTTTTTCCCAAATGGCAATGTGAGGACTGGGGCTAAAACTGGGGGGCAGAATCAGTGCTTTATGGACAGTTTAGACACACAATAATGCCATTACAGAGGTCACCTTTCTCTTCTGGCCAGTTTAACTTTGTGGACAATCATCTCCCATCCTCATAACTGCGCAGTGCTCAATAGAGGAACACGGCCATCATATCTGAGTGCAATGATTCGACGTGGGATTTAATCACGCCTCCCGCCGGCACACCCATGCGACCCAACGGCAACCCAGATTTACAGCTAATTTACAGCCCCTTGATCTGACAGCAGTCGGATCCACGTATACTCGGCCACATGGGAAGCGGGGAGAGGCAAAGATGGATCCAAGAGACAAGATGAGTGCGTCACTCTTATTGAAGTCACGTCATCATCCATCTCTCTTCGTGAGAACATACCTCTACCCTCCTCCTAAATTAAAATCACTGCAGGAAGCAACCTGGCGCCCTCTGTTGTCAGGGGCATATAAAAGGTACAAGAAATTTATCTCAAAGCTTGCTTCCTTGTACATTGCTTATGCTCAGCAAGACATCTCCTAAACACCTATGAGCAAAAGATGCCATAAAATATACAGTGCTTGGTATTGTGGACCGGACAATAGTAGCGCCATCTTTAGTCATTATAAACAGAAAATAATGAAGGGTCTGAATTTGTTATTCCAGTGTAATATTAATCTACCTATCACACATAACCACCTTATCTAGCCATACAGCCAAAACAATCTTGTTTCCAGTAGATTTTTTATCACATTTAAATATATTAAAAGTGGATTTACTTGAAATTGTCGAGAGTATTTTTCTGTTTTAAAAGTCCATAAAATTGTTGGTCACTGGTTTTGACCCAGGGAAGATAAAAAATTGGAAACAAGCTTATTTTTGTTTGCCTAAAGGGCACTGTCAATAATAACGCTACTTTTCATGTTCAACTCTTGAAATTCACCCTGCTTCTTACTTGTTACATGATATTTGTTTCATCTGAATGAATAACACGTATTGTCCATTATCAAATTCTGGACATATAAATTTGTTAGATCTATTAATTTGATTCATATCATGAAATTGCAAATCTAGGCAGTTTATAGCTCAGAAATCACCTTTATTCTGTATGACAATCCACCTTACCTGCAGTAGACATGCTCTGATGATATAGGGCGGTGTTAAACCCTTGGAACCAAAGTCAAGTGAAAGTATGTCACTTTGATTCACCTGACAATCCTGCTAGGCATAAGGCCTAAAATAAGAAGCTTGTTTCCATTTTCCCCACTTCAAACCAGTGACTCTAACGTTACTGTTTAATTTCTAAGTGAAATAACATAGTTTCAGTAGTTAAGTCATGTATATATCACAATTCTCAATGAATTTATTTTTTGTTCAGCAAAAAAAGAGAAGACAGATTTACCCCAATGCCTATATTATTTCAAGGCATGTTATTGGAAACTATGTTATTATTTTTTGGGGCCTAATTTTCTCACCTGTGCCACCAGCTCATTATCACCAGGATTTCATATAGTCAAAATATGGCAATAGAATTCTATCACAAATTATTCTATCATGTCTCTCCTGTATTCCATTCTATCATGTCTCTCTTGTATTCCATACTATCCAATTTCAATCCCCATATTTCTTTGTGGCCCCTGCCAGTCACTGCCCATTTCAGCAATATGAACTTCTCTCTCGGAAGTTGGGTGTGTTGGTCCTATTAGTTTGTCTTTTCCATCATTTTTTAATATTAAACTATACCAAATTTCACTAAATCTTATTTGTAGGTAAGGTTATTTCTTGGTTAAATCATAAAAATACAAATGAATGTATTAAGTTTTTCATTCACAATTACCAACTTGTTCCAAACATGAAAAAGATATAGAGGCAGCAAACATTATCCTGCTTCTTTGTATGAAGTATTTGATCGGGCGCTGATCTTAAACAGTGAGACCAGGGAGGGGAAAAAAGATGTTGTGGTTATTCTGCCCGTCTCGGTGTTATTATCAGTGGTGACAGAGTGCATTTTGTGACCATTTACAGCCCATCACCCCTCTCCACAAGCAGCAACACACGCTCCTTGACATGCTCACCATTTGTGCTGCATGGAGAATGCAACATCAGATCCAATATGCCCCCAATCTGACATCAAAGCAACACCTGGAGAGACAAAGTGCACCCTTTGATGTGAGCTGCAAATACTACCAGATACCTGTCTGGGCTTCACAGAGATTCAGTGCCACCTGGTGAATGCTGCTATAATACTATTGACAAGTGTTTCCTCGAAGTGCAACTGTCTTCCCACTTGGACCATACTGCCACCTAGTGGTGAAACACAGCTCACTTCTGGTGTCTTGCAGTCAAATTGCTTCTTTTCTATCACCCTGTGCCCCGGCTCACTGCAGCAATAGACGGACTTCATTATCGAGGGTTAATCTTGTTCTATTTCTTTTACTTTATTTATTTCTACTGGATTTATACAGAATAATGTTGAAAATGCCTATATCCTATATCGGATCTGTACTGGAAACTCCTTGTCACAAAATTGATGAAAATATCACATAAACATTGTAAAGTAACACTGATTTTAACCAAATTTGACATTAGTAAAAAAGAAAATACTAGTTATGTCTAAATACCTCTGTTTACATTGATAACACCACTACTTCAATTGGTCACTACTTAACCAACTACTTCTAATTCCTAAATTCATAACCATAATAAAAAATAAAATATGTGATTGTAGTGTAGAGTGTGATTGGTCATTTCTACAGTGTCCTATCAGTGGGTATAGGTGTTCTAATGGGATGGATAGAATGTGTGAAAGTGTAAGTTACTCACTGTCATCGAAGCTGGTAGATTTTGCTACAAAACAAAACAGCACAAAGATCAGTATGTGTTGGTATGTGATATGCTTCCTTGTACTATGACTAGAGCTGCCATGCAAAAAGCTGTTCAACACATTACATTCATAAATCGCTACTGACATGCACAGTCAATAAATACACTTTTAAATGGTGTATAAAAGCATTTATTTTTACATGCACGCTTTTTTTTAAACTGGAAATAAACATTATTTGAATCTATACTTTATTAATTGTATTTGATATAAACAAGACAAAAAGAAAATAATTAAATGGCAATCAGAGATTGCTAGATGTCCCACCCATGTAGAACTCAAGGTATAAAAGATGTTGCCACCATTACAGAAAATTCTGTGTTTTGTCATTATTCTGCAAGTATTCTTCTGTGTTCATAACAGTCCGCCATCGGCTTATAAATGTATATTACCAATAAGTAGGGGAGGGTAAGCATTTTACGATGCCAAACCATGCTGATGGTTAGCTGGAAGTGGCCAGAAATATATGCGCAGGAGGTTTGAAATGGCAGTGTTGACATATTTTTCTGATGGAATATCTTTGTGTAATAATTTACATCAGTTAAAGTAATACTACACAAATGTATGGATTGCATATAACACAGGGACGGTGTGAATAATATTGATTTTTGTATGGAAAGGTACAATATAGTGAAAACACCAAGTGTTAACCGTGTCGTAGATAAGAACATCCCCTAACATGACCGCCCTTGTTGGAACTAAATAATAACATGTCTGCACCTCTGGTGAGACATAATTATGACAATGGAAAAGATTTCACCCTTTAGAATCATTGATGAGATTAAAAGTGAAAGAGTATAAGTCCATATGAGCTCAAGATACTCAAGATATGCAAGTTACTCAAGGGAAGTACACAACACCAAATTTACATGATACACTGCATGGTTGGTTGGTGAGAAGAACAGAAGGATAATACAATAACAGGAAGAGGCAACATAAAAGACAACAACAGGAAGAGGCAACTAGAAGAACACAATGATGGTCATCTTAATGACAAGGCCTGTCCCTAGCCTTATAACTGACATAAGGACAGAACACTTGCATCTTCAGTTTGCTGTTTCAGGCAAGTAAACACTCTGTTTATTTATTGGGTCAATTGCAAATTTATTAAGGGTCAGAAGAGCTTTTGTTTGACATGATTACATGGTTTGGTGCACATACCGTATTTACTCGTGTATAAGACGACTCGTGTATAAG
This sequence comes from Amphiduros pacificus, assembly GCA_949316495.1. NCBI lineage: Eukaryota > Metazoa > Annelida > Polychaeta > Phyllodocida > Hesionidae > Amphiduros > Amphiduros pacificus. The sequence continues at coordinate 13,785,812 of OX439003.1, read as the reverse complement.
ACGACCCCCCAAAATTGAGGTTATTTACTTGAAAAAAACGATTTCCGAATATAAGACGAGTTGGTTTTTCAAGAGATATCGGCTCTGCTACCATTCAAGCTTAAGCTGAAGCTTGGCGGTCATTTTAAAAGTGAAACGTAAATATGCTTAAAACATAAGATATTAGCCGTCTTATACACGAGTAATTACGGTAAAACGTAAATACGATGTTCATATTTTCGAAATAACGAATATCAAATGTAGCTGATCGATTTTAATTGCGTTTTAAATGATAAATAAAGGTATTTACCCAATATTATCACAAATTGTTCGAGAACAGAACAAAACCATCAATCCATTTAAAACGCAATTAAAATCGACCCACGTGTGAAAGCATTTCTGTCAAAAAGGGAAGATACGACTCAAAGCAGTGGAAACAATGACGAGATGCAAAACTGTGAACGCTGATAATTGAAATCAGTGAAAACAAAGTCAAAACAAAGCATTTTGAAATAATATGTTTTAAATGATATATAAAGGTATTTACCCAATATTATCACAAATTATTTTTCGCAAGAATTTCTCCACGATGTAGAACGTAATACGATGTACGTGACGTCCTTAATCTTAGCATCAAAACCAACACGTGGGAAAATATTTCTTTGTGTATTATAAAGCCAATGATATTCATTATATCGCTTTTAATTATTATTGTTTATATCGATTTTAGCATCAAAACAAAGCGTGTTAATACACAAAGAAATATTCAACCACGTGTAGACAGTAGTCCGCCTGTCCGATATTTGCTTTCACGCTAGTATTGCGTAATGCATGTTAAATGAATGGATGGTTTTGTTCTGTTCTTGACCTGCAAAGCGAATTTGTGATAATATTGGGTAAATACCTTTATATATCATTTAAAACATATTATTTCGAAATGCTTTGATTTGACTTTGTTCTCACTGATTTCAATTATCAGCGTTCACAGTTCTGCATTTCGTCTTTGTTTCCACTGCTTTGAGTCGTGTCTTCCCTGTTGACAGAAATGCTTTCACACCTGGATCGATTTTAATTGCGTTTTAAATGATAAATAAAGGTATATACATAATATTATCACAAATTACGCTTTGCAGGTCGAGAACAGAACAAAACCATCCCTTATTGCGCAATATATTAACAATCGTTTTCGCGCTAAAAACAATAGCCTCTTCCTGTCACTTCCGCCTTTCAAAATTCCGACCACGTGTTGCGTTGAGTCGTGACGTCACGTTAATTCACGTCTGCAACACGAGGAGAAGCCAGGGATCCATCATTGCACATTATATTAATATTTCAATGCGTGTTAAGTAGGCTCTGATCGTTTTCGCGCCAAAAATAAGAGCTTGTCCCCGTCACTCCCGCTTTTTAAAATGACGACCTCGTATTGCGTAATGCATGTTAAATGGATGAATGGTTTTGTTCTGTTCTCGACCTGCAAAGCGTATTTTGTGTTTATATTGGGTATATACTTTTATTTATCATTTAAAATGCAATTCTGCCAAATCTGCAAAGTCAATGATCACATGACTTGCGAGTCACGTGGTCAATCGATCCGCTACTTCACGGACATCGTATTTACGTTTTACTTCTATGTCTATTAAAATTATTTATCATTTAAAGGTATTTACCCAATATCATTTCGAAACGCTTTGTTTTGACTTTGTTCTCACTGATTCCAATTATCAGCGTTCACAGTTTTGCATTTCGTCATTGCTTTGAGTCGTGTCTTCCCGCTTGGACAGAAATGCTTTCACACGTGGCTCGATTTTAATTGCGTTTTAAATGGATTGATGGTTTTGTTCTGTTCTCGACCAATTTGTGATAATATTGGGTAAATACCTTTATTTATCATTTAAAATGCAATCAAAAAGGGAAGACACGACTCAAAGCAGTAGAGACAATGACGAAACGCAAAACTGAACGCTGATAATTGGAATCAGTGAGAACAAAGTCAAAACAAAGCGTTTCGAAATAATAGACCAATAATATTGGGTAAATATCTTTATTTATCATTTAAAACGCAATTAAAATCAATCTGCTACGTCTGATATTCGTTATTTCGAAAATATGAACATCGTATTTACGTTTTACCGTATTTACGTTTTACCGTATTTACGTTTTACCGTATTTACGTTTTACCGTATTTACGTTTTACCGTAAATACTCGAGTATAAGACTGCTCTCGTGTATAAGACGACCCCCTAAACATTAACTAAGACTTTTTGGGAAAAAACCTCGTCTTATACACGAGTAAATACGGTAAATAGAAAACAAATAGGAATTGGTTCTCCTTTACTTTTGCTGCTTGACTTACTTTTAAAAAACTGCTTGACTTACTTTTAAAAAACATTTTTGACATTGGAACTTTATTATTTTAATGTGATTTCTGAAAAGAACATTTTGACAAATCTGAAAATAAAATGACTTTAAAATGAGAATAATTCTACAGGAAACTGCAAGACCTCTACTCCTATGATGAACTGCATCATGTATAATTAATGCTGGCATGAGCATGAGCTTATTGATCTGTGCAAGGACAGAGATTCCCAGTCACAGACTGTCATGAAAGCCTTACACACCATACCAGTCACCACCCACACATTATGCCTGCATTCATTCAATTTGGTCACCCCCTTGTCTAACATTACAGACTAAAAAAAACATTATGGGAATATGCTGTCCTGGAACAAAAAAATCAGTTGGAACCAAACCTCCAGTGGGTCACTGATGCAGTTGACTGAATGGGTCACGCAATGTAATTACCAGAGGATATTGCACTGAGCCAGACATATGTGTTACCACTAAGAGCTGCACAACAGCTGATCATGACCAAATGCAGTCTTATGATAGCCATTCAGTGCCTAACTGGGTCAAGTTTTTGCATGACTATATTGATGTTTGGCTTCAACTGATTATTCACCACACTTCCTATTTAACCTGGTTCAGTTCCTGGAGGGTTGTGACATAACAGACAATTATTACCTTGATATTTAAATTTCACAGAATTAAAGGATTTCTTTAAAATTTGGAATTGAAAATAACATGGTAAGTTTGTTTAGTTACGCTTTGTGCGTCATCTCAACAGTCCTAGTAATGTAAGATGTAATGACTGAATTCCAGATAAAATTACCCATTACTATAAACATTCATGCGGCATTTGTTGTCCTGTGGTAGCTCTCCAGAGACAGGTGAATGCACACAGCAAGCAATAATGGCAATCAATATGTTTTGATGTTGTGTAACCTCATGGAACGAGTGAAATGTTAGAATAAATACAGTCATGATGAGCTAGATATAAAGCTCTCACACCATGTATAAATATAATATCCATATAGTAATTAACTGAACATGAGGGCAATATATTATTAAAGGCCTGGCCTGTTTATTAGGCACACCTGCTCAACTGCACCACCGCACCACCACTGATGTGTCCAGCATCTGGATCACCACAAGGGCCATGTCCAATATCTGGGTGAGTGGCTCACCTTGGTACTGGGTGCTTGTCCAATAACCAGGTCCCACACCCACAAATTGTCTACAAACAAGGTCCCACACCCAATATTTGTCCATAAACGAGGTCCCACATCGGCTACCTGTCCAGAAACTAGGTCTAACACCTGCAATCTGTCCATAAACCAGGTCTAACACCTGAAATTTGTCCATAAACCAGGTCTCACACCTGAAATCTGTCCAGAAACCAGGCCTAACATCTACCATCGGTCTGCAAATCCATGTCACTTTCAGGTGTAAAATATGCCACTTGGTGAGATTCACCAGAATCCACTGATGCGGGTAACTAAGGACATTCCAATCATTGATGGAAAATATCACTGCATGGTTAACTCAGTTATACCCTGTCCTCTTCAGGAGAATGGCAATTATTTGATTAGGTAAGATTTAAGCTTTTTTATGGCTGTGCATCATTCTATATTTTAATTATATTAATTATATTAAAATTTGCATCTAAAGACTGCAAAAAATCAAAAGAAGAGTTTTTTAAAATATTCTTCAAAAGAATTTAACCTCAAACAAAACTGGATCATAAAAGCTATTAAAAGATATGGCAACATAAAACATAATTGTTTTTTTCAGTTGTACTAAAACACCCACCATTAACCACCCCGCCTTCACTCATTGGTGCATATCATGGGTGAATAACCAAATCTATCCCACAGAAACAATAGGCTCACTTAATAGCACAGGAAGTTATGAATATTTATGATATCTCTGCCACTGCAGCTTTTGTCTGTTTTATTTCCATATTTACTTATGGTCATCAATATTATTTATCATTATTGATATTAACAATGTGATTTCAATATTTCATTGACAGGATTTGTTCCGAGTAAGGACAAAGGTTACATATCAAGTCACTCCACTTCTACAAATACTAATAACAACATCGATCCTAATAGCAAGAAAATAACATGACACATAAGGCACAACATATATTTATAGAAGTATGTAATGTGAAAATGTTTTGGCCACTGTGTATTATACAAAGCTTTCATCAAAACATTTATTTTGGATGATTTTCACATTTTACAACATTTCTCTCTACACTTATTCTGTAAACTGTATGACAAAATAAATTGTTTTGAAATCATTCAAATCAGATCATGGTTAAAAGGGCATGTTGTATAATTAAGATATAATATCTTCATAATAGTTTGACAAGGTCATAATCGGATGTAATAATCAAAATAAAAATATTGGTTGTTTTTTGGGTAAAATTGTTGAATGGACTTGATAACATAGATACAAAATAAGGTATAGTGTTATTTGAGGATATTTCATTTGAGCTTGTTAAGATGTACTTGATGAAAGCTGTATATGATGTAGTTCTGCAGCAGGTCACACATACCATAAGTTCCATATAGGGCTGATAATGCGGGAAGGAATGAAAACAAAAAATACAAGCATATATACATGAACATATAAACATGTTGATTCACATTCTGTGTCACATGTATTAAGTGTCATGTACAACAGATCTCAGTGCCCTCTACCTGTACAACCATTCTTATTTCAGCACCCCCTATCAGCACAACCATTCAGTGCCTCCCTACCATCACTACCATTCATATCTGTTTGCCATTACAAAGACGTGGCTCACTATATTAAACTATATTAATGATTTTTTTTCTGGTATATTAAAACAAATATTTATAACCAGCAGTAAATTTGATATAAAAACACACACTCATATTTTTATGGATGGAAACTATTATTGCTAATTCAAACAAACATGTCAATTTTTGCAAAAAGAAATGGAAGAAAATGATGGCAAAAACAGATATAAATATTTGAATAATGATATTTGTTTGTATTGTTCACACAAAAAGCAGTTGAACACTACTAATAATGTGTCGGCCAGTATGTATAGTAATATATTTTAACTGGGCTATGCTGAATCGTTTGAGAAAATTGTCAGTTTGTATTTGTAGCTGATATTTCAGGTTTGTCTCCTAAATATTTCAAGAATGTCATTGGTGAATTGTAACATTTTTAGTGAATGTCAATCCAAAGTAAACCATTACTATTTGCCACCTGATGTCAACTTCACAAACTATCATTTCATTTCAGCCCAAATAAATTATTAACTTGTTTTTAATGAAATTATGTGTGACAATTGTAATGTGATAAATGTCAGATGCATTAATATAAGAATCAATATCAACTACCTGCCCTATATCTAGTTAAATATTAATTAGTTTACATCAATCAATATTAAATATCATCTCACTTGATTATCTATACATCTAATTAACCTTATTTTATCTAAATATAATTTTTTGATAAACAATATTTTGATAATTAAAATATATATATACATCATTTAACATGCACAGCCAAACATTATGGTATTAGTAGAAGTAAAAGGGGCCATGTTATAAAAGAGCTGACAAGTCGTGGATTTGCCTTGTATTTAGAGGGCAGACTAAGGATGTTAGGCTGGTATGCGGGGTGATGTATGGAGGCTTTAGTAAGCAGGGTCCTACCTCTGACAGCATGTTTAGCGTCTGCCTTACCTCCGCCAGAGGTTGGCTGTTTGTGATTGGTGGCTGCCGTTCCCATTTGGAGGCAATTTGTAAGGTTTCCAGTGTCTTCTGGTGTGTGGTTTTGCTGTCATCCAGAAGTGTGATTTCATAGAACTCTTGTATATCTGCAAAATCACCAAAAAGTAAGAACTTTATAATTCTGTCATAATCAATTGCTTATCAAACATCTTCTGATCTGAAACTTAAATTCATACAAGCAGTGTGTCAAATATGTGTTTTATAAAATCATGTTCACCAGGGGGCACCGGCCATCTGCCATCTTTGGCTCCACTAGGTGGCAGCAGCTTGGTGTTGCCTGTTCACACAGTGGGCAATGATGGAGGGGCACCTCGGGACATGCTGCCTGCTACTTCTCGTGTGCCGTTATACCATGTGCACACATTTGTCATATTCACGAGAAATTCTGATCACATATCAAACAAACCTGCAGCATTACCCGAGCAGACGAGACAACATACACACGCTTAAAGCACCACCATCTCCACACAGCACAGAAGCTTCAAACAATATATTCCTTCTTCCATCTCACAACTCAGAACATCACATTGCCCTGACCTCTATGACTTACCACCAAGTGGCTCATCAATATTTTTCTTTTACTGTCGTTCTTTATTTTATCATCAGAGGAGTTTATAAAAAAAAGCATGCTCAGAGTAAAATAACAAATATGCCTCCCTAGCACTATGTCAATGGCGTTTTGCACAAATTAATCAAAAGCAAAGAGGTTATTTTTAATCACTTCAAGATCATAATTGTGATTGGGTATAACGTGTGGCAATCATGAACTGCAGCCATTAATCACAGCAAGGATGCAGCAGAGACATGCCACCAAACATCTTCTGCTATCATGCCTATCCATCGCCAAAACAATCATTTAATCATCACTCCTGATTCAACAAACATAAATCTTATCATTAATGTGCTATCAGAGATTTTGTTATTAATTTGGGAGGAAACAAATGAAGCGGAAATGGTGGAAGGCATTCTTTCTTAAAATAATTGATTCTTTGTTCCAGAATATTCTTCGATTTATAACAAGTTTAGGGCAGGCAGAAAATGTTTGGATGAAAACAAAGACACAAAAATATCTTCATCATGGGAATTTGTAGGCAATAGGCAAAATTAGGGAGCAATACTTTTTTGAATTTGGAACAATACTCTTTTAATTTGGGGCACAAAAGGCACTGTAAGAATCTTTGTTATCAACAACTAGATACCATGTGACGAATATCGCAATCGGTATATATATATATATATATATATATATATATATATATATATATATATATATATGGCTCTGTTCTAGAACGTGAGACCGGTCAGAGGGACATCCACCATTTCATACACTACTGTAAAGAATGAATCGCGGTGAAATTTTTTTTTTCAATATCGAAAAACGGTTTTCAGTATCTTGTCACTAATAAATATGGCAACATTGGGATCATAATTTCAAGTGCTAAAAAGTATAATTAACTTGCTAAACTGGAAGATTGAAGTTCAATGTCAAGGAAAATTTGTGCATTTTGTGCACATCCTGTTAAAACACATCTTCTTAAAAAGCTTCAATCTTTGAAATAAAATGACTTACTGATGTCTAGATGGTATGAAATCCACACAAAGAGTCCAATGAAAGTTTTGTCCAGCCAGTTTTTGGTAATTCCAAGGCTAACCCTGCTTTTTTACAAGATTTATATCCAGTCAAAAAGTGATCAGTGAACCAAATTTTTCCCTCCATTTTGGAAGTGTCCACTTGCCTCCAAAAAGCCCATTTTACTTGTAGGCAGAGGCAAATTATGATATCCTACTTATATTTCATTTATAAGAACTGATAAAACTTGTAAAAAATACCAAAAACATTGAAATTAATAACTAATTTTTTCCATATTTTAGGAAACAATGTTCAGTCAAAAAAAAGCATAAACGTCCAGCAAGTGTACATTGGTGTTGGAGGAGGCAAGCAGAAAATTATAGGGGGGAACATTTGGTGTAGACAGTATTTTTGGTGGGAGCAGCCATATTGGTAGCAGTGGGTAGTGAAAAAAGAAAGAAGAAGGCACAAAAGAAAACTAGACAATGGTAAATAGGGTGGCCCCTTCATGGACAGTCCAAAGAGATGTCCACCAGGGAAATGTGCATATTTTGAAAGGATTGTTATGGCATTATTTCACCACAAATAGTGAACATTTGGGTTTTTTTTGTGAGGGGATGTGATCTGACTTTCATATGGTGTGGTCAATGTCACCTTGAAGGTCATTAGATTGTGAATGGATTTTTGTATACTTTTGACCAGGGTCAAAAAATCTGCACATATTTTGAGACTCCTTGTCCAAAAGTGTCCAATTTGAAATTCATTCTCCTAATCATTGGGTGACTAAAACATGCAAAAAATCTTTTAATATATCAAGTATTGTATTTGGTGTTGGAAAGGTTTTCCACTCCTACTCAAAATAGTCAGTCATTCACAATATTGAATGTCAGGAATTGAACCAATCTTATTTTGTAGACCAAAAATCATGTCAGCAGTTGATATGGTTGAACCAAATTGTTCTAGGGAAATCATCAAAGTAAATTAAAAGCACAATATTGCTGATATGAATACAAACAAGGAAATTATATTTGCCCATCTATATTATCATATATGTGCAAGCAGTTGAGGATTTGGGATATTATGTGCCCTTTTTTCACGATGCGTCAAAAAGTGTCCATACCCCAACTTTGCTCATCTACACTAGCTTTTTGTAACTTATAGATGTGCATCATAGGACATATTCCATTAAAGTTCATGACTATAAATTGAATGGTCTAGAATGTGTAGAATAGGTTTAATGATTGTTTTTAGGCCAAAATATGTCAAAAAGTGTCCTTTGTTTGCAAAAAAAAGAACACATTTGCAATGATTGGCATTTATTATTACAATATTATACTTTAATTTTATGCTACAAGGAATATTTCAGTTAAGCACACCTTCCTGGCATGATTTTGATTGAAAGGTACCTTTATGAAATGAGATTCAATAAAAATCTACCATTTTCCCCTTAAAGTCAAAAAACATCCATAATTTGGGCCAGGAATCGAACATATTGCTTATTTTTCAAATAACATATTTCTACAAAATATCCTTATTTTTAAACATGCCCAGGGCAGTCATGTATATTTCAATGGCATAAATACTCCAATTTTTACACCCCTGAAAAAGTTGGACTTTTCTTGACATGTCAAAAAAGCACTCATCTTCAGTTTTCAGTTTCTGACACCTAATCAATTTCATCCCAAGTATCATTATATGGTAAATTCTATACACTGAACCTGTCCCCACTCCCAGCCAGGAGAATTAAATCAAATATTAATTTCTAATTTTGCTGAGATCTGAATTAAATTCAGATTTGCTTTTTTTATGAAGCATCCATCTTTTGGTGTTATTTCCACTTTTTTTTTAAATCACTGGAATAAATCCATTATCCTTCCATGTAAGCATGTAAGAGACCAAGGGGCACCTATGGATAAAACAACCTATGAAATTCGTGCACGTTCCCAAATTCGAAAAATCATGCAAGTTTGGGTCTCACGTTCTAGAACAGAGCCATATATAAAACGTTGCAATATGGGAGGAATATCTGGATAATAATGTGGCAATATGGTGATACTTAGAGGGCAATAATGTGAGAGAATACTGCTGAGGGCAGATTGTTGCACTGGGCATGTGTTATGCTATGATATATCCTGCCAGCCATACACCACCACGCCTGTACATGACTTTACACCATTCACCTCCTTCTCTGATGAAACGTCTCATTGCCTCACACACAAATGGTGAAAATTCAATTTATTTGATGGCTCTGTGGCTACCCTCATCTGCCCCTCTAAATGGGTAATGACCATTATGGGGGTATGGCACAGCTCGCTTCAATATCTACTCCCTTCTCTACACCTCATAGCACCCTCTACAGTTGAGTTCTTCTACAATCTGTCTATTATCATATATTCTCTGAAGCCAAAGTGACCAGAACTCCCACAGCTTTCAGCTTTTGTCATTAACAATTTCATTGAAACTATTTTCCTCCTAACTTAAATGAATATCTATTTCCTCAGATAGACAAACAATACATAAACCTTCCCTAACTCAAGATTTAAGTAATGAAAAGGATTATTATCTGGGGAACTTCGAAAGTTTGATTCTGTAAATAATTAATGGCTGCAAACTCCAGTCTGTCTGTTGTGGGACATTTACTCCTTACCATGGAGCAAGGCATTTTTTTCTTGCTTCAAGAAGAGGAGGTATTTATCAGACTGGGCTGGTATGCAGAGTCAGGTGTGCATATACAAGTATGTCCTTCATCACAGTATGCAGGCCATAGAAAAATAAGACAGGCACACTAAATATAGTCATAGAGGCAGGCACATTGAACATCCTGCCAAATTCCACCATTCAAAAATTAGACTGGCACACTAAATATCCCATATATAGAAATTAGAAAGGCACACTAAATATCCCACCATAGACAAATCAGACAGGCACACTAAATATCCCACCATAGACAAATCAGACAGGCACACTTAATATCCCACCATAGAGAAATCAGACAGGCACACTAAATATCCCACCATAGACAAATCAGACAGGCACACTAAATATCCCACCATAGAGAAATCAGACAGGCACACTAAATATCCAACCATAGATAAATCAGACAGGCACACTAAATATCCCACCATAGATAAATCAGAAAGACACACTAAATATCCCACCATAGATAAATCAGACAGGCACACTAAACATTGTGCCTTAATTCCTTGACATGTATCATATCTATTACACAACCATCTAACGGGCCATCTCCTTGATAAAATGGCCCACAAATGACCCTAGCAGCTCCTTTACGCCGAGTGTGGTTATGAGCATCCCATATTCTGCCTCACACCACTTCCCCATCAATCTTGCCCGCTCCTCACATCTCATTTTCCTCTATATTGTAACTTATGACACGGCACCGGAAACTCACGAGGTAATATCACCAAACCTAGCAGGCGGACGGACACAGCAGAAGCTTGACGGTAAAATTTATACCGTAATATATATGATACGCCTACTTTGCAACCAACAATATTGGTTTAATACCATCAAATATATATTTTCTGCCTGGTAAGCAAAATATTCTCTCATTGCTTGAATAGACACAAAGGATGTGCATCTTGAATAAAGTATATTGTTCAAATACATTGAAAAACGAAACCTGCAAATGCAACAATATAAAAAATCACTCAATTCCATACAAAATCCCTTTAATCCTTCTTAATAATGTGCTGTTGAGTTTTATTAGTTGGGCCAATTAAGTCCAAATTGAGGAACCCAAGGTCCCTGGTTCAAATATCAGTTTGGACAATTATTTCAGTCATGATGCATGAGGAGAAAGGTTGATATCAGCAACTAAGTTGTTTCTCATTCCAGTCACTGCTCCATGACTGATTATCTAAAGCAGTGGTTTATTTATAATGTCTATGCAATAATGTAAAAAAAAGATCCCCAGTCAGTCTTCAAAAACAGAAGGGCATTGAGTCCTGGTGCCTTGATATAGTGAAAACATATATAGTAAAATGTTGTAAATACAAACATTTTTAGTCATGTTGTCACACTATGGCTGAATGTGACCTCATTTGGTCTGGTTTCTGTATGACCCAATTAAAGTCACACCAATCTGATCACAGGAAGATGGGGCGGATGAGCAATGTGAAGGCCAGGCACTCAATCTATTTTGAAGTATAATATTTGTATATTATACGCATAATTAAAGGCCTTAACCCCTCAAGAACTAGCCTATTTAAACTATGTTGACTGGCAGGACTAACCCATTTCTTTTTTTGACTAGTGTATCAGCATTCTAAATTTTATCCGATAAAAAAAGCATTGGGGTCAAAATTCATGATTTAAGCAGTCTGACATCATTGCCTTGAACATATTGCAACAAGTTGCTGCCCAAGAGAATGTTACAAAATGACGTCATTTAGCCAGAACAATAGAGACATTAACATTCTTCCCATTCATTGCCAGTGGTGGATGTTGATGTCCTTCCCATCCATTGTGAGTTAAACACGTAAAATAAAGGCTCTTTGAACATTATTTAAAAGCCATTTAGCCTATTTTTCATCAGAGCATTTTGGCTATATTTAGCCAATTTAAAGGTTTCTCTGCCAGGCTGGAGTGTGTGATAGTCACACAGAGACATGGAAGCCACCTGCACCCTAGACACCACACTCCACAACGCCAGCACTCCTACTTCCCACCAAACTCCATTTACACCATGAAAGAAGTTGCTGAGGAGAATTGCCAAAGACAAGAGGATTGCCCCAATGCTGGCCGCTATGGCCAAGTGTAATGCTGGAAATCTGCAGTGTCAATTCACTCAATGATATTAAGTCTCCCGAAATATCCGACTCCCACCTTGAGGAAAAGCGGCTTTCTTTGCCGAGAAGCTTGTAATTTGTGTGGAGAGTGCTGGGTGGTGCCCCCTATCTTCTCTTCACCTGGTTAAGTATGCCATAGCAGTACTCACTCAGCTCATTCATGTTAAGTGGCCACGACTTTTCAAGGTCCCCTGCTTCCTGATTGAATTCTGCATTACACTTTGCCAGGTCAAATACATTTCTATTCAAGACTTTAACTTTTACTATGGAATCATTCAGTGTTTTATTTGCTAAAGGTCTTAAACAAACTTCCTCAGCACACATTTAGTAATCTATACCCACATTACCTCTTCAGTATATGAGCATGATATGAGTTTGGATGATGTTCCATAAGTAAGTGGAAAGAAGCAATATAACAGCTATGGTCATGTTGATGGATGTGTATTTTCAATAGTTAAAAGTCAAGGCCAATACTTACTACAGTGGCAAAGTGTCCCCTAGGCCTATCATAAAGAATTTCAGCTGCCTCTCTTAATCAGTTTTCGTCAAACATCTATATGGTCATGCACAAACATGAATGTAAATGGTAACTGACAATATCTGGTTGAATTCGGTCATATCACCTGTAACTCCTTTTTCATTAGGCAATGATCATGCATGACTTCATAGATTCATGTTTGTGTATAACCAAAGAGACATTTGGCTAAGACTGGCTTGATATTTTAGGAGACAATGGATATGGGATTGAGAAAAGAAAGTTTTATTATCTTGGGATATGTCCTTGATATATCTAACCCTGGAGTAACATTCAATATGACTTTCAAGGCCAAGCTAGGCTGGGCTCCTACACACATAATATGCCATATTTAACTCTGACCATCTCTATGTCCTTGAGCACCATATTACATGACTTGATCGCACCGCTGTCTGGGGCCACTATGATTAGGAGCAGAGGAGTGTTGCCTGGAGTAAAAGCAGGTTAATTCTTACCTATCATAGGCATACTTCTCACATGTCCATATCAGACAGTGAGAACTGCCCTATCCCCACAGTGAGATCCCACCTCTCCTCATAATACAGCCCCCACAGTGAGATCTCACCTCTCCTCATAATATACAGCCTCCACAGTGAGATCTGCCCTCTCCTCATCACCCACAGTCCCCACAGTGAGATCTCACCTCTCCTCATAATATACAGCCCCCACAGTGAGATCTCACCTCTCCTCATCACCCACAGCCCCCACAGTGAGATCTCACCTCTCCTCATCAACCACAGCCCACACAGCAAGGTCTTACACCTTTTCATTTGACCTGTACTTGTGGGATCTGAACCTTCTCATTTGAGCCATGCAAGCGCCACTACAGATATAATTTTGTCTTTAACTAGACATGATAAATGTCAACTCAATATATAAGGAATCACAGAAGAAAGCCAGAAGTTGTAGGGTGGCAGGACAACAAGCAAAGTAATGGGTCTGCAACAAGTGGGCATTATGGCAACAAGCAGGGAGGCATGGCAACAAGCAGGGGGCATGATAACAAGCAGGTCATGGCAATAAGCAGGGGGGCATGGCAACAAGCAGGGTAGCATGGCAACAAGCAGGGTGGCATGGCAACAAGCAGGGTAGCATGGCAACAAGCATGGGGCATGATGACAAGCAGGGAGGCATGATAACAAGCAGAGTGGCACGGCAATAAGCAGGGGGGGCATGGCAACAAGCAGGGGGGTATGGCAACAAGCAGGGGGGTGAGACAATAAATAGGGTGATAGGCCAGCTCAACAAGCTGGGGGGCATGGCAACAAGCAGGGAGGCACGGCAACAAGCAAGGAGGCATAATAACAACAAGCAAGGTGATGTGCCAGCTCAAGCAGGGTGGCATGACAACAAGCAAGATGATGGGCCAACTCAAGCAGCTTCCAGCCTAACAACTAATGACATTACCCCACCACTCAGAGGCATCAATTATGAAGCAAAGTCCCCCATAAGTAATGGCCATTATGCAATATATGGGACCTGCTAGGCCTCCTCCACTATTGTGTAGCAGGGCCTCATACATTCCTGTCTCCACACATTCCACCTATCACTCCATCACTCCCTCATCTGCTCACATTTATACACAAAACCTTGCCCCCATAAACCAGTATTCCGCTGCCTTTATCTTTGTGTATTACAATTTTATGTATGCAATAAATGCTTATAAAATCTACAGCTATTATCAAATCTATCTGCGCCCAAGTCAGCCACTTATTCATATCATGAAGGCACATCCAAAAATATATAAAGAAACTTGTTTACTTCACTCAAAATTACAAAACTAAGTCATATTGCCTACTTTGGGCTACTAGTGAGATTTATTAATGTCTGGTTTATCATGAACACACATTGACTGAGAGAGATACTATTAAGGCTTGTTTATGAAATGTTAGAGTTTAAATATATCCCGAGATAGCTTACCTCATATCTGAGAAGACTTTCTCGGTACCTTCATATCTCCCAAAGATAACATATATATATATAGTTTTTTCATCATTATGTCCCCGCGAAAACTTACCTTTTATCTTCAATTCTCCCTGTGAAAACTTACCTTGTATATTTCAATATTTACCTCCTCATACCCATCACTGTGAGTGTCAGTATCAACACAACTGTCTTATAAATACATACCTGCAAATACAGAAAATATATTTTTACATTAAATCTATCTCAAAATTATTTTTTCATTGGTGTCATTGAGAACTTAATGATAAAATATATAAAACAAATTCTCCAACTAAATTTGAATATTAATGAAAAGCAACCAGGCAGGATCATTTTAATTAAAAGAAGGAAAGGCAGGCAGATCTACCCATACATTTAATTCAATTATAGTTACTTCCTTTTTTAAAATTTATTTGCATCACAGCAAATTTATAACAATATTTTTTCATTAATTAAATTCACAACATAACTGATGATGAATTTGACAAATAAGATACAGTGGGAGTGTTTCTTATTGTAGGGAGGAGGCTTGGTGTTGTGTTGCTGCTTGGAGAGCCCTGACTTGGTGGTGTAGGCCTCCAGCATAGAATATACCACCAGAGACAAGCTCCATAACAAGGCAGACTTAAAACCACTCATTCATCTTACCCGCCATTTATTCTGCCCACACAATGACTGCTCCCTGCCTTCTGTAACCTGACCTGACCCATTTACTGCTGCTGACCTCATGTGACCTACATCTAGCTGAGTGGGAGGGGCAGCTGCTCAGGCCTTCATAACATTTCCTGATCAAACCAAATAGACATCGCTATCAAGATGATAGCATACGGTCACCATGGAAACCAGACGATGGAAATCTTGAGATTTCCTGCTCACAATTGTCACTTCCTGCACAACTGTGCAGACACAGAACAACATGAATCTTATTTGCAGAGTGAGATTTAGAAACATTATGGGACAATGGCTTTGGACTGGCCCAGGGCTATTGTTATATTACAGCAAAGAAATGACAGCTACATTCCCTTGGTGGAAGAAGCGATTGCAAACCATCGATGAACCCTGCACGCTTGACGACCAACACTGCCTAATTATGATGAATGTGCCAGGTGGCCCTGTCCGAGGTCGGCCCCTTATATCATTGTAAACTTTGGCATGCCCTCAGCATAAATCCTTATCAGAATTTTTGGCAATAAACCACCAATTCCTATATTACTAATTCATCAGGATTGCCCGGATAGAAGGATACTATACACAGCCTCTAGTGATTACAGGCAAAGTCTCTAATAATAATTCATATTATGGTCGGAAATCTCATGCAATCTCAGGTCTTGTGATCGAAAAGAGTAATATTTCATCATCATCATGTTAGGTATGTGCATTCATGCAAAGCACTGTATCATCTTACTGCAGAAATGAAAATTTCACCAAAGTATTCAACTAAATAACATTGGTGCATTGTGGGCAGAAAACAAGCTGCAATAAGGCAAGTAATATCAACATGACAACATACATTATGATGAAACCATGTACTGATTCATAATGATATTATCTAATTGGAGCATATATTTCGAGCTGAACAACAAATTTCCAAATTTGTGTATGAATATCTCTATTTTGGCATAAAAGTACAAAAAAAGCTAAAAGATCAGTTCATTCCCAGAACCTCTATGAAGACTGCTACGCTACCCACAGCAATAGACTTGAGCTTTTATAATACAAGGCAACAAGGTCGCCAGGTTAACAATAGGACTTCCCTATGGAACACCAGCCTTCTCATTATATTACCACCATCCACCATCCCAGCAGACTCATCTAACCCCATCATGCCATACTGAGTCAGGACTGTGATCAAGGCATACTGGATGCTCGAGACTCCTCCTTCTTGCTACTCACTGGTAATGTGAAGCATAAACATGATAATATTTAGCATTAACACCTGGCGTTATGACCTCATTCTCTCTGGTTAAAACCATCCCAGCCCCTCAACATCTTTCACCTACATTAAATGCTCGTTGGTATCGCATAACATTAACCTGTTCAAGTCAAACATTATTTTAGTCACACATAAATGTAACCCAATAAGGTCATACATGACATCGCTTGACTTCATCAGGTCATGCATCTCTTTTACATGGCAAAACATGGTCACATTTATGTGTGGCCCAATATAAGTTTGGCTGCAACTGATCACATCGAATCAGTACTTATTGCCAGGTGAACATGTTCATACAAATATACACCTGTCCCTTGAGTAATAAGTCTACTTTTTCCATCTGAGCCATACCTTATGTCCCTTATAGAATAATCAGACCATTAGCAGGTCTGATCAGGTTACAACAATACCCTTCTGAATATGAAGGAAAAATAGTCTTGCTGTATTGTAAAAGGAAACAATGATAGCAGTGAGCACAGATATAAACGGAACACAAAAGCTTATAATTAAGCTTGATCAAGATATACTCTAAAATATCATATCTTATACATATATATGTATTTTTTTGCCAATCTTCATTATAAGAGACTACTTTGATAAATAATATTATCTATATAGATATGAAAACTATGTGTGGTGACTTTGTCTAAGCAGTATTCGAACATGGCAGTGGTAAATACACAGTTGGATTCAAACATCTATCTATATAAGGTAAGATCTGGTATGTTCATTGTGACATCTGATCATGCATACAGTTGATCATGCAAGGTACTAATTTATTGTGTGTGACCTTATTTGATCATGTTCATGCATGATCAATTAGAGGTTTGTCTCATACTGACACATGTTTGAGCTGAGCATTGCCAACTCACAACAGTAGATCAAAGCTAAATACTAGTTTTGTAAATCATTGGTCACCATAATCGATATTGGCACCATGACCAGAGTGTCAACACGGCTGACAAATCATGATATCTGAAACAACATGTGGATGTATTTCTCTTGTGTTGTGACATATTATTACAGAGGAACCATTGCCTTAATTATTGAGTGCACTGTGTTTGCTCCATTACCAACAACATCATTCAGCAACAGAGCTAGTTAGAAATGACTGTGCTAAACCATGACAGACAACACTGGATATTCTTGTCCAACCACACATCACATGGCCTCTGCTGCAGTGAAGATAAACTATGTTATGATAGAGATTGCCTTTGCCCTTTGTTATGGTGGAGATGGCCTATGATATATCAGAAATAGCCTATGTTATGATATAGATGGCCTATATTATGTTAGAGATGGCCTATGTTATTATATAGATGGCCTATGTTATGGTAGAGGTTGCCAATGTTTTGCCTGTGTTATTGCCAATGTTATTGCCAATGTTACGGTGGAGGTGGCCTATGTTATTGCCTATGTTATTGCCTATGTTATGGTGGAGGTGGCCTATGTTATGGTGGAGGTGGCCTATGTTATTGCCTATGTTATTGCCTGTGTTATGGTGGAGGTGGCCTATGTTATGGTGGAGGTGGCCTATGTTATTGCCTATGCTATTGCCTGTGTTATGGTGGAGGTGGCCTATGTTATGGTGGAGGTGGCCTATGTTATTGCCTATGTTATGGTGGAGGTGGCCTATGTTATTGCCTATGTTATGGTGGAGGTGGCCTATGTTATTGCCTATGTTATTGCCTGTGTTATGGTGGAGGTGGCCTATGTTATGGTGGAGGTGGCCTATGTTATTGCCTATGTTATGGTGGAGGTGGCCTATGTTATTGCCTATGCTATGGTGGAGGTGGCCCATGTTATTGCCTATGCTATGGTGGAGGTGGCCTATGCTATTGCCTATGTTATGGTGGAGGTGGCCTATGTTATTGCCTATGTTATTGCCTATGTTATGGTGGAGGTGGCTTGTATGATTGTGGATGATCCTCTCACTGTCATCACTGCATGATGCACAGTGACAGTTCTGAGAAAGGTACATCTCCCATCTCCATCATGACTGCCTATTGTTCCAAGACAATAACCAGATCCCAACAGGCAATTAAGGCACCCACCACAAGATTACTGCATAATCACATACCCTGACCTCTGACCTACATAACAGCATGACCCCCAACCTGGATTCTTCATCAGTCTATGTATTAAGCCATGTCAATATTTCAGCTGGCTGTATGAGTTGATTACCTGATATTATTTCTGGTGTATGGAGGGGCTAAAACGTGAGTCAGCTCTCATAAACATGATAGCAGAGGAATAGAGAATGAGAAGATGCAAGCTTCATTATACAACTTTATACCAGCACTGACTTCAGTGTGTCATTGAATTCAGTAATATTTCTGTATATCTGAACTGAATTCTTTTTTTTTTCATAAATGACATTTATGTATTAAAGTGTTACCTAAAATCATAAGAAAGGAAGCTTCATTAGCTGTCCTTAAAAAACCCCATGAAGGCATCCCTTTTATTGAATCTATAATCATGATAATCACTTTATTTGTGTTTATCCTAATGGTTGATATCTGTATATGTAGTCCAAACCATCAACTTTGCTTTTGCATATTCATAGAATCGTATCTCTCATATCTTGTTTGAACAGCATCCACTAATTCTCACTGATCAAATGTTAAAATGTGTCATGTATGGGTAAACTTGCAAGCTTGGCTCATAGCAGTAATAAATGCTGATTGACATGTCATTTTCTTTCAATCATTTTATTAAACAATAGCTGTCTTTCTATGCTTCTTTTGATCCGACCAAAGGTATACAGTCATGATATCAACACCTAACAGGATTTTTTTTTCATACTATCCTACTTGGCGTCCTCTAGTTTAAACATAGGCATCAGAGATGCATCAACCCTCAGCCCTGGTAACTCATTGCACAACATTCGCTCCACACAATATCTGTGAACAAAACGTCACTGCACCAAGGCAAATTGATGCAGGGGTAAAAAAAACCCATAAAATCTACTTCCTTTGATAGCTTAGGTGTGTCAAGTATCATGAAACTGTCATCATTTACTCTAGAATTATTGAGATGGGCAGGTGACCTTGAAAAGCAGGTTAAGGTCACCGTCCATCAAACTCATGTGAAGACTTCCAAGATGCTTATGTGTGTCAATTTTCATGAAGCTGCCATTATTTGTTCTTAAGTTATTGCAATGACGTGGATTTGACATGATTGTCCCTGTGACCTTGAAAAGTAGGTAAAGGTCATGTTCCATCAAGAGAAGTCTGAGGTCTTCACCAGATGCTTATGTGTGTCAAGTCTCATAAAGCTGCCAACATTCGTTCTCGAGTTATGGCAATGATAGGGATTTCACATAATTGTAACTGTGACCTTGAAAAGTAGGTGAAGGTCATGTTCCATACAAAAATGTCTGAGGTTTTCATCAGATGCTTATGTGTGTCAAGTTTCATGAAGCTGCCATCATTTGTTCTCGAGTTATCGCGATGACAAGGATGATTTCACATAATTGTCCCTGTGACCTTGAAAAGTAGGTGAAGGTCATGGTCCACCATGAGAAGTCTGAGGTCTTCACCAGATGCTTGTGTGTGTCAAATCTCATAAAGCTGCTATCATTTGTTCTTGAGTTATTGCGATTCTTGGGATTTCACATATTTGTCCCTGTGACCTTGAAAAATAGGTCAAGGTCGCCGTCCACCGAACTAGTCTGAGGTTTTCAATAGATGCTTATGCGTGTAAAGTTTCATGAAGCTGCCATCATTTGTTCTTGAGTTATCACGATGACAAGGATGATTTCACATTATTGTCCCTGTGACCTTGAAAAGTAGGTGAAGGTCATGTTCCATCAAGAGAAGTCTGAGGTCTTCACCAGATGCTTGTGTGTGTCAAATCTCATAAAGCTGCCATCATTCGTTCTTGCGATTCTTGGGATTACACATAATTGTCCGTGACCTTGAAAAATAGGTCAAGGTCACCGTCCATCGAACTCGTCCGAGGTTTTCACCAGATGCTTATATGTGTCAAGTTTCACGAAGCTGCCATCATTTGTTCTCGTACTATCGCGATGACAAGGATGATTTCAAATAATTGTCCATGTGACCTTGAAAAGTAGGTGAAGGTTATGTTTTATAGAAACAATTCTGAGGTCTTCACCAGATGCTTATGGGTGTCAAATCTCATAAAGCTGCCATCATTTGTTCTTGAGTTATGCGATTCTTGGGATTTCACATAATTGTCCCTGTGACCTTGAAAAATAGGTCAAGGTCACCGTCCATCGAACTCGTCCGATGTTTTCACCAGATGCTTATATGTGTCAAGTTTCACGAAGCTGCCATCATTTGTTCTGGAGTTATCGCGATGACAAGATGATTTCACATAATTGTCCCTGTGACCTTGAAAAGTAGGTGAAGGTCATGTTTCATAGGAAAAATTCTGAGGGCTTCACCAGATGCTTATGTGTGTCAAATCTCATAAAGCTGCCATCATTCGTTCTTGAGTAATGGTGATTCTTGGGATTTCACATAATTGTCCCTGTGACCTTGAAAAATAGGTCAAGGTCGCCGTCTATCGAACTCGTCCGAGGTTTTCACCAGATGCATATGTGTGTCAAGTTTCATGAAGCTGCCATCATTTGTTCTTGAGTTATCGCGATGACAAGGATGTTCGCTACAGACATACATACATACATACATACATACAGACATACATACATACATACATACATACATACATACATACATACATACATACATACATACATACATACCCACGCCAGGAGTACTGCAATACCCTCAGCCTGATTACATCAGGGGCTGAGGGTAAAAAGTATCAACATGTTAATAAACTATATTTGTATACAATGAAAACTTTATGTAAAATGTTGTGCAAAAAGGGTGGGGCTTTAAGCATATATATCAATAGCTTGGATTTCTTTTTTATTTCTTTTGAAAACCATGTGATGGCAATAGAAGCAGAGATAGGTAAACTGCCTTTGTTTGGATGAGTACATTTCAAATTTAATTTGAATATTCCAAATATATTTCTTTTTACATTCATGCCAAACTTTTCCAAAGTTGATGCCAAAAATATCATAATGTGTAGACCCAGGTGTGAGTTAAACCTTCCTTGTGAAGATATAGATCTATGTACATATGGGGACTGAGATGTAAGTACTCTTATAATGGAAGGAGGTTGCGATTACTAATTGTGTAGAAGGGAGATGCAGATGACATGGTTACCATGGAGACAGGATGCTCCTTGTGGCACCATCAGCAGCCTCAGTATCACTGTCCTGTATAAATCAGAGATGATTACATCAGAGAAATGCTCCATGGTGCAATGTATATGATAATAATAAGCTGGAATATATGTAAGTACACCAACCTGTGCTGCAGTCTAACACCATCCAGTGCTAAGTATACACCTATATTTGCATCATTATGGAATCTACACTGAGGACCTAAACACTATTAAAGACCTCTTCATCATTACAGACATCTATATCATTGCAGACATCTGAACGAAGGACCTCTACAACATTACAGACATCTATAGATACTAAGGACCTCTACAGCATTGCAGACATCTATACACTATTAAAGACCTCTTCATCATAACAGACATCTACATCATTGCAGACATCTGCACGAAGGACCTCTACATCATTGCAGACATCTGCACGAAGGACCTCTACATCATTGCAGACATCTATACTAAGGACCTCTACATCATTACAGACATCTATACTAAGGACCTCTACATCATTACAGACATCTATACTAAGGACCTCTACATCATTACAGACATCTATACTAAGGACCTCTATATCATTACAGACATCTATACTAAGGACCTCTACATCATTGCAGACATCTATACTAAGGACCTCTACATCATTACAGACATCTATACTAAGGACCTCTACATCATTGCAGACATCTATACTAAGGACCTCTACATCATTGCAGACATCTATACTAAGGACCTCTACATCATTACAGACATCTATACTAAGGACCTCTACATCATTGCAGACATCTATACTAAGGACCTCTACATCATTACAGACATCTATACTAAGGACCTCTACATCATTGCAGACATCTATACTAAGGACCTCTACAGCATTGCAGACATCTATACTAAGGACCTCTACATCATTACAGACATCTATACTAAGGACCTCTACATCACTACAGACATCTATACTAAGGACCTCTACATCATTACAGACATCTATACTAAGGACCTCTACATCATTACAGACATCTATACTAAGGACCTCTACATCATTACAGACATCTATACTAAGGACCTCTACAGCATTGCAGACATCTATACTAAGGACCTCTACATCATTACAGACATCTATACTAAGGACCTCTACATCATTACAGACATCTATACTAAGGACCTCTACATCATTAAGGACTTCTGTATTTAGGACCTTTACATCATAATAGACATTGTCATTAAGGACCTCTACCTCAATAGCAACCTCAATACTGAGGACCTCTACATCATTAAGAACCTCTACACTGAGGACCTCTACATTATTAAGGATCTGTCCACCATTAAGGACCTCAGAACTCTAAATCCTTCAAACCTTCACTTGGCCATTACATCAATATGGCCATCTGCATTAATGTGTATCTCTTTATTTCATCCTAATATTTACACTCAAATCACCTTCCTAATATACAACACATAATCTTCTTTCTGCACTCAAAACAGACCACTGCTTCTAAACTCGCATTGATAAAAGCTGGTAAGCACCCAAGAGAATCATATACTCCCCTTTCCTCTTAA
This sequence comes from Amphiduros pacificus, assembly GCA_949316495.1. Lineage (NCBI taxonomy): Eukaryota > Metazoa > Annelida > Polychaeta > Phyllodocida > Hesionidae > Amphiduros > Amphiduros pacificus. The sequence continues at coordinate 13,762,147 of OX439003.1, read as the reverse complement.
AAGTCCAGAACAATTATGAAATCTATACCCAAAACCTTTAAGAGATTACGAAAGAAAAGATCAATAAAATCTTCCAAATATATATCTTGGCTCAGTTTTACCTCTTTCATCCTGGATTTACATAAGGTCAGTTTTCTCTCTCTACATTTATGAGCGTGTGTCGGTCCCGAGTGGGAATTCATTAGAGTTCTCAGAGGAAGGGATCAATCCATGCGGTGGCGCCATCTGTCACCTTCATCACAGGCCTTGTACACTCAGCCAAATACCCATTCAAACCTCACTCACATGCTCACTAGGGCCAGGCATCTATATGGTCACGTATAAAACCAATAAAGTCTTTAAAGGACTGCACAATGCGTGTCCCTGATGGTATAAAGATGGGAATGTTGGCCCTGATGGTATTAAGATGGCAATGTTGGCCCTGATGGTATTCAGATCGCAATGTTGGCCCTGATGGTATTAAGATGGCAATGTTGGCCCTGATGGTATTAAGATCGCAATGTTGGCCCTGATGGTATTCAGATCGCAATGTTGGCCCTGATGGTATAAAGATGGCAATGTTGGCCCTGATGGTATAAAGATGGCAATGTTGGCCCTGATGGCATAAAGATAGCAATGTTGGCCCTGATGGCATAAAGATGGCAATGTTGGCCCTGATGGTATTCAGATTGAAATGTTGGCCCTGATGGTATAAAGATGGCAATGTTGTCCCTGATGGTATTAATACGGCAATGTTGGCCCTGATGGTATTAAGATGGCAATGTTGGCCCTGATGGTATTCAGATCGCAATGTTGGCCCTGATGGTATTAAGATGGCAATGTTGGCCCTGATGGTATTAAGATCGCAATGTTGGCCCTGATGGTATTCAGATCGCAATGTTGGCCCTGATGGTATAAAGATGGCAATGTTGGCCCTGATGGTATAAAGATGGCAATGTTGGCCCTGATGGCATAAAGATAGCAATGTTGGCCCTGATGGCATAAAGATGGCAATGTTGGCCCTGATGGTATAAAGATGGCAATGTTGGCCCTGATGGTATTAATACGGCAATGTTGTCCCTGATGGTATTAATACGGCAATGTTGGCCCTGATGGCATAAAGATAGCAAATTTTGGCCATGAAAGATAACCTGAACAATGATCAAGACAGGAGTATGGCATTTCTCACTATTATCAGTTCGTTCAAAGAACCCGTGGGTTACACATATATATGTGACAAAATGAGATTTTGCAAAGTCATCTCATGACCACATATATTGCCATATGTAACATGGTATGCATTGGCAAAGTAATGCCATTCAAGAGCTGTGAGCGACCAGATAAAGTGGCACAATGGCAATGCATGACCTTATTGTGGCAAATTTATGCGTGACCGAATATATTTTTGTCTTTCACTGGTTATCACCAACATAACTATGAGACTAGAGGGACGCTGCTGAGCACTCTTCTGCACTATTCAGGTATTTCCATCAGGTCTCCAGATAGCTTTGAGCACTCTGAATAGTATGCCTTTGACATGAGATTCCTTTTGATGTTTAAATCTAGAAGATGTGTGATCTATAAATAGCATTTTTTTTATGCAATCCACAAATATGAACATAGTTTCTCACTAATGTTAATATGAACATGCCATTATGAGTAAATACCTAAATTACCACAGAAAGCTATTCCTGTGTGACAAGATGTACATTCATGTTATTTTTAGACATCCCAGGATACCAAACACACTGGGAATCATTTGCACTGAATTCCATCTGTATATTTGTATCACAGAATGGCATCATATGGAGGAGATATCCAGCACAATATTACTTTTTTACAAGTTCAATTTTGTAAGTCATATCAAGACTCTATTAAATTTGGCCCCTCTCTATGACAGATCTGCATGACAGCAGTTATCAAAGTAAAATTGGAGCTAGCTGGTTCTTGGGCCAGCCCAATATTTGTTGTTTGTATTGATTGTCTTTTATATCATATCTTTTTCATATTACTTATTTTACACATTAAGTTTATACAATATATTCAAATCAAACAGGTTTGAAACAAATATGTCAATGACTTTCCAATATCCAACACCAAAAATGCATTTTTAAGTGCAAATGTTGGAGGTTTTCTCATTTGAAAAAGATCTTTAAATTATATTTTCCACACTTTTTTTATATTCTCTCACAAATTATATCATTTTCCACTTTTGGGTGCTGCCACCTATCCTGTAATCTGGTATCAATATGTAGTGGGAATATGACATTCTCTCACCTTACTGACAAGAAGTAAATTGGGAAACATGACAAAAACATACAAATAATTTACACCCTGTTTGGACAGTGTTGTATTTCCTATTAGGATCATCGATCTTGATCAACTCACAGCTGTGAGAAAAAAACATTTTGCTTTCCTATGAGAAAACAAGTCAATTGACATTATCTAGTTTTAATTTCAAGCTATCCAATTATTTGCGATAAAAATCAATCAGGAGTACTTTTGTTTCAAACTAGGAACCTATTTATGATCAATGAAGTGTATTTACCAGATCTCCGCCCCTCCCCCCCCCCTCTCCACCCCCCCCCCCTTCAACCATTGGCAAAGTACTTGCTGTCAGTTCACAATTTCAGCTAAGTGACACCCTGTTGAGATTTTCACCACCGTCAAATTCCAACACAAATCAATAAGGCTCACAAACTTCCCCACTGTCAAATCTGTTTTCCAATTCCCATAAAAACTGATAAAATTCCTCTTTTTGCCTATTTTGCTCTGATGTGGGTGCTGAAAGCAATTACAAGCGGCTTCAGCAAGTCAATTTCCGGCACCGGTGATCACATATTGGGACTGTCTGTTCCCCAGATCCGACGACTCCCAACCCACTGCCTATCACGGAGATCGGCATTCCCATCCAGTGAGCCACAGTATCACAATAATCGAGACCAGCTATGCCAGAAATTATCGTCTACTCTTGATGTAATCGCTGGGTCGCAGTTTTTAACCATAGCCATATGTTGCCAGGTACAATCGCTGAAAACTGTGTAGATACCAACAAGAAAATAATCAGCATTTATTTAGTCCTCATTGTACACCATGATTTGTGAATTGGTCAAATTTAAGGTCATGGACGATGCCTATTTTAACACATTCAGCTATTTGATTTTTTTTAGTCTGTGTAATATGAGATGATAAACACTTGAAAAAATATATCTTATTAGACCTGTATAATGATTAAGAAAATAATAAAATTGTTATATTTTAAGGATGTTTTCATCTGGCTAAAATAATTTGCCAAATATGGTCAATATTCAGGATTTAGATAATAACTTGGCTTTATTGTGGAAGTGATAAATAAAATTTAATTAATCACTTTCACAGTATTTCTCTTGCTATTATATTTCATCTCATGATTCAAACACATCAGGTTGTCACAAAGGGGAAACCTCCATGTCAAGTGAATCAGACAGACCTTCGTCTATTAGGAATTTTGCCCTTATTAAAAAAAAAAAGTTCACAAGCCACTGTGCCCTATCTGTCCCTTTGAGGTACTATAAACAAGAAAGCATATAACTTATCACAGGCCATCAATGATGTTCTCTATCAATTTCACACGGGACTCTTTGGCAGCACATTTGATATGTGGGTGTCTACGGATTGTAACTGATGGTGGCCTGTGAGTGAGGTGTGAATGTCCACAAGTTCGCTGCTCCCTCCGCTGCCCCCACACAACTCCACCGCCTCCCATGAATAAACCAGGCTTCCTTCCCCCTTATCCCATAAATACAGGTCCCTGCCTGAGATTGGAACTCAAATATTTTCAGTTGAGCGAGTCTTTCCCCTCTTTAGATCTATTTACCAAGCTTCTCGCCAATTTTCTATTTTGTGGCGCCAAGTCCTGAAAGCTGACACGGTGATGCGATTTCTCCTCAGTGACGATGCATATGCCGCGGCTTTGTTGATTTAGTGTGAAATCCAATGCCAAATTTATCGTGGAATCTATAAATATTTGGCTGTAACTGATATCAATTATTGAGTAAAGCTATTCTCTATTGATAGATCTTCCTGGCTAGAAGTATACAACATATTTTACAGATTGATTACGATGGTACTCACACATATTGCACAAAGGCTTTGTACTTTTCATTTGGTGAATTCATATTGTTATCTCATCTTATGCTATGACTTATGGCACCTTGTACAAAGCAGATTATGTACGAATATTAATTTTTCCTTCACCAAACCGTGCATAGCTGGATCTTTATGAATAATCATGACTTGCAAGCCAATCCTGAAAGCACATTTCTACCACTACCACCCTGACATTCATTCACCCTGATCCGCTGGTATCTAGTCACCCTGATTCCCTGATATTTAGTCACCCTGGTCCCCTGATATTTTGTCACCCTGATCCCCTGACTCCCTGATATCTAGTCACCCGGATCCCCTGATATTTAGTCACCCTGATCCCCTGACTCCTGGTCATCTTGATCCCCTCATATCTAGTCACCCTGATTCCCTGATATTTTGTCACCCTGATCCCCTGACTCCTGGTCATCCTGATCCCCTCATATCTAGTCACCCTGATCTCCTGATATTCAGTTATCGTGATCCCCTGATATTCAGTTACCAAGATCCCCTGACTTCTAGTCACCCTGATCCCCTGACATCTAATCACCCTGATTGATCCCCTAGTTACCATGATATATGATGTTTATCTAGTATCATTATCAGCAATCATCAATCATCAGGTTGATAAGAGGATCTGCCATTTTGACCTCTCTCTTTATAATATTTCTGTCCCAAGGTATCTTGTTTGTAAGCAGCCTTGCATTGTTAATTTGTCATACAATATATTACTCTACAATTTGAGTCAAACAAATATCATATCACATAAAATCATGATCTGATTGGGTTACAAAAGGCCATTGTGTGACCAATTTGTCTGTGGACCTGGAGATAAGCATGTTTGACCAATACGGATATTTACCTCATGTTCCGTGATATATTAATCTTGGTAATGGTGCATGCAAGATGACATAATATAATGGATGCTGTTTATATGAGTAAGCATAGGATTGTGTGACCTCAGATCACTCAGACACAGTAGCCTCATCTAAGCTGCTAATTGCCATGTGTCTGAACCATATCATACTGCTCCATACTGTAACTATGTTCACATACAAGGGGTAGGTATCAGGTGCAGCTGGTAGAGAAGGGCAGGGGGGGTATGAATACAAGGGGTAGGTATCAGGTGCAGCAGGTAGAGAAGGTCAGAGGGGGTATGAATACAAGGGGTAGGTATCAGGTGCAGCAGGTAGAGAAGGGCAGAGGGGGTATGAATACAAGGGGTAGGTATCAGGTGCAGCTGGTAGAGAAGGCCAGAGGGGGTATGAATACAAGGGGTAGATATCAGGTGCAGCTGGTAGAGAAGGCCAGAGGGGGTATGAATACAAGGGATAGGTATCAGGTGCAGCTGGTAGAGAAGGTCAGAGGGGGTATGAATACAAGGGGTAGGTATCAGGTGCAGCTGATAGAGAAGGCTGGAGGGGGTATGAATACAAGAGTTGTGTATCAGGCGCGGTCGGTAGAGAAGGGCAGAGGGGGTATGAATACAAGGGGTAGGTATCAGGTGCAGCTGATAGAGAAGGCTGGAGGGGGTATGAATACAAGGGGTAGGTATCAGGTGTAGCTGGTAGAGAAGGGCAGAGGGGTATGAATATATGGGGTAGGTATCAGGTGTAGCTGGTAGAGAAGGTCAGAGGGGGTATGAATACAAGGGGTAGGTTAGGGTGGCTCATTTTTTGAAAATTTTTGAAAATCATTGTTCCCAAACCTGATTTGAATGCGTATGGGTATGAAAACCACTGTGATTTTTTTTCGGAATTTTTTGAAAAATTTTAATATGCGCACGGGGGGCGTGGGGGTCAAAGGGCAAATTTACTGTATGAAAAAGGTCAACTTTGTCGTAGAAGGTTGTATGATAGCTCATATCGTAGGTATTGATGTGTAGAACAAACTTTGCAAAAGAACATATGCTCTAAAACTTTATCTTCATACCACAAAATGGAAATAACAGTTTTTAGGGTCAATTTTGTAAAACATTGCCATAATAATACAGTAGTGAAAGATTTATTCTCTATTGAAAATGTATTGCTGCATCTATCATACCTGATGGGATACTCTCAATGAATACATTCAACATAACAGTAATTAACACAATTCTCATAATTGTCACTACTTTGCCTTAATAGTCAACATCAACAGTAAGAGTGGTGTATACATATCAGCTGACTTTCAATGACGTCAGAATAGAGTCTCTAATATGAGTTCACTGTCTACACAAAGTTGAGATTTCTTTTGCGCAGATTGTCGATGCAGCCACGGTGGTCACATGCAACAAGAACAATATTGTCCCTGTCTCCAACTGCTCGGGTCATATGAGCATATTCAGCCACATCTTTGACAGCACGCTCAGCAGCATCATTGACCACCTCCATGTCTTGCAGGAATGCCCGCATGTGTGCGTATGCTGGGAAGCGATTCCATTCTGATGGTGGCAAGGTAAGCCAGTGTAAGCTAGGCATCTGTATATCACGCAGATGGAACACCAACCAAGATCGCTCAGTGATGAATCTTGAAAGAGATGGTCGTTCAGCAGTGAGATGGGCAGCAACTGGGTCAAAGTTCGGCTGACCGGGCTTTCCTGTCTGGAATACAGCTGGGCGGGGTGTCTGAGTCAGCTGCACAGCCATCTTCTGCTTCTCATACCGAGAAAGCCCATCATCGAACAAGCCCAGTACTACCAGCTCAGGGCATAGATACCAAAGGTGTCTGCGCATGCTGTTAGATGCCTGATCCACTATCTTCCGCTGGAGGGCAACAGGCAGTCCTCTGTAAGACTTCAGCTCATAGCAGAAGGACAGGTCAAGCCTAGGAGCAGCTGTGCTCAGCCGGGAGCTAAGGAAATCCCTGACATAGATGAGGATAATATATTCAGCGATTCCATCCAGATTGTTGCTGTCGCGCCTGCTGAGCTGAAACACATGGCTAAGTAGGTATATCTTCAAGATATAGAGGGACTTGCCCATGAACCTGGCATGGTGGTATGCTCCCGGCTTCCGGAGCTCAAACACCTGGAACACCTCACCAGCTCTGACGCGTATTGGCTCCCCTCCAAGAATGACATTCAATAGCTCTGCCAGCTCCCTATAGTCCCCTCTTGTGAATGTTCCATGGAGAAGTTGCTCCTGTGCCCATGTCAATGACGCTCTAGCAAACCAGCTTTTTTCACTCTTGTAAGGCCCTGTTGGGGATGTCTCATCATATTCTGGCCAGTTCCATTTGCAGAAGAGGTTGGCATCAGGGAATGCAGGGTCTGCCTCCCTCTGCTCCACAAACCACTTCTGGAATCTCTTGAATAGTGGATCATCTGGACTGTTATTTCCATTTTGTGGTATGAAGATAAAGTTTTAGAGCATATGTTCTTTTACAAAGTTTGTTCTACACATCAATACCTACGATATGAGCTATCATACAACCTTCTACGACAAAGTTGACTTTTTTCATACAGTAAATTTGCCCTTTGACCCCCACGCCCCCTGTGCGCATATTAAAATTTTTCAAAAAATTCCGAAAAAAAATCACAGTGGTTTTCATACCCATACGCATTCAAATCAGGTTTGGGAGCAATGATTTTCAAAAATTTTCAAAAAATGAGCCACCCTAGGGTAGGTATCAGGTGCAGCTGATAGAGAAGGCTGGAGGGGGTATGAATACAAGGGGTAGGTATCAGGTGTAGCTGGTAGAGAAGGGCAGAGGGGTATGAATATATGGGGTAGGTATCAGGTGTAGCTGGTAGAGAAGGTCAGAGGGGGTATGAATACAAGGGGTAGGTATCAGGTGCAGCTGATAGAGAAGGCTGGAGGGGGTATGAATACAAGGGTTGTGTATCAGGCGCGGTCGGTAGAGAAGGGCAGAGGGGTATGAATATATGGGGTATGTATCAGGTGCAGCTGGTAGAGAAGGGCAGAGGGGGTATGAATACAAGGGGTAGGTATCAGGTGCAGCTGGTAGAGAAGGGCAATGGGGTATGAATACAGGGGGTAGGTATCAGGTGCAGCTGGTAGAGAAGGCCAGAGGGGGTATGAATACAAGGGGTAGGTATCAGGTGCAGCTGGTAAAGAAGGGCAGAGGGGGTATGAATACAAGGGGTAGGTATCAGTTGGTAGTGATGGAGGAAGTGGGGGAAGATATGACACGGTAGCAGCCAATCAATGGAGCTGTGTGTACACATCCCCCTTCACACTCTCCCTGCTGCTTCTCCTGCCAGCTGTCACTGCAATCTGCACCATGCCCCACCAATTTGTGTCACTATATTGAAGCACTCCATGTAAAACCACTTCACAGTCTCATGATCTCCACTTGAAGTGGTGAAGGCTCTGAATGCTGTTCATGGTCGTGATTCACAATTGAAATCAATGTATGCCAGAGCTTGTCATCCTGGTTCATGGCGGACCAGGTTCACCACAAGGCCACTGCCTCCTGCCTCTTCCCACCACACATACTCAATACTTACTCTCAACTGATATATGTTGCCATGTGTGACATATGTAATTAACGTTTAAGAAATTACACGTCAATTTGTACTTGATCTATCAAATTATGTCTTTGATGGTGGAAGAGTAGAGAGGTTATAGCTTTTTTGGCTTAAGAGTAAAGAGGCTGGTGCATTGATGGTGCAATGAGTAGAAAGATTGTAACCTAAATGGTCTGAGAGTAGAGACATTGTAATTTTGATGGTGCAAGATTGAAATTTCAATGGTTTGAGTAGAGAGATTGTAACTGATGGTAGGAGAGTAGATAGATTGTAACTTAAATGGTAGGGAGTAGATAGATTGTAACTTTAATTGTAGGGAAGTAGAGAGATTGTAGCTTTAATGGTATGACAGTAGAGACTGTAACTTTAATGGTAGTAGAGTAGAGAGATTGTAACTTAAATGGTAGGAGAGTAGAGAGATTGTAACTTTGATGATAGGAGAGTAAAGGGTAGTACCATAGCTCTGATGGTGCGAGTAGAGGTTGTAGCATATTGATGCTGTTTGAGTTGAGGTCATGACATTGGTGTTGATTGATTCTACCCTTGCTGACCAGGCTTCATGCCAGTGACACATACAAGTAGCATATCATCTTCTACACAGTGTACACTAGCACCTCATATATTGTGTACCACAGACTTGCAGATTACCAGCCTAATCCCATCATAGTATTACTACACATACCAGTTTGCAGGATTAAGTCAGCCGAAATTTATCACCAATGCTAGCAAATACTGTCGGTTGGTTGCATATATATAGGAGATTAAGTCATGAAGAATTAATCCTAGATACCAGCCCAGTGGATTAAATGATGGGGAGATATGATGAAGCTGTGGGGATAATCCACTCCACAGCAGGCATTGTATGGTACCTCGTTTGTGATATTGATCCGGGGACACAGGCCTCATCATCCAGACTTGTATGGACAGCTATTGACAACCTGTCAGGGACGCTTGTTCTACACTCCACTACCCAGCATTGATGCTACCACGATACAGTATTACACCATCATCAACACCAGCACCACTCATAACTTCACTTCAAACTTGCTTTCCTGAATTCCCATGATCACATACTTGTTACAAGATGTATCAAATCATCACTTGTGAGATATATAAAAATTTCACGAGATATATATAAAAATCTCAAGGATTCTGGATATTGCAGATAAGTGGCGTGTAGGTCAGTAAATTGTGTAGGAGGTAGTTCACTGTCTCGATGTGAGCAATAACTTGCAAGCAATGATTTTCATAAATGAAGCATGTAATATGTGAGAGATGCTATTGGCCGAATGGAAATAAATAAGGCAATGAAGCTTGCATTGAGTTATTTCTACCTTATTGGCTGCTATTATTCCCGTCATATTTCAAATACACCGCGCAATATCTCGTCATATCTCGTCGCCACCAGCCTCCATTACCACCAATTCACACCACGATCTGCATTAGCATTCGAAGATTAAAGCTCAGATGCAGTTCCGTGTTTCACCACCATGAAATTTGTCAACACCATAAAATGTGTTAATGCAAGCAAACAGAAAGAGAGTGAGAGGCCCTGAGAACTCTATGCTAGCCTCACACATAGCGATATAGGCAACAACCTCGGTGACAGCACATCTGTCAAAGACGGGGACCCATATTTCCTCTGCAGCTGATCCACATACATTTTACTCAAGCTGTTCTTCAATCACACACCCACACATGTATCAATATTATATACGTTCCTATTGCCAAGCTGTGAAGTCTCTGGACAGAGAAATCGAGCTCTGTTATATATTGTGCCACTGTTATTGCTACTATCACAAGTGAATCAATGCACATGGCACAAAGTAGGCAGGAATTATAAGACACAATTTATGTGGATCATCCCTAGCAAATAATACAGGAACAGGGCACAGAGGGTGTATGAAGGTCAACCTGACCTTCTGATTTCCCCAACGGCTTGCTCACAGTACAATGTTTGATGTCAAGTAATGACTGCTCCCTCAGGACAAACACCAGAAGTGTCCACAGCAATGGCACGGTTCTCAGAAGGTTAACATTCTGGTTGACATGACCATCAAATGCTGGCTTTCTGGATGCTCAGACCATTGTGACTGGACTGAAACTAACATTTATTAGTCTTTACTGGTCTTTGTAAGCACTGTGACTTGACTGATAATATCAAATATCAGCTTACTAACTGTTGTGACCATTGTGACTGAACTGATATTACTGAAAGTTAGTTTACTATCTGGCTGCTATGAACTATGTGACTGAACTGATAATGTCAAAATTTGTTGCTGTGGCTGAACTGATAATATCATTTACTAACTTATTGGCTGCTGTGACCAAGTGCTGTGACTGGGCTGATAACAGCATTTATTAGCTTACTGGCTGCTGTGACCACCATGACTGGACTGATAACAGCATTTATTAGCTTACTGGCTGCTGTGACCACTGTGACTGGACTGATAACAGCATTTACTAGCTTACTGGCTGCTGTGACCACTGTGACTGGACTGATAACAGCATTTACTAGCTTGCTGGCTGCTGTGACCACCATGACTGGACTGATAACAGCATTTATTAGCTTGCTGGCTGCTGTGACCACTGTGACTGGACTGATAACAGCATTTATTAGCTTGCTGGCTGCTGTGACCACTGTGACTGGACTGATAACAGCATTTATTAGCTTACTGGCTGCTGTGACCACTGTGACTGGACTGATAACAGCATTTATTAGCTTACTGGCTGCTGTGACCACCGTGACTGGACTGATAACAGCATTTATTAGCTTGCTGGCTGCTGTGACCACTGTGACTGGACTGATAACAGCATTTATTAGCTTACTCGCTACTGTGTCCACTGTGACTGGACTGATAACAGCATTTATTAGCTTACTGGCTGCTGTGACCACCATGACTGGACTGATAACAGCATTTATTAGCTTACTGGCTGCTGTGACCACCGTGACTGGACTGATAACATCGTTTATTAGCTTACTGGCTGCTGTGTCTACCCCTTCTGTGCTTGTATATGAGATGAGCTACTGATAAGCTTTGTTATAGTCAATCCTCTGTGAAACATTCTACTTGATTCATAGGTTGATCTTTCTGTTGCTTTGAGAAATGCAAAATGATAAGAGGGGCCTTAATTTTATGTTTGATCTTCAGAGCACCTCAATTCATTTGTTGTCTCCTTCCAATTAATTTTTTTCTTTAACCTATCCTAACATATCAGACAAGCTAAGCTCCTATTGGAGATCCCAGCTAAGATCTCAATGTAGGAACTTGGGAGTACCCAGGTTGATGTATAATTGTTTTGATGTACAAGGGCAGCTTGGCAATATATAACTGTGGTCATATCTACCCTAATCCTGGTCTGTGATTGGAACACCCTTTAGAGCCAACTTGACAGTGAGTGTTTTTATCTATGATCACAGCAAGCTTGTAATGTTGTGGTACGTAGGCATGAAGCTGAACATGGGTAAGCTGGCGTGACATGGCCGGGCGTGCTTAGAAATGTGCCGATCGACGCTATATGAACACGACAAGCGCCAATCGCACCTCGGACCTGTCAACAGGGTAGCTTCAATCTCATTTTGCGAGTCAGGTCTTTACCAAGTGCCTCTCAGAGTGCCGGCTACTTTTATTAAGATGCATTGATCGCATCACCCTCTCCAGCCACCTCATCTTATATATTAGCACGAGTTCGCTTCATGCCGGACCAAAAATACCACCCCACACTTAGCGGTGCCTATCTCTACACCGTAATTTGCTCATACCAACCGTTCTGCCAGCGCTATTTCACTCGTTAGGAAATGCTATTGCCGATCCACGTTTGGTCGAACCTGGTTGGATAATCTACCTGACCTGGCATTGGACAGCAGAAGTCCTGATGGGAACATGCCACCCATACGGACAGTGTGCCCTCGGCTGCTGCACTAGATGAGGTACTTCTATATATATATATATATATATATATATATATATATATATATATATATATATATATATATATATATATATATATATATATATATATATATATATATATATATATATATATATAAAACAAAGCTAAACGTCAGCCCTGACACCTTGTAAGAAAATATGATACGATATGGCTGACATCGAACACGGAAAACAGCAATTTATCCCAGCCACAACTGTGATGAATTCTCACATATATATATATATATATATATATATATATATATATATATATATATATATATATATATATATATATATATATATATATATATATATATATATATATATATATATATATATATATATATATATATATATATATATATATATATATATATATATATATATATATATATATATATATATATATATATATATATATATATATATATATATATATATATATATATATATATATATATATATATATATATATATATATATATATATATATATATATATATATATATATATATATATATATATATATATATATATATATATATATATATATATATATATATATATATATATATATATATATATATATATATATATATATATATATATATATATATATATATATATATATATATATATATATATATATATATATATATATATATATATATATATATATATATATATATATATATATATATATATATATATATATATATATATATATATATATATATATATATATATATATATACAGACAGTGTGGTGGTGCCGGTTCCAATCTGATATTACACAAAGTGTATAATATACAATTACTAAGCGCAACTATTAACATACTAATAGATATGCAAATAAAAATAAATTGATTTCTTTATTCTGTTGCAGAGAACTCAGCTGTGTTGCTATAGATCTGATTGGCAGATCTAGACTGTGAATTTGAAAACGAGATTACGGACTGCGATAGTGTGGGGGGAAAGGCCAATAAAAAATGCATCCCCATAGCCAGGCCCATGTAACAAGACGGTTGAACTCTCCATCAACTGTGGCCGGCTCCACTCCCAGTATCCCAGCTACCTATCACAAGCAAAGTCTTCACACTTGACAAAATGTTAATCCATGTCAAAATCAGACTTCCCTTCCGCAGTCTCCAGTGTGGAAATATGTGGTGACCTCTGACAGGCGGGTCCTTTGAGTGCTGTATGTTTGCATCTACTTGTAATGTGGCAGCATGTCTGGATGTGACCCTGCCTGACTCCTAGCTCTCACCCAACTCACCTGGCACCTTACATCACATGCCTCTCTCTGGTTTGGAAGCAATTGTCCTTCTCCTTGATGACAAAAACATTCGTCTAATACAACTCACCAAAACGATATTTCTAAGTGGTGTGTGCATCCAAACTTTTTGTTATATTGTTTTGAGACAACTGAATCCAAAAATGTATTTGGTCATCCATAAACGTGATGGAACAAATTGAAGCCAAACACCTATTTGATCATGTATAAGTGACCAAATAAGGTCATGCACGGCCATAGTTAAATGGGACCTTTCAGTATCTCAACAATTGAAAACATATTTTTTTCACAAAACAAACATCGTACTTAAACATTAAAGACCTCTGCAAATAAATGACAAGAAAATTACATTTCTCTTAAATCTTGAAAATAATGTGGACAAAGTTTAAAGTAATCCTACAGGCATATATGTAGGTGGATGCAATTGTTGGCATATCCCACCAAATTCACCTGAATAATTTTTTAAATACCCAACTCTTTTAGTGATAATTCAAATTCTATGTATGATTATATCTCAAATCTAAAAACATAGGCATCAGAGATGCATCAACCCTCAGCCCTGGTAACTCATTGCACAACATTCGCTCCACACAATATTTGTGAACAAAACGTCACTGCACCAAGGCAAATTGATGCAGGGGTAAAAAACCCATAAAATCTACTTCCTTTGATAGCTTAGGTGTGTCAAGTATCATGAAACTGTCATCATTTACTCTAGAATTATTGATATGGGCCTGTGACCTTGAAAAGCAGCTTAAGGTCATCGTCCATCAAACTCATCTGGAGTCTTCCCAGATTCTTATGTGTGTCAATTTTCATGAAGCTGCCATCATTTGTTCTTAAGTTATCACGATGACAAGGATGATTTCACATAATTGTCCCTGTGACCTTGAAATCAGATGAAGGTCATGTTCCATCAAGAGAAGTCTGAGGTCTTCACCAGATGCTTGTGTGTGTCAAATCGCATAAAGCTGCCATCATTCGTTCTTGAGTTATTGCGATTCTTGGGATTTCACATAATTGTCCCTGTGACCTTGAAAAATAGGTCAAGGTCGCTGTCCACCGAACTAGTCCGAGGTTTTCACCAGATGCTTATGCGAGTAAAGTTTCATGAAGCTGCCATCATTTGTTCTTAAGTTATCACGATGACAAGGATGATTTCACATAATTGTCCCTGTGACCTTGAAATCAGGTGAAGGTCATGTTCCATCAAGAGAAGTCTGAGGTCTTCACCAGATGCTTGTGTGTGTCAAATCTCATAAAGCTGCCATCATTCGTTCTTGAGTTATTGCGATTCTTGGGATTTCATGTAATTGTCCCTGTGACCTTGAAAAATAGGTCAAGGTCGCTGTCCACCGAACTAGTCCGAGGTTTTCACCAGATGCTTATGCGTGTAAAGTTTCATGAAGCTGCCATCATTTGTTCTTAAGTTATCACGATGACAAGGATGATTTCACATAATTATCCCTGTGACCTTGAAAAGAAGGTGAAGGTCATGTTTCAAAGAAAAAATTTTGAGGTCTTCACCAGATGCTTGTGTGTGTCAAATCTCATAAAGCTGCCATCATTCGTTCTTGAGTTATTGCGATTCTTGGGATTTCATGTAATTGTCCCTGTGACCTTGAAAAATAGGTCAAGGTCGCTGTCCACCGAACTAGTCCGAGGTTTTCACCAGATGCTTATGCGTGTAAAGTTTCATGAAGCTGCCATCATTTGTTCTTAAGTTATCACGATGACAAGGATGATTTCACATAATTGTCCCTGTGACCTTGAAATCAGATGAAGGTCATGTTCCATCAAGAGAAGTCTGAGGTCTTCACCAGATGCTTGTGTGTGTCAAATCTCATAAAGCTGCCATCATTCGTTCTTGAGTTATTGCGATTCTTGGGATTTCACATAATTGTCCCTGTGACCTTGAAAAATAGGTCAAGGTCGCCGTCCACCGAACTAGTCCGAGGTTTTCACCAGATGCTTATGCGTGTAAAGTTTCATGAAGCTGCCATCATTTGTTCTTGAGTTATCACGATGACAAGGATGATTTCACATAATTATCCCTGTGACCTTGAAAAGTAGGTAAAGGTCATGTTTCAAAGAAAAAATTCTGAGGTCTTTACCAGATGCTTGTGTGTGTCAAATCTCATAAAGCTGCCATCATTCGTTCTTGAGTTATTGTGATTCTTGGGATTTCACATAATTGTCCCTGTGACCTTGAAAAATAGGTCAAGGTCGCCATCCATCGAACTCATTCGAGGTTTTCACCAGATGCTTTTGTGTGTCAAGTTTCATGAAGCTGCCATCATTTGTTCTCGAGTTATCGCGATGACAAGATGATTTCACATAATTGTCCCTGTGACCTTGAAAAGTAGGTGAAGGTCATGTTTCATAGAAAAAATTCTGAGGTCTTCACCAGATACTTATGTGTGTCAAATCTCATAAAGCAACCATTATTAGTTCTTGAGTTATTGTGATTCTTGGGATTTCACACAATTGTCCCTGTGACCTTGAAAAATAGGTCAAGGTCGCCGTCCATCGAACTCGTCCGAGGTTTTCACCAGATGCATATGTGTGTCAAGTTTCATGAAGCTGCCATCATTTGTTCTTGAGTTATCGCGATGACAAGGATGTTCGCTACAGACATACATACATACATACATACATACATACCCACGCCAGGAGTACTGCAATACCCTCAGCCTGATTACATCAGGGGCTGAGGGTAAAAAAGCTTGGTTATTCTTTGGATGACATTAAATAAAGTAAATATAAATGCTCGATATCAGTCATCAGCTGCAAAAACTGGGTCAAACCTGTTTAAAGGGCAGGTGAAACGGGTTCAATTTGGAAGTTTAAACGGGTTTACCTCAGTTTTTGCAGCTGTCGATCTTTTCCTTCATTAGAGCTCTATCAACTCCACCAAACTTTTCTTTGGTTGAAATAGAAGAGACCTTGGACGTTCAACAAACCCCTCCAGATCTCCTATCTGGGCTTTGCCGATTGGTGATTGGAGAACACTAGCCATTAATTCATTTGCCAATGACCATCACTTTACCCACAATGCCCTGATTCTGTCTTTAATATGTCAATCTCACCTAGTTTTTCCCTCCGTTGGGGTCTATGCCTCGAAAAGCATAAAATACTGTACTTCAACCTAGCCATTCAATCTACGCTTCTGTCAGATACTGCAATCCAGTAATCCAATGAGTCTGTGCCTTTTCAGTTACTATTGTTTTGTTTGTTTCTTTGGGGGTTTGCATCACTTTCAACATTATTTCAATCATTTCATGATAATACCTACTTGCAGCAGATATGTGTTGCCTTACTGTATTGTTAATGTTGTGGATGTTTGACAATCCACCTGGTCAAAGATTTACAAGGACAACAAGTCAGACACAGGCCCTAGCTCATAAGAGAAAATTTTAACATCTTGTCTTGGCCGGGAATCAAACCCATAACCATTGGATCATCACAGAGAATAGCAAGCCTTTCTCAGATAATGCATTCCAACCCAAACAAGCTTCTCTCAGATAATGTACCTAAGCATGGTTTTCTCGGATATTGCACTTCATTTGAACAAGCCTCTCTTTGAAAAGCTCATCATGCATTATCAACACTGTAATATCTGATAAGAGATAAACACACTTGTTAATTGTTTTGGTTTCAGCTGTAATCCAAACATATGCATAATAACAAGACAAGGTCTTAACTGTAATCTTGTAAACTCTGATAAGATTTCCAAACATCAAATTCTATACCACATCAACCATGCAAAAAAAAATCAACGAAAGCTCATGTTTTTATTAAAATATATGTATAAACATAAACAAGTTGTGTTATCTGTTAAATGGTTTGTGACTGTGATTTATATGATGTATAGATCATTACTTGGTCACACCTCGGGCTACATATCTGGTTGATAGTAGGTTGGTATACCGCCAAGATCTGTAACACAGTCATCAACAACCCAATAGTCCTGAGTGCAACCTCGTAATTTTTATATACATAATTTCAGGCCCAATATAATATAGTTATCAATATGAATTTGACATTTTGGTGAAGGTAATGTTTTTTGTGGTTTATTTAGGGCTTCGTTTGGTCATTCATACCTCAGATATGGCTCAATACAGTCACTTGACAACACTGTGTGATCTAATGTGGTCATATTTCTACATAATTTTTAAGTGGGAAGACCATCCGTATTCTTATTTTTTAATATATAATTTGATCCATTTATACAGAGTGGTGACTCACAGATTCTACAGACAGGTATGGACACAAAATCAACCAGGATTTTGCAGATTCTGGCAGCAATGCTGGGCAGCAGGAATGAACAGTGACAGCATTAGGCCAGGGCGAGTTACCATTTTGTTTCTGGTTGTAAAACAGGAGATCCTTAGGGCACTTGGGATGGAAAATGGAGCAATGTTTGAATATTTTGTTTTTTTGTCAATATAAAACAATACCAATCACAAATTTTCATTTTTATGATTGTACAATAAATTGACGTGCTGACAAGAAACAAGACATTTTTCTTTGTGGCCTTACAGGTGTTCAGATGCCCGCATAATTTTGTGCTAAATTCTGCATTTGTCATTGTCATATTTCAAATCATCCTTTGAATCAGAATGATATATTGTATATCATATTGAATGCCATTGAGCTCTATTAAACAATATTGGTACATTAAGTGGAAGTCATTTAACAGAACTTTGGCACCATACATCAATTCAGTCAGATCAAAACATGACAAAATAAGGTCACGCATTACCACTGCATGGCAATACCTGGATACAAAGGGCCGTTGTGTGGCATTATTTGGTTACATAAACTATGTGTCATACAATATAGTCATACATTGGCCCTGCATGACCTCATTTGGGCACATACATTTGTGAACAAATAGATTTTTGATATGACTGCCAAATACCTAAAGTATATGTATGTTAGGGGGCAGATCGTGCAGCTTAAAGCACCATTAAATTCATTCTTTTCCCGTTTTCTATGCTAAATCATGATCATCTGTGGCAACAAGATTTTTGAGTAGTTGATTTTGTGTTAATAATGTGTGTGCAGATTTCATAATAACTGACAAAGTGGAATCTTCGGAAGCACACCAGTGTCATCCTCCGGCTTAGATGAAGCATTATTAAATATTTAACCGCAGTTAAGTATCCCATATCAAAGATGCTTGTGGAACAATGAGAATGTTTCATTGATCATGACTTCTGTAGATCGCATGGTGCGCAATGCTCAGAATCTGCACTTATTTCTCATCACGCTATGTCCCTTATCCACTATCTCCAGATAAATATAGCAATAACTCAAACTAGAATAATGATCTGGAGGCAATGTGCTCATGAAAAAACATAGGCATCAGAGATGCATCAACCCTCAGCCCTGGTAACTCATTGCACAACATTCGCTCCACACAATATTTGTGAACAAAACGTCACTGCACCAAGGCAAATTGATGCAGGGGTAAAAAAAAACCATAAAATCTACTTCCTTTGATAGCTTAGGTGTGTCAAGTATCATGAAACTGTCATCATTTACTCTAGAATTATTGAGATGGGCAGGTGACCTTGAAAAGCAGGTTAAGGTCACCGTCCATCAAACTCATGTGAAGAC
Organism: Amphiduros pacificus; assembly: GCA_949316495.1. Taxonomy (NCBI): domain Eukaryota; kingdom Metazoa; phylum Annelida; class Polychaeta; order Phyllodocida; family Hesionidae; genus Amphiduros; species Amphiduros pacificus. The sequence goes on along the minus strand of OX439003.1, from coordinate 13,742,719 downwards.
TTCCAAGATGCTTATGTGTGTCAATTTTCATGAAGCTGCCATTATTTGTTCTTAAGTTATTGCAATGACGTGGATTTGACATGATTGTCCCTGTGACCTTGAAAAGTAGGTAAAGGTCATGTTCCATCAAGAGAAGTCTGAGGTCTTCACCAGATGCTTATGTGTGTCAAGTCTCATAAAGCTGCCAACATTCGTTCTCGAGTTATGGCAATGATAGGGATTTCACATAATTGTAACTGTGACCTTGAAAAGTAGGTGAAGGTCATGTTCCATACAAAAATGTCTGAGGTTTTCATCAGATGCTTATGTGTGTCAAGTTTCATGAAGCTGCCATCATTTGTTCTCGAGTTATCGCGATGACAAGGATGATTTCACATAATTGTCTCTGTGACCTTGAAAAGTAGGTTAAGGTCATGGTCCACCATGAGAAGTCTGAGGTCTTCACCAGATGCTTGTGTGTGTCAAATCTCATAAAGCTGCCATCATTCGTTCTTGAGTTATTGCGATTCTTGGGATTTCACATATTTGTCCCTGTGACCTTGAAAAATAGGTCAAGGTCGCCGTCCAGCGAACTAGTCTGAGGTTTTCAACAGATGCTTATGCGTGTAAAGTTTCATGAAGCTGCCATCATTTGTTCTTGAGTTATCACGATGACAAGGATGATTTCACATTATTGTCCCTGTGACCTTGAAAAGTAAGTGAAGGTCATGTTCCATCAAGAGAAGTCTGAGGTCTTCACCAGATGCTTGTGTGTGTCAAATCTCATAAAGCTGCCATCATTCGTTCTTGCGATTCTTGGGATTACACATAATTGTCCGTGACCTTGAAAAATAGGTCAAGGTCACCGTCCATCGAACTCGTCCGAGGTTTTCACCAGATGCTTATATGTGTCAAGTTTCACGAAGCTGCCATCATTTGTTCTCGTACTATCGCGATGACAAGGATGATTCCAAATAATTGTCCATGTGACCTTGAAAAGTAGGTGAAGGTTATGTTTTATAGAAACAATTCTGAGGTCTTCACCAGATGCTTATGGGTGTCAAATCTCATAAAGCTGCCATCATTTGTTCTTGAGTTATGCGATTCTTGGGATTTCACATAATTGTCCCTGGGACCTTGAAAAATAGGTCAAGGTCACCGTCCATCGAACTCGTCCAAGGTTTTCACCAGATGCTTATATGTGTCAAGTTTCACGAAGCTGCCATCATTTGTTCTCGAGTTATCGCGATGACAAGATGATTTCACATAATTGTCCCTGTGACCTTGAAAAGTAGGTGAAGGTCATGTTTCATAGGAAAAATTCTGAGGGCTTCACCAGATGCTTATGTGTGTCAAATCTCATAAAGCTGCCATCATTCGTTCTTGAGTTATTGTGATTCTTGGGATTTCACATAATTGTCCCTGTGACCTTGAAAAATAGGTCAAGGTCGCCGTCCATCGAACTCGTCCGAGGTTTTCACCAGATGCATATGTGTGTCAAGTTTCATGAAGCTGCCATCATTTGTTCTTGAGTTATCGCGATGACAAGGATGTTCGCTACAGACATACATACAGACATACAGACATACATACATACATACATACATACCCACGCCAGGAGTACTGCAATACCCTCAGCCTGATTACATCAGGGGCTGAGGGTAAAAAAACAACTGTTCCCTTGGCCAGTCAGATTAGCATTATTAACCCTCTGAGCCTGGGGCATGGCTGAGAACCACTGTATGAGCATGGTATATAGAAGAAACCACAACCTCATGACCAGCAAGGTGTAAATATTAATGATTGATCCCTCCCTAATCCCCCTAGATTAAGCTTTTCCTGATCCACTCTTGATCTCCCCCAAGATCAGAAGATCAAGGGGGGACTTGTTACTTTTCACATGCACAAATCACTGAGGCAACACCAATAGTCTCCATTCTTGTCACGCAATAATACCATGTATGTTATTACAACTCTCTTATTTTGGTCAGCATCTGCTGATATCGGCCGCTTGGTAAGAGATTGATTTCACAGTTGAATGTGTGACACAGTCCAATTTGGTTTCCCCTCATTCACCTCCCAGTGCAGGCCTTGGCATAAGGAGAAAAATGTTTGTTGCCCAGTTGGGCCGCAAGACCATGAGAAGTTGTGGCCCAAAGTTTCTAAGGATAATAGGATGTGTGATCCAATGAAGAGTATTATATATAAGGCTGTATAGTAACTAGTGCTTTAGTGGGGGTTACTTGTCCCAATCAAAATTTACAAGTCCATTGATCGTGATATGAAAAAAATATCTTTCTGGAATTAGAATAAAATCGAGAAAGTTTGTGCCACTAAAAGACCAAAAATATGGTTGCCCAATTGGGCCACTACAACAGGGCAATCACTGGCCTAAACAGAGGATCTGGCCAGTGTGTATGCCGAAGCCTGCAGCATAAGCAAGTGTGTCCACACTCTCTGGTCTGGAATCATGTAATATATATTACCACACAGTCTGCACAGTGTAGTTATGCTGTGAGCTGAAAAGCTTGCAACTATTAAAAACAAAACCATATTTGACGCCACAATAATCACCAGTATACTGTCATTTTATGGCATCATCACCTAAACAATATGCCTCCATTTCTCAAAGTTATGATTTTTTATGGAAAATTCTTCATATTGACATATACTTGTGGGATCACCTGACAAAGCGCGAGTCACTTTGAGACTTGATAACACCCAATCTCTGATAAAGCTTACCTATCATGTGAAGGGGCTACACCTTCATATCATGCAACATTATTCCTTGCATACATGTGTTAATAATGTGTTTGCAGATCTTCTAATAGACAATGTGTATCTCGATTTAACTTTGAGACTAGGTGTGACACAGTCCCCAATCATGGCACAGTTTGTAGCCTTAATCAAATGACAATGCCAAATGATTTTAAAAACATTTTTTAAATGCAAATTGTTTATCATAATGTCGAAGTGGGATAAAAAATACCGACCATTACATTTTAATGGACAACTTGTGTTATTCCATTTTTATCCTGCAGCAGATATTATAGATCAGATTTAAGTATATAATCTGTGTCTGGTCAGTGTTAGGGACCGTTCATATTACCACTGTAAATGCAAGGAGGACTTGTTAGCCACACATTGCAGATAGAAATGTACTTGAAGCCTGACAGATAAGACGTGTTGGTTTAGCCTGTTGCCTTTTAAAGTTTGTGATCACATCCTACCAAAGCCACACTGACCTAATTTACATCTGAGCCACTTTCTCCTATGATGCAGGCCTATCTGAACAGAAACTGGTTTCTCTTCTTTTCTTAATGCATAATTTCCTCATTTAGAACACACTAATCCATCTTTTGTATGTTGTTTGGCTGTATGGGAGGACAGGGAGGCTGCCAGTTGAATGGATGAAGTACAGTTTGAGATGGACTGGGACATTATTCAGTATACGCCTGCAAAAAACATACACACACACATTTTGTACACCCAATCTTCAGTTGGATCCAAACATCTACATAATCATGCAAAAACATGACCAAATAAGGCTATTACATGAATAAACATCTGAACACTGTGCATCACCCAAAAAATATGATCAAATCGGATCATGTGACCCCATTTAGTAATGCATACCTGAAGCAGGGCACAATACGTTCACGCAATATTCAATCATGACCTCATTTATTCATATAACTCTGACCAAACATATGTGATGTGTGGCTCTATCCTCATCACTAAGGTGTTATAAAGCATGTACGATCCCAGGCATTGACACAACTTATAAATGTGTTATATTTGGCACAGTAACACTACCTTACAAACACTTCATTCATTCACTGTGGCCACCATATCCACCTGCTATCATCTGAGCCTGTCCTTCTGTTTCCACAAATAGGTTATTGACTCTGCAGGTCTGTGCTATCTTCATTGGAGCACATATTCTACCTGCCATTTTACTGGCTACTCCCTGCTGAGTACACCAAAAGTACAGACTTTAAGCTGTTCTTTTTTCTCATTTCTGACTACAAATTAAAGCCTTCTTCATGATGTTACAAATGGGCTTACTCAAATATGTGGATCAGATATTGAAACCTGTTTTGAACCCATGCACCACTAATATTATAAAGGATATACAAATGGGGAGACTTTTTAGAGCAACAATGTCTATGTTTGGGATACCAAGGTGTCATTTCATGAATTTTATCTACATGACCAGAGAAATAAGATTCTGGAAGCAAAACAAGAGACTCAAGCAAGAAAAAGCTCTTACACTTCTGTTATGCCAACCTTATGATATGAATTGATGATGATGGAGATGATGATGAGGAGGATGATGAGGAGGAGGATGATGACAAGGATGATGATGATGGGGATGAGGAGGAGGATGATGATGAGGATGACGAGGAGGAGGATGATGATGGGGATGGTGGTGATGATTTTGGGTTTCCAGACTTGTACATGGAAGGTGTACATCATTTAACTCAGTGGTGGATATGTATGTGCTATCTATATTGATATTGCATGGTTGACGGCTATTTCCTTACATAGCCGGTGTGGATGTGTTAATTGCGTTGCTCACTAAAAATTCGCTTCCTGCCGTGAGCGTTGGGATAATGGATAGCTTTTTGCATACATATAAAAGCAATGTGGTATATATGCTAGCTATTCACATACTGTGTACAGCACAAGGTATGTTTTAAATATTGTGCTAGCCTGGCCATTAACTACCAGGTATATGTTCCTCTATTCAGCTGATCTACGCTGCACTGCATTTCAGTGTAGAGCTGGTAGCCATGTCCCCGTGCTGCCCTCTAAGGCCAAGAAGGCACAAAACAGGCCTCTGTCAGTTTAATGCTGGTTGTCATGTCATCACCCTACTCTCTGAGACTGCCCACACCAAGAAAGCAATAGCATGGCACCGTCACGGTGTGGAGATGGTAGTCATGTCCTCACACTGCCCTCAGAGACTGCCTGCACCAAGAAGGTAAAAACATGGCCGGGCCTCCGTCATGGTGTGGAGATGGTCATCATGTCCTCACACTGCCCTCAGAGACTGCCCGCACCAAGAAGGCAATAACATGGCCAGGCCTCCGTCACGGTGTGGAGATGGTAGTCATGTCCTCACACTGCCCTCAGAGACTGCCTGCACCAAGAAGGCAATAATATGTTTGGGCATCCATTACGGTGTATTGCTGGTAGTCATGTCCTCACACTGCCCTCAGAGACTGCCTGCACCAAGAAGGTAAAAACATGGCCGGGCCTCCGTCATGGTGTGGAGATGGTCATCATGTCCTCACACTGCCCTCAGAGACTGCCTGCACCAAGAAGGCAATAACATGGCCAGGCCTCCGTCACGGTGTGGAGATGGTAGTCATGTCCTCACACTGCCCTCAGAGACTGCCTGCACCAAGAAGGCAATAATATGTTTGGGCATCCATTACGGTGTATTGCTGGTAGTCATGTCCTCACACTGCCCTCAGAGACTGCCTGCACCAAGAAGGCAATAACAGGGCCGCACCTCCTCCTCCTCCTCTGTACGTATTAGCTAACCCCTTTCCCATGAGCCCCGTCCCAACCACTAACCACCTTCCATGAAAATGCACCACTTGCTCGTAAATATCGGCATTTACACATGGAACGGTGGTCGGTTTCTTGGTCAACATACTGACGGTTGCTTTGGTATGTTGACAAATATCTAATGTCACATTGGGGAGGAGAAACTGCAAGACGATGCTACACAAATGTATCAATTTGTGTGGCTATTTTCCCCCAATGATTGTGTATGGTTGAGTCTTTTATAGACGGCACAATGGCCATATCAGAAAGAGAAAAGCTGCAGGCTCTGATTGATTGTGCAGCTATCAGCGTAGGCTTGGGGCCGTACATTAGATATGCATTGCTCATCCCAGTCAATTGCTCCTGAGATTTTGTCCCAACATTCAAATGCAGATTTACTGGTACATCACCACCTTATGTGGTCCAAATACACATGTACTACTGACACAAATTTTTGGTTTAAAAGCCACTGATTTTTTGTTATGCCAAAACCATGGTGTTGTTTAATTACTCTATGGTCGTGAAGGCTTAAAGGAGATTGCTGCAGACCAGAACCTGACTATTGGTGTTCACAAGTTGTCAGTGGAGCAACCAGAAGACCTGTTCTGTACTCAGTGCGGCCCACAGCCAGGCTCTCTCAGTATTGACTGCCTGGACAACACTCAGGCCCATACCACCCGCTGAATGCCTGCCTCCACCAACCTCCATGTTGTTTTCCTCAATTCACATCACCAAACAGCCTTTTCAATTTCAAGAAAGGCCTCATGGCAGTGTCATCTACATACCAGCCATGTATATTCTACTTTGTCAGTTCTTCCCCTCTTCATGTTTATTTCACATCACTGAAATTTACTTCTCTGCAAAAACGTAAAGAAATAACGATCCCCAATCAATAAGCTGCCTTTTTTTGCACAAAATGTACATGTAATGTAATGTACATACAAAAAAATGAAGGAATAAAATGAAAAACACTTTAAGGTGGATAATTTCCATGATAGATGGAAAGCAAGTTAACATTGTCTTCTGTGTAAAAATCACTAAAAATAAAACACCAGTGCTGTAGATGATTACAACACAAAGCGGCCTCCATTGTCCCAGTCTTTGCTCCATCCAACCCGTACTTTTACCTGAAGCTTAACACACACAATAACATTGGTTCTCTTATAGAACACACATCTCTTCTATTCAACATAAGACATAATCAAGTTCTCTTGCCAGCTAACAGTACGTAGGTCCTCTCCAAATGTATTACCTTTCTGACCTTGGACTTTATATCTTCTATCATGTAGTCAACTCTACACAAAGAAAGAGGCAGAACACTAAAAACAGCTACTGGGCATCTTATATTGGCATCCAAACATGTTTGTAAAAAGTATGGTAAAAACTAAGACCTCCAATTCTATTCCCGACCTATCCAACTAACAGTCAGCAAGATATCACACCCTGTTTCCCCACCTAACAGTCAGCAAGATATCACACCCTGTATCATACCCTGTTCCCCCACCTGAACCCCAGCAGGACCTCACACCCTGTTCCCCCACCTGAACCACAGCAGGACCTCACACCCTATTCCCCCACCTGAACCACAGCAGGACCTCACACCCTATTCCCCCACCTGAACCACAGCAGGACCTCACACCCTATTCCCCCACCTGAACCACAGCAGGACCTTACACCCTATTCCCCCACCTGAACCCAGCAGCACCTCACACTCTATTCCCCCACCTGCATCTCAGCAGGACCTCACACCCTATTCCCCCAACTGAACCCCAGCAGGACTACACACCCTGTTCCCCCACTTGAACCACAGCAGGACCTCACACCCTATTCCCCCACCTGAACCCCAGCAGGACCTCACACCCTATCCCCCACCTGAACCCCAGCAGGACTACACACCCTGTTCCCCCACTTGAACCACAGCAGTACCTCACACCCTATTCCCCACCTGAACCCCAGCAGGACCTCACACTCTATTCCCCCACCTGAACCCCAGCAGCACCTCACACCCTGTTCCCCATGTTGCCCTCAGCAGTGTCTTCATTATCCTGATCACCTTGCCTTCCCTACTCCCAGCAGGTCTGTTGTAAACTGTCTGCCATCTGATGGGCACTCACTCAGGCCCAATGAGGCATTAACTACAACCCAGTCTGCCTTTTGTAGCAGGCAATAATACCCCCATTTACACTGGCCAAAACCACACTAACTCCTGCCAATCAATAAGTTTCAAATAGGTTTTTTTTTTCTTTTTTTACCTTGGATGACCTTTTCTAGAGGTTCTGAGATCGAGTTTGCTCGCTGCCTCCTTGGCTGTGTGGCTGACATTCGACCAGTTTGCCGGTCTGCAGATACACTTCTCTTGCGATGAATCCTGGGTAATGTGTTTAGAACCCCACGGTCAACCACTGCTGACTGACCTCCTGCACTCTGTGACCTGCTCTGTCCTCCCTGACCTTGACATAGTTTGGAAGCCTTCTCTGTAGCTCTCGTCATTCGCTTTGATCTCTGCATCTGACAAATTTCCTCATCAGTTTCAGGTCCTCCTATGACAATGTATTTAACCTTATCCCAGAGCTGGCCCCCAACCTTAGCAGCCTTGTCCCATTTACTTGGAATGGAAGCCTTGCATTTGGTCATGAAGGTCTTTCTCTTGCCAACTCCAGATGCTGGATAGGTGGCATGTTTTGATTTGTTGCAAGGAATGGTATTGCGAATATCTGCATGATTAAGAGAGATGCTCATGGTGTCAGGCCCTGAATCTGTCATCTCTGTGTGTCGGTCAGGCTCGGAGGGAAAGGCTGAGGCAGACCTCGTGTGTGTCCCCTCTGTGTGTCTGTCAGGCTTAGAGGGGAAGGCTGAGGCAGACCTCGTGTGTGTCCCCTCTGTGTGTCTGTCAGGCTTAGAGGGAAAGGCTGAGGCAGACCTTGTGTGTGTCCCCTCTGTGTGTCTGTCAGGCTCGGAGGGAAAGGCTGAGGCAGACCTCGTGTGTGTCCCCTCTGTGTGTCTGTCAGGCTTAGAGGGGAAGGCTGAGGCAGACCTCGTGTGTGTCCCCTCTGTGTGTCTGTCAGGCTTAGAGGGGAAGGCTGAGGCAGACCTCGTGTGTGTCCCCTCTGTGTGTCTGTCAGGCTTAGAGGGGAAGGCTGAGGCAGACCTCGTGTGTGTCCCCTCTGTGTGTCTGTCAGGCTTAGAGGGGAAGGCTGAGGCAGACCTCGTGTGTGTCCCCTCTGTGTGTCTGTCAGGCTTAGAGGGGAAGGCTGAGGCAGACCTCGTGTGTGTCCCCTCTGTGTGTCTGTCAGGCTTAGAGGGGAAGGCTGAGGCAGACCTCGTGTGTGTCCCCTCTGTGTGTCTGTCAGGCTTGGAAGGGAAGGATGGGGCGGGCCTATGAGGAGGACTTGGAATGCAGGATGATGGGCGCCTGTCTCGGGTCCTAGACCTCGACATCCTCACTACTTCCCCATCTGGCATGAACACGGTTCTCTCATCCTCCCTAAGCTTGTCTCGTCTTCTTGTTAACATCTCCATCTTGGCCAGATTAGCTTTGGATGTCATATCAATCATCTTGTACTTCCTGCCAGTGTCCCCTCCATACACGTACATGCCTTCTATGTCTGTATCGACCTCGGTGGCACCACCTACATTCCGGATACCTATGTACACAGGTACACCATCATGCCACATTTTGTTCTCGGTGGTGTCAGTCTCATCGTCTGATGTCCCCATCATTTTAGCCCTCTGCTCCAAGTGTTCAACAGAATCAATATAACTGCTCTTGTACTGACCTTCCTCGCTGCCTGACCTTGACCTACTCCGCCCCTGGTGTCTATCCTTCCTGGGACCTGATTTGCCATTTGAGTGTGCTAATGGATCTTCAAAATTTGTTTCACATTTTATCTGGTTTATCACTGACTCAATAGTGCTGAGTGGAACATGGTCACTCTTCCTGGTTTCAAGAGGCAGAAACATTGACTGCGATTTTATTTCTGGTTCTCTATTATGCGGGACCATTGTATTTTCAAATTGCAAGCTTTTCTCACAAATGATATCTGTGATGTGCCCTTTGTTATCTGTGTCCTTGTCTGATTTAGAAATCACAAAGACATTGGTTGAATCCTTATCCTGATCTGCAGAAGCTCCAGGCATTTCCTCTCCTCTGCTGATACTATTCTGAGCAAAGTACAAATCAGAGGAATCCCGTTCAGGTGCTGCGTCCTGCCTATGGGGCAAATAGCGCTTTGGGCTTTGTGGTATTTCCAGTATCTCTGGCACATCCGAGTGTTCTCTCTTCTTGTAAGTAGTCACTCCTTCAAATGATTTCTCTTTGAGCATTTTGACATCTTCGAGTAAATCGGCTGTGAGGTCATCAAGGTCATCTAGAGTTGAGCAGCTCACATCATAATGCTCAGAGGTCACTGGACTGCACATGTCCCGAGACAAAGAAAAGTCAGTATCATCACACTGCGAAACTGCTCCGCTCATCTCCCTGGCATTCTCCTCAAAATTTATATTTGACTGTTTCTGTAGTGAACCACTTTTACTTTGATCCGACTTTTCCAGAAGACTGACCTTTGTCTCCAGAGTGGAGAGTTTGTGTTCCATGGCATCCAACATTTCTTGGAGAGTATTTTGGTGCACCTCTTGTCCGGATGCCACTTCTTCCTTGACCCGTTCTATCTCCTGCCTCAGCAGCCTCTCCAGGTGTCCATCCACTATCTCCAGGTGCTGAGACAGGCGGCTGAACATCTTCATCACCAGCTTCAGGACCTGGGATGAGGAAATGTCTCCATCTTCTCCCGTTAACACGTCCAGCTCGGAGGCAGCTGCAATCTGCTTCATACCGCCAGGCCGGGCCATATTGCTCTGTTCTTTTCTACTGCCCATATCTATCTTGCCTACATCCTCCACCTCCAGATATCTGGTGTACAGCACTCATCTAATAATATGCCACAAATTTCCCTCCATCCAAACACAATATTTCTACAGGAGCTGCAATCCAGAGCTTAACATCTCCTAGCTGAAGCTAACCACATCCGAAATCTGTGAAGTTGAAACCAGAGCAGCCAATCAAATCAATGATGGTTCCATATATAACACACATTTTTCTGGTGGGTTATCTGCCTGTAGAATCCTAATGAAATGGTCAAATAATTACCCCCAACTTGGCTGTGGGGTTGGCCCGCATCTAAACTACCAATGATCATGTATCCCCAACTCATCTGACTGAAGTCATAATCCACCTTGCCAAACTAGCAAACATCATCACATATAAACGACCTCTTTATTCACTCTGAGTTTATTCACTCCACAAATATGTAGCACAAGTGAAAAACATGGAAAATTTAAGATCATATAATAACAGTGAAATCTGGGCAATGAACTTTGCAATCAGTGTTTTTTGTCACTTCATAGCAAACCACCTGCTCACAATGGATTCAGTTTTTGCATGTTTGATGTAAACCAAGTTTTTTTATATCCATACCCATATAACTTGTGCGCATACCAGATCACAAGGAAAATGGTTTTTATAGGAGATCACCATTGTTTGCTTCAATGATACAACTCAGTATATAATATACAACAGATATTGACCGACTGCACTGACATTCTCAAAGATACATAGGACAGAATTAGTAGATCTAGATCTGATACCAATACAATATTTTACAGATATTATTCAAAAGAGAATATACTACAGATAAGGTCCCAGTAGAGGTATGGTACCAGTAAAACATGACCAGCTGAGATATGGTACCACTTTATTTTAGGTGAGAGTAGACATTCACAATGCTCCCCTTGTGTTAGTGAATGTGCTGTTCTAGCTCTGGTTGATAAATCTGTAATCATGATATTAGTTCTGATCACACCTCGATGTAAATACATGAATATGTTCTTATAATACTCTTGTTCCTGTTCCAGTGATAGAAACAAGTTATCGCCACTAGCCAAGACTCAATCCATTTGGTTAGTATTAAAATAGCCTTTTTCTTGTTAAATTTAATCATTCACAAAATCACCAGTTGGCTAGTACTGCTTAAAATCTATTAAGAACTGTCACTGTTACTGTATTTCTAGTGGTCCCGTTTTATCACTAGAACCATATCACTAGAACCATATCCAGTTCTACCACTAATATCCTATCTCCACTGGTACTCTATCTCAAGCAGTTAAGTTTTACCACTTATTTCTCTGCCAACCGTGTTCTGGCACTGGTACCATATGTCTCCAAAAGTCCAATTTCACCACTTATTTCTACTGGTAACTTAGATTACCATTTGGGGACCATTTTCGCAAAATGCATTTAATGGAACCTTGCCTCTTTACTTAACATGTTTATTTACTTTTTTTCTTTTTATTTCTTTTATCTTTTTATATCTTTTAATAGCGAAACATTTGTTTTTCAATTCTTAATTAAATATTTAAGCAACAACTTGTGTTATTGATTCACAAAACAACCCTATCTTTGAAGCAATTACAGTAATTGTAATTTTAATGATTAGTGGTGAAGCAATACTTGGTTAAGTTATGATTAAATTATCAAAACTCCCACTTCTATTGTCTCATGTCGAGCTCTTGGCAACCCATGTAATAACCCTCCTTCAAAATTATAAACCTTATCTTGAAGACACATTTGTGCTCTTAATTTTGAATTGGAGAAGCCTCGGTTGTTTCTTTTTTTCTATTTGTCAACATTGTGAGCAGTCAATATTTAAGACTCACAGATCTTGTGAGAATAAAGGTCTTCATTTTCAAAATCATGTAGCTTAAATACATGATACGAATGATTTGATTATCTTCATGCTTATTCTTCACAAGGCATTTTATTCCATATCATTTGTCATACATTATAAACCAATATAGGAAAATACATTATAAACCAATATAGGAAAAGGTGAAAAATTAGATTCCAAGGAATGGCAACCATATTATGTACTCCATTCACACTGAATATGATAAGGAATTTACATTAACTGTTTTGTAACAAAAAATGAAAATTAACTGTACTCTCACTTGGTTTGAGGTCTCAAAAGTTTTTGATTCTCTTCGTTTCAATGTTCATGAAAAATCCCTTAGAAAGTTGTTTGGAAAACGATTGTAGGCCACACAAATATTATGCATCTTAATAAAACAATGAAATCAATTGACCTTATTTTCTACAGTATATTGCCTTTTGAGTATATAAAATAGGCATAAATTAAAATATGCATGATATTTGTTGGTGCAAAGACCTGATGGTTCAAAGACAGGTTGGTGACAATGACTGGTTAGATAGCAATGTTAGGGTTGTGAAATCATAATTCAGAAAAAAGAGCTTTTGTCATTTGATCAACATGTGCACCTAAATAAGATAGTTTAAAGTATTCCAAAGAACTCTTCCAGATCTATCAATGTCTTCAATAGACTTTTCAGATGTGAAGAAATCCAACCATCTATTGATTCTAAGCACCTAACCTTTCTGCGCCAGCTTGTTTTAAAAGGATTATTCATGACTTTCAAACAGGCACGGAGGTATCAAAAAAGAACAACCGAGGACGGCAGTGCTCATCAGTACTTGGTGTCAATTAGTGTCTGAAGGCATAAACTCTGGCATGTGATTATGTCGGCTCATTGTTTACTGGCTGCCAGAGAATGCCATCCATCAGCCCTTTGCTGTGCTTGCACCCTCCATGGATTGCACAATGCTCTAATTGCTCTATTGTCTCCACCATTTGAACACTTTAATCATGGCACCCACAACGCCAACCTCATTGCCAGTCTGCCTGGGATGGGATACACACTCAGCAGTTTTTGTCTCTTGTTTTTGGACGCAATTGCTGCTGGACACTTAATCGAAAACATCATCCTTTCAAAAAAAAGAAGTGATCAAGTTAACTAACGTTATTTACAGTATAAACATTTTTTTATTGGCAGGTGATATTCCCTGCGAGATACAACTTTGGAATACACACAAAATCAATGTTATAAATGAATCATTGAATCATATCCCCTGTATTCTATTGGACACGATGGTGAGGTACTAGAGAGCTAATCATACACAATGACTGCTCCCCCACCCTCCACTTGTGGTGCACACAATATTATCAGCCACATTTATCCCCAATAACTGCCATAATTCCATTTTGGCCACAACTGCCTGTGCATCATCGTTTCAATTTGGTGTTTTGTGGTGGCCACTTGTGCATTCTCCTACTAATATTGGCCCAATAATCAGGCCAACACAAATTTTACAAAGTGACAGATTCATTGGGGAGCAATTATTACAAAAAGCAACGCGAGTCATGTGGAATGTTCTTATAATGTAAAATAGTGCATGTAATGGTTAACTCATACATATGACACTTCACCCTTTGTCACGATCACATACACCTTGTGGGGCATCCATACACACACCTTGTGGGGGTATTTGTACACTTATACATTGTGGGGAATTTGTACACACATCTATAGATGATATTCATAAATTTAATCCTTCCCCTTGCATATTGTACACAAGATAGCATCATTAATTGTGCGTAACCTACCTCCAGTCAATATCGCATGAGAGATATAATGATTAATTCAAAAGAATCAGTCTAAATCAGATAATGGTTGGAAATTGTTCTGTGAAATTATTTATACTCAGACCTTTCAAACTCTCCAGATCCCTGGAGTAATTTAGCCAGTATCCCTTGTTGACATTCTAGTCATGATAGCGGTATATTGAATATTGCTTTGACACGGTGCCTCTGAAAAAAGTCACCCGTTTTTGTCTTCACTATGCACAGCCAAGACTAAATACCTCCAAACAGAAATATCCGCACAGGGAGTTTCCCATCCCAGAGCATTTTAATTCTCTATTAAATTTTCATGTGGCCACCGAGTTGGGGGAAAGAGCACGTGGGTCAGAGTGGTGATGAATACTGATCAGGCTGTCCAAGCCAATAGTCCGGCAAGAGGCACAGGGGCTCGCCAGCATCACATACATCACAAGCAGGCAAGCTACTAAACAGCATCGTATACCTACTTCACAGTCAGGTACACGAGTATATAGAATCACGCTACTAAACAGCATCGTATACCCACCTCTCAGTCAGGTACACGAGTATATAGCATCATGCTACTAAACAGCATCGTATACCTACTTCACAGTCAGGTACACAAGTATATAGCATCACGCTACTAAACAGCATCGTATACCTACTTCACAGTCAGGTACACGAGTATATAGTATCACGCTACTAAACAGCATCGTATACCTACCTCTCAGTCAGGTACATGAGTATATAGCATCACGCTACTAAACAGCATCATATACCTACCTCTCAGTCAGGTACATGGGTATACAGCATCACTGAGAGGCACATCAGTAAATAGTCTATGTCAGGTAACTGAGAAAATGGCATCAAATAGAGGCACACCGCTAACCTCTCATTTAAGTACACAAGTAAATAGCATCTCAGGCAAGCATGCTGCAGCATTGCTGCTAAATAGCATTGTTTACCTACCCCTCAATTACCTACACAAGAAAACAGCATCAATGAATATTTCACAGCAAGGTTCAGAACCATATAGAATCACATACATTTTACAGCCATACACAGGTTTTAAACTAAACATTCTGATCCAAAACCTTGTCCATATATGAACTGTAAACTGCTGAGACTGACCATAAGAAGCTGGCAATATTTTGGCTGACAATTAACTACATTCATGTAGATGTCCTCAGAAATGCAGGGCATTGCCTATGATGGGTGTACCTTTGTTGGCATGGGCTGGGCTGTCACCTGCCTGCGTGCTGATGTTATTATGCGATCCAGTATCGACTAGTCCTACTCCTGTATCGACTAGACCCGGGAGAATACTATCAGATTATCAGAGGTTACGTCACACACAAATGACCTTAATGACACAACGATTTCTAGGTGTCAGGATTGTTGTTATTATGGGGGCACTGAGCAGAATGATAAACTCCAGGACCTCAAGATGCCAGCTGCAACTTTAACCTGAGCTCACTCTGGAATTCTGAAATCTATTCCACTATACCCCTGAAATCTATCTTTTGTCAATTCCCAGTACCAAGTTCAAAACTTGGTTAATAATAGATGAATGTGTTATCATTCAAATACAAGGTCGACTGGTTTTCTAGAAATTCTGAAATGAATTTAATCATACCTCTGAAACATAGCTTTAAGCTTTTTTTAAAAAAAATCCTAGTACCAAGATCAGAACTTAGTTAATAAAAGATGAATGTATTATCAGTCACATACAAGGTCGACTGATTTTCTAAAAATTATATTTTCTGTGTTTAATTGTTGTAACAGTGCAAGAACACATTTGATGAAACATTGAGAGTCATCTTGTGCAAAGCAAAAATAGCAATTATCATCACCCTGATTAGTGACAATCCTCCAATTTCTGTCTGTTCACTTGTTGTAATGAGATTGCCTTGCAAATTTAGACTTTTCAACATGTTTTAGCTGATCGTAATTATCTGTGAAAGCTGTCTACGGAATTTAATCAAAAATGCTTGAGAAGGAAGCATTGCTATATAATACAACACTATGTTATTACCTTGCACAGTGCACTGTTTTATCACTACAAATCCAGTGCACACACAATCTGCAGTGGTGATCTCAATGTGTACATAACCTTATATATATATATATGTAACATTGCTATTGTTTTGCTGACAATTTATGAGTTTTTATATTGGCATGCTGTAGAATCATTATTTTGTTTATTGATATCATCTGAACAAACATGAATATTCTTTATCTTATGACAAATATACATCATTTTAAACATGCTTTAGTTCCATTAACCCACTGAGATATTATCATTAATAAAATTAATATTTCAGATGCAGTTTAGATGTTGCATGAGAAAGATGTATAAAAAACAAATGCCTCCTGAGCAGATGACGGAAAAAACTAGTGTTGCCTCTTTGCATATGCCACATCCAGCAGCATCTTGATCTAGGTCAACAGGCCCCTTGTGACATGCCCTTAGTGAGAGCATGTTTACAGTATTAATATCAATGCAGAAAACAAATGCAATATCAACATCCATATTCTTTACAATGGGTCCCATATAAGGAAATCAAGCTTTAGATATTATGCAAAGGTAATTAATAAAATTCAAGCCGATACTTGACATAACTGGTGAGTAAATACCATTGGAACACAAGTTCTAGCCTGTGCATGTCAAGGGTTATTTATCAACATGATTAGCAATAATTACATTTCTCTCCCATTTACTGTTCAATATTTGGCAATCACGAGTAATGCATTCATGGCATGAATCATTTACCATCTGGTAAAACTAAAATTCCTGTCAGATATGATATTCATTCTACAAATTTATATATGGCTTTTACTGCAATTTTGATACATGAAATAAATATAATTTTAAAAAGAGTTGAGGAAATACTGCCTGCTCCCTTGGTATGAAGGGGACCATGAAACAATCAAGTCCTGCTTGACCTTTTAAAATGGAATGTCAAAGTCAAACCCTGCTGCTACGACCTATCTTTTGAAATATTGTATTCTCTGTGACACATCAATATGTCATAATAATAAAAGCCATAATCAGCTTCACAATACAGACCAGGACATTGAATGTGTATTGAAAAAAATGCAATATTTGATCACTGATTCTCGCTAATAACGATGATTATGTTTATCAGTGATCTGAAGTAAACACTCAGAGAAATCCCAGGGCTTCAGGGTGTTCACAACTCACACAGGTCATAACATAGAATATACCATGGCCTCAGAGTTTTCACAGCTTGCTCAGGTCATAATATACAATATCCATGTTCACACCTAGTTCCGGTCAGACAGGTTTAATACACCTCCAGCTCTTGGAGCTTCTCACGAGCTTTACTGATGCCCAGTTCCACATATTTAAGACTCATCGAATCACTCCCAAACTCATTAAACCTGTCTCTGTTTGTCTAATAAACCCAGAAGTATCACCAACAAATACTACAGGCTGCAGACATAGGGCTTTACTTTAAGCACTGGGCTGGTGTCTCTGAAGGGTTTATGGAGTCCCTGGGCCAGTATGAGCCAGTATTGGCCAGTGGTTTTAAAATTCTACTGACCAATTACACATATTTTCTTTGTTTTATGTTATGGAGCAGCAGAGCTGACAGAAACCCAGCTGATCTGAGAACATCTTAGCCCTTTAAAGCCAGTGACCTCAATCCTTAATGTAAAACACTAAAACATTGAGCCAGGCAAGATGCTTAGAACTGATTTAAGGGGCAATATAGGGGATTCTTTCTTTACAGTATGGACCTTTGTCAAATTTTACAAAAATAAATATAAAAAATTAATACATCTATAGACTGATTACATCTCTATTTTTGCAACAATCTGGATCTTGTGTGATTGCAGCATGCCTTCATGCCTTCATGTCAAGTATTATATGACTTATCTGTCAGTTCTGCTAAGATGCACTGAGGTACACAGCCTACATATATATATATACTTTATACATACAGATCCAGTCACACCTATTGTTTCTTAGTAAGGACTTTCCAGAATGTTGATGACTGCCACATCACCACAGTGCCTACTTCTTGGCATTATCAGTCTGTGTCACATAAACATGTCCTCAACCATTTCATGAACATACATATTCATGCCATCCTCTTTTTTATATTTTTTCCTGTTTTAGCAGCATTTTTATATATTATTACATAATTTAGAATTCAATACATAACCATAAACGCATCCCATAAATTATCAGTTTAAAAACATTTACAATAAATGACATATCGCGATTTAAACCTTTGCATGTAAAAAATCCCTGCTGATTACTTAAACATATCTAAAAGGGTAATGGTGTACTAATGGTGGCTGGGTGAGCCTACTTGTGCAGGGCACTGAGTGTTTCTGGTTGCTGACGAAGCCCAGGAATGGGCGTGCAGTGATGTGTGATATGGCAGTGTCTCCTATGTGCTATCTGAGAATCAATCCTCACAAATATAATATGATTCTTCTCCTCCCCGCGCGGAGCAGAGACAAAAGCGGCCGAGGAGTCTGGTATGAATTGCAGTTAGCTGTATGACTTATTCATGGACCGGAGCAGTGCAGTGGATAGCATGTTTATAAATCAGCGGTGTAATTCAGCGCCTGCCCTCCGCTTTCTTTGCATCTCCTACTGCTAAACCAAAGCTGTAACTTTAACAATGCTCAACATGCTTCCAGTCAAACACACTTTTATTGTCATAGCAGTAAAAAAAAAAAGCTGGTGCCTCAGCAATAGTGTTATACTGGAACCGAGCATTGTCATAACAGACTAGTGGCTTACTTCCTCAGCTGCATTGTTTACTTTGCATGTTCAGCAGTAAAAAATCTATAACCAGAACAAAGGTGTCTGATTGTACTGTACATGGGAGTCTTGAAGGTTCCCCTGTGTGGCCAAGCCAGGTCAAAGCCTTCAATGGTGGCTGGGGTATGTCAATATACATCTTACTAGCATGCCAAAAACATACACCCCTGAAACCTGTCTCCTTCAATACAAAATGTGCAGCCATATCTTTGAATTTCAATGGCTTCTGTCAACCTGCATCTCGAAATATCTTTAAATGCAAATCTTAGTCCTCTATCCATAAGAATGTTTTACGATGAATATTCATAACTAGGAATATTGAAGTGGATTTTAAAATATTCACCACTGGGTATAAATACATTGAATAGAAAGCTCAGAAAAATTCACATGTAATTGTTATCAGATCTGATATATTCAAGAGAGATTTACCAATTTCTAAACAGTAAAGAACCGATCAAGATGACAGGTTTTATTCCCAATAGGAAATGGTTGTTTACGATGTATCTACGCATGCTCACTTGCAAAATCCACAGTGATATTATTCAGCAACATAAAAAAGAAAATCAGGTCATATTTGGCACAATGGGTGACACTCATCATGACACTTGTAAGTCCTGATACAGTAATGACATTCATGCTGAAAAAACACCTTGACTTTTTTTATTTCCATTTTGATGGATATATATACCTTCGACAACCCAAAGCAAATTTTGATCCTATTTTGACCGAGTAATCGACAAATTGAGCGACATATTGTCCCCCACAATGCACCTTTTTGACTTAAGATCATCAACAAGTCCAAACTTGCTGCAGTATTCATGGTATTGACTTGGCCAGTGGTGCAGGGAGCAGTCCTTGCACCACATCTGTGCTTACAATTCTGGCAGAAATATAAATGACTTTCGTCTCCTTATCATCATGAAAGATGAATGGTGGATATCAGAGAGTCACTGTAGCGATACACTGAAGCAGGGGGGGGGCACTACGGTGCAGCAGGGGGCACTTGTATCGCCATCTATATCTACATTATATTCCTCTGTCTCCCCATCTGTGTCGCTGTGACAACCCTTTTTATAACTGCTCACTATCTCATGTATATATCTACCCAGCAGAGATACAATCATACTGGATTACTCATGCAAGAAATAGAGAAATGAGATCTATCCATAAAAATGGTACACACAGTTTACTGCAGTGCTTTTGGATATAGATATTTGGATAATTTTCTGCCCATTCTGTTCGACATATTGGGATTTAAAACAAAATCAAACAAGAAGTCTTACAGTTCTAACATTGAACTGAAACAATTAGTTGGTCAGTATGTTGCTTTGATTTAGAAACCAGGATTCAAACTGGTAAAGTGATAGTGAGGAAAAAAGGTGAAGGTTTCATGACTTATCCCTGAGAACGCTTGAGGATCTCCTGCCAAGTCATCTGCAAGCCATGCATGTTTTAGTGGGTTTGGCAGAGAAAACTTCTGCATTTAACATTGTTTTAACATGTGTTTAGTATCTTTCCATGAGTATGCTAAAAATAACTTATCTATGAAATGCTCTGATTATCATGTTTTTCTAAAAATAATATGGAATCTGAACCTCTCAGATGGGAAATGGGGGAAAAATTAACTTGTATTGTATCTTCAGTCATTTTTTTTAAGGCTGCTGTTTATCAGCTTCAGTATCCTCCTCAGCAACCTTAAACGTTCCATCAATTTTTTTTTACCTGACCTTTAAAAACATTAAATTAGATCAAATCAATAGTGCAGGTTAAATCTGACATAGAGATCAGGACACTTGTAAAGACTTGATCCACAAGTGGGTCAGACCCTAAGAGGAGGAAAGGCTGATCTTTTATTGATAAAACCAGGTGAATGCTCCCTTCCTGCAGCCTGTGTTGCTATGTTTAGGATGCTGATTTACCGTCCTTGTCTGACATTCAAACCTCAATGAGTGGGAGGGCCCGATGATGATGGCGACGGTAGTAGGGAGCAGCCAGTAAGTCCTATGTCTCGGTTGTTTAAATCATATGGATAGATGACACGTAAGATAGATGTTGCCTACACTAATTACACACAGTGCTAGACAGACTGCTCTCACATTAATGTGGCTAAAATCTATAGAGATTATTACCGTGATGACAAGAAGCAACCTGCCAGATAATCGCAGCCCTTTACCATTCCTCAAATTTCGAAACCACCTGTATTCTGTGTATAAACTAAGGTGTATCTATGATCTATGGCATTTACAATGGAGTAAACACCTAAATGATTTGCAAGATTTTAACCAACATTTTAGAGCACACACAAACATGTCCCTATTACAATTACCATGATTAAAATCCAAAACCTAATATGCACTTATAATCTTAATCTTTATCTAATACTTATATTCTTTGTGAATCATTGCCCTTCTAACATGAAATTAGGACCAGATACACAGAAGGGTCTATTCATCAAAATTCTAAGATTTTTTTTTTGGTAACTTATACTTTTCAGTCCAAGAAATTTGAGTATAAAAACCCTGGAAAAAAAATCCTTAGTTATTGAGATTATATACTAATTAATATACTAATGACTATTCTTGTAATTATTATTAGATGCTCTCCGATTGGTTGAAATAATTTCCCTTGTCTCTCGTTCTTGTCTCTGCTGCTGTGATTGGTCCATAAAACGGATGTGTGCATAGTGCTCACAGTATTATTATTAAGATATTTATATATATATGTATATATCATGTAGGTGTTCATCAAAGAAAGCATAACATGCCAGTGTCAAGTGGCTGAGTTGCTTCTACCAGAGCATGGTATGGACATGGCTGGCACGCAGCCAAGATTGTTTGTCTCAGTGACCCTGCCTAGTACCTACCAAGGACTAACTGTCCATGAGGCTGCTGCTGCTGCAGTCATATCCTGCTCTCATCATCTCCATCCTGCCTCTAATTAAAGGTAGAATATCACATGGACAGCCAAGTCTGCAATCATCCACCTGATATAGCCTATCAAGTCCTCTCTAGCCATATATGCAGTCCGAGCTCAACATCTATTTCGGTCACGCATAAATGTGAATAAATAAAGTCACTCAAGGTCATTGTGTGATATTATCTGGTCACGCACAGCTATTACGTGGCATTATTTGGTGAAGCCTACCTTGTGTGTGGCATAATGTTTGGCTGAGTTCATGTATGGCTCCAACCGTACATGGAGGCCCAGTCTGGTTCTGCAGTGATCAGCCTGGCCGGACATGGAGTGGAGAAGACATGTGGATAGGTAGACATACACAGTTGAGCCGGTGAAAGATTGCATCTTAGGAGATGGTGCAAGGAATTCTGACAAGACTGTGCAAGACATTTTGGTATGATAAATATATATACATGCTGATGTCGTGTGAGGCATTCTGACAAATTACTATGAGGAATTTTGGCAAATTGGATGTGCTACAGTCATCTTGAATATGGAGCGGCACTTTGACATGTTAGAATGATTTAACAAGGATGGTGAGGTATTCTGATGAGAAAGGTATAGGACTAGGTTCTTTGAGTGATTCTGACAATAATTGAGTCACTTGATGATGCGCGTTAGGGGTGCTGCAGTTCTCAAGGTATTTTGACAAGGTAAAAAGAAACATTTTTCAACAGATGGCACAAGGCATTTTGACAAGGTGGCATGAAGAATGTTGTCAAAGTGGGGCATTTTAACATGGTGATAAGAGGCTTTTTGACAAGAGGCCTTTTTCCAAAAAGAGGGCACAGAGCATTTTGACAAGGTGACATAAGGCATTTTGACAAGTTAACATGAGGCATTTTGACAAGGTAAATGTACTACGGTTTTGGTGATGTATAAATGGTACAAATGAAGGATGAGAGGAGACGAGGTTGTGAATAATTCATAACTTGCAGCCACCAGGCTGAGGGCCTGTGTTATGCTATCATACTCCTCCCCAGCCCACATCAGCATCGACATTCCCTCCTCATCTCCCCAACATTCACACCATACCACATATGTATTCATCTTTAACAACTATCATTATTGAAATAAGCCTGCGTGGCAAACAATCACATAGCCAGACTGAGCAATAATTGAGTCATGTGACTGAAACCCCCGATGCAATATTCTCCAGCATCTTGGTCAAGTTGGACATCTTTGTTCTGCCAAAAAGAATGTTAAAATGTCATATCTGAAACAAGGCTTACACAAAAAGCCTAGTAATCCACCTCAATCTGTATAATCATAAATATATCATATAAAATAAGCGTTGAACATCCTAGATGAACTTGCAAAGGTTAAATGAGGAATGCATAAAGACTGATGCTTTCAGGGGTATAAGATATCTTACATGAGTTTCATAATGCTTGTCAGATATTAATTGAAAACAACTAAAGTGCAGATGCTGGGAGTAAATGGACCACAAGTCTGATACCTATTTTGGCTAGCATGGGAAGGGAGGGTGCTGAATGATGACAGTGGGGTAGGACTTGAGGGAATCATGAACACATTAATGAGAACGGTGAATAGCTCAGTCCTCATATACAATCAGTCACCTAAAAACATGATCATCTCAAACAGTGCTTTTGGAGCCAATATTCATTTGGTCAGTAATAATCTCCCACCAATTAGGAAATGCGATACATATGGACATCTTAATTAGGTCATATTTGATGTATATACCTGACATCTTAAGCAACAGCTGACCATGACCGAATGGAGCCATATTGATGACTGAATAGAGCTTAGTTTGATATTTGGATTTGGAACTGGTTAAAATGATAAAGTTGGGGTTAGATTTTTTGAGCATGCAAGTGCCTTTTGCAGAATGCAACCCCAGCATGTTGCTCAGTTGCCAGTCAGTGTTAGAGACAGATACTTGACGGGTGCCATAAAGGTCCAGGCTCAAGGGATCATCCTGTATGCATGGCACAAGCCACTATGTATCATACCCCATAACCAGCATCACCACACACACTCTCACAACCTTAACTCTTTATCCTTTTTTTCGGTCGGTCTTTGTGGAGACTTAGCATGCTTGGAAGAGATCACAACCTGTTGTTTAATCATATGAGCTTGACTTAATGCCAAGCATTCAATCAAATATTGATCATAGCACTAAATAGCCTCTTGTCTGTAAGTAACAGACAAGACTTATTCAAAAACAACAGGCCCAGTAGAATTACATAGATCTATAGGTCTGACTGACAAACGTTCACATAACCAGTGATAACATTGAAACTTGACAATATTTGGATGGTGTTTCCAATTACATAAGCTGATCCCAGTTAAACACTTTGTTGTTTAGCTTAACATGGCTGACTTGACTTGATCCTTTAACTCTTTGATCACATTGAGATACCACTCTCCACATTCTTTGTCTGTATCTGTATAAAGACACACAGCTCTGTAGAATGAGGTCAACAATCTCACAACTTTGAAACGAGGTCACAGGGCACTGGCCTGGTAGTCCTGAAGTGTTTTTGAAACCTATGGGCCAGTCTGAGCCAGTAGATTTAATATTCTACTGACCCAGATTTCACTGAATAAATATTTCTTTCATTTTCATCACTTTATGTTATGACCCATTTGATTTTTGGCAAATGGGCCTGTAGATCTGAGAAAATCCTAATCTTTCAGGACAGTGACCAAAACTCTTAATGTCAAGGCCTGTGGTTGAATCTTTTCAAAACTACTGATCACTATCAATTATAAAACAAGAGATCAAATAGATCAAACTTACCTAGAAGAGCTTGGAAGAGTCTGCTTTTGAAGATGCGTATGACCCTCTCGATGGCGTTGCGTAGCGGCCGGTCCTGGGGCTTGGTCAAGCGGCTGTGGTAGTCCTCCAGCAACTCAAGAGCCCGATGGGCATCTGTCATATATACATTAATATAAATCAAAACATAGTTGTATACATGGTCATATTTTAATATTTAGGGAGTCACTATCTTTTTTAATTTATCAGCTCAACTAGAGTTCACTCTTTCACATATCCTCCGGGTTACTGTAATCAGGTCTGGCAAAACATCAATATTGTCAGACATAATAATGCTGCCCAAGAGCTATGTATGACCAGATAAAGCCATGCGAGACCAAGGCATGACCTTATTAAGTCACATCTGGGCATGACCAATCAGATGTTTGCTTCCAAATGATAATGTAAATGGTGAGCCATATGGATTATGGATTAAGACAGACTGTTAAATGTTAAAATTAAGTCAAGAAAAGCTATATAGTAAACTATGGAAAACATGATTTATCAATATCTTATAATGTATAATTTATTGGAATATTAAGTACTTATATTTCACATTTTTGTGAAAGTGTTTACAAACCTTGTTATTTGGCATATATATCAGTTTAGTATGATAAATAGCAATATTCATTAACATAAGATAAAATGTACTTTCATGATGCAAATAAGTAACCATGGTTATGTTGACATCATTATCAAATATTAATAATCATTAATATTTATAAACCAAACAAGAAACCTTTTCTGGAATAGACTTGCTCCCCAAACAGATCTCATTCATTAATATATTATTACTTTCAGTTTTGCAAAACTTATGACAAAGGCTTCTGAAACTGAAATTGTTTAATTAGAACAATTTTCAATTGGTCCCAGCCTCCAAGCTTAACATATTTATGTTGCCTAATATTAACAGCTTAATAAAAATACCCCAGAACTTTATCAAGTAATTGTCAATAACAAATAATCTAATGCTAAAAAAACATTCTGATAATATTTTGATAATATTTTGAAAATATTAATATTCATGCAAGTGATTTGTTTTAATGTTAAGCTTATAATGGCCTGAACCTAAGCACTGGTGGTCCTGAAGGGTTTTTTGAACTCTTTAGTCAGTATTGGCATGTGATTTTTTTTCTTGTATTTAAAAGTTCCATTTTTTTACATTCTGAGCCAGTAATACTGCCAACATTTACAGCAGTACTGAGAACATATTAGCCTTTTGTGGCTAGTAAACAAAATATTTAATGTCAAGGCCTGACTCATCATTAAGACAAATCATAATGCCGATGTGTGGCATTTTATGTCTCAATGAAAGATATATGGCCTTGAGGAAATGTTTGATATTTGGATACCAAACTGGAATTTCTCTGGTGATGAGGAGACATACATGCAGGTGAAAGTCAGCATGAGGGGTTAAGAGGGACATACCCCCATAAAACTTGCATCTATATTAGCCTGGCCTCAGATGCTTTTTGGGCTACTCAATAATTTGCTGCCCACAATAATTCAAAAATTCAAATATTAACCAAATCAATTTCAAGTATCAAAGAAAAAAATACATCATTAATGTTAAGCTTCCAAAGATCACCCCTGAGATGATACTGTGCTTAATATTTATAAATACAAGCATCATTTTCCGAATATTAAATCTTAAATGCCCATTGACAAACAGCATAGGTCTGTTTTCTTAGATAACACTGATCACAGTATTCAATACCATGCATTGCTACCAACTGTCTACACTCTGACCTCACCTGATACTAAATGTGTCAACAACTGAATTCACATCATGAAAACTGGGTCAAACCAAACTGACTCAAAAACGGCTGGCGGGTAATGTTGTGACAACATTATTATCAATGCACCTGCACAAATTAGGGGAAAAAAGGGAAGCGCACACAAAATATCACTGACAAGAAGGGAAATGAACTCATATCAGAAGCCAAAACTGATGAGTATATAATAAACGAAACACCAGCATCCCTGGTTTAAATAACAAGCATCAAACTGAATTCAGTTCTGTCAAAAAAACACTATGATAGTTGGAGTGTGGGGCTTACCCGCAGGTTTTCGGGCACTCATCATCATCAGCTCTTTGGAGTTTAATGAATCTGGGTACGTCCAATTTACAACTGGGTCAAATGTTACTATTTCTGCTGATTTTTGTGATCATAAAAATTACTACCTTGTTTTCTAACCGGCATTTTCCTGGGGATATCCACTGCTGCTGAGCGGTACTCCGAAGAGAGAAAATCTGATTCAACACTAGACTTGAGATGCCGATGCTGCGGTCGTTTACGGCCTGTTTTTGCCGCTCAACCGGCCGTACAATATCCCAGAGGGATAGTAATCAACCCGCCTACACTTTATAAACCCGTCCAAGGTTCGGGTACGAATAAGAGGCTTTGAGGACAGAGAAATTGCCGATTTGATGCCAAGATTTTCTCCTGCAATTCACAAAACTTTCCCATCCAATATGGCGATGGAGCCGCGGTCACGTGGTACATGTCAGGGATCAGTTATTATTCCTCTTGTAGAAGGAAGGATAATCAGTCAAAGATTATTCCTCTTGTTGAGGGCAACATAATCAGTCAAAAAAATTATTAATTTCTCAATTTTGTAAAACACCAGACAACCATTTCAACAACAAAATGTTGAAGATTTAAATGAGGAAAATATTACTGTAACTATTATTTTAATTTGGTTTTACAAAAAGCAGAACATGGCGTATCAGGCATTAAAAAATCACCGGCTTTAGCTTAATTTTAGTCCCTTTCAAAATCAGACTACTTTCCAAAATACGAGCTTTATTTCAGTATTTATATTTAATCAACTCATGTAATAGTTTTAATTTATTCATAAAATTATTCACAAATTATAGACATTCAGTCAAAACTCATCTTTTTCATAACATATTGCTCTTTTACATTTTTTCTTCAAAAAGACGTACACTGATTTTTATATACCACAATGTTCATTTTGATTTACAGATAATGCACTATGTAATTCAAAAAAATGAACTCAAACATAGATATACTTTTCCAGAAACTTGTCTGTTTACGCTGAATTTGTCTATATATGTTTTGAGAACGCATGATATAGATATGACTTCTACTATGTGTATCTTAGTCGCCGATCCCTATATCATTATAATCTGAGAGCAATATAATTATTATTGCTCTCAGTTAGAGTGTATCAACCACACCATCAACCACACCATCCTTTGACATTCAAATGCAGTAGATTTTCACCTCATTTAAAGCGTAACATGAACAGATATATATATTTAATTATGCACACCAATTTCACCGCCTCGCGCGGAGTTGTACTTGGAATACTATCATGATTACCGTTCATACTCCAGGCTTAGCACCTTTTAGCACAGGTGTTATGTAGACTTCTAACTTTACCCTCCAGTTGTGATGCAACCATAAATGACAGACTCTTCAAATCTTAGGACAATATGCATCTAGTCATCCTGCATCAGCTCGTTTTAACAGAACTCAATTATAATGCAAACTCTTTGTGTAATCATGACTTAATTGTGAGCAGGTCTAATCAAGACACATTTATATAAACTGTAAAAAAAACATACAACAAAAAGTTTTTTTGGGGAAAACTTTATTAGGATTTGTTAACAACTTATCATTCAAGCAATCTACACTTTCAAATATAGCAAAAAAATATTTCAATAGGATGAAAAATAACTTTAAACATAAAAGTTGAGTTTTGCTGTTCGTGCCTCTCATTCACTGAATATAAATACAATATCGTTCAGTTCTGTTATACCAAGTAGGGTTCCTTAAAAACATAATAATAATAATAATAATAATAACAAATTTATATAGCGCTATTCCAGACATGGTCTGCTCATGGCGCTGTTTAAATACGACTCTCTAAAAAGATGCGTTTTCAGTCTTGATTTAAACGCATCCAGCTTCTTTGCATTTTTTACCTCCAATGGTAGGGAATTCCATTTCTTTGGTGCGTAAACTGAAAAAGCCCTATCACCGTAGTTTTTATTATTTGTTCGAGGGACAATATACTCATTCTTTTCATTAGACCTGAGGGACCTAGTAGCTTGTTTAGGTATCAGTAGATCAGAAAGATATTTTGGGGCAAAGCCATAGTGGTTTGACCATTCTTCAACTGGTGCCAACTAAATCAAATCAAAAGGTATGACTGAAAACAATGTCTTCTATACACATCTGAAGCCAAAATGATTTGTTACTGTTTTTTTATAGACACAAATTCAGAGTCTCTCTATCATATCTGATTGCAGCCTTTGAAACCTTTACCTCTTCCGAAGAGAAAAGGTTTATCATTACTGAAAACCGTAATGCTCACAGTTAACTGGATCGCGTCTCAAACATACAAGAAGGAATAGATGGTCCATATCAGACTTTCATTACGATATTTGGGTCGGAGAACGAGACCATGTTTACCGAGCCACGGGAGTGCTTATCATCAAGCAAAAAGGGCAACCTCAACGCCACGCAAAAGTGATATCAAAATTAGTTCTATTTGATTTGTCACTTTATTTGTTTGACCGATTGGTTTCTATATTTCTCTTTAGGTTTTATTTTATTTTTGATTTTATCTAATTTAGTAACTATTTAATCAATGATGCATCAAATATAATCAAAGTTTTTTGTTTTTTTTTATTTATTTATTTATTTTGTTCTTGTTGTTGTTTTGTTGTTGTTGTTTTGTTGTTGTTGTTTTTTTGTTTTTTAGACTTTCCTTCCTTGAGGGTTGATAAATATACGAGTGTATTCTTTTTGGTCGGTCTTCCTCAGCAGAAAACAGATACATTTTGAATGATATGTCGTTGACAGCTTGGAGTTGAGAAAAAGAATCCAATACAATATTTTAAAGAAATGGCAAACAAAACGTCATCTTTCATCTAAAAATGAACCTTTAGTTTGTGGGGCTTACAAATAATCATTTCATTCAAGACTTTTTATCATAAGGTAGTGTACTTATGATTTATCAGCTTCACCCATAAGAAACAATCTGGATTTTTCATTTCACCCTCCCCCCCCCCCCCCCCACCTCTATCCCCTGATTTTTTTGTCTATTTTGGTATACATAACTAACATCTTCACTCATTTGTTGTTATGCCCACTTTCTAGTCATAACAATGACACTAATTGGCCATGTTACAACACCTAAAAAATAACAGACTCGATGATGTTTATTGGCCACTAATTATAAAAAGAACATCAGCGAGAATGAGTGACATAGGGTTTAACGGGTTTATAGCAGTGGGAGGAGTGGACGTCCAGAAAGCACCCTGCAGACTTCCATTCACCAAATCAACCATATAGAATGCCATTTTTTCAAAAATTATCAAAATGTTATAACCCAATTGACTCTACATTCAATATATTTTTTATTAATTTGTTTTTAATCATTTCTATTCATGACTAATTTTCTGATATTTTTCAGGGAATATTTCTTCTTTTTTTTATGTATTATTATGATAAGAGCAACTTATTGCTGATTATTTTCTGAAATTAGACTAATATTGAATTTATCTAATATCTCAAAAATAAATGTGAGGTCAAATTAAAGTCCGTCAATTTGTCACTTTTGTAACCCTACCGATTTAAGCTATTTTTAATCATTTTAGCTTCATAATAAATCTTGAAATTGACGGACTTTTTTTCAATTTCTTTTCAGTATTAATGTGTTTTTCTGTGCAGTATTCTATATATTTTCATAAACTAACCCCCAATTAGCTGGCATTTTAATATTATTTTTTAAAAACTTAGTATTATGGTATTTTCCTCTGTTTTCCCTTATAGATTGACCACAAAACTATAAATTGTTCTCAAATTGTTAATTATGAACATATTTTGATGAATAAGGACTCTACAAGCTCGTATTTGAAAGATGTAGATGATAGGATAATAAAACATGTAGATAATTTCGTGGAAATAGGCTTTCTATTTTCAAGGTCATTGAAAGGTCACTTCAATGTCACTGGCAATATTTGATCAAAATAGCCTAAGAAGGTTGACATTTGATCACATATCATTTGTAGATGTATTCTGAGTAGTAAAAAAGTTATATCCCTATGTCTGCCATTTCTAGTGATGGCTTGTACCGGGAGTGGTCTCCGAGGTCTAACTCGAAAAGACCTTTACGTTTTTGAAGACCTTTTTGACCTTTACTTGCCGAGCCTGGTTTAACAAACCCATGATCTATAACTTTTCGAACTTGAGTGTTGTTGTTGTTTTCTTTCTTTTTTCTTTTTTTCTTTCACTTTGTAAATATCTATCTTTTAAACCTGAGAGCAATAATAAATTTATTATTGCTCTCAGTTTAAACGAATATTACAAATTTGATGGTAGTTTCACATGAAATGAGGGTCATTAACTGAAATAGTTTTGATGATATAAATAAATTTATGATTACACGAGAAATAGGGGGAGAAATAACCATTTTTTATTTCCTCTTGGACAAGGCTGATATATCAGATCGCATCATGAAATAACTGAAATAATGTCGAAAGTGACGTACAAAACCCCAAGCAAACTGATATATCAATGATACCTCTCCATGCAAAGTAATACTCCAAGGTAATACTAAACCACTTTGTCCAGAAATGGTAAAAAATGGACATAAAATAAGGTTGAAAAGGTTGTTCACTCCAGCCATCAAATTTCTGACAATATCTATAAATGTTTATGTATATTAATGTTTAATGACTTCAAAGGACAAAGTAACATGTTTTTGTTGATTTTAAACATTTTGGGATCTGAAATCGGAAACATCCTTTTTCAGACTTATAATCAAGCCACGGTGGGATTCGGGTTCTTCTTGTATCTTATAATTGTATCAAGGAGTGTTACTAGCCTCGAGAGTCGCGATTAAGAGAGTTTGGTGTGATAATATCACGATAAATGATATTTGTGATGTTGTCAAAATACTTTATTGGCCAGAGTGAGTGAGCAGGTGAAAGAATTGATTCATTTGTGAATGGCTTTTTGACCAGAAACTTTCTCTTTTATTGAGTAGCTTTGTACTCTCTTGTACAAAGCTCCTCAATATATAGGCATATTCCTCTTATTGTAAAAAAAAAACTAAATATAGGGAAATTGGCAGAAAGATGTAAGTTATTAAATGTGATAATCCATTTATTTGTGTCTACATCTAATACATTTGTTATCACCTGATTTAATTTCTATTGCAGATTTAGCCCATTTGATAAGTTATTGTATTATATTATGATAGTTCGTTTTTGTGTTTTTGTTTTTTTTAATATACTATTTTACTTTAAGCAACCTATTGGGAGTTATTTTCTTAAATTTTACTTTTATCTTAAAATATGAAACATTAAAATATTGCCTTGGATCAATTTAAAGTCCATCAATTTTCATCTTTCACTGGCCATGTTCAAGCTATTTTAACCAAATTTAGCCTGTTAATAAATCTCGAAATTGACAGACTTTATTTTCTGTTTTGTTCAGTATTAAAGTTTTTTCTTGTCCAATATAATATGTACTTTCGTAAATTAACCACCAATAAGTTGTTAGAACAGATATTGTTTAAAATTAGCAGAGTGTGTCAGTTTTTCCTTGATCCAAAATATATAAATTGTTCTAATATTGTTAATTATGAACGGATTTTGATGAATAAGAATTCTATGAGCTAGTATTGAAAAGTTGCAGATGGTTGAATATTAAAATTGATGGTAAAATCCATGAAAATAGGAGTTTCATTTTCAAGGTCATTTAAAGGTCATTTCAAAGTCAGCAGCAATATTTTATATAAAAAATAGCCTAATAAGGCCAATATCTGTGACAACATGGATTTGACAGGTGAAAATTGTTATAGCCTTATTTGAGCAATATAACACTACAAAATATCGGGAAACATATCATTGTTACCTCTTTGACTCTTTATTGATTCTGCTGTTTGACAATATTTCCATATTGTTTTTGGCACAGTGACCCCTTGTTTCGCTTATATCGTTGCCACACATGTTGGGAAATAATATTTAATAATTTAAAGAATATAACGGATTTCTACTGATTTATGGATTTGTTTTATAATATAATATTATACATTTTTGTCTTGTATTTCAGGTAAAAATCCAAGTTTGAAGCTCATTTCTCAAAAAATCTAAGATGGTCACCCACAATTTATCTCTAGTTATTATATGATGTTCAGATTTTTAATATAGAATTTCCTCTGGGGGCATGACTGTCATGATGGCAGTCAACTATCATTTGATTGAATTATATTGTTTATGTCACAAATTGTTTTATTTATAAGGATTGCTTGCATCAAGTCCCTAGTATTAAGAGATTATCCTTTATAGCATATATTAATTACCCTTTGAATGAATTACCCTAATCATATCATTCATCAGTCATTTGATGATCCCTCGTCTTTTTCAATCTAAATCTTAACTGATAACTTCCATTTAATTCAATGAAATGTTTTTTATGTTTTTTTCTGGAAGTTACATAATAATTGTGATAAAATCATAAGAAATTTGCTTTTTCTGGAAGTTACATAATAATTGTGATAAAATCATAAGAAATTTGTTTTTGAAGATCATCATTATTTCTTAATAAATAGCAGGTATTGCGGCTTATATTCCCAGGAACTAGGAGGATTAGCAGAGAAAACCACCAAATATCTTTCCTCTTATTCTTTTTTTTCAAATGAAAAGTGAGGCAAAACCTCCAGAAAAAGATGTCTCATTTGATATCCCTGCATTTGATATGTGATAATCTCCAAATCAGTGCCATCTAGTGGATAAATAAAACTTAGAAGTTTTCACGTTAGAATATTTCTCTGGACAGCTTTCTTGACATTGAAATATATGACACAGTCATTTCAACTTTCAGAAAATAACACAGATTTACAGAACAGGTGTGTATACTAGAAATAGACTTTGTCTTACAGAGTGGCGGATACATGTTTAATTCGTTGCATTTCAACGCGTTATCAGAAAGATTGCAAGGGTAATGTATTATCGCTCACAACACATGTCAGACTCTGACAGTCTCACTTGACACTTGTCAGCGACCAGTTTCTGCCGATGAAGTAGACAGTGATCGGCAGGAGTTGCTTGTAAAGGGGTCCTCTCCAGCCTCTGCTACCATAATAATTAACTTACAACTCAGGAAGAACTCAATTCCCACCAATCCCGGCAACAACATCAGAGCAACAACATGAAAGAGCACAAGAGAATACACATCATATTATTATGCTAAATTATATCATGATTTACAAAGATCAAATTGCATGAAATTGAAAGCTCTATATATTTCTTGTGGGTCACAGTTTGCAGCATTTCCAAACCTATTTTTGTAAAGGTGTTTTTAGATAATAAAGAAATTGTGTTCCATTTTTGTGAGACTAATTAATTTAAGGGGAGGAGCAGTTGAAATATGCACATGTACCCAATCCAAGTGTAGGCAAATAAACTTATTCCTGTAAATTTTAACCTATCAACCTGTTACATTTGCTTCATAAAATGTTCCAATTATTGGCTGAAAATGATATATTTCTTTAAAAAATGTTACTAGATACTAAATTTGGCACATCATACATTTTATTGTATAATCAGCTGATAATAAATGAAATAGCAGTAAATGTTGTTCTAAAGTAGTTTCACTATACCCAAAGACATCGGCAAAATGGACTAGAAATCCACTGTTTTCATGAATACCATGCACTGCCCACCCAATTTAAGTCCCGACTCCAATAGAACTTGTTTTCCGGCAACAGGTTTTAAAGGAACCATGTTTCCATTAATTCAACATTAGATTTTAGGCTTGTTAGAAAAAATATCTTTGTCTTTTCCTGGTCTCAGCAGCGTTTCGCCATTGTTTACGAGTTTGCGCAATCAGGTGAAAGTGGGTGAGTTTTTTCACGGGAGTGACAGCAACGATCTGAAGCTCAACAACGTTGTGGTCCTTCTGACGTCATATGAAGATTCTCCCTTTGCGTTTCCATGACGTCATCACTTGGACTCTCCTAAATGCCATTTCACGTTGTCAGGTTTAATATCGGGTAAAAAACTGGAGAAAAAACGCTACAGAAAGCTCACGGATTTGCAATTATATATATTATGACTGGGAAATACGATGACATGGATCAGAACTGCAACAGTCAATCGCCGGAAGTTGAGTTTAATTTCTGGGGAAACTTCAATATGATGGGCAGTGCGTGGTGTTTCTACAAACAGTGGATTTCAAGTCCATTTTACCGATGGCTTTGGGTATAAACCTATCAGGAATCCAACCCCCTGGTTGTCTTTACAGAATTATAGATAGAAGTTCAAGGAATTTCATGATTCTACTGAACTTGGAAGGCCCTGAATGGAAGGCACCTCCCTCTTTGATTTATGTGTGGTAGGGCAAGTTGAACTCTGTTGTCTAATTACATGTTTGTTGACGAATCACAGCTGTCAAGTCAATGCTGGGAGACTGGCATTTATTTCAAAAATCAGAGAGCAGCTAACAGACGATTGCAAGAAGTGTCCATAGTAACAATGGTGGGAAGTGGTCTACACATGTCTACATTTTAACATTGCATTGATGGCTTTCTCAGAATAAATGACAGAGACAAATCATTAAACAACCGAGAAAAAATATTCAAATTAACTGGCAACAAGGTTATTTTGGGCACCAACCTGATTTTTTATATATTGAATATAAGCGTGTGAATTTTGGTGTTATATATTACAGAATGCCGCGGTCCAGTATTGAGCAGGTTCAGGTGTTGGATACGCTACCATACAATGCTAAACTAACTCAGCATAAAGGTGGCAGTTTACCAGAGGGCGCTGTCTTTATTACGTCCTCAGAAGTACATAAACTAATGCAAAATCATATCTTTAATTG
The DNA here is from genome assembly GCA_949316495.1 of Amphiduros pacificus. Classification (NCBI taxonomy): domain Eukaryota; kingdom Metazoa; phylum Annelida; class Polychaeta; order Phyllodocida; family Hesionidae; genus Amphiduros; species Amphiduros pacificus. The sequence goes on along the minus strand of OX439003.1, from coordinate 13,707,262 downwards.
GAAACCCAAAAGTGAAATGTAAGTGACCAAAAACAAAGTTTGATGTGTGTTTTGTTGATGTAAAATGAAAAACTGTTACAACTATTGACTAGAAAATGGAAAAAAAAATTAAAACAGTAGCTTTCTAATTTCCCTTGCTGAAAAGGACTGTCACAGAAAGACTGGGACTAGCCCAAAAATATTAACGTTGAATAAAAATCAACTCTGCCTTATCAGTTTGAACCAAACATCAATTTGGTCATGCATAAATGTGACCAAATGTGGTCATTTGTGGCAATATTTGGTCACCCCCATTGTGTGGCGTAATTTTGTTATGCATGTAATGTTCATTAGACAAAAAAATGATCAAGCAATGGTCTTATATGACCTTATTTAATATCGTGTACATAGGCGACCTAATACATATTAGATGTCTGGCTCTGATAGCTAATACATTGTGCGGTGCTGTGTTTCAGGTGGGCATTTACCCATGGACTGGGAGTCCTAGGTGGCACTAGTGCACTCTCTGGCATGTACTTCAACTCACATTTCCGCAGGAAGTTTAAGTTGCTGCATCACGCAAGGAAAGTGTCGTATGCACCAGCGGCGGCCATTCCGGCAGCCACAGCAGTCGTGATGCACAACCTCCTGGTGCAGTCCAACATCCTCACCAGACAGTTTGACTGTCCAACATGTGCAGAAATCAGAGCCTCCACTATACAGGTAATTGCCATCTCACATAGACAAAAACACAAAATTGTATTATCTGTCTAATTGAGGTATTGGAAGGTAATTTCCAGTCCTGACTGCAGTGCAAGGTATTTAGTATTAAGGAACCTGGCTTTAGCCATGTATACTATTATTGTGGACACCACAGATTATTACAGTACTGACTGTGACATTTGTCACAAGGTATCTAGTTGAATCAATTTAAATTATAATGCGTATTTGAGGTTTTTTACCCCACAGCCTGTAAAGTCTTATTGACTGTTATTATGTCTATGTGCCAGGTTTACTTATTGACTGTTATGTCTATGTGCCAGGTTTACTTATTGACTGTTATTATGTCTATGTGCCAGGTTTACTTATTGACTTATGTCTATGTGCCAGGTTTACTTATTGACTGCTATGTCTCTGTGCTAGGTTTACTTATTGACTGTTATTATGTCTATTTGGCAGCTTTACTTATTGACTGTTATGTCTATGTGCCAGGTTTACTTCTTGACTGTTATTATGTCTATGTGCCAGGTTTGCTTATTGACTGTTATGTCTATGTGCCAGGTTTACTTATTGACTGTTATGTCTATGTGCCAGGTTTACTTATTGACTGTTATTACCGTATTTACTCGTATATAAGTCGAGGTTTTTTTCCAAAAACTCTTAGTTAATGTTTAGGGGGTCGTCTTATACACGAGAGCAGTCTTATACTCGAGTATTTACGGTAAAACGTAAATACGGTAAAACGTAAATACGATGTTCATATTTTCGAAATAACGAATATCAGACATAGCAGATTGATTTTAATTGCGTTTTAAATGATAAATAAAGGTATTTACCCAATATTATTGGTCTATTATTTTAAAACGCAATTAAAATCGATCCACGTGTGAAAGCATTTCTGTCAAAAAGGGAAGACACGACTCAAAGCAGTGGAAACATTGACGAAATGCAAAACTGTGAACGCTGACATCAAAGGCAGAATTGAATTGTGCAATATATTTAAATAATAATTTTAAAAGACATAGAAGTAAAAGTAAAACGTAAATACGATGTCCGTGACGTAGCGGATCGATTGGCCACGTGACTCACAAGACATGTGATCATTGACTTTGCAGATTTGACAGAGAATTGCGTTTTAAATGATAAAGAAAGGTATTTACCCAATATTATTGGTCTATTATCTCGAAACGCTTTGTTTTGACTTTGTTCTCACTGATTCCAATTATCAGCGTTCACAGTTTTGCATTTCGTCTTTGTTCCCACTGCTTTGAGTCGTGTCTTCCCTGTTGACAGAAATGCTTTCACGCGTGGATCGATTTTAATTGCGTTTTAAATGATAAATAAAGGTATTCACCCAATATTATAACAAATTATGCTTCGCAGGTCGAGAATTTATCCATGAAGTAAAACGTAAATATCATGTACGTGACGTCGCGTTAATTCACGTCCGCAACACGAGGAGAAGCCAGGAATCCATCATTGCACAATATATTAATATTTCAATGCGTGTTTAGTTGGCACTGATCGTTTTCGCGCCAAAAATAAGAGCTTGTCCCCGTCACTCCCGCTTTTTAAAATGACGACCTCGTATTGCGTAATGCGTTTAAATGGATGAATGGTTTTGTTCTGTTCTCGACCTGCAAGGCATATTTTGTGTTAATATTGGGTATATACTTTTATTTATCATTTAAAACGAAATTAAAATCGATCCACGTGTGTAGGCATTTGTCAAGAAGGGAAGACACGACTCAACGCAACACGTGGTCGCTGAAAGGCGGAAGTGACGGGAAGAAGCTCTTGATTTTAGCACGAAAACGATTGTGAACGCTGATAATTGAAATCAGTGAGAACAAAGTCAAAACAAAGCATTTCGAAATAACAGACCAATAATATTGGGTAAATACCTTTATTTATCATTTAAAACGCAATTGAAATCGATCCACGTGTGAAAGCATTTCTGTCAACAGGGAAGACACGGAAGAAATATTCAACCACGTGTAGACAGTCGTCCGCCTGTCCGATATTTGCTTTCACGCTAGTATTGCGTAATGCATGTTAAATTGATGGATGGTTTTGTTCTGTTCTCGGCCTGCAAAGCGTATTTTGTGTTTATATTGGGTATATGCTTTTATTTATCATTTAAAACGCAATTCTCCTGCAAATCTGCAAAGTCAATGATCACATGACTTGTGAGTCACGTGGTCAATCGATCCGCTACTTCACGGACATCGTATTTACGTTTTACTTTTACTTCTATTAAAATTATTTATCATTTAAAGGTATTTACCCAATATTATTTCGAAACGCTTTGTTTTGACTTTGTTCTCACTGATTCCAATTATCAGCGTTCACAGTTTTGCATTTCATCATTGTTTCCACTGCTTTGAGTCGTGTCTTCCCGCTTGGACAGAAATGCTTTCACACGTGGGTCGATTTTAATTGCGTTTTAAATGGATTGATGGTTTTGTTCTGTTCTCGAACAATTTGTGATAATATTGGGTAAATACCTTTATTTATCATTTAAAACGCAATTAAAATCGATCAGCTACATTTGATATTCGTTATTTCGAAAATATGAACATCGTATTTACGTTTTACCGTATTTACTCGTGTATAAGACTGCTAAGATCTTATATCGTAAGCATATTTAAGTTTCACTTTTAAAATGACCGCCAAGCTTCAGCTGAAGCTTGAATGGTAGCAGAGCCGATATGTCAAGAAAAACCAACTCGACTTATATTCGGAAATTGTTTTTTTTCAAGAAAAATAACCTCAATTTTGGGGGGTCGACTTATACACGAGTCGACTTATACACGAGTAAATACGGTATGTCTATGTGCCAGGTTTACTTATTGACTGTTATTATGTCTATGTGCCAGGTTTACTTATTGACTGTTATGTCTATGTGCCAGGTTTACTTATTGAATGTTATTATGTCTATATGCCAGGTTTACTTATTGACTGTTATGTCTATGTGCCAGGTTTACTTATTGACTGTTATTATGTCTATTTGGCAGCTTTACTTATTGACTGCTATGTCTCTGTGCTAGGTTTACTTATTGACTGTTATTATGTCTATTTGGCAGCTTTACTTATTGACTGTTATGTCTATGTGCCAGGTTTACTTATTGACTGTTATTATGTCTATGTGCCAGGTTTACTTATGTTTTTTTTTTGTTTTATGTTGTAGGTGCTTGCAGGAGTTGTCCAGCCTTTTGCTTTGTCAGTACTATCTTGTTTCATAATATGTCGAACAAAACAAACCATACCTCTGCCAGCAGTATCAGACTTAAGTGGCATGATCAGCATGGTGCGCAAAATGGCACGACCTATCTCCATCAATACTGGATTTCTACTGGGCATCAACGTCATCTTTGCTTTGTTTATTACCAAAGAGGAAAGGAAAGCTTCATTAAAAGTCTGGCAAAAAGTGGTAGATGAGCCTGATTCATACCCAACATAGGCTTTATAACTGTAAATAATAATAATTAGGTAATCTTGTAAATAAATGTGTCTAGAACATGGCATGTGCGAGTTATAGTTACGGTATATACCGTACCGGGTAGTGATAATCTAAAAATGTTAAATTGGATTTGTTTTTAATAAAGTCACCATGTACACTTATATCCAAAGAAATAAATAAACAAAATACAACACTATTATAAAATTAGAATGATCTTCACCTCAAGAAAGTATGAGCATAATTCAGTCATTTCCAGAAACTCACAATATTGCCCTGGGAATTTAGAGCCTTACTTGGTGAACAATGGAAGGAATTAAGTTTCTAATTTTTAGATGTCCTTTTTGACCTAATCAATTATGCTCTCTTTTTACACAGAAAGGTGGCTTATTTTGTATTTGGGTAAAGTTTGGCTTGTTTATTGTATTGCAAAGTCTGCATAAAAGGAAAGGGACAACAAAGATATACAAATAGATATTTATTCCATTAAAGAGAATCAATTTCATCTGATTTACAATACATTTTTTATCTCATACCAGCAAAGGTATCTTCATACACACATTTGTCAACATTAATGGTTTGCGTTTTTTTCTTTACAATTTTTAACTTGAACCCTATAGTTGATATCTCTGAAGTAATAACACTGGCAATGTGTCACAGATAATTTATAACTCTGTTATTTCCAGTAAATAAAATCTTTGTCTTTGTTTCCCATACATCTTTCAGGATTATAACGAGCTGGTAGGGAAATCACCTGTAGTTTTATCATATATTGTCAGATTTGATCACAATGTCTTATTAACAAATGTTTTCCCATAAACTACTATAGATGAGCTTATAGGCATGGCATCTGTATCACAGTTCACATATTTCAGTTTTATACCTAATAAGAACCCTATAAAAACATTATTATAGACTGAACCAGGAAATTAATTTAAAGTACTTAGAGAGCTTAAAATTTGACATAACATGATATACCGGTAAGTACTGTATATGTATTTGTCCCCTTCAACATATTTGGAGAAACATGAATTTTTTTTTTAAATTAAAAAGTTGTGTTTTTTTTTTGTTTTTTTTTTCAGCCCTCATTGTCCATATTTACACAAGACTATCATTTCTTACTTAAATGATCTTTTTTTATCTCCTCTCATCAAAATTTTTATATAACAACAAACAACAATGTTGTGATTCAATTTTCAGTCTTTTACAGCCTCACATATAAATGTGCCAACATAAAGTCGTGAGATAAACATCTACTATCAATTGATAAACTAAAATGCTGCTGTCATGTTCCATTTTCCTAGGCATTCATATTCAACTGAACTCTCCCAACAAATTTTCTCCAGGATGTTGTTTGACATGTGCATGTACAATCAAGGTCATATGTTGCATTAAACATTGTCAAATGGAACCACAGCTCTGTTGCTGTCCAGATAAAAATCTCCTCTCTGCTCACTGCAATCTTCCTGGCGATCACAGAGCAATCTTCCTAGCGATTACAGAGCTCACAATATCCTTCTCTTTCTTCTTCACCTCATCTCCAGAATCCATTTTCTCTCATCACTATGATAAATCATTGTACAAATCACTTGAGCTCTTATCGATATTTGATAACTATTCCATTCAAATCTTCCTACTGTCTTTTTATGAATAAATAATTGGCATTAGAAGTCAAAATATCTAAATTTAAGACTTCTGTATGGCCTAGAAGTTGAATTTCTTTCACCTCAAAAGACACTGAGAGCAATCATTGGACATATTACATAAGAATTGTTACATATTATTTAAAAAAAATAACTGATGACAGTGGAAATCAGTGCATTATTAAATATTAATTTATGGAATAAAATGGGAACAGATTCACATATTTTTATGTATCTCCAGTGTATAACATGTTGAAATTGCAGAGGTTTAATAACATGAGTAATATTCTCTACTCTCTTTAAACAATTTATGGTACATATAAGACCAAGGTAATGGTGCAATGTTAAGATTGATTTACAATGATTTCAATGAAAACACAATAATCTCTGCCACAATTTTGATTTATCTGTTCAATTAAATTCATGCGAGTAAATCATTCCACAGTAATAAGGTTTCATCCCATTTTATGCCTCCAGAGCAAGTTTCAACTCCAAAAGAATTTTTTATTTTACAATATGTACTCAAATATATTAATTAAAGGAGTTCAGATTGACTTTGAACAAGGTTGATGATAAATCTGAGGTAAAATACACTTGTACCACAGTAAAACACATGGTCTACAAAGAGATAAGCACCAAAAATATATTCTATTTCAATGTTGCTCATATTTGACATTTTGCAATTGAAAAAAGTGATTCATTCCATATTTGGGTGTCATTGAAATGATCCGAGATGATTACCGGTAATGTAACATGTCAAGTACAATAAAATATTTCAAATTGTTCAATAATAAGCCTGTCTGTAATTGACCTGATTATGTACATTTAACTTACCAATATTGTTCACTCACTATTTTATCTGAACCTATATTTCAATAAATACAGACTGTACTGGTCTTAAATGTTATGACAATACATTTATCCTGAACACTCACTGGCATACACCACTTGGTCTTGAATAGAGACCATCAGACTGGGATATGATTAGTCCAGAACCATATTATTCAAGGATTTTAAAACTCTACTTTTTTAAAACACAATACCTAAGTTTCAGTAATTTGCTCTTTTACTATGTGGTCCAAATAACCAATATCTTTTCTGTAGTAATAATTCTGCATTTAATTTTAATTAATTTTTTTATATTGATTTTTTCAAAGTGTTGGATTTTTTTTTCTTTTCAAATCAAGGTTAGGGTTGTAATGAGAAAAAAAATAGGATTTTTCATTGACCATATGTAAAATTTAGTTCATTCTCTTCTTTAAGTACATACAGAACCAGACTTTCTGCTTGCTTTTACTCATTAAATGCACTAAATATGAAGAACAAAAATATGGTCAATGAATACTTCATTAGACTCTAGCACATAAGGTTATAATCTATCACTTGTAATTCCCCCAAGTGTTTTCACAAGGGTCTACTATGCCAGTAATTCCTCCATTTCAAGTAAGAGATCTTCCTCTGATTTGGAGTCATGCCTAGCAGCTGTCCCTGGAATGTCCTCCACCTCCCCCAGTAAATCCTCCCAATCATCATCCAGTAAACTGTCGTCTATAGCATCATCAGCATCAAATCTACAACAAAAATAAATAGGATTATTGTTTTCTTTTTTTTATATATTCAATAAAAATTCAACCGTATTAATCAAGATTTCATATCTATCAAATTTATAACAAATATATACATTTGCTTATTGTTAATATCTGAATATTCAACTGTATTAGAGAAGATTATAGCTCTATTATTTAAGCTATGCTATCAATATGCACCATAAAAAATCCATATAGTCAATTATCCATTTAAAATCCGTCCAGTCCACTATTCATTTAAATTCTATATAGCTCACTACTTGTATATAAAATTCATATTGCCCACTGTCCATATAAAATCCATGCAACCCACAACCTGCAACCTCAAGTTCATATCTCCATTTCTGGGGGCCAAAATGCAGTATTTTATCCTCTAATTTATTTTGAATCTTTGTGGTACAATGAGACTTACCTGACTGACTGTCTGCGTTTTGTTGTCGTCTGGGGAGTAGAACTACTGCTGACCTGCGAGTCTTTGCTAATACTTCTCACGAGAGGAGCGCCTTCTGTGCTGCCACTCATGCTGGAGCTCCGCCTCCGAGCTGCGGCAGTTCTACCTCCTGTTTGCACGGTGGCCGCAGCAGCAGCTGCTGATGTTTCTGACTTGACATCAGTGGTAGAATCGGCAGCATCTGATTGGCCCTCTAGTGACAGTCTTGAACGTTTTGGAGGTGAGGATTCTGTAGGGGCTGTGCCAGAATGATCTCTCTTCAAAACCGCATGACTCATCCCTGCCACTTTTCTCTCTGAGGATAGTTTAAAAATAATATTTATATTATATACATATTCATTAAATTATTCATATTTGCTGAACTTCCACACATATTTCGCAAATGTATTTACATGCCATAGCCAAGGTTGATCTCTTGTGAGATCAAATTACTCATGGTTTTGATGTCTCAGGTTATTTTTATATTTTTTAAAATATTTATAAATAATACACCCTTGTGGGTTTATTTTCAATTATTTGAGCTAAAAGTAATTTACTTAAATTTTATGTGGGATCTTACTGTCACTGATTTATTTTGTGGTTAACATTGAAGATTGAAGATAGTGACTGTGATCCTAGTATAAATGCGCACCCCCAGAGACCAGAACACAGGTTTACATAAAGTTATGTAATATCTGGGAACATGTAATCTTTTGTATGCGAGGCAAACTAAGAGTAAATAGCACAGTCAAAAGACCCAAAACTAAAAAACAGTCTGACATAGAAATCAGTGGACCTACCAAAATCTTGATGGTGAAAGAGTAATACTTGATATTGATTTTTATCAAGTGATACTCCAGAGATCATTCTGAAAAACTTTTACTGCCCCACCCCTTTTAACCCTGATAATTAAATAATTAATAATTAAAAAGAAAATTCCTACCTGAATTAAATGTGATTGGTTTGATGCTCTTCTTGCTTGTAATAGGATCATCTTTGACTTTTTTCTCTTTTTGATGAGACACTGGTGACAAAGATCTCTTGACAGGCAAAGATGAAACAGTCTGTGATACTGGTGACACTGGCTTATTTGAATTGTCTGTATCAAATGATATGGGTGAAAATGTTTTTACTTTTGTCTTCACATTAGACTTTGTGGAATTTGATGTATTGTCCTGATCAAATGTTATTGGGGTAAACTTATGTTTAGGTTTCTCTTTAAGGTCATCATCCCCAAATGTTATTGGAGTAAACTTATGTTGTTTTTTCACCACAGATTGTGTCTTAGGTTGGTCTTCATCCTCTTCATTAAATGTTATTTGTTCAAACTTTGGTTTGGTTTTGCCAGGACTCTTTTTTTCTGAATCTGTGGCCCTGGGGATATTTCTCTCAGAAGTTTCGTTTTGCCGAGCTTGCTTCTTCTCAGCCATGATCTCGGCAAACGTTTTCACACCCCAAACATCAACACTTTTCTGAAATCATTAAAATGTATCATTATTGCTCAATTTAAATATTTATCTCTCCAAAAGATATATATCATATTACCCTTAACAAGATCTTTTTATTACAAATGAATATTTAATTTAACATATAAATTTGAAGAAAAGTGGTCACATGACTTGTGACACATAAATGACCTTAACATGATCATTTAGAATCAGAACCATGCATTATCATTCTTAATGAAAAAAGGTCAACTGTGCTTGAGATCAAACTATAATTTGACCTTGTAAAACAAATTTGAGTTATCGTTCACATTTAAATCATACAAAAACATATCTTACTATATACCTTTGAATTCCAAATATCATTTAGTTTCTTCTTTTTAACTACAGCTTCCTTTGCGGCTTCTGTAATTTCTTTCTTCTCTATTTTGCCAGTCTCAGTGGACGTTTCTGCAAGGAAATTAATCATTTGATTTAGTAAACATAATATGGGCATTAAATCATCCTGGGAAATAATGCTGCTTTATGTTTGTACCCAAGCCTGAGGCCTGACATAAATCTTTATTATAGTATAGACGTTATGATGGCATGCTGGGCATTAATACATCGACCGGTCTTGGCTATCCATGATGGGTTTACATCATCATTTTCTCAGTAAAGAATAGAGACTTGGCACTAAGTTGGCATCTGCTGCCTGCTTGTGACGTCTGGGGTTTAATTCTAGCTAATGTTGAAATTTTTTTTTTTCTTTCAATATAACAGTATGATATTATTGTAAAATTCTAATATTATTTTTTTCCTCACATGCAGTACTGTCATAGATAAAATATTCACAATTCTTTTTTGCTAAACCACTTTCTTGTTCATGTCTTACCTTTTCCCCTGAGGGCTGGTGGCTTATAAGTTTGCATGACACCCTTAGTTGTTGGTGATATTTTCTTCTTTGTTACTTTCTGGGTTGACAAACTTGTTGTTAATTTCCTAGGAGGCACTATGGGCTTCATTTTAACAATCTGGCTACCAGATTTAGGTCCATCTAATGTCACATTTTTTGTTACTCTAAGGCTTTTTAAGGCTTTCTCTCTCCGTATCTGCTCCAGTGATTTCACTGTCAAGTTAATTTCAGTCAAATCCTCTGATGTGTCTACTGGTTCTACAAAAAAATAAAAAAACTTATAGAAATCGCAATATAAAGATTCTGATCTTGATATTATAAAATAATTACCATGGTAAAAATAATAACCATCAGCCTTATTGATAGATAAAAAGAATATTTGTAGATTTTTCATAAAAATTACCAAGATTATTTGGTTAATTTGACATATTTTCAACATTAGCTTGCAGGACATGAAAATTAGCAACAAAATTGTCACACAAAATGATTCGAAAGACTTTATCCCATAGTACTGTTCCATGTCTATCTTGATCTTTGAGAAATATTTCTCTGAAAAACTAGCACTAGTTAGAGATGGCAGGCTTATGGCAACATTGGAAGGAATATACATTTGTCTCCCCATCACCTGTCCTGGGATAGACAATAATATGACAGAAACTTGCATACCTTTTTCTGGAGCCTCAGTCTTCCTGCTCTTGGCTAATCTAATTTCAGCCAAAGTCTTTATGGTCACTGTTGGCTCATCTGTTAATACAAATATGTTTAGATTAAAAATCTTCTGAGCAAAATGTCTTTGAATTCAACGAGAGAGACTGGTCTAGTGGCAAGTCAAAGAAGCAACTAAAAGTAGGAGTGTTAAAGCTCCTCGATCCTCACAGACTCTGCATCTGGGGCCAAACACTTTTTCTGTTGTGTCCAAATGCAGAGTCATTCTGACCAATATTGACTGCTGCTCTTCTATAATATTGCATGACACTTTATTCCAGCACCCATGACTCTGCATTATTTGTACTGTATATGTTATTAACTGTCAAATAAAGGATCTATGGTATATGAGTTACCTGCTTGTGCCTTGGAGTGGTCTCGATGTCCTAGTCTGCTTAACACTCCTCCACTTCTCTCTTCCTTCTCATTCCTCTCTTCATCTCGTAACCCGACCCGGTCTGCTGACGTCCAAACCTCGGCCCGACCAATGCGGTTTTGAGATGTGGAGGCCTGGGTCTTACCAAGTCTGTCTTGCACCCTTTTTGGTTGCTCTAGACCTAGTCTGGAGGTAATATTTCTGTGCGAGCCTGATCCAAGTCTACTTTGGATACCTCTCTTTTCTCCAGATCTAATTCGCTGCAATGCACTGTCGTTCTCTTCGGTGTCATGACTGTGTACAGTATTTCTGCGCTGTACATTGTTCATCTCCTGTTCATTTTCAACATCTAATCGATTGAGAATAGATCTTTCCTGGCTGTCTGCCAATTTACTGATGATATTCCATCGAGGGGGTGGAGTAGGTGTGTCTTCTTCTTCATCTTCATCATCTGTAAAATTGAAAATGTTTTTACTTGAACAATACATGAGAAAATGTACAATGAAAAATATTTCATATCAAGGATAAAGAAACTAAATCTACAACCCATTCTATACACTTACCATCAGCAATTACAACCCTCCTGGACCCGCCAGCCGGTTGGTGTCGTGGAACGGCAGTTCTCACAGACGACTCTCCTAAAAATACAAATTTATCTTTGTTCACAAAGGACTAAACATACACAGCCAGATCTAGGAGGATGCATAAAAGAACATTATGTTTTCTTGCTGAAGTGTATCTTAAGTTAAAAGACATTCTTGTATAAAGCTTTAATACCTGGTTCGAAACAAGGTATTGAAAATGTATGTATGTAGAAAAGTACAATTATTGTTTGGTGCTCAAAGGCCACAGATTCAGCCAAAATGACTTTTTCCCTTTTCAAAAAGTTGTATAAGAATGGGCAGTGTTGCTAGATTGTTGTGGAAGTTATTTCTTACAAGGAACAGATCCTAATATGCCATTGACAAGATGACTGCCAAAACCTCCTTGCTGTCACCGAAAAAATGATGATGATGCATTCAGAAGATTTCTGAACAGTTCTCACTAATGATTTATGAAACATTGATTCTTATGAAGTGAAAATCTGTAACCATGGTTATTACCTTGTGTATCGTCCTCAAGGTCACTAGTAGAGAATCTGGTTGACAATCTACTCGCTGCTAAAACATGGTCTGCCTCAGCTGTAAAATTAATATTTAATATCTTAATAATAATCCTATGATGTCAGTACACTCATCTGGTTTGGGGACCAATCACAGCAGTCGAGACAATGGTGGGAAACAATTGCAATCATTTCAACCAATCAGAGAGCAGCTAACAGACAATTACAAGAAGTGTCCATGGTAACAATGACAGGAAGCGGAGATCACCATGTGTCTATATTTCAACATCGCACAGATGGATTTCTCAGAATAAATGAGAAAAAAATGTTGATTGCCAAGAGGGTCATATTTATAGATATTAATATTTAAAGAAAGACAATTTTGAAAATACCCTTCACCCTCCTAAAAAAAAAACATTTCAAAACCTTTCAAATATATTCCGAACTGTTGCTGCCAAATGGTTCACTCTGCCTGTTCACAAGTAAATTATGCCTGAACGAAATGTTAAAAAGTGACATCTGGTGACTGACATAAACTGAATTTTCCCATATAACACTGCCTAACATAAATGAATATTCCATTATAGAAACTTACCAACAATCTGTTTTGCATTTTGTATCTTCTTGTTTCTGATGTCATCCAGAGATCTAATTCCCAAGTTTAAATTTCCATCTTCATCTGAAAATAACAGTTCCCATTTTAATGCAAATATGAATTTAAAGAGATATCTTTTCATGATCCTTTATCATATATTCCGCCTTTCTAATTGTTCCCATACATGAATTGTAATCATCCACTGTGTGAAATGTGTAGTCCTTAAATGGAATAAAACGCTATTGGCAATATGCCTTATGTTTCATATTGTGGAAATGAAATATAAAAAAAACATTGACCAATGGCCTGAGAGAGCTATGGTGATCATTGCATTTTGATAATGTTTGTGAATATTTTCAAGAAATGCATGATGCATGTTGAATTTGGGCCCAATTTATCTAAATTCTCATCGGTTAATATTTGTAAAAAAAGCAACCTCCTTGATAACTCAGTGATAGCTACTAGATTTTTTGGGGAAAATATGGGGAACTTGGAGCCTAACGGAAAATAGATAAAATATAGAGAACATCTTGCCTTCTAATAGCTAAGAACCTCAATTAGTTTTATAGAAGATCAAAGTTGAAGGACAGAATGAACGAAAAATTCTCCCCCTTTCTTTCAGAAGCTATCCTATATGCATATGAGCACTAACCTGCCTCCATCTTGCTCAATTTTAGAGATTAATGTTATCTTTCATTCACTGTGACGAAGATAGAGTAAATAAAAAAAAAAACGTAAACCTGGACAAAGTTGTGGTGACAAATGTTCAACCTTGAACATGAATTATAAAGGCAAATTAAATAGGGTACATTGTATCAATTAAATAGGGTATATTGTATAAATCCTTACCGGTTTGTTTTCGTGTAACCATGATCTCTGGTGTTGAGGAACGCAATTGTTGCAATCTTGACGATATTGTCCTTTTCATTGGGCTACTGCTTGTACTATCAACGTCAGATTCTGTAAACAAGAATAAACATTTAACATATACTTACTTGATAAAATTGCTTCAACACCAATCAACATTTATGAGCAACTTGCTCATTTAGCAAGAAATATTGAAAATCTACACGCCATAAAATAAAATTCACTTTCTTGAAATATATAAAAAGTTGATTGACTTAATGTTTTCCTCAAGATTTTGTCTTGTATTTAGTTTCAGTGAAAGGTCAGTAAAATCTTTGGCATCAAATTTGTATTTCCTTGCAGAGAATCATCGGTAAAAACCCAACTTGAATATAGTTGATCACAGAAGTTAGTTTAGCATTGCAAACCTTGGTACATTAAGTTATGATGTTATTAAACATAGGCTGAAGGTCGATGGATTGAAAACTGTAATTAAAATATATTAAATAACCAGTGAGGAGGGTTTGATGGGGGTACTTAATGGCTTTTGAACTGTTACTGTTTGATTTTCGACCCAAATGAGAAAACTTTGTGGAGTTGAAGTTGTAAATGTTTGCCTCTACTGTGAGCAAAATTTTCATCAGATACCCTGGTGTTCATCATGTCAGCAAATGTGTTGCTTTTCAGTGTTTTTACCAAAAATACAGTTGGTCTGGTATGTTCCATTGGTCTCATATTTTCAATGCCCAGGTGGAGCCACAGTACTGCACATTAGACAACTCTGTGATAGCTATTTTTTTTTAAAGTCATACAAAAATTAAAACCATCTGAGCCCCATGGTAAATAGATAAAATTGGTCCCATGAAAATACAGAATCATACCTACAAACTTCTAAGAATCCCACCCAATAGTTTCTGATGAGAAGACTAAGTTGTCGGACAGAAGAATGACAGAAGATTTACCCCGCTCACCGCATGTTTTTCTGGGTCATGCTACTGGAAACATGGGTATTATTTCTTTTGCCTAATATAAGTACAAACCTTCTTCATATGGGTTAACCACTATGGGGTCCACCTTGGGGCTGGGAGTATCCGAGTTCAGATCTGATTCCCTGCTGAGTCTCCGGATAGCTTGGCCTCCAATACGGGACAGAATGTTTGATGTTCCTGTAGTATCTCCAGGTTGATTGACGTTACGAACTCCACCTAGTGCAGTAAACATAGAAAACTTACAATCATGTGGGTCTGTCACCCTGGATGAGTTAAAGTATGAACAAACACAGCAGGCCTACTGGTTACTGATGATTGTGACCCTACTTTAAAGGAAAAACAATACTGCTTATCTCATTAAAAGATTTTGAAAAAAATGCGGACAATCAATCAAAACATTTTAGGCAAGTTAGAGCACAAGGTTCACCTTTTATATTTGATTGTAACGTACCTGCAGCCCCCGCGCTGTCCTGCTGCCAGGAATCTTTTGGTGTGCTGTGTTTGAACACACAGTGAGCTTTCTGACATCCTCCAGGCTGGGTCTCCCAGAAACAGGCAATCTTGTTACGGTTCACCTAAACAATTGCATAAAGAACATTGGCTGATCAAGGAATCATCAAACTTTACAGTGCCATTTTATGAATCTGGAATCTGGGAGGCATAACTCTTGATGTGGTCATCTAAAGCATGTCCCTATTGTTCCCCTGGGTTCAAACTGGCCAGTAATTTACAGAGTTTACTTGAACCTTTAAATACAAATGAATCTCCAAATCGATATTCAATATATACATCTCGATCAAATATCAATCAATAAGAATTCAAAATATTTATATTTGGGAGAATCACGGTGGACAGTGCACAATTTTTTAATCAATTTGAGTCAGATAACAGGCAATACATTTAGTCTCACGATATATTTAACGTAAATTCTACTCCACAAACCAAGTCTTGAAGAGATAAAAAGGGTTCTGTCTCTTTATTTCAGAATTTGAAATGTTTTATTAAAAATTCCTTTTCTATGGAAACAATATTGCAATGTAAGGGGATTCAAATTTTCCTAGAACGTTATATGTTTGAACTGGGACTTTGAAACATTTTTCTCACTAAGTAGGTATGAGAGACAAATAGAAACATGAATTTTATTCTTCTCTATGATTTTCATATCTCAAAAAAAATTATTAGGACATAATGTCTTTAAAGTATGTATAATTCAGCATTTTACTCTTGGTACAAACACATCTTTGATCATGTATAGTTTTCAAATGTACCTGTATGTCCATATGTCTGTATCTACATAAGTTACGGGTACAGCGACCTTCTTTCCATAGTGTACACACAGTCTCTGTTCCCAGGGCCTCTGCACAGTGACGAAAGGGGCACAAGTCTCCCTAAAGCATAAAATATCAAATTAAGTCCTTTAAAATAAAAATAAATTATTCAAGGCTGTCGCTGATATCAAACTGTCAAATGACTCCGAGCCAATCTGGGATCAACATTAAAGGTATAAATAATTGCAAAAAATAGAATGTCATTTAATACATATAGAGGTGGACATATAATGACACCTTAATTTCTCTCACAGACATCTGTCAAAGATGAGACAAAATCAATTTATTCAACTTTTCTTTGTGTTTACAAATGATTGCTATAATACCAAAATTTTGATTTGGACTTATTGGAAAACTGGAAAACTTATTGGTTCAGTACAAGTGTGACCCTACCTTTATACATTGTGAGTAGTAAAAAAAATAGCAGTCATCGGCTGGGCTGCTCATTTTGGTATCTGCTTCGGTTATCTCCCTCGTTGATCAGGCTTTCTACTCTGCTAACATTCCCTTCACTTGCTCAAATTTATAATCCTCTTCAACTCCAGAAAGTTTTATATATATTGATGCCAATGCATTCAATTATAATCTTCTCTTGATAGCATGTAATTCATGTTGATTTATATGACTATTTATTGTTTTTCTCCTTGATCTTCCTTTAAGAATATATTTCCACGGTACTGGTTTTCAATGGAAGCTGAAATATTTGTTCAAATTTGATAAAAATGTGAATCACAGCTTAATGCAAAATTTTAAGATTCTGAGCCCAATCTATTGACTTTTGGTTACTTAATAAATTTCTTTATATGCTAATTAATGACATTGCATGGTTTTTAAATGTTTTAATGATAAAACTTGTATTCATCTATAAGATTCTTTGGGGAGTCAAGCCATCAATCACTTCAGTAAATAGCAGTGTACACGAAAAGTGTCAGTCTGTCAGACATGTCTGACATTAGATGAAAATGTCTGACGTTAGACAATGAAATGTCTGATGTTGAAGATAATGTATTTGTTTGGAGTTAAGAAAAATGTCCTGCGTTGGCATACAACTTTTCGCGTACACTTAAGTAGAGTTAAAATAAAATCTTCTCACCTTCAGCTTTAAACAGTTGAATATCTCCTCCTTCCACTGCTTGTCCTCTGCTGAGATGAATAGTCAAGATTTTGAAATTTGGATTTTAATTTGGAACTTAGCTAACCAGTTATTTGGCAATAATCTAAATACCAAATATCGCTTCTCAACCACATATCAAAATAACATGTCCGAAAAATAATCTAATTTCTTGAAATGATCTTTAATATCATGCTGTGCCGCTCTCATGCACCGTTTTTGGGGGGCAGACCTTTTAATCCAGGGATCACAGTACTCTGATGTTCAGGATGTGTAATTGGCTTATTTTCCATGTCATTACTCAGGATATTCCTACTTGTTCTCAATTCAAAATTCTGGTAAATGTCACTTGATTGTCTTATCCACGAGACCACAAAATGAACATGTTTGTACCACCTAACTCAAGGCCAATTATTGCTCTTTTTGTTTTCTTTTAATGTTTCACTTGTTCTTCACGCATGTGTTAATGTCTTGGAAAGCACATCTTGTCACAATCAAGATGACATGATTTCAAGCAGCATGATGTTTAGGTTTTCTTTGTGAAGGACTTGCTCCCATTGACGGGCATTGCTTCTTCAGCTCTTTTAGATGTCAAACACCGTACAGTCAAATATATACATTTTTCACGATTTACACAAACTCGAAGATCTGCTTCCATGGAACATCCTTTCCCAGATTAATCTGATCACCCTCTCACCCAATATAATTGTATCTGCTTCCTTAATCCACGCCAAAATTTTATTCTTCAAAGATGATTCCTCGTTCACCACATAATTTTATTATTTTCTCTTGGATGATCTTCTGTGCATTTAACAACATGTCTTGAAACATTTCTTGTGTCAATATCTACTTTGTCAATGTAGTAAGTAGTATCAAAGCAATGCATCAGTAGTATCAAAGTAACTGTATCTGTTCTTATCAACTTAACCTCAGCAACAAACTTATTTAAACACTTGAAGCATATACATAACATTTAAAGCACATAACTGTGTGAATGGGTACCCGTCCACATTTCTTGCAGCCAATAATGTGATCGAGAGTCACCATCTTTTTTTTTTATTAATTGGATTCAAGAAAGTTGCAAGTTCTGGTCCCGAATTTTGTTTCCCAGTTCCCGAGTGCGTTTTCAATGGGGGCCAGATGGCGACCTGCAATCGGCCTATTGGCAATAATTCCAAAAGCCAGTCACTATTGATAAGATGGCCAATTGGTGTCATTGTTATAGTCAGAAAATGAATACAACAATAAATAAATGACGAGGCAGAAAAAAATAGTCAAAATAATCATTCAAGGCGGGACAAAAGGATAAATCCAAAATTTTTCCCTATGGGCAAGGCCAATCTCAACGATATACTTTTCCAACCAAACATTTCCAATATTTTTTTCACCATTAATTTCATCGTTGATTAAAAACCATGCCATCATCAGAGAATGTTGTGGCAGCCGAATAATCTATTTTCTTGTATGTAAAAGGCAACTGTTATTTGGGATCAAAAGTATCAACCGTTAACAGAAATTGTCATTATCTATGATTAAATTTTGAGTAGTTGACAGGGATACTTGTCCAGGTAAAGTTGTACAGTTCCAGTGTGTATTTTTGAGGGGGGAAAACACCTAGGGTACATTGGGGTTAGTAGTGGGGCCAGGGACAATTTGGTCAGGTTTGCTGGCTCTTAAGTTTTTGGTAGAAATACCAATTACAATTTTAAATATCAGACACAGGTGACAGGAAGCTGAAAGTGGAATGTTTTTTTTTAATCTAAAATTCAAAATTACTGACAGTTTTATGTGAATATTATGTTCTGAAATATTGATTCACAGCTGAATGAATCTTTCTTTTTGTAAATGTCTGGGGATATGCATTATTATTTTCCAATATATTATGAAAATGTGGTACTTTTTTTCAGGGAAACTACTCTTGATTCAACTGGTCTACAATTCAATCGGAAACCAACCGAAGTCTGAAACCTGTAGCTTCTGGAAGTTTTGGTGAAAATTTGCCATGAGGTTGTGATGTTTTGTGTAATATTTACTTCTACAGCTGGACAGGAATACTTATGACTTACACCATACAAACCTCCACCTTTCCGATGTCAAAAATTATCTCTTTTGTCAATTTAATTCTTGAATATGCTCCAAAACATTGCAAAATGGCGTCGATAAAGTGTACTAGTGAGCCAGTTCGTTTTGTGGATGTCGTCTATTCCGGAAGTGAGATGTGGCCTCATTCGATTGAGCTCCGCTGG
Source organism: Amphiduros pacificus (assembly GCA_949316495.1). Lineage (NCBI taxonomy): Eukaryota > Metazoa > Annelida > Polychaeta > Phyllodocida > Hesionidae > Amphiduros > Amphiduros pacificus. Next base: position 13,687,806 of record OX439003.1, on the reverse strand, counting down.
CCGGGCGGCTGAAAGATCGGCAGTTTGCCCGGACCACACTGTCCTCCAAGGAATAAATCTGAGGCGCCACTGAGTACTGTTCAGCTTAAACATACACAATGGGATAGCCCGGGCGAATAATTTAATTTTAATTGAACAACCTGTTTAAGATTTATAAGAAATGTGTCAATTTTTGAAAGCCATTTGTTTTATTTTTTAGCAGATGTCAAAATTCCAATGACAGGTTGGCAGTTTACTGACAGGTACTCACCAAGTGAGTGTGGGACACTGACAGTTCATGATTGCAAGCTGTGTTGGACTATGCTAGTCCAAATCATATTTGGACAGTTGTTAGTGTCTAAAGCTGTGTCAAAGTTTTGCCAACCACTTGTTGTTTGTAACAAATTAAATTTCAGTCATGAAATTCTCCAGTCATATTAATTATTGAAATGAAAACATGTTATATCAGCCATTGGTAAAATAATGATAATCCTTTCTAAAATGTAATAATTATTCTATAATTATTATTCTAATAGATTTGATCTCAGGAGATAAAAGTGGTTATAAAGTTTTGCCACTTTTTGTTAAATATTTGACCATTTTATTTTATTTATTTATTTATTTATTTTTTCTTTTGGGGGGGGGGGGGGGTTCTTGTCCAAACACTTTCTGAATTTAGACATTCATTTTAAACCTGGAATTGATAAAATGCATCACTAACTAAAACTATGTCTGAATTGAATAAATATAATAATAATAATAATAATAATAATAATAATAATAATAATAATAATAATAATAATAATAATAATAATAATAATAATAATAATAATAATAATAATAATAATAATAATAATGATTTATATAGCGCTATATCAGACTAAGTCTGCTCTAAGCGCTTCTCGAGATAATGCTTCCTGAATAAAAACGTCTTTAGTTTTTTCTTGAAAGTGTCCACTGTTTTACAGTTTTTCACCTCAAGGGGCAGGGCATTCCAATTTCTTGGAGCATATACCATGAAGGCCCTGTCACCATATGTTTTCATATTAGTCTTGGGCACTGTATATTCATTTTTTTCATTAGATCTCAGTCCCAAATCAGATTTTTTACAATTTAATAATTGAGAAAGGTATTTTGGGGCAAAGCCATTCTGTACCTTCCACGTTAATAGAGATATTTTAAAGTCAATCCTCGCCTCTACAGGCAACCAGTGAAGGTCCATAGGTTTTTGCGTAATATGATCCCTCTTTTTAAGTTTACCTACCACTCTTGCTGCAGCATTCTGCAATTTCTGCAGTTTGGCTAATTCACACCTTGGTAAACCAGCCAGAAGTGAATTTCCATAATCAAGAGTGGAAGTAACAAAAGCATGAGCATGCGTATTTGCAGTTTTCTCATCTAAACAATTTCTGATCTGTGCTAAATTTTTTACATGAAAAAAACCATTCTTACGCATTTTTTTAATTTGTGATTTCATCGATAATTCTTGATCTAGGATAACCCCAAGATCCTTAAAACAATGCAAAGAGAGAAGTATTTCAACATTTGGATCATGAATATTCCATCCCTGTAAACTTTGCTATTTGGCTGCTTTTCCTCTTGTATGAGCCAGTGAAATTGTGAGACTGCCTTGTTTAAATCATCTTGTGAAACTTCATGCAAATAGGCTATTAAAATCAATATTTCACTGACTTTGAAAAATCCAGGACTTCCCCTATTTGCCTATGCAAAGGGTTCATGCAACATTATTCAAATGTTTAAAACAATTAAATATTTTACATTTTGTTTCTCCTTTGAATTTGAACATTTCTATTAATTGAGATCTTTCTTGTAATGATGGAATATCCATAATTCTTAATCTCGTTTCATAATCATATTTTCTTAATCCTTATACCATTCTCATTGCTCTCCTGTGCACTTATTCCACCTTATTGATACCTTTTTGAAGATAGGGAGAATGCTTGTGCTGCGTATTTCAAATGTGGTCTGACATATGTCCTGTACAGTATATTAAATGTCTCTTTGCCAAAATACCGAAATGCTCCACTTATTTGCGCTAGAATCCCATTGCTTTAAATGCTATCCTGGTTTCACAGGGATCCTGGTTTCATGGTGTTTATTACTCACACTCCCAACTCCTTTTCATCTTTACCTTCCCCCAGTTTGTATCTTACACTGTCTCTATCCTCTCTCTCATTCTCTCTTTGCATTGTTTCTTCATACATGCATTGTTCTATGTTTGCTTAGATTAAATTTTGCAGCCAAATTCTCTGACCACTAATTTTGTTCAAATTTCTTTGTAAAACCTCTCCATCATCCATTTCGTTAATCACTCTGTACACTTTGCTGTCATCTGAGCACAGCTTTACTGTCTACTACATCTGTAAGGTCCCGGGCTGTGGCGCAGTTGGTTAGAGCGCAAGAAGATTAACACCTCTGTGGTGATTCAAAGGTGGTGGGTTTGACCCCCGGCCATGCTGAGATTAAATTCATGATGCTAAAGGGTTAACCCGTTGTCCTTGTAAATCTGTGACTGGGTGGGTTGTCATATCAAGGAACTCCGACCTGACAATTCAGTGAGGCAGCACTATATCTGCTACAAATAGGTCTCATCACGAAATGACTGAAATAATGTTGAAAGTGATGTGAAAACTCAAACAAAAATCTCCTCTCACTGAAACTCATTCTCCTTCCTGTCAAAAATTCCTCAACCCACTATTTCCGTCCAATTCCGTGTGCTTCCAGCTTCACCAGCAGTCTTTTAATTGGTACTCAATCAAAGGTCTTTTTTAAATCCAGGTAGATAATATTTTGTCCATAACCTTCATCTTTGTCCAGTCTTTAAAAGTCTCTAGTAAGTTAGTAACAACGGACGTTTCCCTAAGTAGTCCATGCTGGTCATATGAGAATAATTCATTGTCACACAAATGTTCCATGACTACATCTCTAACTAAACCCTCAAATAACTTGCAGATCTGTGATGTGGGACTTAAGGTTTATGTTTTCCGGGGATTGACTTAGTTCCCTTTTAATGGCTTGGAACCATTTGGTTGGCTACTGCTTTTTCAGTTAGCTTGGATATGTAAGTATGGTTGGAAACAGGTTGTTAAGTCATCTAAATTAACTCAGTGCTCAACTTCTTAAGTGGATCAATTAGTTATTTTCATATGGCAGGTATGAAAGGACTTCGGTAGATGATAATAATGTGAACTCCACTGGCGATGAAGTGTCATCCAATTGTTTACTATGCCACCTGGTGGAAAGAGCAGTATGAAAATATTTATTGAGCTTTCTTGCTCGAGATGAACAGTCAATAATCCAAAATCATTTCTTGAAGTCATGCGTCAGTTTCTTCAATCAATTTTGAAATATATTTCTCTGCAAGTTATATATTTCTCTTTTTCTGAAGCCTTCTTGTAAGTGATCTTTCACTTTTCTGAAGCCTTCTTGTAAGTGATCTTTCACTTTCGGTCTCCTTGACTGAGGACACCAGAGAGTTACTTTGTAAACGAATACATTAATAAGTTAATATATAACTTAATAATCAAATAATAAGAAATACAAACCAATTGCCTATAAAACGCAAAATACACTGTCATTCGTTTCAAATGAAGAAAGATGTCTCAGGAATCCTTGCACCTTCTTTGCCTGATGATTCATGAAATGATAGATGACAGGAGAGGAAAATAACTTGAATAAAAGTACAGTTTGGCAGAGAATTATTCAGAGCAGAAGAAAAGTGAGCCGCAGTACAAAGCAAAATCTACCACTATTTATATATTTTGTGCCCTCACACACACTTCATCCCAGGAAACTCTCTGGGGTGATTGACAAACTCGAAGTCCTTGAATGAATAGCATCTTAAGCTTATATTCCATGTATCGCAGATTATCCGCCAGTCAGCGGAAGATAAAGCAGGCCAAAAATCATTAATTCAATCGCTCCCAACCCATGAAAAGGGACATTTCATGTGATTGGTTCTTCAAGCTGTCAACAACCTTAATCAGAGATATTTGAACATTTTAAATGTCTCTGCGTTAATGAATTCATCTTGACTGTAGAACAGGAAGTATTCTTCCAGGATTTGGTGAAACCTCACAAGAAGATGAGCCATTGGTAATAGAATAGATTAGAATAACTTAGAATAGATTATAATAGATTAGATTAGATTGGAATATATTAGAATAGATCAGAATAGATTAGAATAGGTTGGAATAGATTAATTGATTCGATAGATTAGAATAGATGAGAACAGATTAGATTGGAATACATATGATTGGAATAGATAATATTGGAATGAAGAGCATTGGAAAAGATAATATTGGAATATATAAGATTTAGATAGATTAAAATTGAATAGATCAAATTAGAATAATTGAGAATAGTATAGATTAGAATAAATCAGAATAGATTAGAATAGTATAGATTCGATTTGAAAGAGATGAAGAGATTAGATTCGATTTGATAGACTGGACTATATTATATTAGATTAGATAGATTGGAATAGACTATGTTAGAACATTATATTAGAATACACTGCTAGAATAGAATATGATAGATGAGATAAATTTGGAATATATTTGAGTAGAATAGATTAGATTATAATAGATTATAATATATTAAATTGGAGTATGATGGATTGGAATAGATTTGAATTAGAATAGAAATCAGAATTAAGATTAGCCAACTCTTCAACAATATATTTGTAAGGAATACACGTATAGCAATGATTCAAACAGTTCTGAAATTATGGGAACAAGAGAAAGATTCCAAAGAAACGAACAGAGAATTCTTAAAGTTCTATAATCAAAGAGTTTTATTTATTAAAAATTGAATATTTCAAGATTAAATTATGGATTTTTAATTTCGAGTAAGTTGGCCTTGGGACTAACCTTGAGCATGTAAAACAATCATATTTTTATAGATGGTTTATAAATGATGTTCTGATTTCTTAGCCAGTGATCAAACAAGGACATTCTCGCTGCAACACATCACATTATGTAAATAAAGAAATATTTGTGCATGACATTCCACAAATATAAAATCGCAACAATCATGACGTGTTATCTTTCCATAAGTGAATATACCTGACTTACTTTAAAATCTCTAAAGTGCCTAACACGTTATGGTGTGGTATTATCTCTCTTGGTAGTAGTTTTTTAACAGGAACTCATTTATCAACAAATGTAGGTTTAATATACAAATGTTTATTGTAATCATAGCAAATCAGTGTATGATTGTAGTATAAAAGAAAACAATATCTTACACGATTCATTCAAAGTTTAGTTCCAAACATTTTTGGAACTAAATCATGTACAAAATGAGTATTTCACTTCAGTCATATTACCCATAATGGTATAACTAACTTTCTCGAGTTTTTCCTGGCTATGATTATAATGACATATTATTTCTGCTGCTTTATGTACAAAGCTTTATAATTAATCTTTAGATTATATACAATGACAATGATAATATTTGAGGCAGTGGGTTTGGTAAGATTATTTTTTTGCGGTAAAAAATAGGGCATAATAGAATATAATAACTATAAGTCATTATAAATGTTGGAGCCGGCCCTAAGACATCAATGATAGTAACCTACGTTAAGGTTAATATAAAACAAGAAACCATGAAACTGCATACATATGTAATAAGCTAACTCCAAATACCAATGATCAATTTTCCTATATATGGTACACATTTGGATTATTTTGTGATTTATGGTCATAAAGTTCGAAGGCTGAAATATATAATATTTCCTTGACTGAGCCTCATTCCCGTTCCGCGTGTCAGGAAATATTAAAGAAGTCCCTTGGAATGGTAACAGCGAAATTGTTAACTTGTGAGATAAGAAACAGAATCCTTGAATTAATTATATTATGTTACCTTGGCAGGCACTTGCACTGAATCTTTTTAAAGAAATGATTACCACAAATAATCGTTAAAGGAAGTCTGTAGAATAGGCATCAGAGATGCAGGCATTAGAGATGCAGGCATCATGCAGAGATGCAGGCATCATGCAGAGATGCAGGCATTAGAGAGGCAGGCATTAGAGATGCAGGCATTAGAGATGCAGGCATCATAGATGCAGGCATTAGAAATGCAGGCATCAGAGAAGCAGGCATCAGAAATGCGGGCATTAGAGATGCAGGCATCAGAGATGCAGGCATTAGAGATACAGGCATCAGAGATGCAGGCATCAGAGATGCAGGTATCAGAGATGCAGGCATTAGAGATGCAGGCATTAGAGATGCAGGCATTAGATATGCAGGCATTAGAGATGCAGGCATTAGAGATGCAGGCATCAGAGATACAGGCATCAGAGATGCAGGCATTAGATATGCAGGCATTAAAGATGCAGGCATCAGAAATGCTGGTATCCTCAGCCCTGGTGGCCAGATCGCAACACGAAATGAAGGGCAGAGGTCTCCCCCAAAAAACACTATCTGATAATCAGGACTGAGAATAATTAAAAACACAGGAGGATTCCCTATTATTGTTAACATAATATTTACCAGCGGATTGAAGTGGATAAATAAGGTTTTAAGATCATGATTAATGTGAATTTTGCCTATTAAACCGAAATGCTTTTCTATACAACTCATACTTATCAGCAGAGATATTCATATTGAGGTACTTATACCTTCCTGAATAGTTTGCTTAATTAACACATGAATCCCTTAGTTTCTCAAATCCAAAGAATATTCATTGATGTAGTTGACATTTCCCTTTCCGTCCTTCTGTCTGTCTCCCCATAACGCTTGTAACATAAACCCATGTAAATAACTTTGTGTGACTATTAATCTTTATTTTATATATATATATATATATATATATATATATATATATATATATATATATATATATATATATATATATGTTGTTGCAAATTTGCTGACTGTTACCCGTATCCAGAGATATGCTCAGATATCAAAAATATATGCTCAGATATCAACAACATATGCTCAGATATCAAAAACATATGCTCAGATATCAAAAACATGCTCAGGTAGGATCAAAGTGTGGTGGACGGACGAACGGAGAGACAGGGTGATTATCATCAGGTACTGGCAATTTCCTGCCAGTGCCTAAAATACACATAAATAGATAGACGGAAAGTCACACCTCAGGTTCTTTCTTGTATGCAAGAGAAAATTATTTTATGATGAAAGGACGAATATTTCTTTGATGAATATACCATTTTCAATTTATCGCTTTGGCATTACTGTTTATCGGCTTGTTTGTCCTGTGATATGACTGAGGTATTTTAACTTCAAATCCATATTTGTTCAGATATCACCACAGAAGACCTGAAAATTAAAACAACATATTATGTAAAAAAACCCAAATAAACAACAATCATATTTATCTGCTTCTACTTTGGAAAGACACATTATCCTGGAAACACATTATCTTAGTTCAGGTTCAGGTTATCTTTTCAAAGAACATTATACTAAGATTCAGGTTACTCTTTAGAAAAACATTATTAGTACAAAATTCACCTTTTGTTTTAAGATGATGAATTGAAATGAAGATAATGTTAAAATTAACATTAATCAACGATAATATCAAGATTATTACCAGACGCCATTAAAGGGGGAGTTCCTAATAATCTAACCTTATTTTTTTTTAACATGTAATGAAATATATGGTAATAAGATATCATATCACACACTTCCTACATTAATCTGGCCAACCGTTTATTTACAAAGTGGATCTTTGTTGTGGCAGCAGGCTGTCCTGGAAAGAATGGTCGGGTTCGGGAGGGTAATAAAACTTCGGAGATTATACGTCACGGGTGTAACTCCTTATCCCGGGAAACTGGGTCTCACAATGGTGGGTGAAGCTGGCCCCTCAACATGTACTCAAAATAAGCTGCCCTCAATGTCAGGGGAATTGTGTGTTATAAATATTTGCGACAAAAGTAATTGACAAGGGATCAATGTTTTCAATTCCCCAAAAATTGTGGCAACAAAAGTTTGAAATACACAAAATACGCAGGTTTGAAACACAGCCAGGGTTATCTATGAAGAGAACATTTTGTTCTTGAGTCAGAATATGGTAACAGTTGGGCCTAAAACAATGACTACCAGAGGTTCCCTAGGCTAAAATGAACTGTAATTCTTATTAGACCACATCACAAACCTAGTGATGATTAGATTAGCTGAACAGAGGTCATTTCACAATCCACAAAATAGAGGAAAGAAGTTCTAGACAAGTCTCCACTACTGATGCCATGATCAAGTGGCAGTGTCAGAAACACTAGGCTGAGACTAAGACTAAGCATACTAGGTCAGGGTGCTGAAATGAGAGGTGAATGTAGATACCTCAGTGATTCAATGTGTTGTCCCCAGGAAAACATTTACCAAAATATTGTCAAATTTAAAGAAAATGGTCCTTAATTTTAAAACCTCTTTTAACTATTATTTTATATGAACATGTTTGTGATATGCAAGTCTTTACAAGATTTTAAACTTTGAGTATATACTTTGTGGTCCATACAAATGACTGAAAAATAAGATAAGTTAAATCGCATGGCCAAGGTTGGTGTTTTGTTTTCATAATTGTTAATTGGCACAGTGTGGTATGTTGTCTCATAACATACTATCTGCTATCATAACATATACTATTTTGATTTGTTGAAGATCATCCCCACTGTCAGACTCTTCTCAATCACAGTTTGCAGGCTACAAGTCTTGTTTGTTGTGGGGGGCAAATTGCCATCCCTGAACTTTACCCTGCTCAATAAAGCTACCTGAAGGTGGCTCAGACCCACTTCTTTCATCCTCAGATGATCCACATAAACTTTGGACCTCTATTATGTCAGAAACACTTGTTGAACAAACACTATCTGTAAAATCTCCCTCCGACTCCATGATGCTGGGCTAGGGGTTTTCCCAAAATGTTACACTCTCTACGTCACCACCCCACGTGACAGGGGGTAATAAAATTCCGGACTGACTTCGGAGATATGTCATGATCCAAACTTTGAAGTGAAATTTGATCATCACAACGTTTCCAAGATACACTTGAAATTTGTGAGATGACTACTGGCAACCAAATGAATGATTTTATGACAAAAAAACACATGGTTTGGGGTACAACCCAATTATTAGGAACTCCCCCTTTAAGTCCAATATTTCTCTGCTGCATTTGTGATATGGGAGAATCTCGTGCTGAGCAAGGCGTATTCGTCACCAACATATTCTACATATCGTGATGGGCTCCAAATATATGCTATTATTGCTTCAAATATATTTAAGTGTTTCATTCTGACGGAAACATCCTGATCTTAGAGATGAATAATAATGGGGTTTACCTTGTAAATAAGGCACTGTTCCATTCAATGTGGAATAAAATCACTGTTGGAATTATAACTAACAGTAACACATTATGGAACCATTAATAAAATTAAGACAGATTTAGATGTACACAACACTTTTTGCTTTTGAAAGGGTATGAATTTATGTGAAATCATAAACTGAGATGATATTTTGAAATGTGTGAATGGAATGGAAGTGACCCGATCTTTGCTTGGTTGAGCCATATAACTCTATGACCCAATATATAATTATTGGAGAGAAGCCACATTCAAGTGGAGGAGTTTATCATCACAGCAAAGAAGGCCTTAATTGCGCTTATAAAGCCATTCACAGCCTGGAATGTCCAGCTAATTAAGCCATATCTGTTCCTATATGTGATTATTTTATATGGCATTTTCAGTCACTGAACCAATCAAGACATTCTATGTCTTGAGGCCTTTGACAAAACTTCCCCTTTGCAGCTTTTCTGTCACACTAGCATCTTGTACACTCGATGTTCCACATACTGGCACAGACAGAAGGCACCTTTGACATGTCTCTGTTTTCTAGGTCTGTCTAGTTTTTTGGTAATAAGTCTATAGATGTACTCTCCACTATGGTCCAACAGTAGATCCTCTGCTTGATTCTGAAAGAAAAAAAGAACTTCTTGATATAGAACTATCATCAAAATATCATTCACTTTGCATCCTAATATATATGTCAAAAATCGTAATTGTTAAGTTGTGACCCACTGTTTATAAATAGAGATTGCTTTAATTTTATATTTCTATGGACCTATTTGTGATGGTGTGTAATAGAGAACAGCCCCTAGTCTGTCAGTACTGATGTCTTTGGAACAGGGAGCAGTAACTGGAGATGAGAGCAGTCATCTATTTAAACGGTTATAGTTTTAATGTTACTGAAGTTTAGAACACTCATTTACCAAAATAACTAGTATGAATGTTTATGATATTATGTATTAAGTGAAAGAATGGATATATTTGTTCTTGCAGCTGAGGAGAGTGTCTTGGCCATATAGATATATTTGTGATGTTATTGTAATTATGAGCAGTCAATTAATTCCTCTCTTCCTTCTGTGAGGATCAGAGATATGTTTCTCAGGAATGGCTTGGCATTTAGGGGGCAAAGAACCCGTTTTTACATGCAGATGTAAGATCTTAGTACTCACTGGTTGAACTTTCTCTGGTAGCACCCAATATGACCTAACATTAATATAAAGCACCGTGAAAGGTTATTCACGTCACTCCTGATTTCGGTTAACATAACCCTTATCCCCATATGAAAGGATATCTCAAAATCAATATCATTAATGACAATTGCAATTTCCCTGTAAATATTTGGACCAAATCATTTTGTAAATTATCGTGGTTGTCTGTAATCGGTATGAACCATGATGCTGCATGATATTAAAACAAGGAATGTGTTATCTTTGATCTGAAAAATATTTAGGCATAAGAAGATGGAACTCACATCAACAAGACTTGACTTCCATATCAAATCTCTGTCATTTACGTGAACGAAAACGTTAGGGTTAATTGGATGACACACAATTTGTGATAATTGCTGAGACCCGCCGAGCCAGGGGCAAACAAAGAGGGACCAAATTAACTTGTGCCATTTCCGAAAGAAAGATACATGAAATATTTTTTGGTGATACAGTGAGCGACATAAAAGCTGCTGACGACATGAAAGCTGTGATTCAGTTTATCAATTGATTGCCGATGAAGATCACACTGTTTTGTCTTTCTTATGACAAAAGCAAATGTAACAATCTGATGATCACATATGTACTTAAAAGATCTCAAAATGGAACCGCAGCTCACATGTCGTCCGCAGCTTGTATGTCACTCACTGTAGTGATACTTTGATCCAAAATGTAATTGAGGAGAGTGACTTAGCCATAAGAATATATCTGTGTTTGTGTTGTTTTGTATTTGAGAAAAATCACTTTCCTGTATGAATATATTTGTGTTTTCCTTTTCTATTTGAGAACATTCACCTACCTACATGAATATATTTGTGTTTTATCAGGACATTCACCCACCTGCATGAATATATTTGTGTTTTTTTAGGACATTCACTTACCTGCATGGATATATTTGTGATGTTACTGCAGTTGAGAACAGTGACATGATCACAGTTATTTCTTTCATCATCAACATTATCTTCGATATCAATGGCAAGTTCCATCGTCCCATCATTGTCTGCTTCAAGCACCTGGTTTGTGAAGCTTGGTCGGTATTCCTCCATATTACTAAGCAACTCCTGCAGATATGCCTACAATGTATATGAACATTTTGATTCATACGAATCGAATTTCAACAGTTCTTTACTCAATCTTTTACTAACTTCGTGCACATCCTGTTGTAGGTCAGCTCATGACCTGTATAACTTCTGGAGAATATCTTTTGAATAACCAGTTTATATTCAATATGTATAACTGTATAACTTCTGGAGGATATCTTTTGAATAACCAGTTTATATTCAATATGTATAACTGTATAACTTCTGGAGGATATCTTTTGAATAACCGGTTTATATTCAATATGTATAACTGTATAACTTCTGGAGGATATCTTTTGAATAACCAGTTTAACAATTCGACACTACTGACATAACCAGCTGCTGGTAAATTGGGGTTTTCTTGTCTTCATCTGCATTTAAAGGTTTTACTTGGCAAAACCATTTAACATCCCGCCATGTGACTAAGTTTACCATCCTGTAACATCACAGGACTATGTATTGCCTTTGTTAAAATGTGCAAGTTCGTATTTCTCAGAATACAGGACCACTTATCACAAGGTACGAATCATGAACCATTAACTTATAAAATAAATATGTTTTAAATGTGTAATTTTAGGACATTTTCAAATATATCTATGCACATCATCATTGAGAGCCGAGAGCTAATTGTTTTATGAATATATCTATCAATCTGCACTGTGTGTAATAATCTTTGATTTCGATTGGTACCAAGAAAATGGAATTTTGAGATATTAATTGATACCCATAAAGGGAGTCTGCCATATTATCCCGAAAGTCATAACTGGTAATGCCAATTCCCAAATATCCTAATACACTCTGTTATATATTTCAATAAAAATATACTTACTAAACACGGACCTAGTTCATAATAAAAGAAATGTAACTGCAAAATGTCAAGGAAAACAATGACAAAACATATTCAATATTCTATGGAATTATTACATCTAAATAAAACCAATTAATGTTAATGATATCAAATATTGGGATGAAACATAGAAAGTATATGGTTGGTTTGTAACATATAGGGATATTTTGATTAGTCTCTTCTTGGGATTCGAGCTTAAGGAATAATGTGAAGGCATAAATGTGTAGTGCAATCTTATGATTATAAATGTGCTATGTTGTCAAACATTGGTGGGAACTAAATATTTAACCAAAACAGTACATTTAGTAGATTGCATTTGTAAATATATAATGCACTCATTTTCAATTAAACCTCTTCTTGTATAAATACTTAACATAGGGGCCACGGGCCGTGGCGCAGTTGGTTTGGGCGCCAGCTTATTAGCACCAGTTCCTCTGTGGTGATCCAAAGGTCGTGGGTTCGAACCCCGGCCATGCCGGGATTGAAGTCATGATACAATTTCCCACATGAGCTGAGGCCTGTGCCAAAGGGTTAACCCGTTGTCCTTGTAAATCTGTGACCGGGTGGGTTGTCATGTCAAGGACCTGCGACATGACAATTCAGTGAGGCAGCACTATATCTGCTACAAGTAGGTCTCATCACGAAATAACTGAAATAATGTTAAAAAAGTGATGTAAAACCCCAAACCAAACCAAACCAAAATTACTTAACATAGGATAAATGTGTGCATATTTAATTTCAGAATCTCAGTAATCAATCAAAATTTGTAGAGATGAATTTAAGAAAAACATATTGCGATGAGGGTGTATGCGGCGTTAAAAGTGATGAGTCATTTTAATGAAGGAATATAGACCAAATATTCTTTTGGTATGTTTTTACTTGTACTTTGTAAACTAATTGAATATTGTAATTTTTGTAATTTCTTTTATGTTTTATTGTTATAAATAAATTAATAAATAATAAATCGGTAACTTTGGAGTTTTGATCAGGTGAGTTCTCTTCCCTATTTCAGGCAAGTGAATGGGCTAAAATTGTATTGTGTCCATGAATTGTATCCATTCATTAAAATATTGAAGTGTTACAATTATCATCCTATTATAGCAAAAGAGGTTCATATATTTTGATTTTTATGTCTTTGCCACACGGCGATACCCATGAAAAAGATGCATACACAGATTAATGCTTTTGTCCATATGTACTGTGATTAAGTTATCATGAGGTTATACCAGTGTCATGTAGGAGATTCAAACTGTGCAAAATAACTCAAACTGTCCTCTCCAACTGTTCAATATATTTCATTGTGTGATCTTCCCTCTGTAGGTCCCTATACATTGCTAAACATTCACTGATTAAGTGAATGTGGAAAATAACTCAAACTGTCCTCTCCAACTGTTCAATATATTTCATTGTGTGATCTTCCCTCTGTAGGTCCTTATTCATTGCTAAACATTCACTGATTAAGTGAATGTGGAAAATAACTCAAACTGTCCTCTCCAACTGTTCAGTTTATTTCATTGTGTGATCTTCCCGCTGTAGGCCCCCTATACATTGCTAAAAATTCACTGATTAAGTGAATTACTGAAGTTTTTACAATATTACAATATTAATTGGTGATTAATATCAAGATTGGCTATATATTAGGTGATAAAACATATTATCATCAGGAAAGGATACATAATATTTGTTGCAGTCAGCGACGCCTAGATTTTCAACTCCAGCAAGAATGTTGTATCGTATAAAAGTGTTGTTAACTTTGGCTAATTTCTGATACATTCCTTGTTTCATCTGCAAATAAATACAAAACATGATCAATAAGATATGAATAATGTCACTTTGTAAGAACATTCAGTCAAGATTGCTTTTATTAAATGGATATACTCATCTATCTTTTCACTTGATGTTGATAAATTTTAATGCTATAATGCTATGCTTTAATGCTTGTAATTCAATTATAACCATAGTAGAGCCTGAAGAAGACTGTGAAACAAAAAAGGTCAACAAAGTTTGAATGAAAACATCTGTAATGGTAATCTAAAAAAGATATAAAGACAGAGCATATCTCACTTTAAAATCAAGCATGTTTGTGCCACAGCCATGGTTTTCACGGCTATTAGTTGTGACGCAGATATGCCTGATTCATTTTAAAATGAGTTTTGATTCATCCTGATTATCATCAGCTCTAAATTAAGCAAGTGCCATGCAGATAAGGATTTTGAAGACTGGCTTGTCTATGAGAATCAGATTAGATGCATGAATTATTTTGTTTTCTATAAAATTTTGTCATGGTAAAATGTCTCACAAATGATTTCTCAGCAAATTCCTTGTAAATAGTTCATTCATATTTATATCAACATCCATTGTTTTAGCCCATTCAGAAAATAAATAAATAAATAAATAAATTAAATATAAAATAATATAAAGATTGTCCCAAAGCGCAGAATATTTACATTGTAATACAATCTGCAAAGTCATCTGAATATGAATACATTACGACATATAGATATATTTGACAGGTTTGAATATAGATTAGGTCTATTTACCTTTCTCCTTGATATATGGTTCATGAACATATATATGGTAAGCACACATAACCACACCACTGCTCCATGCAAGTACTCCATTCCTAACTGTGACCCATCAAACAGAACATGTGCCTCTATGATAGGGATCAGGGCCAAACAAAGTCCAAGAAATACTGTGAAAAACAAGATGGCCAGAGGCATGTTATAGCACCACATGTGACAGCCAAACTTTGGTTCCCGCATCAACTGAAGAAGGGCTTCTGAATAGTCATCCGATGGGATCTGAATCAAACAACTTATTATTATTATTATTCATATTTATATATTGGAATATTGCCATTTAAAAATCTAATTCATTATTATTTTCCTTTTGTTGCATATATTTTTTATTTTTCTTTTGTTGTATATATTAGAATATTGCCATTTCAGAAACTAATGCATTATTATTTTTCTTTTATTGGGCATTTCCATATCAATAAGTTGATATTTAAGTAACATTATCATTTCTTTCAGCTTAAATAGAATGCTCCTATACGAATGGGTCGATATAACCATACTCAAGATATTCACAACATCTGAAGGAACATGACTTAGATGTCCAGAATAATTAATGATCAAAAAAAGAAATCTTGTTCTGTTGTATTACGCGCACTGTTACATCGTTTTATGACATTCCTGCCTTTGTTATTGTTATTCATTCTTTTATTATTGTTTGTTTGCAATGATGCCCTTTTCAATAATATTTAGGCTATACATTCAATGTGCTGCTTACTTCCCATTATCACATAGATATAATAACACTAATAACGACATTTGATAACCAATCAGAGGAACTTCCTTAGTCGTATAAGGAAATGTCACAAGATATGATTTCTCGTTTAACAAAGAAAAACCATAAGGCACAAGAGCATTCTTTTACCATAAATGCATTGTTAGCACATTTTGGTACAAGAGCGTTTGTAAGCGTTTTTTGCGACATTGCGTTTTTCTTTTGCGACATTGCATTTTTCTCGGTGTCCAAAAAGATTCAACATAATCATGATGAACAATATGAGATATTCAAAAAGTTTCAGTGATGAAAAGAATCCAGAAGAGTTTGCAGTGATGATGATTACTAAGCAAAGCCACTCTTGCCAAGAAAACATTGACAACTTTCACGAATTTTACCTTTTACTTTTCAGATGCGTACTAGCCAAGGAGGTTGTATACACCTTTGAGATGGTACTCAAATGAGACAAATTATCTAATTACAATATGTAGAGGTTATTTGACCCATCCCTTTGTGGTGGGCATCTCTTACCTGTATTCCATGAGCTAGGAGTTCATCAGGCACTTCGTTAGGGTCCACCGCCTCACGGCCCCAGCACCCACACTGAGATTTCAGACTCGTCAGCAAATGACCACTTTGTAAGCCTGTAAATATCATTTAGAAAAATAACAAAAAATGTCCAAAACAATCTGGTTTTACTCAAGATTGCAATAGCTTTTAAGAGGGTTCACAAAAAGAACTCGATATTGATATCGAATATACAATTATAACGATTACAACCAGAAAGAAAAATTTTATATTTAAAATTGAGCTTTACCAACATTTTACCAACATATGTGGCAGTCTACGTTTTACATTTGATGGGGCTGACTAAATTGTCCCCAATTTCAGAAACTTCAAATTCTGTCAGATAAGTATAATACAAGTATTGCCAGTATGATGCTGCTACCCACTTCACCATTTCGTGCTTTTTCCACAACGAAATAGGCAATCTTGAGTTAGGGTAACAAAAACTTTTGAGCATTTGATACACCTTCAGCTGATACAGATACAAAGGTCTGCCCTACCCCCGACCACGTCCCCATAATTGTGTTATAAATAAGTGCTATTTGTGGACATCATCTGCAATATGGACGATTTAAAGATAATCACAGATAAATTTCTCATAGCAGGTATCAGTACCTCTGATCACGATACCATATTAGGAAACACCCTACAAATGGCAATGTGCTAAATAAAGATTTGAGATAAAGACAAAAACATGGTATCCGGGGTCATTTCACTGGTTGGTTCAGGTGTAAGGATCTCCCTCGTCCTGTGGATGGTCTTCGACCTGAACCAACTTGTGAGATCTTCCTCTCATGTTCGTGCCTTAGTATCCTACCAGGCAGGACTCAATTGTGTCTTTCAATTTATTTATATGTGCTGAGAAGTCATTCACCGTTTCTGAGAAGACCAATGTCCACATTGAAAATGATACACTACTCTGTATTACATAGGTAGTACCCAATCACTACCTCTGCAGTCATTGTCCTATATTTGATACCATTCTAAATTTCTAAGTTATTAAATACTGACCAATCAGTACAAATGCCAGTACAAAACAAATCTATTTATAGTCTTTCACCAATCAGTGGCCAGCCAGATCTTCATGAATACTGATGACTTGCGACTGATCCTGTGCGCAGCTTTATACCTTTGGAGACAGGGACTGATATGAGAGAGAAGTCCTTTTATGGAGGGTAATGTTATGCTACCGATTTAAAAAACCATCACAGCTCTAAATATGCTCTTAATATAGTATTAAACAGGAAGGGCTTTTCTGAGTATCAGCATAAGAAGCTGCCCTCTGGTGGCTATTTGCAACTTGCCGCTAAATGTCTCAGTTGTCGAATAAAACAGGAGCATGTGTTCTAGCCTCCATATTGGATATGTTGTTTTCAGCAGTCTCGACAAGGTGTAGACATAACAACGTCTAGACTTGTACTGGAAAATAAACTGCATTCAGGACTTCATGGCTTTCCTCATTGCAAACAAACACAAAATGAAGTTTATTGATGGATGAAATGCTAAACTGTGCCAGCAAAAGGGACAACTCTAATTTTAGGCATGACATTCGCTCAATAGAAATAGGTGATGCCACCATAAATCCAAATGAGTTGGTGGTATACAGGGGTACAGGTTCATAGAGGTAAACAGCCTGTTTGACCAAGCTGCAGGACTGGCTTTTCATTGATTGGGTCAATTGCAACATTCGCTTCTGACATATCAGGAACATATCTGCCATTGGACACAAGACATCTGCCTTGGTGATAAAACGGTTGAAATCATGGAAAATATATTGGATTTATCCCATGTCGACACTTGGTCTTACCTACAATTATCTAAGAAAAACATCTGATAGATTCAAGAAGAGAAGATCGAGCTTAACGGACAATCAGAGCGACAGAAAATGTCAAAGTCAGTACCGCTAAAACTTGACGGAGTTTTAGTGGCAACCAGTCTCGGTAAAAATCAATGTCAAAATCCCACTAACTACTTGGAAAGCCATAAATGGGAAAGCCACCCCAGATGTGCACTCCCATTAAGATGCCAAAATGCTTAGCAGAAATGTTCTGCAAAGATAATTGTTTCTATATGAAATATACCAAACATGTGTTGCAGATGAGATAAGCAAACAAGTTAAAGTTGTTTGTGATAAGATTTGAACAAATTGACCGAGTAAGGCATGTCCTTATTCAGGAACATAAGGCCAAAGCCTTAGTATGGAACATTAGGCAAAAGCCTTAGTATGGAACATAAGGCAAAAGCCTTAGTATGGAACATAAGGCAAAAGCCTTAGTATGGAACATAAGGCAAAAGCCTTAGTATGGAACATTAGGCAAAAGCCTTAGTATGGAACATTAGGCAAAAGCCTTAGTATGGAACATAAGGCAAAAGCCTTAGTATGGAACATAAGGCAAAAGCCTTAGTATGGAACATTAGGCAAAAGCCTTAGTATGGAACATTAGGCAAAAGCCTTAGTATGGAACATAAGGCAAAAGCCTTAGTATGGAACATAAGGCAAAAGCCTTAGTATGGAACATAAGGCAAAAGCCTTAGTATGGAACATAAGGCAAAAGCCTTAGTATGGAACATAAGGCAAAAGCCTTAGTATGGAACATAAGGCAAAGGCCTTAGTCTGGAACATAAGGCAAAGGCCTTAGTCTGAAACATAAGGCAAAAGCCTTAGTCTGGAACATAAGGCAAAAGCCTTAGTCTGGAGCGTAAGGCAAAAGCCTTAGTATGGAACATTAGGCAAACCTAAGTTTGGAACATAAGGCAAAAGCCTTAGTCTGGAACATAAGGCAAAAGCCTAAGTCTGGAATATATCATATGTTCCAAGATCGTTTTTTTGTGAAAATATATTTCTCATGGTATTTAAAAACAATACGCAAATAAACAAATGATTATAAATGATAAAGTATTCTCAGGGGAAATAAAATTCCCGACAGTGACCAGTTATTCCAAGATATGATTGCCAAAGAGAAGAGAATTGTTCAAGGGTTTTTTTCAATATCAATGAAGTATGATTATACATGAAGTCTGAGGGAAGGACCTTGTGATAATAAATCCAAAAAATGACCTTGATCTCCTGGCCTTGGCATGATTCCATATCCCGAATATGAAATCTCTCTCATTGACAGGTACTACAAATTAGACCAGACTAATATTTCTAAGGTCAAGGTCATTGCATAAATAGGCCTAACGATATTTTGTGACCGATCGATATCTATCTCTTTCATTTTTGAAAAAAAATGGCTTTACCAATTTTATAATATTTGGGATGTCAAATAAACCTTCAAAGGCTGGATGATAATTTATTTCTTCTGTTATTTGGAGGTTATAAACACTAGAAAAAAAGAACAAGCGTTGGGGTTTAAAATGTTGAATATTATTGAGTCGTCAGTGCTTTTATATTATATTTGGGGCAAGATGTGAAAGCACTGAAGGCAAGATGGTTGAAAGTTGATTGAAAATTGCCTCAAAATCTCTTCAGGGCCTATCATGTAATGAGGGCCCACCGTTTTGATCTTTGCACGCTGGGTACAGTAAGCCGTTGACCGCTCACAAACTGGCGATGTTCATCGCAACGGAAGGTAACAGGAGAAATCATTCCCATAGGAATACTGGCCTTGTACCTTGGTCTGACATAAATAAGCAATTCTTTAAAGATCGAGAAGGCACAGCCCAAAAAAAAGAACAACCATTTATCCCTTCCTAATTGAGTCGATCAATTTGCCCCCAAAGTGGAGCTCTTAATGGGGAAAATTCCTCAATAAATAACATTCTTTGATCAGAGATGACCACATTAGATTATAGAGCTTCACTACATTATTTGAGGCTAATAGATATCCTAATAGTACAGATCTTCAAAGTGCTTGTTAATTCGCAGTTTCCTGATGGGTAACATGCAGGAGGGCATAATCTCACATCAATCAGGACCGCTCCTTTATCCACTTTGACAGAGCTAAGGACACAATAAATCTGTAAGAGTGAGATTTTCATGGACACAGCTTGGATCAAAGCGAGGACCGCAGGTACCGTGCAGTGACCGGGACTGGTAGGGAATGTAAAGGGGATAAATCGTCACCACAACCCTGATGGATCTTACTGGACCAATAACTCAGATAACATTGAGGTCTTAGAACATAAAGGAAAAAAATAATTTCATCCAAATTCTAATTTCATCCAAATTCTAATTTCATCCAAATTCTAATTTCATCCAAATTCTAATTTCATCCAAATTCTAATTTCATCCAAATTCTAATTTCATCCAAATTCTAATTTCATCCAAATTCTAATTTCATCCAAACTCTACTGACTCTGAGAAGGGTCTAGTTTAGGTTAATATTTCTGACATTGCATAAATGAGAATAACGATCTTTGATTTACATTTGTTGTTTTCGCAAATTAGGTATTTGATGGAAAGAATCGCATTTGATATATCTGTATCAGATGGCCAGTTTATCCCATTTTCTACTTTAGATCTATAATACTCAGAATTGTCTTGAGACGAGTATGCACACTCTACTCACCAGGAGTGAGACCCACAAGGGAGGACGACATGGACAGGACTGTCTCCTCTGTCATAGGGGTGTCATCTGAAAATAAAACACACCATCATTATTTTACACATTTATTTTGCCCAGGCGTTTTATTGGAATGTCTGAAATCAATATCACAAGCGCATCAACAATAATATGATCAAGCAATCCATTATCATGGAATGGTCAGTACTTTTTTCCCAGATAAAAGATGATATACAAATGTATGAAAATAAATTAAATTCCACAGAATTCTCTCTGATGGCATGATAATTTATCATCAACGCTGCCGCTAGGATTTCATTACAATAGCGATCTATCAGAAATAATCTCGATCTATCAGAAATAATCTCGATCTATCAGAGATACGTCATTATAGAAGACTGATTTCCACAGCACATTATGTATTGGCATTGGCTGTCTTCACCCTCTCGAAGAAAGGATCATCATCCGTTTGTGTCCTTCAAACACACTTCTGATAATCATGTAAACATATTATGAAACCTTCCAAATATCAGATATCATAGATACACGCATACAGATATACGCACACCCTCATATACGCACACGCTGACATACGCACACGCTCATAAACGCACACGCTCATAAACGCACACGCACGCATACGCTCATAAACGCACACGCTCATAAACGCACACGCTCATAAACGCACACGCTGACATACGCACACGCACACATACACACACGCTGACATACGCACACGCACACATATGCACACATACATACGCACATGTCAAACACACACTCATATTGGAAACAAATAGTGATTTAAATAAATCAAGCTTGCGCAGGTTTTACAAATCCATATGATAGGAAACGAAAATAAAATAAAAAGCAAATGGTCATTCACCTCAATTTTCTTTTCACTCTTTCCAATCTTAATGCAAAAGCGCGACCAAATGGCAGAATAGCCTGAAGATGACCGCTTAACATTCATGGGGACAAAAAAACTGTGACAATCCATACACCTATTGAGTTGAAATCTTATATCATGAAAGCAAAATTCATCCAAAATTTGTGTGAAATAAATGCGTCACTTCTCCAGTTTCCTTACGAGTCGCTCCTTTTACTTCAGATGACTACTTAAATTTCTACGCTGGTAGAAGTCTGTTTTAAATACATTCCAGCTAAAATAAAAAACATTAATATAAAAGTTAGTGGCATATTGTTTTAGAGAAGACATTCTTATTTGAGGTAATTCTGCTGGTCAGATTATCCCATACTCTTGCCAACTGTAATCAATATGGTTTTGAACCTAAACTTGGCACTGTGTTTTGTCCTCTGAAAGATTTAGTAAGATAGAGGCATTCTAATGGATGTGTTTTAAGTGTTTTTAGATGCCCCAAGACATTTAAAAGAGTTTGTCTTTCTTTTTACCAATTGGGCCGTGGAGCACCTAGCTACTTTGCAAGAAAACTCATATATTGGCATGAACATTCAATCCTGACATCGTGACATCGTGACAATTCTAAAATATAGAAAGACTTATTCAGGAATAAATATAAAATATCTGATTTCCCTCTCATTTTGGTGAAAATATTAAAGTTTCTGACATTAATTATCTTGGACAATTCTTATCTTATGATACGAAATTTGACGAAGTTTGACTCAAGACAATGTCGACAGTTGTATGCACAGGGAATTTTGTTTTAAATCTGTGAGTTCTTCTTTGTATATATCAGAGCTGTGGTGTAACTACAGTACATATGTTGACTGAGAATCAATCCCACTCCTCATGTCAGGTATGGATAGTATGGATACTCACAGTACACTATTCACGAGGAATAAGAACAATCAACAATAAAAGTAACATATTTTATGTGACTCAGAATAGTGCCCTAAATATTACTCAGGTTACCCCCAGACTGTGATGCCGACAGTCAGTAAAATAATGCCCACCAAATATTACCCCCAGACTGTGATGCCGACAGTCAGTAAAATAATGCCCACCAAATATTACCCCCAGACTGTGATGCTGACAGTCAGTAAAATAATGCCCACCAAATATTAACCCCAGACTGTGATGCTGACAGTCAGTAAAATAATGCCCACCAAATATTAACCCCAGACTGTGATGCCGACAGTCAGTAAAATAATGCCCACCAAATATTAACCCCAGACTGTGATGCTGACAGTCAGTAAAATAATGCCCACCAAATATTACCTCCAGACTGTGATGCTGACAGTCAGTAAAATAATGCCCACCAAATATTACCCCTAGACTGTGATGCTGACAGTCAGTAAAATAATGCCCACCAAATATTACCTCCAGACTGTAATGCTGGCAGTCAGTAAAATAATGTCCACCAAATATTACCCCCAGACTGTACTGCTGACAGTCAGTAAAATAATGCCCACCAAATATCACCCCCAGACTGTGATGCTGACAGTCAGTAAAATAATGCCCACCAAATATTAACCCCAGACTGTGATGCTGACAGTCAGTAAAATAATGCCCACCAAATATTACCTCCAGACTGTGATGCTGACAGTCAGTAAAATAATGCCCACCAAATATTACCCCTAGACTGTGATGCTGACAGTCAGTAAAATAATGCCCACCAAATATTACCTCCAGACTGTAATGCTGGCAGTCAGTAAAATAATGTCCACCAAATATTACCCCCAGACTGTACTGCTGACAGTCAGTAAAATAATGCCCACCAAATATCACCCCCAGACTGTGATGCCGACAGTCAGTAAAATAATGCCCACCAAATATTACCCCCAGACTGTAATGCTGACAGTCAGTAAAATAATGCCCACCAAATATTACCCCCAGACTGTAATGCCGACAGTCAGTAAAATAATGCCCACCAAATATTACCTCCAGACTGTGATGCTGACAGTCAGTAAAATAATGCCCACCAAATATTACCTCCAGACTGTGATGCCGACAGTCAGTAAAATAATGCCCACCAAATATTACCCACAGACTGTAATGCTGACAGTCAGTAAAATAATGCCCACCAAATATTACCTCCAGACTGTGATGCCGACAGTCAGTAAAATAATGCCCACCAAATATTACCTCCAGACTGTGATGCCGACAGTCAGTAAAATAATGCCCACCAAATATTACCTCCAGACTGTGATGCCGACAGTCAGTAAAATAATGCCCACCAAATATTACCCCCAGACTGTGATGCCGACAGTCAGTAAAATAATGCCCACCAAATATTACCCCCAGACTGTAATGCTGACAGTCAGTAAAATAATGCCCACCAAATATTACCCCCAGACTGTAATGCTGACAGTCAGTAAAATAATGCCCACCAAATATTACCCCCAAACTGTGATGCCGACAGTCAGTAAAATAATGCACACCAAATATTACCCACAGACTGTAATGCTGACAGTCAGTAAAATAATGCCCACCAAATATTACCCACAGACTGTGATGCCGACAGTCAGTAAAATAATGCCCACCAAATATTACCTCCAGACTGTACTGCTGACAGTCAGTAAAATAATTCTTAATTGGTATTAAAACGAGGCTCTAATACATTTTCATTGATCAGGTAACCCATATTCCCTGATACCATATTTGGTAAGATGTCTTGGAGCTGGCAGTCTGAACCCCCAGTTCAATAGTTACTACTATATTTACTCCTATAGACACTATATTTCACATTGCCCACAAAAGACTCACACAAACAAACTCTTGCCTCTGGCCACCCCACATTAGTGTTCATCCGGTTCTATTTTTACTGGCCATATGCCCTAAACTCTCAGTCTGGTATGAATATGCTACACATATTTACATCCTCAATGATTAAGCAGTACGTTCCCTTAATGTATTTGAGGTCATTTGTTCATTTTTGTTCATTTTGTTCATTTTTCTTAATTGCTAGTTAATTCTATCAATTGTATAACAATGAACAAGCAGCCATGGATCTGGCTGCAGTGGGGTTTGAATCCTGTTTGCTGAAGATTAAATCTATGTATTGGGGATTAATTGAGCAATATGCATGTCAGACTATATAGAATTAATTTGTTGTTTTTTTTGCAAATAGGGAATAAAAAGGTAAAGGTTTCAAACAGAAAACACGGTTGAAATCTCCATACTGGGATTTTATTTGAGCGATATGCATGGCAGAACATTTAAAATTGAGTTGGCTTTTGAAAATATACAAAAAAATGCCTTTATGCCAAAAACAAAGATGAAATCTTCATATTTGGTTTTGTTTGAGCGATTTTCGGAGCTCAGGCATATTTGCCAAGAAGCTATGGAGGCTAATAAGCTGATTTTAATTATGGATTTTAAACTTCGCATATATATGTAAAATATTCTTATGTAAAGGGTATATGTCATAATTTATCAGTTTGAAAACACCTATAGAAAAATTAGCAAGACAAAGATTTACATGAAGGTTGCTGGATATGTTGAATCAGCACAAAAAAGGCACCTTCTACAGTGGTGATAGGGTCACCAAGTCGCCCTCTGGTGGAGATGTTATGAATGATGTTAGACATCATAAACGTGTAAATAACGTTCCTTTTACCAGCTTGAAGTACGGGTTGTATGTATGTGGTTTCACCGACTGCCAAAATATGGGCACAAAAATGTAAAATGCCAGTGTGATTTTAAAACGAGGCTCTAATGCATTTTCTTTGGGCAAATATCGGGACAATGATTATATGTCATAATGTCATTAATTCATTAAATGTTATTAGTATCAATACATATCGTAACTCAATTATCCTCAGCTTAACCTTGGTCAAAAAATCATTGAGTTAAAAGGAAATCCCATTTTTTGCAGTTTCTGAGGCTTTTAGCACTTTTGCATTGTAATTGATTTATCTAATTTTGTATCATGAAATATATCCCATTCCAATCCAAAATACTGAATCAAACAAGATTAACAGGATGTGTCAATTTGGATAACTGCAAGCTCAATAACAAGATTAAAACCTAAAGTTGGAAAACCATCAAACTGTAACCATGGCAACCAAATAATTTTCGAACGTTAAATATCATCATGAAATCTGTATCTCTATTACTGTCATCGTCGCACGAAAGACCAGGTCAAATGTTCATTAATTTGTTAAGACATTCTATTTCCATCCATTTTATTAGAATTGGACAAGAAAATATTTTCAATCAGACATTGTTGGCTTGGTAACCATTCTTAACAACCGCGAAGGAGCTTTGTAAAGAAAGGAACGTTAAAATTGAATACATACATTAGTTTTAGATTCCTTTGTTTAAATGAATGTCAAATTTGAATACATATATTTGGTTTAGATTCTAGGTCATGCTTTGTTCCAAGATTATAGATCAAAAGTCTGATGAACGTTTATATGATTAACAACATTATTAGCGCTTACAGTGACTGGCACATAATAATAAGGTAAATAGGGAGAATGAATGTTACAGAGACTGCTACAGGAATGCTAATGAGAACCGAGAGAGTCTTAAATATTCTATCATTTTCAAATAAAAAAGACCTTTATGATGCCTTTTGTGTCAGTCAGCAAGTAATGTTTGGGTTCTTTTCAACCCCTGTGTAGCAGAATATTGATTCTGGGTGACCAGTAGACTAATTTGATGGATATTCTGTCCAAAATAGGCGCGCAGGTGATTAACCTCCGGGAGGGATACATTTGTCAAATAGGCCCTCTGACAATTGCAGGAGAGGACATGCTTTTAGCAAGAGCAGAAGAGCAGGCAATTAGAGACATGGTAAAATCAGCCTATGTTTGGAAAATTTGGTTTAATTATATTTTTTTATTAAAACTATCAGCTATTAACTGATCAAATCTTATCACTCCTCGATGGGATATTACCAGCTAAAGATACATTCCTTAACTAAATAGTTTGCTGATGCATATCCTTTTTTTTCAACAATTTTCCAAAAATAAAATCAAAATCCCACAGATTTTCATTCGTTAATGGGACTTGCCATCTTAAATGTCTGGAAGAATATTATGTCACTGATAAAATATAAAAACTTTAAAAAATAGTTTGAAATTTTCAACATTGAAATCAGTCTCATATTAAATTTGGGGGCATTTGAACTGATTTTTTTCTGTTGTTTTTTTGCGGGAGAAAGGTTGGCATATTTGTTATCATATTACTTGTTAATCCATCAAGAGGGCATAGTGAAGATTGAGAGGAAAGTGTGAAATGGTTTTTTACGGCCCTTTCAGCAACATTGACTTTCAAACCCTGCTGGCAGTGGGAGTCCATCCCACCAACCCCCGCCCCTCCACATATCTAAGTGAATAGTGAAGGACAAATATTTTGCTCTACCTTTGGTATGGAACCAGTGTGGACAATAAAGAAATTACTGAAAAGGGTTGAAGCGCAAATGCATTCACCTAAACAGAAATGTATTGTGTTAGCGGCAAACTTATTCATGATAGTGGTAGCAAAGCTGTGAAAGGACTAAAAACAAACATGGTCGGTGTAGATTGGTTGAAAAATACGGGCCTAAAAACACATAATGCCTGCCGTTAACATCTAGCTATTTGCTGCAGCAACAAGGTTTGCATCACATAAACGCCTAAGCTAATACCGTAAATACAATCAAGTCTTACATACTCTGGAACGATCTCCGGTGGGTTTTTACCCACTCGAGGTAGAGTCACACCAGGACGTGTTTTTTTCCATAAGTAAACACTGGAGAAATTAAGGAACAGTCGTGGGGGAGAAAAAAGTTAAATAGGGCAGAGCGGTAAAAGCACTCTCACCTATTGTGTAAGCGGCAAAAACATTGTGATCACTGTAGCCAAGCTGTGAAAACACTAAAAACATTGTGACCCTAAGCTGGTTAAATATTGCATCAAATCCTTTAAGGGCCTAGCATGTATTGCACTGCCACTAATTGCATGAAATTGCGGTCGTTTGTTCCGCAGTTCATTCCGCAGTGCAAAATCCACAGACAACTGTGTGGTTGGTGGACTCATGCACATACTGTCAGTTTCTGTGCAGAGCTTTTTATTATACACTCAGAGACTGTTAGGGAGAGCAGTTTTTACCATGTGCTTTCTCAATCTAAAAAAGCTCTTTTGTTTCAGACAAAAACAAAATGTTCAGTGCACAGTTATATTGGGAACGTTGACTGAAATTGTTTTGTCGCTGTGCAATAAACAGTAACATTGAGTATCATCCAAACTTGACCAGATGTCTTGTGTTGACTGTTTGGCTTTTCATTTATTTCAGATATTTTTCTATTCTGACCAGACATGTCTCTACATTTATGATTCAATATTAAATGACTCATAAAAGCTTGATATAAAATGTGGGAAACAAGATTGGTGCGAGAATTCTTCCATTGATGAGCTGGTTTCTGTCTACTTCTATTCACATGCATTGAACAATGTCATTGAGCATATATACACATTGTGTGTCAAGCCTAAGCAAAAAGTGAGCTAAATTAAGCAGCCAACTGGGCTGATAAATAGTTGATACTTCAGGTCAGTTGAACAGGATGTTTACCAAACGACAGCCATACCTGTCAAGTATGCACAAAACAGGTAAATCTGTTAATCTGTTCAACGTGCTGCCGGAATTAACTGGTGTTGTTCCTGTATAATACCTCTGTGAATTGGACACTTGTATACGATCATACATCATCAAATAACTTGATTACATCCATAGCCCAAATAACCACGTGGTTGTTATGAGCGGCACCAAAAATAGTACATAAAATATGATCGTATGTGATCACTAACGATGCTACAGAGATAGTTTGTTTGTTTTGTTTGTTTGTTTGGGGTTTTACATCACTTTCAACATTATTTCAGTCATTTCGTGATGAGACCTACTTGCAGCAGGTATAGTGCTGCCTCACTGAATTGTCATGTCGCAGGTCCTTGACATGACAACCCACGTGGTCACAGATTTACAAGGACAACGGGTTAACCCTTTGGCATGGGCCTCAGCTCATGTGTGAAATTGTATGAAGAATTCAATCTCGGCACGGTCGGGGATCGAACCCACAACCTTTGGATCAGCACAGAGGAACTGGTGCTAATAAGCCAGCGCTCTTACCAACTGCGCCACGGACAGTGGCCTCAAAGAGATGGTACCTTGAAAATAATAAACTAACACAATGTCAAAGTGACCATTTTTACCTGCATGATGTGAGCAAAATATGGTAAATTGTCAAATTTGATCACAACTGCTGCTCGGTTCTCTGCTTAACGTTGGTAGTCAATCCTGTACCTACTATTAACTTATGTTTCCTTTTTACTTGATATTTGAATGGAATAAAAAAGATATTCATACTTGGTATTGGCCAAGTTTTCCAATATATACTTTTAGATACCCTCCATAACAGGACTTCCCTCTCATATCAGTCCCTGCCATCTGTGGTAAAAAAAGTTGCGTTCAGGTTAGGCCGCAAGTCATGACTAGTCATAGATATCCGGTTGTGCACTCATTGGTGAATATATGAATGCCTTTTCGTATTCTGCTTTGTACTGATATAGGTTAGCGTCTCGGTCAGCCAACTCAAATTTCTAATGATGTCAAATCAAGGGCAATGACGTTAGAGATAGTGAGAATGAAACAAAATAAAACTAGCATTAATACCGATGTCCTGCAAGTAACTTTTAAAGGTGTTATAAACAGATTTAGATTACATCATCATACAAATTGAACACTGTAATTTTTATTTTTTAATAAATGAATTAACAATCGTGTGTTCCTTGTTAGGATGTCACCATCGAATCCAATTCACAAGGGAAAATGTGGACTTTTTATCAAATACACACCGCACATGTTTGCAAACCTCCATGCATATGGTGTACTTCCCTTCAGAGAACAAACCCTGAAGTGAATATTACCAGCGAAGGTGTACCAGTGTAAGTGTTTTGCCAAGCTTTGAAAGCACTGAAACAAATTTGGATGAAAGTTGGTTGAAAATTGTCCAACAATCTGCCAAGGACCCACGTTATTTTCACAATAAACTACACTTGTAAATGAATTTCTGACCTCAAAATCCATTCACCTTTAATATTTCTGTGTACAGCTCTTAAAGCAGTAATAAATATATGTTATAATATAGACTATGTATCATCTAAATATCTTCAAATTCTTTTTAGGAGAAATAGCAGTTGTCTGTGGACCAAATAGCAAGTACAAATCTAACTTTAGATATGTATCTTTATCATGAGTCCTATCTTTTGATCCAATGTTCATCGAACATCAATGGAACAGGTCAAATATTTCATGCGCTGTCTCAGCTTTTCACATCCTCATTATAGGAAGTGAGATGCAGTATTTATATTTCCTAACCATTGATCCTAAATGCCTAACAGTTGCATTATGGGAGCAAGATAGAGCAATTGTATCTGCTGTGATCATTAGTTTCTCCCTGCCGCATTATACAATAGGTCCCCCACTTACCTCCCTACCCCCAAACACAGCTTGTTCCTCAAACAGGCAGCTATTACCACAATTTTCTAGTTTCCACCTCTTAGCATAAAGTAGAGGAGCATGTCGTGGAAGTCAAGTAAATATGAGGACAAAATTCCAGGCTTACTCCACGACCAAAGCAAGAAATGGCTGTTAGAGTTAGATGATTGCCACCTGCATAGAAATGACACGGGATGTTTACGACAGATGTGCACCCACTGGATAAGACTTTCCCATCAGGACCCATTCTGAATAAGTTGTGGCTGCTCATGTGATTTGCTTGTAATAACGCCCTTTTCAGCACCGTTCAGGCTATATCAGGTAAGATAGAAGCCTGTCACATGCCATGTTTTTTTTAGAAGAGTAACTAGGGATCTTTCATTTGCATTCTCACAAAGGCATGATAACAGAAACCATTGCCTATATCAGTGCACTAGATGGGACGAGAGGGATTCTAACCCATGACTTTAAATATGGCAGACAGACTTTCGGTGATAACTAATTAATACTCACAACTAAAATTGAAGCTTTCGTAAATAGGTAATTACGGGTGCAGTTATCAATGCGCGGCTTAGCACTGATTTTCAAAGTTTTAAACAGTTTGAAATGGTGACATCCTGTACATGCCGAGCATAGGAAATATAAGAACAAAAAAGAAATAAAACATTCTTTCTTGTTTATATTCTAATATATTGCCTCCTGACAATGGATTTACCTCAGCCTATGATATAAACCAGCAATTGTAATGAATAAATCAAGATATGGATAAAACTGCAAGTGAAAAAAATTGACAGAGATGACCGAAAGGCGTATAAATCAGTGTGTGGCATAGATTACCTTAATACATTACTTTATTGGGATAAATAATGTAGGATGGATAAAAATAATGAGCTGACAAGTAATGAATCCCTGGAGCCATGTATCATCTGCAGGCGAGGTCATTTATTGTATGCTAGAAGATATGGCCACGTACTTTACAGTGATGATGGGCCGTGGAATCTGAGAATGAATCATAACGCGGGTATAATCGGTCTTGTTGTCTTAATAATAGATGCTTGTAAAGGATGAAGGATGAGAGAAGATGTCAAAGTTTGTCCAAAAAGTCATTTGGCCTGGAATATGCACAGACCTACTTATGTGACTCAACAACTGAATAAGTGAATCGTTAAGAAAAAGTGCTCATAAGGGGCCCATATATCAACCCATTAAATACACTAGCCATAATAAGAATGCATAATATTTTGCAAAAACAATGTCAGACACTGCTTATTTCATACTTATTACTTATTAAATGGTTGCAAAGGCATCTGGCAGTTAAGTCTCAATTGGTCATTTTTTCCTGAATGAATATTTACACTGTTTTGCACTGAGGCTGAACTATATTGATTCCAAGGCAAAGAACAATTTTTCTCCATGGCATGAACCTGTGCTCTTTAAACATGTTGGTGATATATGCATAGCAAAAGGTTGCAGATAAGATGACCTGGTGGGTTTTACTCACAAACATCTTGCTTCGTCTTTGAAGTAGCCATGAGGCAGGTGGTATTTTCTCTTCCTTAATGCTCTTATGATATAAAAACCACCTGGGATCCCGCTTATTGCCACCAGGTGGCTCTGTGAAAAACTGTCAGTTCCTCAGGTTGAATTGAAAGTACTTTTTCCCACATGCCATTTATTCCCACACCAAACCAATTAAAAAGCATAATTTACCCATTTTTCATTAACCAGTTGAATAAGGATACCAGTAAGATGATAGACAGCTATTTAAAATATCAAGACCTCAATTATGAATATGTATCATAGGCTTGGGCAGATGAGTGAAGATTTGTTTAAAGAGAGACTTTCTCTTTTATAACACACCTTGGGAATATGGAGATTTCCAACTTAAATTGATCTATGGGCTCTCTTATTCAACTGTAATAGGCAGACTCGCTTTATTGGCAGTCTCAGTGCATGTCTTGCAAACAAAAGAGTGACTTAATCATAGGACAAGAACCTACCTTGATATTGTACATTTAAACAATGAGAAGTGCAGCAAAATAAACGATGTTACTATTTACGACTTTGATTTTGATTGTAAGGCAAATTAACCACGTGACATTTCTATTCCAAAAACATGTCAATGGGATCAGTATCAGCAATGGCACAGGGTCATACTAATTGCCTGGGGGTAAAAAAGACCCAAATTTGTTGAGAATTTGGTAGTTGACAATATATGTGGCACTCTGTTCCACCAACAGAGCATTGTTTGTAAGCAAGATACGATATTTTCAACAGTTGGCAGTCCCTGGATGTTCCCTGATTGTGTTACTTATTTAAATCCCAAATGTACAACGTACACTAAATTTAACAAATCTGATTATAAATGATTTTTCAGAATTGTATTTTTTGCATTAACTTTGATATCATTACCAAGTTATTCAGGGACATTAGTTCATATATTAACCAATATTCATATTCTAAAAAGAAATGTAATTATCAAAGAAGATATGAACATGTCAAAACGGCTCATATTTGCTATCGTGAAAGATTTACAACCCTGTGGAGCAAAGACATTAATTCTGAAACCCAGTGACAAGAAATATTCAACAAACTTTCAATAAAACTGAAACCTAAAAGACAAAGTGTGGCAGCGGATCTTCTATTAAAATCTGGTATGGGGGGTTTCCACGGCGCTGTCACTTTTCTAAGCAACAACATGGGTTGTTTGAGGGAAATAGCTTTTACCTAATCAATGAATGATTTTTTGGTTTTCTGGAATTATCGCAGCTCATGTAGATGCAAAATGGAATCAGGCAGTGAGAGAGAGAGTGAGTGAGCTAACCTGTATTTCATCGCTAAGAGTTTCTTATACAAATTTGCATATGTTTAGGCTGTGGTGTTTATAAATGACAACCTTGTGTTTAATAGATGTTAGAAACAGGGGTCTCTCTGTCTGAACCACTGACCACGGTCTAAACCACTTTTGATCTGGTTGCCACGCAGTTGTATCTGTCCAACGCAAGCATTAGTAGGATTTTTATGCATCACTGCACACTGCATGAATTCAGTTTATCACTGCAATAAGATGAACACATGAGTCTCAGTAATCATTTTATCCCTCTGTCCGTCACAGTGTCCATTAACCAGTCTACGGACTTACAGTAGACAGATCAGTCTACCACACATTAAATACCGGAGAACATATATTGTAAGATGTAGTTGAGCCGTAGCTATTTCTGTGATCAAATGCAATCATTTAATCGCATATCTTGACAAAATATGCCAATGTATCAGGTTAGAATTTCTGGTAATTTCCCTATTTCACTGTATCACATGAGAACAGAATCACTTTAGATTGCCATTTATAAATATATAATAGCCCAGTAACCACTATATAAAAAAGATTCCCCTCCTCTTCATTTTTGTGGTCTGGATTAAGATAGCAATAATATGAAAATGATTGTGTGTGTCTAATATTTCACTTGTCATCAGGCGGAAATCTGACTGGCAGTTACCTATTAACCAAAAGATCACAGAATCGTCTGCTTGTGTTCCCTAAAATCAAATAACCTTAACAAGCAAGCTTTCAGGCCTCTGTACTATTGGCCATAAACAAAAAAAATGTGAAATGGTGTTTTACCTAGTGTGAAAATGACATTGAAGACAGTGGGAGTCGAACCCACCACCTCTCATCCTCTACTTAAAAAACCAGGTGAGACATATATATATATTGCTGTAATAACTGCCCTAGTGAATGGGACCGGTTTGGCCATAGCCTGGCTAGAATGGTAACCATTTAGAACATTCCAAAGCCTTTTAAATATTTCTAAAACTGGCGCTGCCAATGTATAAACATACATTTTTAAATATTCCAGAATTTCCAGTTTCTGTGTAGTTTATCACTGGTAATCATGCGTCTAACATTAATTTCTGCCACCCCACTGGCACAAACAGAGGAACAAACAGGTTAATCACTGAGAAATGAGGAAGAAGTGTTGAATAATCTGATATTTTATTAGCTAGGACATTGTCCAAGTTATGCTAAACATAGAAGTGCTCCTCATTTTGTCAACATTCTGTAAATAATTTACTGCATGTTTTCATGGCATACAGACTGCTGGTCTAAATTGCACTGATGCCAAGTACGTCTGTACCCTATTCATCGATCAATATTACCTTTTCGCCATTCTAAGCCTATCCACATAAAGATAATCTCTCCTAATCATTGTTTACAGACTTTTTGGCAAATGATAATGCTGACGATATCAGACAAGTTTGGCAAGTGATATTGTTGATGGTGTCAGACATATTGTTGCAAGTGTACACTTTAAGTCTTGTATTTGTTTGCATTCACTCAGCCATAAAGTGAAAGAGAAATGTCACGGAAAGCTGCGTTCCAGATACTGATATGTTATTTTGTATCAATAACTTTTTTTTAGCACTTATTGAACTCTACCGGGAATCTATGCCCTTCTTCTTTTGAAAAGTGATTGGGGGATCTTTCTTTTGCATTATTACATAGACATGATACCACAAAACATGGCCCTTGCTAGTCAGTCATGGTGCATTGGCTGGAGTGAGAAACAACTCAGAAACAGATATCCACTGGCATGGTACCTGTCCCAACTGGGATTCAAACCCCGGACCTTAAGCATGAGAGATAACTGAGCAATGTACATTAAACGTATACTTTTAAAGAGGTTTGAAATTGTTCAATTATTCAATTATTGCCATCAAATTTGCTACCCACTTTATTGGAGTGTGACAATCCATGAGACAATATTTCAGACGCTCTAGCTATTGCTTTTAAATCACAAAAAATCATCTCCCTCCAATAAAATTTGACCTTTGATATCAAACATTTTCCTTCATTCGATTTTGTTCAGGTGAAATGATGTATGCATGCATGGGGATAATTTGCTCATTTAACTCATTGCTTCCAACATTTGGAAGTTCTCATTTTATATTCTTGCCTGGGTTTCAACTGAACAACTGAGGTAACCTTTGAAAAATAACTATTACCCCATTTGTCAAATTGCGCAAAACCTCAGAACTCAAGTGTAGTTTGTTGCTCTCTTAGTGAGGGAGATAAAGTTTCAAAGGTGAGAGCGGGGCGATGAACTTTTCTGACCGCTAAATGATGATGTTCCTTACCTCCGTGAATCAACTAAACCATAGTATTCTACCATTTACAATTCATATCCGGGAGATAAGAACAAACACCGGACAGAGTAAATGACTCCTATCACGTGACATTTTACTCAAAGACATGACAGAAAGATAGGAGCCTGTTAAGAGCAGAAAAAAGTTAAGAGGATAAGGTAAGTGATAAGACGTACCTGCCTACCTGGTGTGTATGAAGCATACTTGTCCATACGAAACCTTAAACTGGTGTTAATTATCTGCCATACATTACCTTCCACATTAAGATATTTGCTTTAAGCCAGATACACAGTGGGTCTCGTCTTTTGCAACTTTTGCTCACTTCCCATATTCAACAGAATAATAATTGCAATTCTGAGAAGGGCAAATGCGACTCCAATAGCTTAGATATAGGGGAAATAGATTTCTATTTTTATAGGTGCAAACTTATAGCTTATACTCATTTGTCACTCATTTTCCATTGAGGCATGACAGCTCCATAAACATTATCTATTATACTAGTTCAACTCCAAAAGGTCAAACATCTGGCAAAAATTGAAACTTTATATTAATGAGAAATGTTCACATTAATGTTTCTCACAAAGAGTTCACTGAGGCGTGACATCACTGATGTCTTTCATCACTGATAACTTTCATAACTTTCATCTCTGATATAAATTATTAATCAAAATCGTTTATTTTTCACTTCTAACTACACATCCCGGCAAATATTCAATTCTCAGTCTTTCAATTTGATGCAAATGTGTAGGCCTACCATGACGTGACCATTTTCACTTGCTATGAAAGAGTGATATCTTCTATGTAGGTATTCGTATCATCCTGGATGAAAGTCGTTCTTTCATCAGAAGTTATTGCCTATTGGCTGCTAGAGAGGTGTGCAGAAGTGGGTGTGGAATGTGGGATCAAGAACACGTCAAAGCATTTTTTGTGGAAAAACAGATGAATATAGACAACTTTGTCTCGCCGTCTGTTGTCACAGACAAGACATCAATGACAATGAGTGCGACCGGCAGGAAGAAATGGAAATCCCAAAATATGCTGGCAATTTTTTCAATCATCTCGGTTTCAGTGCTTTGAGATTTTGGCTCCCACAGTCATCGATTTTGCCCTGTGTGTTGCTACAAACTAATTGTTTATATGTAGTTGGAATGAAAATAAAATGATTTTCGAAGTGTATAGCGATCGTTTATGCAATATTATAGCGCCTTTGGGACCTTCTTCAGCCTTAATACGCAAGAATATATATCTATATTTCTGTATATATATATACTTCTGCATCTGGTTTCTGTATAATTCTCCAATTGTTAAAGACACATGCAAGATGTTCACTTGGGATGAATACAGAATGCTATATTAAGCATGGTGATGAGAGTAGGAAGGATATTGATTAATGCGCATATTAGTGACAACACCATCAAATATACATGACTCCTTCACATAAAACTGAAAATACACCATTCATCAACTTTTAGGTCTATTTCTTCATTGACATGACATTTTGGAAAGTACATCAGTTAACTGCATGTTTATATCTATAAACGTGCAAAACACGATCATTTAAGAGATTTGGTGTTAGAGTATATATACATATATCACTGTCAAGTTACAACAAATTGGGACCAAAACTCCACATTTGATGCAAACACTTCTGCATTTATCACACTGCATTGGCAAGTAGTACAAGTATTTCACTGATATTTACATTGTAAATTCTGAATTAATCTTTATTGACTCATTGATTTCCAGCTGATAAATGTGCAGGAATAGCGCCAACTTACCAAACCTTTCATCCTCTATCTCAATTCCCTTCTCATTTTTCTCTTCCTTTTCACATTCTTTCACTTTTGCCAACTCTCCAGTAAATCCAAAATTAGTGTGTACTTCGACCACGGCTGTTTCTGTGCCCATGCTTTCAGTTCACTCTGACAACTCTCCTCACTTCTGCCATCAATTGTAAGACAGGCCACTCAGGCACATGGTATAGAAACAACAAAGCCAGGTAATGGTTTGGCAGCAGAAGAGGCTGCTGCAAACTCATATCACGTGGTTAGGCATACCGGTGGTTGGCTCAGAGCACAGGATGAAACAGTATTGTCACAAACACAGTCTCACTCTCGCTACCTGTGGATAGCACTGGCAGCACTCCGCAGACTCATCACTAGGGGGAGCTACGGTATAATACTCCGCTGGGAGTCCTAAAGCTTTGTCTCCTCATTATTGACACGTCATGGTATCATGATATATACTCAATGTTCATAGTTCTGAAATGTTTGTGATGGCATAGTTTATTACAGAGAGCCTTAATACAATACATACATACACACACATATATTTATATTTATATATTAGGATATTCCATTATCTTGTCTGATGTGGCCCAAATACACATATCTTGTTCTTAATGCACACACTTACATACATACATACATACATACATACATACATACATACATACATACATACATACATACATACATACATACATACATACATACATACATACATACATACATACATACATACATACATACATACATACATACATACATACATACATACATACACACACACAGACATACATACATACGTACATACGTACATACGTACATACGTACATACATACATACATACATACATACATACATACATACATACATACATACATACATACATACATACATACATACATACATACATACATACATCCCCCATCATAATCTCAGTCTCAAGTGGACGATTTGGTATGGAGACATCTCATAAATTTGATATCTGATCTAAATACTACCACTTTGGTCCATCCCTGGTCCACTTAAACTAAAAACAATGCCTAATTCCTGGCGGGCATGATATCTTACACACATAACTCCCACCTCTTTCTCCCAGGGTATAACTGGAGTCCCTGCCTCCATAACTACTCTCCCCGGCGTACCATAATCGACTCTCCCGACCCTCATTCCATATATCACCGAGTAAGCTAATGGCTCAGCCCACATCGCCAGCCACTTGTTTGCACATCCCACAGCAGAATCACTCATAATACCTGCAACCAAACTCTTGCAGCATGTTCCAACATCCCATGGAATACTTAGGGTGAAGTCATTCTCTGTGCTGAATTCACTGGATTGGGGCTGGATGTTTTAATAAAATAAGTCATAAAGCAATTGCCTACATGTATTTATTTGCACCCAATATTTTTCTTTTGTACAAATTAACAATCATAACCTGGTATGGCATGAATGTAAAAATTACCCATTTTAACCACCACTTTTACTATCTGGTATATTATGTGGTTTTGGTTTTATTCTGTTGTGATTTTGGTTTTAACAGTGTCAGTGTTGTTTGACAAAACCCCATAAGGGTAAATGCAATATGAACTCTACTTCAAACACAAAAAAGGAATGTTTCCAAAAAGTGAACAAGTTGATAACCATCAAAGGGGATTAATAGCTTCAAACTGAGAGTTTAAATGAAATAAGATTCAAATAAAGTAATATAACAAGATATCATTATAATTAGGAAAATCTTATCACATAAAATATATATAGGTGCATTCATATTTGCCCATTTCTCGCGACGTCAGAGAGGTGTAATGCTTAATTATGACTCTAAACAAATACAATTTCAACATTTATAATCTTATTTTACTCTTAAATACAAAAGCTAGCCCTTTGATAAAACCAAGAACATAGATATTCAGTTCGGAAGTGACACACTTTGAAAGTGTGTTGTGTTTAAAGTGGGGTTTGCAGGGATGCTTTGCTTACAAACACATGTAGTGTGTTTGTCTATTTCATGTGTTCCTTAGTCAGGAAATCCATTAGAGACAAAAATAAACCTTAAGACTGGCCTTACCCACATGAACAAAAATCAGGATTTATTCCAATCACCTCCTGGATGATGATTAACGGTCCGTCCAACCTTTGAACCTACTGGTTGCAAGGGAGGTGTGCAGGAGTGGGTGTGGAATATGGCACTCACTCACAAAGTCACATCCGACGGGAAATTATAGGGGTAAATATGTAGCTTCCGATTCTTTTTCTCCTCAAGTTCATTCTCAATATTTATTTTTCTCAAAAATCGGTCTTATCAATATTTTTGTCACCCATCATGAATCTTTAATGGTTCGCCCCTGATGAATTAGTAACAAATAAAATAAACAATGCAGATTGAAC
The DNA here is from genome assembly GCA_949316495.1 of Amphiduros pacificus. NCBI lineage: Eukaryota > Metazoa > Annelida > Polychaeta > Phyllodocida > Hesionidae > Amphiduros > Amphiduros pacificus. The sequence continues at coordinate 13,648,294 of OX439003.1, read as the reverse complement.
CTGAGCATGAGCAATACTACACAAATTGCAAATATGTAAAATAACATGCAGACTCCTCGTCCCCATGTTAATAATTGCAGAACCATTTATATACAACTGTAAAAATCAACTTGCCAAAAAACTGAATACTGTTGACAGATTGCTGATTGCAAATAGAAGGTCCCTCCATGAGGTGTGCCAGTCCACGTGAACTGTAAAAAGCTCCCCTTTCTATTAGTTCAATAATGGTCACTCTGGGAGTTTGTGTTGCATATTGTCATAGGCTTTCATTGCTTTCCGAACTCATCTTTAACACTTTTTCATTTCTGATCTTATTTGCGTGAACTAATTCAACTCCATTATTTCATATGCATTTGAAATAATGGAATTGCTTGGCAATAATGTCTTTATGCTTTGCGTTTCATATCTTCAAAGAAACAAATCTCAAGGTAACTGCTGTTGCTGTGGTTGGTAAGTAAATTTATTCCAAATATTGACTTTCTTCAATTACAAATTACTTCTTTTTCTGGTTTATACTATGCTCCATAACAAGATCTCTCAAACAAAGCAGTCCCTGTGTCATTGGTGAAAAAGTGCATCAAAATCGGATACAAATCATCACTAATCATAAGAACGGACTGATTGGAGGATAGATGAATATTCATACAGATTCTGGTCTGCCCTAACAGTTGTGCTGATTGGTGAGCGCCAATGTCACACTGATCACAGGTCATGACCTGATGGTGGTAAATTCTGATTGGATAATACTTGGTGTTGATCAGTATGCTTGACGCCGTGTGGAGTTACTCAAATATAGGACAATGACGACAGTAGTGGAAAGATGGAACGACTTACATTACTACCGAAAAAATGTATGTTATTCAACAACAACAAAAATGAACAAATTGTTTGTCATATCTCCACAAATGGTTACCCCAGCTTGTTGCTTTGATCTATCTTATTTATAGTCAGACACCTGCAAAGCTCAGTGTTTATGCTCACACTGTACTCGCTTCCCTGTGAGCTCCGGGTACTCTAGCCTGAGGCAGGCGGGGCACAGGGGACAGGTCAGGCCCTGACTGGTGACTGTCATCTCTACCCTCAACACCAGGTGGCACACCTCTTCCCAATGTTGCACCGGTTAGGTTAAATTATGATTTTTGGCCTCTTTGTTTACCAGCTGCTAAAGGTTTCAGCAGGAGTGTGTGCAACTCACACACAGAGATAAATTTGAGGCTAGAATTGCAAAGCTAAATACGTGACTCTAGCTGTCTATGCAGAATATATTTTTGCACTTCGTTTCCATGTACTTGATCCAGATGGAAAGAAAGCCCGGTCGCCAAGAGGCATGGAACATCACGGCCAGATCTATGCTTTGGAATGATATCACTATATTAAAGATTTTAAAGATTGAATTCCAAATCTATAAAAGATCTGAAATATTTATAGATTTATATGACATTTCAAGCGGAATTCCAATCTAATTAGACAATCACACCACCCACGCTTTGTTGTCAAAATTTATTTCCATTTAATCTATATTGCCTCCCAAAATAATTATACAGGTCTTAAAGCATCGACTCTAGGTCTATGTACAGGACCTACTTTCCTCAGTCTGCCATAGCACACAAGCTTCATAAACAGCAGAAGCCAAGTATACTGCTATATCTTCCAAAAATGACATGTGACCACTGCCAACACCACACTGTTCACAGAGTATATATAAAGAAGCTAAGTTTACTGGATAATCTATGAAACTCCAAAACTTCACTTAAAGTGCCCCCAAGATGAGGAGATGAGGGTGAAGGTCACTGACGATTCTGTCTGAAGGTCATACCGTGCACAATTGTGTGGAAATGCCACACACAAAATAAAGCTTTATACTCATTCTATAATCTCTGAATCCATAATATAATGGGAGATTAAATGGAGATTAACTAACCATTATTATGATCACCACTATCTCATTTTCATTTAATCATTGATATAAAGTTAAATACATCATTAAACACTAAACACTATATCTGTTGTTAAATGCCGCGAGAGCAAGATGTTTAATGCAATGTTACAAAATGTTAGCAAGGTGACTTAATTGTCACATGGGCTGTTCCACACAATACAGCAATTAATCAACAACGTGCATAATACGCTTGACCGGGATTTAAACAGGCTTTGTGTGGGACCAGTACAGTGTAACACTGTGTAAGCAGTTCCTCGCCGACAGATCGATGACCGATAATCAATCAGTCTGTCTGCCCTGCAAACCACGAATTCCGCTCATGCTCCGTACTGTTTAACACTTGAGGTGTACCGTACCAAAATTAACAATGAACATAAAATGTTTTGGTGCCAAAGCGTATGGTATAAATGGGGATAACTGAGCCAAGATTGAGATATTAATGAACTCTTGATAATCAGTGACTTGACGACTAACAAGAGTCTAACAGTTGTCTGTGTGTGGGGGGGGGGGGGGATAAATGAAGCGAGCACAGTACAACACTAAGGTCATGAACATCAATAATATCCTATTTTTTGTGTTTTATTTGTTTGGGGTTTTGAAATTATTCAGTCATTTCATGTCGAGACCTACGTGTAGATAAAGTGCTGCCTCAGCGAATTGTCATGTCGCAGGTCCTTGACCTGACAACCCACCCAGTCACAGATTTACAAAACAACTGGTTAACCCTTTATTCGCTGCTTCAGCTCATAATTAGTAAAATGACTGGACTCTTACCAACCGTGCCACGGCCATGGCCTTCGATACGTTTGGGCGATAGGTAGGTCAAAGTGACCAGATTAAATAAATCATTCTCCAAAAAGGTATAATCATGTTGAACAGGATAATAGTGGTGTTATTTGTTGTATACTGTAAAATATTGTATTTATTTCACTTGCAAATAAACCTTCAAAATAGATGCGAACCACTGGAGTAGAGAACATGCGTGTGGGAGTAAAACGTTGAATAGGGTGAAGTCGCGAGTGCATTTACAAGGTTTGTGTTGGCGGCAAAATCGTTTATGATAGTGGTGGCCATGCTGTGAAACCACTTAAAACATGGTGGCTGAAGATTGGGGAAATGTCCTCAACATCACTTGTGGGTGTATCACGTAATGAACAGCATTTGCTAAGTTATTCAATAATAATTTATGTCAAAACATTAACATTGAAATGCTTAAAATAAATTGAATAATACCTGTGCATGTCATGTATTTAATCATTGGGTTGTTCTTGTCGCTTGGGTGGCAATATGAACATCTCAGTGAAGTCTCACATGCAACATATCCTGATCAAACTCACTGTGCCATTGTTAAAAGATAAATATACTTCTTATTGAACTCTTTTATCCTTAAACCCGGCAATACAAGAAAGAATATAGTTTTTAAATGCAGGCGCCATTCAGCTTTTGTTCTATGGGGGTAAAAACAAACTTAGGCATAATCTGACCATAATCTGACCATAATCTTTAATCTTTTATTTGTTTCTCATGGGATAGCAGTTTGCATGAAATCAATCTTGTTTCAGAGGACTATTAACATATACCCTCCTGTGAAAATCTCAGGTCAATTACCATTTTCCTGGAAACAAGACACTGTGGCGGTACAGACCAGGCATCTATTCAACGATCTGTCTTTAAAAAGGGAACTGATAGATGTTTTGGACAGCTACCAAATCCTATTGACAGTACAGATGTGATAAGCCCATCTCAACCCTCAGAACCGCTAAATATAACCTTACTTTTTTCCTTCCTGGGTTTTTTCCCTTCCCATACTTATTCACATCATTCTACATAATCATTTATCCCATTCACATGCTTTCTTAGCCAAAGTTTCTCAGTTTCTCTATTTTTAGACTTGCCATTTACAGTATGATCGTGCCTTATGTGGCAGCCATCTCTATGTTGATGGTGCATGCAATCTAATGATAAGCTTCGAGGAACACCACTCGTTTAAGCCAGCTGATCTGAGACACAGCAACATGATGCTCTGTAATATGTAAATTTATAGCCTGGTGATATCACATTGTCTCCAGATTGTGGAATTCAACTGAGATTAGATGCACGGAAATGGTGAAGGAAGCAGAGCCAATTTCACATCTGTGCATACCTCAATATGCTGAGGAGTATCAGGGTTGCTTGGAAAGTGGACCTGGGTTGTCTGTGAACTGTATCAGGGTTGCTTGGAAAGTGGACCTGGGTCGTCTGTGAACTGTGTCAGGGTTGCTTGGAAAGTGGACCTGGGTTGTCTGTGAACTGTGTCAGGGTTGCTTGGAAAGTGGACCCGGGTTGTCTGTGAACTGTGTCAGGGTTGCTTGGAAAGTGGACCTGGGTTGTCTGTGAACTGTGTCAGGGTTGCTTGGAAAGTGGACCCGGGTTGTCTGTGAACTGTGTCAGGGTTGCTTGGAAAGTGGACCTGGGTCGTCTGTGAACTGTGTCAGGGTTGCTTGGAAAGTGGACCTGGGTCGTCTGTGAACTGTGTCAGGGTTGCTTGGAAAGTGGACCTGGATTGTCTGTGAACTGTGTCAGGGTTGCTTGGAAAGTGGACCTGGGTCGTCTGTGATCTGTGTCAGGGTTGCTTGGAAAGTGGACCCAGGTTGTCTGTGAACTGTGTCAGGGTTGCTTGGAAAGTGGACCTTGATTGTCTGTTAACTGTGTCAGGGTTGCTTGGAAAGTGGACCTGGATTGTCTGTGAACTGTGTCCGGGTTGCTTGGAAAGTGGACCTGGATTGTCTGTGAACTGTGTCTGGGTTGCTTGGAAAGTGGACCCAGGTTGTCTGTGAACTGTGTCAGGGTTGCTTGGAAAGTGGACCCGGGTTGTTTGTGAACTGTGTCAGGGTTGCTTAGAAAGTGGACCCGGGTTGTCTGTGAACTGTGTCAGGGTTGCTTGGAAAGTGGACCCGGGTTGTCTGTGAACTGTGTCAGGGTTGCTTGGAAAGTGGACCTGGGTTGTCTGTGAACTGTGTCAGGGTTGCTTGGAAAGTGGACCCGGGTTGTCTGTGAACTGTGTCAGGGTTGCTTGGAAAGTGGCCCTGGGTTGTCTGTGAACTGTGTCAGGGTTGCTTGGAAAGTGGATCTGGGTTGTCTGTGAATTATGTCATGGTTGCTTGGAAACTGGATCCGGGTTGTCTGTGAACTGTGTCAGGGTTGCTTGGAAAGTGGACCTGGGTTGTCTGTGAACTGTGTCAGGGTTGCTTGGAAAGTGGACCCGGGTTGTCTGTGAACTGTGTCAGGGTTGCTTGGAAACTGTATCCGGGCTGTCTGTGAACTGTGTCAGGGTTGTCTCTGAACTGCGTCATGTCGATTTCTGTTTCTCTTGACATTGAATAACAAGTACCGCATTGGTTTTATTCAAATTTGCACAGATGATTCACAAGGGTTTTGAGTAGTTGTGCTTAGGATTTCATGTAAATCGAATAAGACAGAGGCATAACAATCTCATCAGGAAATGGTCAATATTTCCACCAAAATGTTATAAAATATCTTTTTCACGAATTAATTTTAAATGACTTTTGCAGTACTTTAGCACAGAGAATCGCATAATCTCTCTACACCTCTCTGCACATGGGCCTATACCTACTGGGTGGTGAAGACATTTTGTTGTTGGGTGACGAAGACATTTGGCAAACGTAACAAAAGTTGAAACACACTTTTCAGGATTATGAATGGTCGACAGCACAACACTTTGATAAAACAACTTTAGAGATAAATATTTCAAAATATATAATTCTGTCTTTCCTTACTCCATAAGTATTGTATTTGTGAAATAACATTTGCACTGTACCATCAGGCTGAGTTCCTGTCTTGAAAGGTTACCGAAATATGTACCGAGAGGGTTTGGATATTTCCTTATTGGGAAATAATTAAACAAAGTATTAAATCAATGGCAATCCTGCTTGGTGAACAATTGAATTTATGACAAATTAGGAATTAAATTATATGGGTTATAGAAATTCCTCCAAAACATGATTTAAATTTTCTTTGCAGCTGCACGAGTGACTCTGAAGGCAATTAAATTTACTTTTGCTGAATTTCATTGGCACATGTTCAAATAATAAAAAAAGAAATACATCTAAATTAAGTAGAAAGTCTTTGGTATGGAATCAGTGTTGGATATTTAAATGTTAAACTGGATACTCTTGCATTTACTTTGTTACCGAGAAATCATAATGGAAGCCTTTAGCTGTTAATATCATATTCATGGGAGGCATTTCATTGTATATATATAATACATATACAGAGTAGCATGGGACACTGCACTTTTTGATGACATCACACAAAGTTAAAAAGGCACCCAGTTTATTCTGTTGTGTCCCAGACTTTGTCAATCCTCTACCTCCTGCAGTTGGTAATAAGTAGAGCAGTTGGTGTGGAGTTAAGGTTATTCTGATTATCATGTTTCATCTGCAAATCATGTTTTTCTCTGTGTATGACCTGGTTTTCATTGATTAATGTTCCTTTACAGTTTGATTCTCATTTCAATAACAGAAGGCAAAACATAATTTCAATCATAATCTCACTTGTCACAAGCACACAGATACTTGTTTCAGCTTTTAAAAGACTGGAGAGAACAATTCTTACTTTAATGAACTGGATATAGATGCTAAGAATTAATCTCTAATTCTGATGCGCAACTATTTGTTTACAAGGAATCAAAAGATGTTTACAGTAGGTACCATGATTTGGCTATTATGCTATTCAGTGTATTTAGGAGTAATCGAGATATGGAAACACAGCATATGGTATTATTGGACGTCCACATCTTGACACACTCTACGTGATAAACGTCATCAGTTTATGTGCACATGGCAGTCTCATACTGGCGCCACTAAGGAATAACAATATTTTAAAATCATAAAAGTGAAAAATTGTTAGCATACATGTTTGTTTGTGTATGATTTTTATAAATTTTATTTGGGAAATAATTACATTGTAGATAATGCTGATTCTATTTCTGAAAGGTCGACTATAAAAAGTGTCAATAGACTGAAAACCACCATTCTTAACAGCCCAGTATTATTTCATTTTTAGAGAAATGTGAGAAATGTGCTTCTGGTCTTTAACCGTCCAAGATATATATATATATATATATATATATATATATATATATATATATATATATATATATATATATATATATATATATATATATATATATATATACATGTAGCTTGCCCAGGAAGCCATTAAGATTTGTGAGCACAGCTCAGAACCTTTGGATCACACAACATAATATTATGTTAGCCACTGACAAGCATATTAAAATCATACTTCTACAGTGATATAACAAATAGACTGTACACCAAATACTACCTTATATCTTCTATAGGCCCCATGAAAGTTTCTACATTTATGGAATAATTCTAAAGAAAGAATCTATGAAGGCTCATTAACTTCAAATAAAATAATTGCATGATGATTTGCTATTGTTGTGTTCTGTTGACAAACTTTCCACCGTGTATTGCTGTGTTCTGTATTTAATCTGATTGTGCAGTATCACAATACTGGTTCTGATAGATGGAAAATGGATGCTCCGTCCATCTCTGTCTACAACTTGTATATGTTGTGTAATCATCATATTATCAACCATAAGTATCTTCAGCATCACTAGAAATGGGAGACGTTGAACATGAAATAGGTAGTACAAGACCTCCTATTGCAGTGGGTACATGGCGTCACTTTTACACAGCATAAATGGCGCCAAAATTAGAACACATTCTCCAATTTATGCACATATTGATGAAATAATTTTAGCGTCTTAGACTCTTATTGCAGAAAAGATAAATAGATGTATGAAAATATGCAGATAGATATCAACTATTTGACTATTTCAACATTTTAAACATTTCTTGTCGCCTAATCTTTTTTCTATTACATATCTGGACATTTTCTTAAAAGAAATTTAAAAGAACGTATTGGATCAATTTATAGTCCATCAATTTTCATCTTTTGTACAACCACGTCCAAGCACTTTTAACCAAATTTAGCTTGTTAATTATTTTTCTATGCAGAATAATATGTACTTTCATAGATTAATCACTCATAGATTGTTATTATAGATATTGTTTCAAAATAGCTTAGTATATCATAAATTCCTCTAATTTCCTTTGTAGATTGGTCCAAAAGTGATAAATTACTCTATTAATCATGGATTTCGATGAATAAAAACACAATGAGCTCGTTTTTGAAAAATGTAGATGACTGAAAATTGAAACCTATAGCAAAATCCATGGAAATAGAAGTTCCATTTTCAAGGTCATTTAAAGGTCACATCAAATCACTTGGAATCTTTGATAAAAATAGCCTACAAAGGTCCACATTAAATCATGTAACATTTCAACGTGTATCCCACACATTAAACATATTATAGGCCTATGTCTGTCATTTCCACTGATGGGAACCATTAAATAAACAAATGAAAAATAAAACATTCATCTAATCCTTAATCCTGGAGTTAATCTGATATAATTTACAAGTGACAAAATTCGTTTCGCCGGCTTTTGGTGGTTGCACAAATTAACAAATGCGAAAAATACATTTATTTTGTGTACGAACACAGAAAAACAATATTCTTTGCGTAAAAGGCGAATTTATATAGATATTATTTTTTTCATATACGAATTGTCTGTTTTTTATGTAGGGAGGCAGTACTAAAAATTAAATTATTATTACAACATGTGAGTTAAATTCTCACAAATTTATGATATTGACGTATGATGTCTGACATTGTGCCAGATCACCCATTTTGTTGCTGCACTTGTAAAAATGAATACCAAACAAACAAAGAGTAATGTGAATGTTTTGTGCAGTATACAACTCCGACAGGACATCTCAGATTAAAAAAGAACTTAGCTTCTCAGATAACAACAAAACATTGCCGTCTTTAGTTAAAATAAACATATGCTTTTCTACGTTCCTGATACTTTGTTTGCTGCGTAAATACCATTTCTCATTCATATGGATCACATTTCTATGCATCAGATCTACTCTGTCTGTAGATGTAAGTTGAATATATTCATATGCGGTCAGAAAGATAAACACAATTCTTGTTATCTGCTTCCCATTTGTTCAGCTGATTCATTTGCAGTCAATTGGAGATGTTTATGATCAAATGTTCACAGTGTAACTCTTTCGATAGCCACTCACTAAAGCTATATTTAAATTAAAAAATCTACAATGTTTTAATCTACAATGTTTTAATTGTTAGAATGCATGTTGCTTCAAATGGTCTGCTTTCTATCATTTGGGACTACTTAAATGATTGGGACTACTTAACATGCTTGGCCAAAGAACTTTGTTGATAAGACTGTATTTCCAATCCCTTTTACCTCTTTTCCCTTGCAAGCAAGCTATACTTTGTTGATCTGACCTGTGTCAAGGTCAAGGTCGTCTGAAGGTCACTCTGTTACCCTTAAAGAAGGTAATTTGATATTCAAAGTGCCGATTTGTACCGAGTGATGCCTCATATTGTCTGAATCTTGTGTTAACTCATTTTTGAAAATCTAGTCCATTGGGACTCTTTCGCCTGGGGGGTTGTCATACATATTCATTTATATCATTCCAACAGTTTGATTACGAAATCCGTCCTAATTCATGTGTCAAATCTATATTAAATTTAGAGTGTCAAAAATGTATTTTCAGGAGGGCGTCAGCATACAGAACTCCTGTTTGCAGAACTGATTGTCACCGACCTGATATTAAACTATCTCAAAGCTTTTATTTTTGCAATGATAAGTGAATATAATTGAACACATCCTCTTCCCAGAGAAAAAGCAGATATGTGATAATTTAATAATAAAATAATTATATAGCGCTCTATCCGACAAGGCTCAATGCGATTTTGCATATAACAGTTTTATGTACAGTTAGAGTTAGGGAATAAAATGGGGAAATATAAAGAGTGAGTGCTAAAGGGTTAGGGAATAAAATGAGGATATGTAAAGAGTGAGTGCTAAAGGGTTAGGGAATAAAATGGGGAAATATAACGAGTGAGTGTTAAAGATTTAGGGAATAAAATGGGGAAATATAAAGAGTGAGTGTTAAAGGGTTAGGGAATAAAATGGGGAAATATAAAGAGTGAGTGTTAAAGGGTTAGGGAATAAAATGGGGAAATATAAAGGGTGAGTGTTAAAGGGTTAGGGAATAAAATGGGGAAACTCAAAGAGTGAGTGTTAAAGGGTTAGGGAATAAAATGGGGAAATATAAAGAGTGAGTGTTAAAGTGTTAGGGAATAAAATGGGGATATATAAAGAGTGAGTGTTAAAGGGTTAGGGAATACAATGGGGAAATGTTAAGAGTGAGTGTTAAAGGGTTAGGGAATAAAATGGGGAAATGTGAAGAGTGAGTGTTAAAGGGTTAGGGAATACAATGGGGAAATATAAAAACTGAGTGCTAAAGGGTTAGGGAATACAATGGAGAAATATAAAGAGTGAGTGTTAAAGGGTTAGGGAATAAAATGGGGAAATATAAAGAGTGAATATTAAAGGGTTAGGGAATACAGTAGGGAAATATAAAGAGTGAGTGTTAAAGGGTTATGGAATAAAATGGGGAAACACAAAGAGTGAGTGTTAAAGGGTCAGGGAATAAAATGGAGAAATATAAAGAGTGAGTGTTAAAGGGTTAGGGAATAAAATGGGGAAATATAAAGAGTGAATATTAAAGGGTTAGGGAATACAATAGGGAATATAAAGAGTGAGTGTTAAAGGGTTTTGGAATAAAATGGGGAAACGCAAAGAGTGAGTGTTAAAGGGTCAGGGAATAAAATGGAGAAATATAAAGAGTGAGTTTTGAAGGGTTAGGGAATAAAATGGGGAAATACAAAGAGTGAGTGTTAAAGGTGTGGAATAGTTGATACTGACCTGGGAGGGCTATCCGGGCCAGGAACATTGTCCACCATCCATGCTTATTGGTCTTGACATAAGTGATCTCTGAAATGGCTGAGGGCAAATCACACTCCTGCAGCATTAACACGACAAACTCCTTCTGTAGAGATATCATATCCACTTCAGAAACTATCACTTCACAACAACTCCATGTGAACCTTAGAAACTCCGGAGACACAACTAAAATGGTTTTTAATGAATTTTTTACTCCGTATAGTATTCCTTGGGTTGGTGATAGGTTAGCGCTTATGTCACGCTCCGAGCAACAACATTTAAATCCAAGAGTTGGAGATTCCAATTTCTCCACAACATTGAGGACCCAGTCACGATCGCTGCTGTGGTACAGGAAGAACACATGGTATTGGGCAGTATCATTTAGTGGAGGAGCCAACACCTGCAATCACAAAAAAGATGCAACACCATATAAATCAAGAGCGGAAATTCCTCTTAACAATATTAGATATAATTATAGAACTCAATTCATCATCGTCATCGTCGTTGTCTTTATCATCATCATTCCAAACATGGAACGTATTTAAATTTATCATAATGTTAAAATATATGAAAAAGACCATCTTAAGATCAGCATCATTAATGATTATAATTCTCTCTGTATAAGCTAAATGAAATAAATACTGTAGTCAAATATCATATAAGAGCTGTCTATTTCTGATGCTAATGACTTCAATCCTGTGCTGAAAGCCGAGGAAACCATTACATTTTATTTTATCTTTCAAAAGATAATTAATTCCATACAACTGGGAACTGACAAGGTCATATGCACCAGTGATCGGCAGTGATATTTTAGTCACCAATATATACTAAACCAATATTAATTGCATGAAAATAATATGTTGGGCTTTTAGAATGAGACATATTTTAGTGAGATGAATCTTGAGTGTGACAATGTAGTGTGTTTTATTATATCTATATAATAAAACAAAAGAAAGATGCATAGTAACATTTCGAAAAGAGCAGGGCATTATGTCCCGGTGACAGGCATGTGACCCAGAAGACACCAAACAGTGCTGAAAATGTCTTTAATACACACAAATCAAATGAAATCAAATCACATCTATATAGATTTAGACTAGATTCCTCAGTTCACACCAGATAGTCTGGGTCCCTTGAGAATATATTCTTTGTTTCACATCAAACCCCCTCTTGTCACTATAAAATAGATTTCTTGGTCCACAGCCCGAGATAATAGCCCGTAATAAATCTTTTAGTGTGAACAGAAATGTGCATTCATCTCTTTAGCTTGATATATACATATTTATAAGAATATATCAAATGTATAAATCTGTGGAGCCCTTAAGAAAGTTTCAAGATTGTAGGAAGTTCTTAGTATACTGAACCAGCTTATTTCTGACGACTGAATGTAAAATTATCATTTTGATACTGACTGATGATTTTCCTAATCTTCTCCACAGTCACCAGTCTATTGAATGAAAGTTTTTTTTTGTATATAGCTCTTAGAGCTGTAAGAAATTTATGTTATAAGAAAGGCTCTGTTGGCACAGACTGTATACTAAGTGAACGGAGACGACGAGGGCCAGTGTGCAAACATTTATACGTCACCCAGCCCTGGGGTTCAGCCAGCCCAGTATTTCTGTGTATATGTGACATGTGTAGCAGTGTTGAATTTCAGTGACATGTGTAGCAGTTTTGAATTTCAGATCAGGTTGCAGATCCAGGGATAAGGTGTGGGAATTAGGTCACACGTGTCTCGACCTCCACCACAGGCAGCCAGAGTGATATCACCACTTTTATATAGGTTAATACTTAGTATATTGGACAGAGAGTGGTTGGGACTTTCTCTTGTGCCGTGAAAACAAATAAACACTTTTAACATTTTGAAAGACAGTGGAATTACAAGATGACATGTGAGACACGACATTCAGCTCAATTGAAATTAGTGGTGGTATTATAACACAGAATTTTGGAGTGATATCTACTTCTGAGGGGCCTGCAGATCACACGGACCTGGCTGTCAGTGTCACAGACCAGACTGGTGGACACCTCAACTGCATAAATAAACATAGAATTGAAATGTTTTTTTGTAAATGTAGAATATATGCCAGTCAGTGTCGTCTACATTTATGGCAACTTCAAAATGATGGGAAAATATAAATATCATTTTCAAAAAGGAAACTGTATACAAATTCTTTAAAAAAAAAAGACTTTCTTGTTATTGTGGTCCATGGAATGACAGATCAGTTTACTCTCATCTTGTTTGATTTACATCTGGTTCCTTCTCCTCCCCTGCTCCCTTGCACAAATCTTATAACAAGTTTTCACAGAGGTCTCAGTGTTGGCAATATCCGAAATATTAACTAAGTAATATATGTTTTGTTTAGAGACAAAGATTATATGCATTGTTATGAGAGAACAGCATAACCTCATACAATGTTTGGCAGTCTTTCTAAAAGGCTATATGCAATGTCATCCAAAATCTAACATGGAACCCAGGCGGTTTACCCAGGATCAGTCTCGCATTAGATAATGACATTCTGTTGTGAATGTACCGATAAAAATAATTCATCGGAACCTGGAAAGAAATACTATTTATTTGTTTAGAAACAAAGTTTATTGACTGCACATTCCCGTTCTACTTTAATGTTTGACTGCCAATATTCTAGGGGACATTTTATATGATCCCTCTCCCGATATTTCACAATGCTATCATTTTGAAATGCAAAACACGCAGCAGAGTACACACGATATATTGTTTCCATGCTTTCCATTAAATATTTTTTATTTGATTTATTATTTTTAAAAGATCAGTTCCAGTGCCCCCTAGTGAGAAAAATCTGTCAGACCCTTTAATGAAAAATAAATCTTTCCAAGTTTAGTTGAAATTTAGTTGATCTCTATCCACTTAGTTTTGTAAAGGAATTGATTAAGAAGTAAAAAAATACACAACCAAAGATAACACAATCACAGAATGTCGTGACTAAGTTAAGAGAGGTATTTCAGAGTATTCACATTTACGCACTCATTATCCGATTAGGAGATAGATGAAAAGAATCAATAAGATTTTAATTTATTTAAATTAACGACCTTTTCAGCACAATTTAGGCTATATCAGCTTAGATATAAACCTCTTGCTGAGACCAAATGCCTTACTCTTTTCGAAGATGCTATATTGAAAAAAAGTTCACGTGAGATGGTGATACCCAACAAATCTCACGGATCACCAAGAAGAGGCGGTTGACATTGAGAAGAATGACTCAGGGTCATATAAGTGAGTCACATCATGCGGCGACTAGGGGGCGCTGGGATTGATTGAATGCCCACTATGGCCTGCAAAGTCAGTTGTATCATCAAAAATGAATTCTGTGACAGTTACTTCCTCGTTGGTGCCGCTACAACAGACCTTGATCTTTCCACTGACCCACAAACCGTAAATCAATGCAGAAGCTAGCCAATCAAACCATTTCTGAAACATTTGGAGTTCAGTCTGTCTTTTTCCATGATATATCAGTAATTTTAAGAGGCGATATGTTACTCTCTTTAGCAGATACCGGGTTTATACCAGGTTCTGCATGTATCGGCTAGAGCTGACTATGTGAGTAAAATCAATAACTCACTTCCACATTTCTAGTGCCCAGTTTCCATGATTCCAGAAGCCAGTCACATGTGACAACATGGCCAATTGGTGTCAATGTTACACAGTTTGTTGTAGGAGGCGGGAAATGTAATGAGCATAAACAAGACTCCACCAACTGCAAAGCTGAATGTCAATCGTATGCTAATGTACGGCCCAGAATTCCACAAGTACAAGGCAAAACTCATAGGGAATCTGAAAAACTAAGATAGTATCGAAATCGTGTGATCAATGCAATGTCAATTTTCCTTTTTCTTATATGCAACTGAAGGGATGAAAGCTTAAATCACAACTTTGGATGAGATCATTTTATTCCATGTATAACGTTATCAATGTTACTTTTATGACCTGGAAGTGTGAATATTTCTGATCTGTGCCATCTAATCCTTATATTCAGTGTTTCAAAACTTAACCTAGCCTTACCTTGATTAATATTTCTGCTCAAATCTGAGATCACTTGTACAAAAATCAGAAAAAGCCTGTGATCCAATAGAGAGAATTATAGAAATCAATAGTCCCATAGAATACTGTAAACCTGTGCTGCTCAGTGGGGTGTGGCAATGTTATGTGACATGGTATGTGACTCTACCTCGCCATGCAGTGTAGGCACAACTGGCAGATGTGGTATGTGTCTCTACCTCGCCATGCAGAGTAGTACAAGGCAATACTAGCAGACATGGTATGTGACTCTACCTCACCATACAGAGCAGGTAAAACTTGCAGACGTGGTATATGACTTTTGAGTGGTGATAGGAAAGTCTTTTGCACATTTTTGTGGTGATCATTGTTAAGATTTCTTTACCACTGCACCAGATGGATTTTTCAGCTTGGCTGATGTGGGCCCTCGGAGTTACTTCGAGTTTCACTATCATGACCATATAGGCAAGAGGGAAATTAATATCTTCCACATGAAAAGTCATGATGGAGTACACCTGATAGCAAGTTAATGGACCAGTATTTCAACATTCTATGACAAAACGTAACCGTTATCACATAAACAAGTAATGCGGGTATCTGGCCTGGTAATGTACTAAGCCACGCGTAAATAGGCATGGTGATGAGTGACAAGTATGTGTAGGTTACATGACTCACAAGACATGAAGTAACCTTACATGACTCACAAGACATGAAGTAGATGTAGGTTACATGACTCACAAGACATGAAGTATGTGTAGGTTACATGACTCACAAGACATGAAGTAGATGTAGGTTACATGACTCACAAGACATGAAGTATGTGTAGGTTACATGACTCACAAGACATGAAGTATGTGTAGGTTACATGACTCAGAAGAGATGAAGTAGGTGTAGGTTACATGACTCACAAGACATGAAGACATTTTGACTTATTGTTTTCATGCTCAACGCCAAACTGGGCCATTGATATTGGATATGCAAAGTTTAGCATTGTCGGGTAAGAACACCTGAAAGAAATTTTGACCTTGACCTTACTATTCAGGTCAACAGGGAAATGATTAGTATATGAAAGGATCTGTGGCAATCAAGAAATGTATTTGAACCTTTTCCTGTGTACAAAGGTACACAATTCTAGACGGGTGAACTCTTTTGCAATTTTATCATGTAGCATGCATGTTTGGTGCAAATGCAGACATTCTGGGGGCAAATTGGCGCGCCCACGAGGACTGACACATGAAGGCTGTTTGTTTGAATCTCAAAACGTTGGTTTCGTGAGGATATACCAGTACAGAATAGTATGAATACAACCTTTCTATTTTTATATGTAGAAAACGATAACGAGGCAGCAACGATAAGTTATCAGTGAAAATATACTGTATTACATTGATAGGACAAAAAGGGCCTATATATTTTACAGTCTGATAAAAATGTCAACATTATTTTGTTAATGTTTCCAATCAAACAAACTTTTTCTCTCCCAAAGTAGTGATTAAATAATTTGTATGCTGTTACATGTTTATAGTTTGTGTCAATTTTGCCTCAAAAGACAGATCTGATTGGCTGCTGTCATAAATAATCCGATAGGCTTGTACACTTTATGTCTGAACACACTGTCCACCATCGGCACCATATCGCCCTCTGGCGGAGTTTGATGTCTGATAGCTCTGTTGTTCTTTCCTGGTAGTTGCCATCCTGCAACTGCTTATTTAGCCTCATGATGCATTTATATTTTTGTAGCCCTCTCAAGCTTTAGAGTGAAAGTTTCAGCAGTGTAAATGTACCCTGACTTTAAAGATCACTGCCGGCTGATACCACTGGTAACTGCCATCTGTGCAGATAAATGTCTGCAAACAATTTGGAATGTTCTCTTCTGCATCGTTGTGTGCAAATAAGCCCCTCTAATGCTCAAAAAGAGATCAATGAATACATGCTCAAGGTTCGTCTCCGACCAAGTTACTCGACGTTTACTCTTCTAAGCCTGTCAGGGGTCTGGATTGATTTCACTGAGTTCCTATGATACTAAAATGAATTAAATCAAGCAACCAGAAAAGTATCACCTTTCTGAATCTGAAATCAAACTGTATGGTTTTGACATTATTTACAATGAACTGCAACAATATCAAGTCAGTTAGTCCTCATTGGCCAGTTTTATGTTTGTGTGTTTGTTTGGAGTTTAAATGGCCGGGAATTGAACCCATGACGTTTGGATCACCACAGAGAAACTGATGCTAATGCACTTGTGCCGTAACCAACTTCACCACTTATTAGACTCACTGGTAACAGAGAAGCAGAGATATACCTACAATTTAATATTAACTTCTTACAAATATCTACTTCTTAATATTTTCCAGCCTATGACACACACACAAGGTTGACAGTTTTGGCTCATCATCACTAGGAGTTTGAGTTATATTGCATTTGATAGGTGAAGAGGAATGAGTGTATCCCACAATCCCCAGCGGGCCTCTGAGGCATCACAGCCCTAAGTGTTAACTCTGACTGGTCACCGATGCTGCACGCCATGTACCCGCCCTAGAGTGACCCGTCAACAACTAACAACATGACCACTATGTCTGATCGCATTATTCTGTCACCATACACTGATATATGGAAAATTGGATCGGAGGAACTGAGCATGTCCTTGGTGGACCACAAGGTGCAAGGCTGCCACTCTTAGCCTCGACATAATCCAACCAGTCCAGAGAAACCACAAATCTGATTTTTTTTCTCCTTTACCGAATATAGCATTTCAGAATATTTTCATCCAAGAAAACTGCATTTATACGATATTTACAGCCTCGTGAATACTTTTACAGTTACCTTTGATGTGAATGAAACTATTCACACCAAAACTTAACAATGCATGAGTTACTCATATTAGGTAGTCCTATAAACACCATTTGATCATTATCATTGTTTCAATATTATCATTTTTTATTTTACTATTTGTAATTTATCAAAGTTTTCAATGTTCATCTTATTATTGTTCAAATATTTTACTTGTGTATATGTCTATCACCTGTTATAAGAATGATATTATCAAATTATTAATATTTACCCCTCAGTGCTGTATCGCCAAGAAAGCAATGTTTCCCTTATTTATTTTTAGCAGTGCAAAATAATTATATTATATCTAGCGCATTTTTCGTCAACAATTTTGGTACTGTTTATGTTTCCTGACATTGTCTGCTAATTCACAGCTGTTCGGATGAACATTTTTGTTACAGATTATCCCAGCTTGTCTTTTGTATATATTCAAACTACTGTTTACTTAAAAATACATAACCTTGCCTGCCTGGTGAGAACCCAATATGATTGGAAAACTATTTAAACTTGTGAAGCCTATACTTAATAATAGGGCTATACTTAATAATAGGGCTTCCTCGTGTGATAACATTGATATTATATAAGACCATCTACTCACTGTCTTTTTTGGAGCCTTTAACTCAATTTCAAAGAAATCTTTCTTGTCAAGGACACATTACCTTCACACGATTGGCTCTCACCGATTGGAGTCGCCGATGGGTACGGCGGTTTGCCCGGTCCTCCATTTTGTTTCTCCATTTTGTTCCGCCATTTCACCAAAGTAACGGGCACCTGCTGCCTATATCGGACTAACTTACCAATCATGCAAGACCGATGAGTTCAGTGCACATCAGGCAGTAAAATAAAGTGTCAAACGGCAGCATTCAAATTTCTGTCTTCTCTGGTTTTTAAACTGCAATGTGCCTGACACTTTAAGCAGTGATAGTTTTGAATTTTTATGAATGGCTCATGATACATCTATCCTATTTTATCTGGTATGCTTGATTGAGCTTCATTCCCTCCCTGACAAAAAGGGACTGAGAGATTTAGACATTTATGAAATAAATGCCTCAATGGACAAAACCCCCACCTAAGCACACCCGCACATTGCACACTCACAAACCATATGTTATTGTTGGACCTGTCTCATTGGTTAAATTGAGGTTTAAGAGTGGATGCAAACTGGCATTGTGCAGTCAGCGTGAGATCAATCAAAACCGAACCAGGACAGTATTTTCACCATTTCCTTTAAGTATGAGCTATTGAAATTCACTAAAACAAACAAGTGTAAACTTAAAGTATTACAGTTTAGGCATTTCCTTATCACAGTCTAGATCCCTCTAGATCACACGTACCGTAAATCTATGTCACTTTTCCTGTAACCTGACACAAATGATTGATAAAATATTAAACATATATATACATATATATATATATACTCGAGCCAATCTTAGTGTACTAGTGTACTACTGGCATAATAAAAGCAAAATTATAATGACGCAAAAAGGTCTGAGATAGAAAAGCCACAAAAAATCATCTGCCTAGTTGTTAATATATGCACACAGCAAATCCCTCTAAATCTAACCAGTGTTAGCGCTACAAATCACAGCATTTAACAACCACCTCAATGAATATTCTGTTGAGCTATTCCCTGTCATGGGTGTGAGCATATCTGCTGGTGTATACAAACCTATCATCTCTCTGACTGGTTGAGATTTTATAACAGCCACTCTCACTTGTACTGCATGACTCTCTGGAGACCTGCTCACAGACACAGCCCCACTCCCCCAACATTCACAATAACAGCTCCCCCTACATTCAGCTTGTCCAATCGCTCTTCTCGATTACACCACTATTCTTGTGCAAGGTCAAAAAGCCATTGAGGCCCAAACATGTGGGGTTTATGACCATTCACCAAAGCCTACTGCCTTGGTTAACAGATTTTCCAAGCTATCAAGTTCAAACATTGCATTGAGACGGAGGCAAATGTACGTAACCAAGGAGTATTTGTCTTCTGGTTGTTATTCTTTAGATCTTGAGAGCCACTTCCCTATTTTATTCATTTCCCCTTTCCAGATAAAAGGAAAAAACGCATTTATACCAAAGTCAAGACATGCCATACATTCTGGTGCTGCATGAATATTGCATATTCAAGAGAAGGAATTCGTAAAATGGACTGCAACTGTAAAACAATTGAATTCAAGGCAATTATTGTTTACTGTATAATATGTTTTGTCATGAAATTTTACATTTTAATATGTTTTAATAAACACTTCATATATCATTAGTATATTGCAGATATTTGAGACATGGACATCATGAAAAGCCTAACCTTGTTACTGGATTCAATAGTTCCATCATAATGATATCTCATATTATATTACTCTCATCGTTTGCATCAAATAATAAATGAAGCTTTGAATCATCTACACACACATGAAATCTCAGACTAAAAATCTTTACTGTCTTCCAAGGGAGATATGTATTAGATAATTAATGATAATAGTCCAAGAACCGACCCCTACGAAACTCAATACTTCAAAATTTTGAAATTGGAATATTTCAGTTACATATCTTTCTCCCTGTTAGATACCATGTGGAACAGTTATTCATTTTAACCTCAATTCCACATTATACATTTTAGTCTGTTATTTCGACTACCATCATCAATTGTTGCAAAAGCCACTGATAGGTCAAGTTGAACAAACATCACATTTCTACCTTCATGAGAGTCTGCAAATGACGTAATTATATTAGATAATCTGAAACAATGATATCACACTGTTCTGTAAAAATAACTTGATGATTGAACGGCCAGACCGGACCCTTCCTATTGCTTACTGCACATAACCAAGAAATAATTTGGACAGATTAGGTCCAAAATATGTATCATAAACAACCGGATATTTTTATGTAGATTCTATTGTAAACCACTTTAATATGGAACACCAATGCATTACAATTGGTAAGCATACCATTTTGTATCTATACCATGACAATCCAAGTCAGATTGTATGCCCACACACACACCAGTGATATGATCTGACCCAAATCAGCTCCTGAAATCTCTTTGAACATTGATAAATTGTCAGAGAATTCTTTATTTGCCTTAACGTATGGATGAGTGTTGTAGCCCTACATCAGTCCATCAGCACCCAGACATTCTCTGATGAAGTGGCTGGGCCCGGCTTCTGGCTTCCTGACCAACTGTGTCCACTCCTGCGTGCTATTTCCGTGATGGATCACCTGCTCTGCAGTTTTACCACCACTCATCCGCGTGATGCCTTCTTTATGACAGCATCCATATTAATTTGGATAGAAAACATGAAAGAAGCCGACAACCCGTGTGTCCAATCACAGCATTATTTATAGGGCTTCCAGTTATGCTTAGATATATATCAAGCAATGCGGCTGGAGCTATGCATATCTCGTGTGCTTAATTTGACAAGGAATGATAGGACCAATGTAAAAGAAAAAAAACAAAAAAAACCAAAAAAAAACAAAAAACAAAAAAAACAACAGACAGACACAAAAAATATATTTGAATCACATTAAAAAATACCGATTATATTGCTGTAAGAAAAATCTGCATGTAATGACAGATAAGTAAATATCCCAAAACGTGACTCAAACATTGAATAAAATGCCCACGTTATGTAAGACCTCACTCGTGATATTGTTGTATTGGACCAAAGGAATAATTGAACATGAAAACGATTGTCATGACCTTCTATCAACTAATCTGACAAGGTTATCAGATGACGTAGCTCGACAGCCCCCAAGCAGTTGCCATGGTAACTGTACGATATGAATGTCTTAGTGGTCTTCTGTTTCTTGCATTCGGGAAAGACATTCTTCTGACTTCTTCAGCATAATTCCTCTCTTACCATTAAGTTTCATTCAGCTTTATCACATTTTAACATTCCGATGTAGGTGCTTTTATTCTTTCATTTACCAGATTGCTTGCGTCATATCAGGATCTATTATAAGATATCTAAGGAAGGAAACTTCCTGGGGGAGCCCGGGACTGAGACAGTGTTAGTCATCTATTGTAGTTGCCGGGGAGGTCTCATGATATCTGTTATAAAAAGATATCTGTTATAATCACATCTGATAGAGATGGGATTCTATTTTCTCCAATATCACGAAAATCCCCATCATCGTATGATTGACTGGTGACCTACCCACAATGCCTTCTTAAGACCACAAACTGGTGAGGTCATCTAGAAGGTCTTCTGCTTCTATGGGCTAGATCTGGGTAGAATTGAATAAATGGATGTGTTTTTTGCTTTGGGTGAAAATTAATATTAGAAATCATTTTCAAACCGGAAAATTGTCACAGATTCATTCACCTTGCATTTGATATTTGAGAATAATCAGCATATTACTTTTCAGGGGCACATTTAATATAATTTCATGTTTTCTTGTGAATAGTTCAGATTCTTTTTATTTTATTCGGCACATTTGCTTGTTTCAATTTCCATTTCCGACTTTGCTAGTTTGATAGTTAGTATAGCGATAATACCATAATTATGTAATCCCCTAAGCATTTTAGCCTTGACAACCTTCAATTTATCTACATCCCAGCTATTCAAACCATAATTGAAGGTTTGCAAAATTACTGTAGCTTCCTTTCCTGAGCAGAATGCATACAGAACTGTCATTAAGCCACACATATTCAGCATATTCTTCATTTGTCATTCAGATATTATGACATAAACGCTTGGCAAAGAACTGGTTTGAATAATGCAGTCTAAAAATGATAATTTAACTATTTGAGACAACAAGGAAAATTATAAACTTTGTAACAACTTTGTCATATGAGGCAGTGTTCGAAAACATATATTCCTAGAAAGTATCTTCCAGACCCCTGAAATATTTTCATTACATTCAACAAATGATGATATTATTGATATTGTTAATACCTATATTGATAATATATATATATTGCGTTGTTCCCAAACATTGTCTGTTCACAACTGTTGTTAAGGTAATATCTCCCAAACAGAAATGTCTTTACATATTTCTTAATGACGTTCAATATCAATTATAACCCCTGCACCCATTTCAGAAATTGAGAATGCCCTAGGTCTTAAGGAATAATAAGGTTCTGTCTACTCTCAAACCAAAAATGTGTTTTCACAGTGGGTAGAACTTGTAGGTGGGGTGGATTTGTTTGTATGATTGTTCGCTGTTTTAGTTCACTTTTAATATTGGTTCAGTCATTTCATGACGAGGCCTACATATATCAGATATAGTGGCCTTCACCCTTACTAATTCATACATGTCTAAACATTGCTAAACCCTTTAAAGGTTTGTTAAAATACTACTATGAAACATGGTTTAAATGCCGGAAGTTACCTCCCAGAGCATGAGAAGGTGGAATTGAAATCATAGTAGTTGTGAACATCTTGATAAAGATGAACCTAATTACTGTGTAGGATGTTACATAATGTGAATATATCAAATGTACATAGAAAGTAACAGAACCAACAAACCGCCACTTGAAATATACCAAATGGCAGTTGACAATTGGCCTCTGTGGAATGAATGAAAAATAATTGTAATACCAAATATGTTCTTTGTTTTGTTGCCAGCTCTGACACGTTCATATCACAAATATAATTGTATACTGATATCTAGGAATCTATTCTCTCCAATAACTCCATCAGTGATATTCTCTCAGTCAAGTCAAAATAATCAACCTTCACGAGGTTTGCACACGTTTTGTCATTTTTACCTGAGCATGGCTTTAAAAAGTAATTTGATCACCAATCTTCCCGCAAACAGGATCTTGGCTACTTGCTTCACAGCAGATCTTCACCTTATTTCCTCCTTGTCATATGTTGGGTCTTGTAACTGACCTATTCTGTGCTTCCCGCCTGTACCTGACTAGTCAATGCCTTTTTCTGACAGCTGCCCATTCTGTCAGAGAAGCACCTCAGACCTACTTCTTGTTAAAACTTAAGGACTCTGTGCTACCTCTTTAGAATACAGAAAGTCAAATTTGGAGCCTGCAGGTCATTGGGAAGATTACACTCTTACAAGACAGCCATGTTGGTGAGTGCTGACGGGAATAACAATGAGGTCTGACTCAAAATGAGGCTACAGGTCAATGTAACTTGTTTTCCACCGTTCCTTATCTGTGATAAGTCTCAATTTCTGTTTCTAAAAACCTATTCTTCTTAGACATGATTTATCAAGGCTATTGATATTTTAGACAGCACATTTACATTAAATTCAAAGGTTTCATTTCTATTATTGAATAACTGTTATTTAGATATAATCTATTTCCTAGTTATCTTTTCTCTTTGTTTATGAACCCAATCATTATATAATATAAGTGTGGATAAATAACAGACAGCAAAAAAATATTAGATTCGTTTTGAGATTCATTTGTTTTAAACGTCTGAAGTTCACACGCAACCACCCTCATTATTGTAAGTGTCAACCGTACCTATTAATATTGCGTTCGTAACACAAATGCTTAATATCATAAGGTTCAATGTTGCTCATCTGATAATCTACTTAATGCTTGTGCAACTGCCAACTCTTGCCAATTCTTACAATCATTGACAATTAGCCTGTGTATTCATTATTTAGTAATTTAATTGGGATCACATTCTTATGGAAGATCACTGGTTATGTTATCTACTCAATGGTATCTTAAGGCGACCCCATGATCAATACAAAACAATGCCACGTAGTAGATATCTCAAAAGAGATGTGAAAAATCTAAAAAAAATGGAAAGAGGATTGGAGGGGAGGCTTGATGGACGATTTCACTTATAGCTGTCTTTAAGCATTTTTCCAGGCTGTCTGTTGCACACAATGCAGTGCTGTGTAGAACCAGTTGGTTATAATCAGCGGAGACAGTTGAGTGCCTTGGTGTAGACCTCTAACAAGCCTGTCATAACGTTCCCCTGTATAATTTGCCATCCATGCTCTTATTACTGCGCTGTATTGTCGGGCTTCACAATGCGGGGGAAAAAAGCAAACACCGCGGCATGCCTGCACCTGGCAACATCAACAGTTTACTATAAAACCCCCTAGTATTTCTAGAAAGTGAGGAAAGATTTTCTTAATACATAAATCATATGGGCACACACACACACGCTTTATATACAATGTTTAATATCGTTGTTGTGTACCCTTTATTGCCTCTGAAGAAAAGAATCTATTGACGGCCATTTTGCCAAGGTTATCATGCATTGATTGAGGGTGTAGTTCACACGCAACACCTCACTGGGTATTGTCAAAACTGATCCTTATCTATGCACTGAAATATGAACACAATAGATCCCACTCATCACTGTGACCTATAATCTACTATCCTTCAGTAGGTCCGATTCAGAATCAGGAGTTGTGTATCAGCAGATCATTCTTGGCGAGGATTTCCCTCTGTCTGCGGGTCCCACCCCAAGCTTACATGTATGAGCCACGTTGACGCTCCGATGGGGTACCAGTCAATATCAGAGACTGGCATCCTCTATTCTGCTGCGTCGGGACTCTTATCGGAAATGGGCGAATGTGATGGGTATGTGTTTAAGAAATTGTCATCAGGGTACAATATGCACTGGGACAGGCTGTTTATCAACCACCGGGCTAAATGCTCAATGCTGCAAGATCATGCAGTGTTTGACCATTTTGCAACATTCACTGCCATACATATTTTTGTTTGTTTGGGTTGTTGGCATCATTCTCATCATTAAGTCCTTTCATGATGAGATCTACTCATTGCAAATTTCGTGCTACCTCATATTTAGGGACATTTAGGCATGGGACTATGAGAAATTGTCACATGACTTCAATCGTGGCATGGCCGTATCGAACCCATGACCTTTGGATCATCACAGAAGAACTGATACCAGGAGGCTTGTGCTCGAACCAACTGCGCTAAGATGGTCATAGAAAGCAAATTATAAAACACCCTGTCATCAATGACTTTTTATTGTATAATAATGGTTAATTGCTGTAAAGTATATGGCTTCTGATCTGAGCAATACACTCAATTTACCCACAGGTCTGGTGTGCTTTTACCTTTTACTATTATTTACTCTTGACCTATAACCATTTAAATAATGAATTACCTTTATTGTGTTTTATATTCTAACTGCACCAAACAAGCATTGCACTCATTCTCTATCCTTTTTATACTTTTGTACAAAAAAACACCCATTTTATTTTACAAAGTTTTTAACTTCAGTTTTAAACTCTCTTTGATGTATGACCCTTTTAGTTTATCAAATGAACCACTAAAAGAAGTGTCATTTGGGAAACGTACTATTGGAAAAGGTAAAAGCTCATTTTGTATCAACCACGAAGATATCAGTCCTACATTTTAATATCAACCCAGTTTTGAGTCATAATGCTGTAGCTCCATATCTAGGTAGGCTAAAGTCTGATATGATGAATAGTTTGGGTAATTAGAGGGTATATGTTAGGAAAAGTAGACAACTTTGGTACTGTTATAAAGGGGCTTATAATTATCTGTGGGGTCACCAATAATAACAGACATGGTTACAACCAGATTTCTGACTGCTTTGAACTTGGCACTGCAATTGCTGTATATAAAGCTGCGTATCTGGTAGGATGACCTTGGTTGTGTACTGAGGCACTTAGCACTTAGTAGCCTGTCTTCGTTAATTTACATACGAAGTTTCCTGATAACCAAAAAGACAAAGGACCCCCATATCAGTGACCAGGGGCGGATCCATGATTTTTTACCCCGGGGGCTCAAATGTGCTAAGGTAAGGGGCTCCAGTCCCATAAAGTAAGGGGCTCCAGTTTCCAAAAGCCCCTCTAGCCACAGACCTCCGGGAGGCTTTAGCCCCCAAAGCCCCCCGCCTGGATCCGCCACTGGTGACCTCAATATAGATAGCCTTGATATAAATAACAACAATATAGTCTATTGTGTGCCTTTTATAGCTCCTGTCATACGTTTTAAGCCTGAGATCTAATCACCATAATAGATTATTCTCAGTTATCTTGCAACCAAAAGAGCAAAGGGTAATGCATTTGCCCAATGATATTATTATCACTCGGTTTTAAATGGAAAAGGAAAGTGTCGTAATCAAAGAGTTTTGCGATGTTATATTACTGTTGTTCACCAACTCCTGAAATTGTTTCTATGGACACTTTTTTTTAACTGTTTGTAAGTTAATCTCTAATTGGTGAAAATTTAAGTTCCCATCGTCTTGACTCATGTGATTGGTCAAGGATTTTGTTTTTCTTGTCCAACTTCTTCAAATGAGGTCCATCGTGACTTTTTTGTCAAAATTCAAGATGGCCTCCAAATGTAATACTTCAAATAAAATTCTAAATTTAGATTTAAATTGCTAAAAAATACTATTTGACCACAGGATTACACTTGATAGTTACATTATAATTAGATCCAGTAGGCATGGAGGTCCTGGCTGAGAATGGTAGCCAATGTAGCTCTTGGAGTTGGAGAGATCAGGTCAAATCATTCTTATCTTTTCCATTGTCAAAATTGCAAAGTTTAGAAGAAATTGTAGTTCATTGATATCTACTGCCAGAATGCCTCTATTCATATCTGAGTTAAGTGTACATGTAATGCCCAGGTCTGCCAATGACTCAGTTGGCCTAATGATGGAATCACGTATTTCTCCGACTGAAATATTGTTTTTATACTCTGAGGACGACCTTTATACTTCCCTGATGCATATTTCAAACTTACGTCCTGAAGTGTCTAAATCATGTCGACGAGACATCCGCATAAACTTGATAACTTAGTCTGCAAAAGGAGACATGTAGACAGTGACAAAATTGGTCCAAGAAATATATCTTGTGTAGCCCATATCTAATGGATTTCATCGGAAATCTATGCGTTCCAATATAAACACATTATTTTCTATCCTTTCGGCATGACTCTTTCCATTAAAGTACTTTTTCAGTGGTTGGGCATATACCTTCAATTCAATATTTGAGGATTTTAATGATCAGTGGTATTAATTGCGGTGGAGAGACCCAGTTGAATGAGTAGAACAGTCTCAGTACTTTGGAAAAACTTAAATGCATACTATACTTATCAACTTATTCGTTAAGGCTATCCAGTTCAAAGTGAGGCATATTTTAGAATGTATTGCTTTCCCTATCACCATGGATACACAGGTCACTAAGACGCAAGCAACGGGTAACGAAGCAGGAATGTACAGCTATTTCTGTAAATTCATCAACTTACTCAAAGTATGGGTTTATATTTTTGTCAGAAGATTTATTTCGGTAGATAGTCACAAAGGTTTATTTTCTGTCACTTTGTTTTGGACGAGGTCTCCATTAATTTCATGATAAGACATCTCTGAGGGACGATCTGTTTTAGGTTCCCCTTCAAGATCACCAATTACTCGCTCATCAACACTTTAATGCAACTGTGATATCTGTCATTCTGTTTGTGTGATAAAAACAAAAAGTGCAGACTACACTTAGTCTTTTGATTTATTAATCTGACTGTGGCAGTGAAGGATTTCAAACAATCAGGTCTGTGAGGAGTGTGGTGAAAATACATAATGATCACGGGATCATGCCTCATCCACCAAGCCTTTTCATGTGACCATGCCTTATAATGTTGTGGGGAGATTAACATTGGCTCCTATTGAAGAGAAATAGCAGGGCCTTGATGTGAGATTCACAGAAATTGCAACCTTCAATTGAAGCTTTTAAGCAATATGATTTAGGCCCAAAACAATTTCTGTTTTTATCCCAATATTTGGTTATGTCATACCGGCAATGAATGCCATCGAAATGTCACTTTTTTCCCCTCCCAACAAAACTTTAAATCGGTCTACAATGTTGGTCTTCCTGTTACTCCGAAATAATGCTTGTTGATGTGAAAATAATCTTGCCAATCAGACATATTGCTTTGTAAATTTGGTACGAACATGCTCCATTTGTCAAACAAGTTTAGCAATAAGATTTTTTACCTTACGAATAGATGTCATTAATAAATATCACAGGGACATTATCCACATCAGTCTCTCGAACGATAATATTAATGACCTTTCCATGACTTTTCCATGACCTTGTTGACCTCTCACATAAAACCAAGATCAAATTGCCAAAGTTTTACATATTGCTTCGCTGGGGACAAACAGCTTCTTCGCTACTTGTAATAATTGAGATGAACAAGTCATATTCCTTTGTTTACTGTTGTGCTTGCTGTTTTCTGTCCCAAATAAAACGTCTTAACAGGCCTTTCCTATGTTATAGCGTGCACTCGAAAAGTGCAGTCTGTTAGCATCTTCGGAAATGCCACCTCCGTGGGGAGATAATTGGAATTTTCTGTGAGAGTCACACATATGACATATAAAGTATTGTTGTGTGGTTGTGGGCTGCATTATGTCATAACAGGTAAGAATGCCAAATAGCTCTCTGTGGGAAAGAATGTGGCTCCTTTATATTGGCAACTGTGGCCATTAGTCAATCAAAAATGCCAATTCATAACAATATCTCTCTGTGTATTTCGCTCATTAAATCCTTGCACCCACCTGTATTCTTATAATATATTCAATTATTGCAAGTTGTTGGTAATGCACGGATTAAACTGGTTTACTGTAATTGCAATTGAAAATAGAAACATGCAAAATAAACTGTCCAATCTGTTTTCGACAATTTCACTTATCATGCTAATCACATACACCAACTTCTTTGTCCTAAGTTCTGAATGAGATTTATTATTGAGTGAGTGGGCATTTTTTCCACTAAGAACACAATGGTGCTTAGCAACTGCATAACAACCAGCACAATCAGTGCTTCTCGGTCCTCCATTGTTCACATGAACAATGGATTAACTTGCTAAATGGTTCACATTGGCTAAACTCTGTTGAAAGTGAATTTGATCAAATCGATAGAATGATGAGGTAGGTAAAGGAACAAATCTTCCACCCATTAGCAGATTCATTATTAAAAGATAGATTTCAATTTATATCACGTTTACCTCTCATTGTCTGTAAAACATGCTAAACATATACACACAAGAAACAATATTGCCATGGTTAGAACCTCAAAATATTGAAATATCTATTTAACACATAAAATAGATAATACTTAAAAATATATTCCTCTAATTACCATTATTCTGACATTAGATATATCTTCTCTTGGGCATAACCGCAAATAGATAGTTTTGAAGGTCAAAGACGATTGGATTTTAATCAAATATATAGCAAATTGTGTATGAGAAAAATACTCTCCAATGAGTCATCTGCTGTAGCAGACCATTTTCCTAGCTCACCAACGACACATTGTTAAGTTTTTGTGTTGTTTTTATTTGTGGTTTTACGTCTAATTCAACAATATTCTAGTTGTATTCACATATTTACAAGGAAAGGGGTTAACCCTTTCGGACACAGGCCTCAGCTCATATAAAAATACCACAATACAATGCTGATACAGCCGGGAATCGAACCTATGACCTTTATATCACCAATGAGGAACTGGTGCTAATGAGCTCACGCTCGCATCAACTGCGGCACTGCTCCTGGCCTCAGATGGGTATGCTAAAATGGAAAGCATCCTAATGTGTTTTATATATGACACTAGTTATTTTAACAGGTTCAGTAACCTCAGAATAAAATGCCTGACGAGGCAATTATATTAAATGTGCACTCACCACTGTTATCTAAATTTTACATATACTGATCATATAATTTTTACATATACTGATCATATAATTCATAGACAGCAAACCAAATATACAAATATCATAAATGGAAAAATATTTAAATTAGCTTGTGATAACCACTTTTAATGTAAGCTGTATTGATAACACATCATGGTGACTTCGAAGTAATGAAAAACTTGTGAAACATGTTTCTGTTGTTCTCTTGTGTAAGATCGTCATTGAGCAACTGCTTATGATAATCTGAGTCCGTAGTATTTTACATCTAACGTTGCGCCTTCTTTGCTGAGCTTGGCGATAATGACAGTGAAAGGTGGCAAATTTCAAGGTTACTATAAACATACACTTTTAGCTGGTGGATTCAGAATATTGGTTATTCTTTAATCGATTTTTTTCTTTGGGGTTTTACATTGCTTTCAGCAATACTTCAGTTTTTTCATAAAGAGACCTACTTGCAGCAGATAAAGTGCTGCCTCACTGAATTGTTATGTCGCAGGTCCTTGACATGACAACCCACCCACAGATTTACAAGAACAACGCGTTAACCCTTCAGCCACGGGCCCTATAGCTCATATTAGAAAGTGTATCATGAATGCAATCTCGGCATGGACGGGAATTGAATTGACATAACAACCCACCTGGTCACAGATTAAGGGACAACAGGTTAACCCTTCAGGCACAGGACTCATCTCGCATGAGAAATTGTAACATGAATTCATTCAATCGTGTTATGACTGGAAATTGAATGAGAAAACATGAGTTATGCATAAAACACATAAAGAATAACAGAAACTAGGCCACTGAATACTATCTCTCCTGAGTTAATATATGCAAGAGACATTCTGCATTTTTCAGATATCTCTGCTCATTTCACCTCACAATTAGATTTTCCTTGCAATAAACAATAACCTGATCAAGCTTCCGGTATTCATTTGCTTCCGGTATCCCTGTATAGCGCAGGCAGCCTACCTCACCCCAGGACATAGTGATTATATGTGTCTGTGGACATATTATTGGTTTTACCTCTAATCATGCTGATGCTAAAAGGGGTCAGGCCAGTGAGTGCCCACAGATCACTAGACCCAGGCTCTGTTTGGTGGCAATTTTCCTATCTGTTTCATGATAAAAAAACCGTGTTCCTTTTCAGCTGTAATGAAAGTAAAAAAGTAAAAATAAAAATGATTATAGATGTTATAATAACAGACAAATATGTTACATTATCTTAAATTTAATAAAAAAAAAGACAATGCTTACTAGGTGTTTGTTAAACTGTTAACAGATTAATAGTTTATTGTTATTTAACAGCACACAAATTTGTTAACGGATATTGCATTAGAATATCAATTAGGAATCCCACAGAGAAAGAAATCTCAATGTTAAACTAAACAGACTGGGACATCATTGTTTCAGGGTTCGAAAAGAGTAATATGTATGTTTTAAAATAATGATTTTACCTGCTGTAAACTCAAAGCTATCCTGTTACTTGATTTGTGATATTAAATTTATTCTGATGATGCACACGTCTTGCTGCTATTTTTATGTAAAGATAATTCTTTGCACCAAACATTATAAAAACACAATAATAAAATGGTAATTGATATGGAAAATTGGTTAACTTAACAGGATTATTTGGAAGAAAGAGACATTTTGTACATTTAAGCAGTATCAGTATTATTTACTTTAATTATCCACTTATGTAATGTCTCAGACATAGAACTGTGAGAACCTGTGTGGTTGAACACTTGTATACTAGGCCAGTTTGTCTTGTGATTGTATGTATATAAACGAATGTTTACCAAGCAATACATAACCTTGAGTAACTGGTGAGAACCCACAGTGATTGAGAAACTGTTTAAACAGGTGAAACCTGTTGAGAATAGGAAGGCTCCCTTGTGTGAGAAACACTGTATTTGGAGTGACACCACAGGTATTAATTAGAGTAGCCCGATCCCTATAGACCACTGCCCTGAATCATATGTGAACCTTGTGATATAATAATAATAATATAAAAATAAATAACATTTGTAGAGCGCTGATACCAGACACGTCTGTTCATAGCGCTGATTACATCTTTCATGTCGAATAATTTGCCCTATTGACAGCTAATTAAAACATGTTAGGTTATTTAGGTAGATCTCACACTGTTATCATATCTTACCATTATATACCCGAGAGGACCCAGAAAGCTCAGTTCATCCACACGTTTCCATACTTGCTTCAGGGAAATTCATGTCTCCCATGCTAAAGGACCGGGGTTCGAATCCCAGATGGGACAAGTACATCTCTCATGCTGCATAGTCATGGAAGGTGGATATCTTCTCCTGGGTTGTTTTTCACTCAAGCTATTGTTTCATGACTGGTTATCAAAAGCCATAGATTGTGTTGGGATGATACAAAATAAATATCCATAATCATTATTCGAAAGTAGAAGGGCATTGAGTCCCCAAGACAGGCCTCTATATGCCACAATTTAGCCCCAAACAGTTATGAAAATGGCGTTAATACAAACAACAAAATCAAGGCTTTGTCAGTTCATATCTAAAAAGAGATCAGGTATTGTCAATTGTTTGTTTCAGTCCACGATTATAATGCGCAATGACCATGAGTGCACCAGGTGCAGTTCAGCAGACATCATGTTCTATGGAGCTTAAAGATTAAATGTTCATTGATTGGTCTAAGGGTCAGTCCAATATAGCGAACCATGTGATTTGAGATACATGTGGTTACTGACATAGTCCGGTGCATATGAAAGGCAAGTAAAACACGAAACAGTTCCTCAGTGATGAAATCTCGACTCAATTTTTTTATATTTTGTACTTGTATTTTTTTATCCATCGTAGACATTCTACTGCTGTGAATCATTTAAATTCATAACATAAGAATATGATGTAAAATAAATAGATTATACGAAAAACATTATTTTTATGCAACGGTTATTATTATTTCAATCATATCATGCCGAGACTTGCTTATAATTGCCATGACCAGAATGTACAAGGAAAACAGGTTACCCCTCCAGATATTGGCCTCCGTTTATATGGAACATTGTAATGACAAATGCAATTCCAGTTTGATTAGGAATTGAACCCATGACCTTTGAATAATCAACACGGAACTGGTGCTAATAGGCTTGTGACATAATCAACTGGCAGCTCTGATGTCCACGTGACAACGCCTTATCCTATAATGGATCATACACACTCATCAGTTATCAGAACAATTGAATTGGGTAATCGACATATGAATTGGTTTATCTGACACAAAGCAAGTAGTATATGGTAGTAGTATGTGGTAGTATATGTGAACTGTATGAAATAAAAGACCAAACTTAGCAGACCATACTCAACACAAACCGAGCTATAAATGTATTGTTATAATAGGTGAGCTCTCAAGCAAACCAGTGCTGACCGTGACCTGACTAATTCAGGGAAACATAATTACAATATTCTTGGACAGCAGAAATGCAATATGTGAAAAGAGGCTATCCACAAAGTAGTTCCAAAATAGACCCCCCTTCTCATCAAATTTAGAAAAGACTCACAACATAAATTTTACTTTGGCATATTGCTCTATATTTGACCAAGAGGTCTCATGTGACAGTGGTGGTTCAGTGATAACGGCAATATGGGAATGCATGATGCCCTAAGCCTGTAATGGTTTTTGACTTCCTTGATGGGTCAAAGATCATCCAACAGACTGTTCATGTGATAGTCAAAGTTGTATCTATATATATATATATGATTTGAAAAACTCTTCAAACTAAACCTTTCATATATCCTAGTTTCAGACACACAAACACATCTAATATTTATGTATACTGCATATGATGAAGGTCAACCAACCTGAGGATATGTGTCCAATAGAAGCCCGAGGGTAAGGTCATTTTCCCCTCCATCTTGTTCACAACTCAGGGACATATTGTCCAAGCGTCCCTGCCTTACTGATGAAAAGTATTTCCTTGCCAATGATAATGAGTATTTTGAATTCCGCTTAAAGAATCGGGAAGGTGATCCATATTATTGGCATTGTAAAAGTTGTTAAGCAGTTTAGCAGCATCTGTTCATTGCATCCGACACACTCTGCACATCCTGATGAAGACGCATATTGAATACTGAATCACAGTGTTACATGATCAAATGCATCTGTTTTACCCTACTGGAGAATAATCTCTGATATCCACCACAGGATAAAAGTCACATGTTTCTCTCTCTCTATCCAAATATTCACAAGCCAACAGCAGAATAAAAACTTGTGCACATGAGTTGATTATTGGGCGTACTTGTGCCCAAATCTATGCCAGTGCCTGCAGGTATGTAGCACAAGGTCCTGCACCGAGACCTATTATAGCATGCTGCCAGTCGGGCGACCAGCAGAAGTGGTGTTTTACCAGATGAGTGCGCCCGTTCCGTGACAAAGGTGCCAGAGATGGCTAAACTGTCTGAGTTGGCTCAACAGTGCTCCCTGACCATGCTAGAACACTGGCCTGCAGCTGATTGAGGACCAGGTGGCTGTTGTATTTTCCAGTGGCCAAGCTATAACACCTTACTTGCCCCCAGTGGTGACTACCATGTTGGTGGTGTGAATAAAGGCAGTGCTAACTCCTCATGCTCTCTTGCGCCTGCACTGTAGTACAGAGTGGCTGCTGCAACTGCAGTGTGATTCCTCTTCGGCACAGCAGAAATTGGTACAGCAATGTTCTCCTCCCAATGGCTGCTGTCTGAGTTCCGCTTGTGTGCCTCTATGTCGTAATGCTCTAATTATTTCCTTTATCCATTCTTGCCGCCAACAAGCCTGCCATTATCGTGTGTCACTCACAGTTACAATATGTTTTTTTTAGCATCAAGAGACAGTGATCTGAATTCTTGCATGGTTATGACTCTCTCATCTGCCAGGGTGGATAAACATTGTCCAATCACGGCCTACCCGTGCACACTGCTTGCTTGAGGCTGGGGTTATTTTAACTACCACTTGACCACTTTCCAGAGAATGGCAACAGAAGATTTCCGTACAAGACGGATTGCCTGCAGTCTCCTGCAATTTATAGACAACCAAGATGAGGATGCTTCTTTTATGCACCCTGAGGCAGGATCAAAACATCCCAATGCCATTCATTGTGGACCCACTCCTGTCTCTTTCAGTCTCATCCCACTTTACAACTCTGACAGCTGCGATCAATGCCATGTGCAATGTCACAGGAGCAAAGACTATCAGAGGTGACAATATCCTGCATTGACAATCAGTAGTGAGAGGTGCTGTAGTCTATACAGACTTTTCTATCACCGCATGCCTCTCTCCCACCCATAAACAAAACCTCTTTACTGCCTTAGCAAGTAGCTGAAACTGAAACCATTGGCAAATATGGCAGCCTCTCACCACTCCACTCTGGCAGAATTCCGGATGTCAATTACATCGCAGCAATCTGTCTGTCAAGCCAGAACACAATTCTCACCAGTTTTCTCAGCGCTTTCCTGACCAGCCATCCATTTCTTTTTTCATTTGTTTGCTAATGGACATAGACAAGTGATACACGTCTTATGCACACTTATTCTTCAATTAATGAAAACCTTTATTCACAAGACTGATTCTCATTGTTTTCATGGAAAACAGACATATAGGGATATGAAAAAATACAACCTTGAGACTGCTCAGTGTGTTTGCAAATTACTCGCTGCTTTGCTGTCTCCAAAATGTGCCGCTGCATACACACTGTTGTCTTTGATCAATAAAACCCCCTCAGAGATCTCAACTTTGCACCTCTACTCCATTTTGCATTGTATTTTGCCTCCGAGGAAGTGTATAATGTCATTTTTCTGCATACAGAACAATCTAATCAGCTATTCTTCTTCCTGTCAGATGGTTGGAAGATAAGGCAAATGTGTGTCTATCACATTTCTATACCAATATAAGCTGTAAACAGCCACTGAATCACAAGCAATATACAATCCTACTGGATTGGAAAAGACCCTGTGACATAAAAAAACATACACAAGACAACCCAGTGACAAGACGTTCATTGGACTTGAGGACACATTCAAAACAAAGTGTACAAACCAACATATTTAACCAGCAGCAGCTGCCTATTCAGGAAGGATGAATGACCACTCTATAAATAGACCCTAATGAATGAAGCAGGATGATAGATCACCACACAGACTCTTGTTGGATCGTACAGATCATATAAGGAACAGGTGCTACGTTTTTACCAAAGAAGCTAAAATAAGAGTTTTACACAGTACAAAACACGACTTTTAAAATTAGCAGCAGCTGTGCTTGTTTAGTCCCTTTTAGTACCTTCCATGATTGCAAAATAAAAGAGTAGTTCAGCTGTGATCATGTGATCTATCTGCTTAGTGTGAGGCTATTTTCAGCACTCATTAGCCAAAGGTAGAATGTGACCGGGAATAAAACAGTCAGCTGCTGCATGGTAGCTTCAATTTCCAAAACCAGCAACAGCTGATTGATTGTGTTTATGGGGTCACGATATGTCTTTCATCTTCTCACATACATATTTAGAAAATTATGAAAATATTATTTGTAGTAGGTGTATATCTACGCATATACATATACTAAACTGAAGGTTTTGAGTTCGAGTCTCATTCTGTAATTTCATTTATGATACAATTTAGATGAACAAAACAAGAAATCATATTAACTTATTAAATTAATCATAACCTCTTACAACAATATTATGGCTGATGTAAGTTATGCTTACAGACACTGCGAGCCTAGTGACAACAGATCTCAGTGGTTTTGATTGAATTTGGAACCAAGCATAAATGATACCAACCAAACTATTCGCTATCACAAATTACAGCAGCTGCTCATAAATTACAAATACCAACCTTCAAATATAACAATTCCAATACACTGTATATACCAAGTCTACTATTATTGTAAACACAACAGCAAAGCCCCAAATTTGTCACAAGGTATCTATTTTAAATATAAAATTGTCCACATTGAAGCATCTCGTGAGTAAGCATTTCAGGTCCCTCATGTGGGAAGTGGCATGCAGACAACTGCCATATCTGAACAGCACAGCGATATGCAATCTCAGAGAATTATTGATAATGACCATTTGAGACATCCTGAAGAGAAGGTAATATGCATGTAGTCCGGCATTATACTCGGCAATTCGGAGTTGAATCAAGCTCACTTTACACCACAAACTGCTGTGTCAAATAAAGTGATACATGGGAGTGACATTCTTTGCTGGAGGAAGCTTGCAACATCGACGAGAACTGTTC
Organism: Amphiduros pacificus; assembly: GCA_949316495.1. Taxonomy (NCBI): domain Eukaryota; kingdom Metazoa; phylum Annelida; class Polychaeta; order Phyllodocida; family Hesionidae; genus Amphiduros; species Amphiduros pacificus. The sequence goes on along the minus strand of OX439003.1, from coordinate 13,610,721 downwards.
AAAACAAAATGTATTAAAGAAGCGGCATTCATAAATATATATGAACACATCACCTTCAATAATCATTATTAATTATGCTCCCCACATTATCTCATTGCATTAATGTTCTATATATCTCACGTAATTTGACAAAGTGAACTGAGAGTGTGGAGCAAAGGAAAGCGGTCAGATATCTCGCGCCTGGGATCTCGCGCTGTAAATCCATTGAGATCACGCGATACTTTGGTGTTGCTGTTTACAAACCATGAAGCAAAGAACTTATTATCGTCTTATATTTCAAATATATTTGATCATTATTAGATTCTTGTCTCATTGTCCCTTTTTTGAAATTATTGGTTAGGATATTTGTCGGCTCCATTGAGGAATGATTTCCGTAGATGTCCATTCATTCAAATTGTTGATTATAATGCCGTTGGGGGAAATACGTATGTATATATAACACACTTTTTGAATTCACAATACGTTTTCTATTTTTGAAATTTTTTAATGACCTTTTTAGTACTATTTATATCATGTCAGATAGAAGCCTGCCACCTGGACTTAGGGCCCCACTCGAAGTGGTACTTGGGATATATCTTTGCATTGTTACATAAACATAATGGCACACACCAGTCTTTGATAACCAGTCATGAAGCACTAGTCGCAGTCTGTGTATCATAGACGACAGAATGTGGCCGGAATAAAATACAATAAGACACTACATTTGATGCAAACTGTTATCATGATCTTTATCAATTGTGATGAAATTCTAGATCGACACGAATAACAATGAAAAGATCAGAAAAAAAACTTTTCCTTCTCTGTACTGTCAATGCATTTTAATGCAGAATTTACACTGTGTATTCATTAATGATTTATTTTAGTTTGTACCATAAAATATCTATAGTTGGGGCTTGTTTTATCTGAGGCTAGGCGATAATAACAGTGGCACGGGGCAAATATCAAGGACTATGACAGTAAAACCTATTAATTGCCGAGATATTTGCTGGAAACTTTCTGAGGTATGAAGGTCACTTTGGTTAGATGAAAGGTACAATTCAGATTATAATATTTTATTTGGAAAATGTTGAAGTTTTTTTTGTAATTGGCAAGGGCGATCGAGACCAGAGAAAATGTGAGCCCTCCCTCTTGGCATCCAAACCGCCCTGCCCGCCCATGTGCTAACAAAACAATAAACCCAGCCATTATCTTCCTGTAACTTAAAAGGGATATTTATCTGTCTGCACTTGAGGATGATATATATCTGTCTGCACTTGAAGGGGATTTTTATCTGTGTGCACTTAAATGGATATTTATCTGCCTGCACTTATAAGGGATATTTATCTGCCTGCACTTAAAGGGATATTTATCTGTCTGCACTTCAGGAATATATTTATCTGTCTGCTCTTAGGAAGGATATATATCTGTCTACACCTAAAAGGGATAATTATCTATCTGCACTTGAAAAGGATATTTAGTTGTCTACACTTCAGAACGATATTAACTTTTATCTATCCTTGGCTTGAATATATCCTTCTTGTCTTTGATATCCAAGGCAAGATGATATCAGGAATAAGATTATTGATGTGTAATGTCATTTTCCAGATCAAATAAAGCACTCAGCTCGTCTTATATGCTCCATTTGCCTCAATGCAGCGATTCTGTGGAAGAAAAAAAATCAGAAGTCTCAATATCTAATGCCTCTCAGCATGTAGTGTCATCTGCAATATGTCTGCGTCAATTTGAGACCCTTCCTGCAAATAATATACCCCAACTAATATTGGTATTCAAAATAGATAGAATTTTAAGAAATAAGATTTAATGAATATCGAATGTTGAATTCTCATTTCAAACAAATTAACTTATCTGTTGGCAATGTAGAATATGAAAGTCGATGTGACACAGACTTTATGTTTTTCCTTGCACAGCAGATGACTTGTTTCGTGATAAATGAAATATTTAGATACTATTTCATTCCTGAGGAGCTTTTGAATTTAAAATACAGCTTTTTATAAAAAGTATTTCTTTTGGGATTACTCAAAAACATCTGAAATATTTGAAAATAACCGCTTTGATGTTCTGAATGCCAGAAACCACTTCCATCTGCCTTGACGTTTTAATTCTAAATGATCAATTCTTGGAAAAATTAAGCTTTCTTGTCGCAATTACTTTCAATCATATCTTGTTGAATCACAATTATTTTGTGGAAAACGTGCTTTGATGTGAAATTATACAATACATCAGACCTCTAAAACATCTCTCCACTTGTAAACAAACATAATATAAATTTCTAATTTGTTGACCAAACTTAACTATTAGCGAACAGTATATGGTTCAATGTAATTGTTCTATACATTTTGTCAAGTAAATTTTGGTTGTAGTTTTTTATCACGCTATAAACTGCATATATGATCATTGATGAGTAACTGCATACAAAATTACAGTATAACTTTATTTGAGTAACCAAGGAAGCACAAGGAAACTTTGAATATTATCTTGTGAAAATTATTATCTTGTCACCCCTATAAAATATGATCGTCTGTAGCGGACATTTAAAGAATGACACCATTATTATGTGTATATGATTGCCTTTGGTAAAGTAATGTATCGAGGATTGAAAATGGCGATAGAGGAGAAACATGGAATATGTCCTGAACTAAAATCACTAGATCACATTATTTACCATCAGTACAAAGCAAGTGAGAACTTTAAACAATATGAAGTACGATTTTGAAAGTAGGACTTATGTTATGTTCTATTTTGATATTCTTATATGCATTATACAAATTCTTAATATGATCTGAATCTGGGTCTTAAATAGCAATCTTTATTTTCACTTGGAATTCACCATGGACACTAAAACCTATTTCCAAGTGAAATTAAATTCAGGTATAGAAAGTAGATGTTATAGTAAAAATCACACCCCAGAGATGAATTGACAAAATGATCCAACTCCTGATGGGTATCAAGCACAATTATCCCTTCTCTCCGGAGCGTGTCCTACCACCATCACAGCCATAATTACTAGAACTTCTATTCTCAACACTTTCCCTCCACCCAATATCTGGTCCACACCACAAATGTTGAACTAATCCACCGAACAGGCCCAATGAGCATCCGGGGCCAAAATTATTAGCAATAAATTAGCAGAAAGTGGGTGTATAAGCGATTAGATGTTGTCACACATCGATAGGGCAATGTTTAATTTGGGCTTGATCAGTGTTTTTGGTATGCAGAGCTTGTTCTGTGGAGGCTTATGGATGTGACACAATGCTAATGGTCATGTACGTCATCTGTACGGCTGCAATGCCTCACTCAAGCTCCCTTAACAAACTTCATCTCAGGTTTCCTTAACAACCATCACTCTCTATTAGTAAAAATGATTATTACAATGCAAATGATTTTAATTTAAAGGCACAACCTCCACTGATGATGTAATATATAGAATAAGGTTTTCAAAGATATTGATGACAGACAATCCTGAGAGATGGTGGGCGTGGCATGAAAGGCTTGAGCTATGAGAGTCCTGAGGCAAAATAAACAACATATTCACCATTATGTTAGGGAGCAGCATCCCCACATTTCGGATGTTGCAATTTATTTTAACTATAAGTAGGTTATAGTGTCAAAGGTTTTGTAAATAATGTTTGCCAAACATATTGTGTTAATATTATGACACTTTTAGCGACAGTGAATGTTGTTTAGTGTGTTCTGTATAATTTACACGTTTTTTGGATTTTCAAAATCAGCTGATGAGACGATTACTCAAGGTCACTCAATATCAAACCTATCTAAGCTCCCCATAGGTTGATCATGTATACTAATTTATATTTCCATTGGTGAAATTTAAAAGTTGAACTGTTCCTATCCTGTCATGGCTAACATGCGAGAGAATTGTGTGGAGCCAGTGAAAGCACTGTTAGTAATTGTTGTGACAAATCTCTTCACAGATTTCTTTTTATCTTTGTTCTTTTATTGGTTTGATATCTCAGGACTATCATGAATTAGTTCTAAATCATGCAAAATAGTTGTAGATGATATTAAAACTGAGAAGTCAATGAAACAAGAAGTTATTTCAAGTTTGTGATAATATCTGATAGGGGCGGAGCACCCATTTGGAGCACAGAGCATCAGGAATCCAAACTACAAGCTCAAATGAGATTGCCTGAATTTTCAGACACTGATGAAATTGTTTAAATAGCTGATAAATCGTCAGTGGCGAAGACATACACACATGTGATCCGATAAGTGTGTCAGTGAAACTGCAGATGATGCATAATTTGCTCAGAAGAACCGCTCACTCTGAGATTCTCTGCTGATTGCCCAGTAAATTGAATCTGACAACAACATGTGACCTTCCCACGAGGCACTGGGGCTTGCCCATTAACAGCTCATGATCAGATTATCTGTGTTCTAAAGCAGCTACTTGGTTTGGGTTGACCTGGTCAAAAGCAAATAGATAGCTCCACAATGGCTCACATGTTAATACAAATGGTCCACTTGCAAAGCCAGTTGACACTTCTTAGTTAAATCAGTTGACTTTGTTATGTAATAAACTTATAGAGATTCTCCTGTGGGATGATTGACATAGATACATTGTTTATAGCATAACATTGCTGATTTCATCCATGGCATAGCATACCCCCACATAAGAGAGCTTTTACCTTAAAAAAATAGAACTCTTCGCCATTGCAGGGCTTCTTCATATACTCCCTGCCGTCATTGGTGAAAAGGCAAGTCAATGTCCTATGTAAGTCATGACTACCTATATAAATCAAGCCTTGGACTGATTATTGAAATATTAGAAGAACATTCATACAGATTAGTGTGTCTACTGACAGCTTTACTGAATGGTCAGCGTCTAGGTCAGGTGCGTGATCACAGGTGTTACTGATGTTGCTCAGGGAAGCGGGAAGATTGAACGACCCGCAATACTACAGGTGTATTGCAGATTATAGACTCCCATGTTTTACAATACATTGTTAGTTATATATGTTGATGGAATAAAGATTGACAGAGTACAAAGGCTAAAAACTGTAAGACAAACATGTATACAATGCTATTTATTCTTTGGCCGATTTATACCGTACATGATACCTCCTCACTTGCTCACAAAAATATCATGAAATCTATGAAATCTGGATTGGCCAACATCAGGTCATAACCTGTAACCAGGTGTTTGGCACATATACTGACCAATCAGTACAACTGCCAGTATAAAACAAAATCTATTTATATTCTTTCACCAATGAGTTGACAGCCAGATTTTTCTCAATACTGAAAACATGCGCTCAATTCTGTGCGCACATTTATAGCTTTGGTGGCAGGGACTGATATAATAGAGAAGTCCTGCTATGGAGGTTACACTTTTATATGTTCATAACATATTCTTTTTGGTTGTTTGATTCTAGCAGCTACTTTTACTGCCGATTCAATCAACCGATTCTACATTTCAAATATAACTGCAAGAATATTTTAGCACATTTCAATTTGCTCAGCAAGAAGAAAAAGACCAGAAGTGTACTCGGTTTAACGTCTGGTATCAGAGCGATGGTGGCCCCTGAGGAACGCACTTGGACCCGCAAATCGCTGCTTAAGAAATAAACACTGACATAATCTCCCTTATTCAAGGGTGTCTGCCTCCAGAAAAGGAGAACTTTTAAAGAATCTGCACTGCAACAGAAATGCATAGGTCTGACTGTTATAAAACCCTGAGGAAATCTTTAAATGGACAAATTATGCCAAACGTGTGTCTGTGCTAGCTAGGATTCTCCACAAATGCCTTGGTGGTGTATTTGCAATCGTCAGATCAAACAGAGGCCAGGAGGATGTGGTCACGTGACTCTGGGGGACCTCTCTCTCCGGTGGCTGCTTGGCGGCAGTGAGGGCAAAGCAGCCATATTGGGTTACAGGCCGGGACAGGTGTAACTGGGTGATAGGGCTCTAAATGTAATGAAGACATGTGAGCAGATAGCATTATTGCCTCCTTTCATCTGCCGATAGATGGCCTGCACAAGGCTCCAGAGAACTCATGTAGGCTCATCTCAGATGTGCTTGATAGAGTCCACGCACTCATCAGCCCATCCAGATAAAACGTAAACAATGTCTGACAAATGTGGCCAGTCATATTTTTCCTTATTAATCCTGATAACATGTATCCACAGGAAGTAGTAGACATGTACCTTTGCAATTAATTTGCAAATACACTAACGAAAGTTAATTACGAGAAAAAACTAATTATGAGCGTGTATATATATATATATATATATATATATATATATATATATATATATATATATATATATATATATATATATATATATATATATATATATATATATATATATATAATGGATATGGTAATATAAATTAAGAGCATGAGAACAATTACATTTTCTGAGGTGTCATTCCTCATTTGCATCCTGTGACGAATCCTTTCCATCATTTATCTTAATTCACCATTATTATCATTCCTCAAATATATATATATTTATACATAAATATTGCAGACACCAGAGCTAGCTTCTTGCCAAAATGTGCCTCAAGTTTGATTAAGTTTAATACAAATATTCCATGATTTCACTTTAACAATCCATATTGAAACATTCAAAACGTGTTGTTTTTCATTTCAACATTCAAATATACCAGGTTTCACCACTTTTCTACTCCATATTATCAAAGTTTAGGTTCGGAGGTTCGGCCTTGAAATTCATTGCCAAATACTGAGGTTTCAGGCAATTTCTTAAAATGTGTCTACAATCCTTACTTTCACTTGATTGACATTTTGACCAATTCTATTGTACCTAATCTAAAACTGCATTAGCGCTCGTTACAAAATCTTCTTCCATGCTTTGTTATCAAAGGTTTATCAACCCCACATATATAGGCATTACCAAATTGTCTGTACTGACGCTTTTTCTTAACATTTATCTACTTAGACTTCACAAGACCAGCCCCACTAGCACAGTTGGTAGAGCAATAGATTTGTGGCTTGGTTATGTAAGTAGAGGGCGGAAGGTCTTGAGTTTTACTCCTTATGTCAAGTATTACTTTTACATTGTTCACTGGGTGCAAGACAATAAATCACAATTTATTTCAAACCTATCTGGAATTCTATCAATTTCATCTTCAATGACTAAACATTATTTATCTGTTTCCTATCAATTTATTCCTATTACATTTCTTGCACAGTTAAACCCAATTTTTTATTTTTAAGCAATCATTTTAGCCTCCAATTTGTCTAGGTTTGTCCTATAAACCTTGATATAAATTGATAGAATATTTTACAAACGTTTACCACACCTTATCTAAAATTACGTTGACAAATCAGAGCAAAATCGTCTATAACATATTAGCAACGGCTTAAAAAATAACCATAAACCAAAACTCAAATTGTCTGTGCTGACACCAATGGTTATCAAATTTAATTTGTCTTTAGTCTTGAATCGCAGTTTACCACATTTATTACCCCCATATGGATAATACCTATGAGAGTGTGTGATGAGGAGACTAATGACCAAACATTTGAAGCTGGCGGAATTGTTGGTGGCTCTCGCAGTAATTTGCCACGATTCTTCCCCAATAACGAACTGGTCCATACACTTTATGATGCTGAAGTAAAAACAGATACCTTGTGACCACTTTATCACATGAGGTACTGATATAGTTGCTTAAAAATCTGTGGTGTCAACAATAATAACAAACCAGATTTCCCATTAGGTTATACATTGCAATTGTTATCTACATCTACATCTATAAGTATACTCGGCAAAACCAATTGGCATCCCGCCGGGAGTACTGGGGGTGGTCTATAACAGCTGCTTGACACCAGTCTTTGCACTCTGGCAAGGGAGTTCCTGAACGATGCCGAGTTCCTTGTTTCAAATGTAGTTAAATGAGGGGGGAAGGTTATTCCAGTCAGCCCTTGGGAAAAAGCTGTATTTATAGGGGTCACAGCTTGTCGACTTTTCTATAAAGCGATTTCCGTGGATTTTCCTCATAGAAGCTAATTTCATTTTGACATGTCCTGTTAGTTTCAAGGCTATTTCACCATTTATAGCCTTGTACAATAAAACCAGGCTCTGAGTCCTCCTTCTCCCTGCTAGTGAGTCCAATATTTAGGAATGGTATCCAGCCTAATGATACAGCTGCATTGTGTGCTGCCACCTGGCACGCAGTCTGCAATCTAATCTATTTGGTAACAACTGATTATTAACCAAAAGGATAATGCCAACACCCACTCTCCGATATTATGTGTATCATTTTTTTTAAATTTCAAATTTCAAATTTTGTAATTTTTTTTTTCATTTATTTATTTATTATTATTTTTTTTGCGGGGGGGGGGGGGGTACATCACTTTGAACATTTTTTCATTCATTTCGTGATGAGACCTACTTGTAGCAGATATGTGTAACATGGTGAGGTTTATCTTTGGATAACTTCATAAAAAAATATCCATATGCTTTACTCATCTTAACTTTCTGCTTACAGGTCATCTAAATTTAAGCCATAAGCTTACCATAGTGCCAACCATTTTATTGATGATTGAACTCTTATACACTGATATACCCATTACTTTTATCAAATATCTATCACATCAAAACGTTGGCTTGTAATATATAGCTTATACATGAAGTAAGCCTCTCTAAGATGAGTTTAATATTCTACCTTCACATATGAAAATTGAGATTTTTACTGCTGGTATATAGATTGAACTTCTATAGAATAATGATTGATATCCATTAATATCAAATAAAATATCACATACCTCACCATTTAAATTAGTGATATATAAATTGGAATAACTTAAGATATTAAGATTTAAGTGCTGATATATGAAATAAACAGTGTGGCATATGAAAGATTATCTCATACTTGGTGCCTCAAGAGAGTGTTCTGCACCTTTGAGATATTTTTTGCAGATCACCCCTCTGCCGAACTACTTTCACAGATCACCCCTCTGCCGAACTACTTTCCTTTTGAAATGAATAAAATGCTTACTTAAATATGTTTGTGCACAAATGTCATAAAATTTGTCAATTATAAAATAAATGTAATCATGTCTTAGGCCAGTTCTTCAACAAATCATGTGTTGATTTCTCTGAAATGAATATGATGACTGTCCAGGTTTGTTTTGACCTGGAGCAGACGACATTTCAGATTTGGGTCATGGGGACCTTGAAACACAGACAGGTGGGACCCATGTTGACAGAGACTGCAACCTTTAGTGGGAATCTCGAAACTGATGACTGTTCATGCAGTTGAAACAGAATTACACCCATTTCAGATAGTGCTTTATAGGTGGCCTAGTTCACTGCATGTAGTAATATAAAATTGATTACATTATGTAAATGAGCTGAGAACTTAAATGAGCCACACACAACATAGTTCTGTACTTATTACCATGTTTTCACTGCTTTGCTTTGAGGATAAAGTTGATTGCAAACCCCATCTATCTGCAGTGGATAAGTATGAGATAAAGGCAAGAACATGAGTTCGTGCAGTGTTCAGGGAGACAGATCTCTCTCGTTGGTTCTGGTGGAAGGATCTCATTCGTCCTTTGGACTCTTGAGATCCTTCCACCAGAACCAACTTGAGAGATCTGTCTCCCTGAACACTGCACTCACATGTTCTTGCCTTATTAGCCATGTAAAAGACCATATATCCATACGCTACACTGACATTTATATCTTAGCTTTTTATTAGTGTGAAAACTGGTAATAGATCCTTGAATGGAAAATGATATTTCAATCAGATCTCTAGTTAAAATCGTGCACAATCTGGAATAAGGTTCTTGACCTTATCGTAAAAAGACACACCCATGAAATAAAGCAAAATGCAAGATGGATTAAAGTTGATCTAATCTGTAATTCCTGTGCGGGTATTGCTAGTTAGTTATTCTTACTTTGTGTCACATATGCTGAAAAAAGAAAGAAGATATAGCGGTGTTGTGTGGCACATAAACGTTTGGAGCCTGCACCTGGGAACATGTTCTGTCCAATAAAGTGTGTTGAGATGATAATATCTAGGGAGGTGCCAAGGTACTCCACTGCACGCTCATCTTATGTAAGGGTATTTACTGCTCAGTGCTACCTATCCTGTATGTCTGGGATGTTATGCAAGAATCATAGGTCACAATTGATGTAATCAATGGGAAATGAATGCCCCTTGTGGCAGATGAAAGAAGGTAAATTATGCAATGAGATGACCGTGACTAATTAATCCAATATCTTTGGACCTCTAGCAGCAGTTTTCACTGGGCATGCGCAAGGTTGACATATAAAGGGTAGCATTCCCTGTTGCCTGGGTTACATATGAAAAGCATTGGCTGGAATAATGTGTCTCAGTGGCTGGCTGTAGTGTTGGGTTATAATAAGAAACGTGATCTGAATTCCTAAGAAAGTGAACTGCATACTAAACACAATATATCAAGAATCCCAAAATCGATCTCTTCCCTGAAGCAAAACCATTTCACTTATCTTTATCAATCACATTTGTTATGTATTTTAAAAGTTTTCAAGATTCCACGATTTGCTAATATCTTTGCTTGTAGTGAATATACTTTCACTCAGTAGAGAATATATTTTTCTCTCAGAGATATGAAAAAGTCTGTTAACGAATTAGCATAAAGATATTTCAAATTTAAATTAGTGTGACAATATTTATGCTGCTATCATCTGTCTTTTCACTCAATGTTGTCATTCATCCACGCCAACACTAAAACAGTATACTTAGGTGGAATATCATCTATTCTAGGTTCTAAACTGTTTACATTTATACAAAAGATTTTTTCCTCAGTTAGATTCCTCATGCGACATGTCAAACCAGAGCACTTTATCTGCTAAAAGTAAGTCTCGTCATGTAATGACTTAAATGATGTTGAACAAACAAATAATGCTGAATAAACAAACAACGAACGAACAAAAACACCGATTGACATGATATGGACCCCAAATAAAAAAACAAAACAAATGTAATAAGCCTGTCTGTTTTATGATATTAATCTCAGTTAGATCAGAAACATTATTTTTTCATTATTTTCTGAAACATTCCAAGATCTGTCAGTGTAAGCTAGCGGACCCCTCGGCTTGTGGCAACAGCGGGAGGAGGAACATTCAGGGGTTCAAACCTTAAGTTCCAAGAACCAAACATCATTTGTTCTCAAATTTTAATTTAGTATTCATAGAAAGGAATAGATGCCAGGATGCTGGGGGTCTGATGATACAACTAAGGCAGTATTCATGATTTGCCAAAAGGCAAAACATTATTACCCTGTAATTTCATAGCTACATTAATCGAACATATAATCATCCATTCCGCTTTCTTATGTACACATACCACTTGCTGTTACACAACTGCATTTGATTGAAAATAACTAATTTGTTGTCACTAATTTGCCATCGATAATCCATAATCTCATATATCCTAACATATATATATAGAAAAATAGAGATGTTGCCTGAAGATCTCAGACCCTGAAGACATTCTGGACAGACATTCTGGACAGACATTCTGGACAGACATTCTGGACAGACATTCTGGACAGACATTCTGGACGGACATTCTGGACAGACATCTGGACAGACAGGATGATTATTAAGAGGTGCAGGACATCACGTTTTAGGCCATTTGAGGCATTTTAAGGCATTTCCCGACCTACTCACAGCCGGCATCATTTAGTACTTTTACAGCTTGGTTATTGCTAACATAAATGAATTTGCTGATAACAAAATACGTGTAAAAGCACTCTCCCATCTGACCGTTTGATCTTCCACACTGGTTTCTTTCCAAAGACTTTCCTTTCGAAGTTTGGTATTTTCTCTTAAAAAATACGCCATGAGGTAACCCTTCAGAAACTCAAATAATGACTTCCTTTTGTATTTCAATTACTTACCAATGACATAAGCTGGCTTGTTTTCCCTCAAAAACAAATTTATCTTCTAACTCTAGCAATGACGAGAAGTTAAATGATTTGTTAGGTCTTTTGTTGTATAGTTGTGACCACCATCTATAAAGCATGATCATAGATGTAATTTTGACACAAACATCGTTCAAACAAGAAACTAAAAACTAATTGGCACTGAACAATGACAAATGTGAGCATACTAAAGATAGGAATAACACTGGAGAATTTGTAAAATCTGTAATTTTTCATAACGCATCTTGATCTACTATGCCTTGAATCATTCAAACATTAATGAGTCAGAGTAAATAATGATTAAAAGGTTTTGAAGCGTGCTTTTTTCATCTCATAAATCTGAAACTCAATATTATGAGCATTTTAATTTTGGACTTACCGTAAAAGGATTCACATACTCTATAAAGCAAGGGGGTGTTATATCTACTTCTTAAAATCATAAACCAGCACTGGGCAGTCTGATTATCTCCTGAGTACAATGGTTTTAACCAGTTATTGAAAATAGAGATAAATAATATGTCCTTCCTACTTTGCCGGTCTGTCTGGGTACTTTGAGTGCCAATAATACACAATGCATTTCATTCTTTTGCATGATACAAATATTATTGTTCCACAAGAAAACATTGATCTTGGCATGCAGTAGTTTCATATATGTTTTCTGTAGCAGCACATGGCTTTGGTTTCTTACAATGGCATGTTATTTTAATACCAAGGCCTTATCTTATTTCTACAGTTGACTTTGCTTTTGCATGCATTTACATATGAAGTCTCATGAAAACAACCTTCAGCCAGGTTTGGCCAAATATCACTGTGTGATTGAGACCATATCTCACAACCACTCTGAAAAGTCTGAAAATATCTTTGTTGTGTTTGATCTCAGTTTCTTAATCTCAGATTTTGTATTAGACTCATTTGAGGCACAGGGAGATGTATTCAACGGGAAGATTACGATTTTCAATTCCACAAGGCTGATGGATTTGGGATGAGGTATATATTTGCTACAGTAAACAGACAAAAATAGGGACAGACCATTATTCATTAGGGTGGGGGAATTTATTTTTATTTGGGGGCTTTCATCACTTTCAACATCATTTCGGTTTTTAGACTACTATTCAGTTGATGAGACCTACTTGTAGCAGATATAGTGCTGCTTCAGTTCAGTGAATTATCATGTCGCAAGTCCTTGACATGACAACTCAACCAGTCACATATTTACAAGGTCAATGAATTTTACAAGGTCAATGGGTTAACCCTTCAGGCATGGGCCTCGTATGAGAAATTGTAATATGAATTCAATGTCTGCACGGCCAGGAATCAAGCCCAGCTTGTTTGGTTTCAAAGAAGGCGGGCGATCTACATGTGCTTGTGCAAGAGTAACCCAATTGCACAGCAATATGCCAATCATGATAACTCCATGAGAGACAACCATTATACAAACATGTGGTTGCCATGCTTACTTATGAGTAATAATGCTAGCTATGGTCAGGGCCTGATACAAGCTATGGTCAGGGCCTGATACAAGCTATGGTCAGGGTCTGATACAAGCTACGGTCAGGGTCTGATACAAGCTACGGTCAGGGCCTGATACAAGCTACGGTCAGGGCCTGATACAAGCTATGGTCAGGGCCTGATACAAGCTACGGTCAGGGCATGATACAAGCTATGGTCAGGGCCTGATACAAGCTACGGTCAGGGCCTGATACAAGCTATGGTCAGGGCCTGATACAAGCTATGGTCAGGGCCTGATACAAGCTATGGTCAGGGCCTGATGCTAGCTATGGTCAGGGCCTGATACAAGCTACGGTCAGGGCCTGATACAAGCTATGGTCAGGGCCTGATACAAGCTATGGTCAGGGCCTGATACAAGCTATGGTCAGGGCCTGATACAAGCTATGGTCAGGGCCTGATACAAGCTACGGTCAGGGCCTGATACAAGCTATGGTCAGGGCCTGATACAAGCTATGGTCAGGGCCTGATACAAGCTACGGTCAGGGCCTGATACAAGCTATGGTCAGGGCCTGATACAAGCTATGGTCAGGGCCTGATACAAGCTATGGTCAGGGCCTGATACAAGCTATGGTCAGGGCCTGATACAAGGTAGTGCTTAATAAAAGTCAGCATGATCCTGAAATTCAGCACCGATTTAGTGGAACACGATCTAAAAATGCTATCTGTTTATATATGTTGAAATTTCTGAGACAAGATAAAGCCAGGAAGGATAATGAGTCCAATTATTCTCAGGTATTTAGCATGAAATCAGTAATTTAGAAGGTTTTCAAAGACGTATAACTCAAAATAAGCAATGTGTTTTGTATTAATCATATGAAATATCAAAATGTATAGAATATATATAGCATGTTATGCATTTCTTTATTTTCAATATAATTTTATTTGAACAAGCAATGTATATTCCTTTGAAATTGGGGTTAAAACCCAAAATTTGGAATTCTGTTTGGAAGGACTAATAAGAAATAAGAAATAACTACAAAGTAGTTATACACATTCTTTCATACTTTAACGATGATTTTGAATTGGCCTTGTTAGTATAATAAACTTAAAGTGAATATTCTTGGCCAAAACTTACAAAATACAGAGCCTGAGCAGATTGAATATAATTCCATTCACAATGTTCTCTGAAATGATTTAAATCTGTGCTTTACCTACTTAAACTTCTTGGTCTTTTATCATGTCAAAATGATGAGTTCATCTTTATGACATTTTATTTCACTAGCTTTGGTTACCGGTCAATTTGCCCCATCCGGAGATGTTTCAAGTCCTGACTGACTGCCTTTGTCAAATGTTTATTTTTAATGAAATTCCTGTGTAGAATAACATGTTTCAGAAAAGATCCTTATTCAAATGATTTTCATCCAATTTATTTAATGCAATACTACAAATCTTGATTCCGATTGGATGACTTATTTTGTTTTTATAACAATCTGTTGATCAATTTTATTACAATATTACGTGTCAGGCACTAAGAAAATATTAAATTTTAAATCAACTTTATTATTTTTACTCAATTTTTATTCAGTTTTTATTATTCCACACGCTGGTAAACTTGCTCCTATCACCCCCAAAGCATACAGACATGTTCTGCAGCCATTTGCTTCTTTATCCATCCCATTCTGTTACAATAATAGTATTGGTCCCTAAAATATCATTAAGCCTCATAGAAAGCGTCTTTTTCATACATGCATTCACTTTTAATCACCAAACCTTTTTTTTTTCATTCTCTTAAAATTTTAAATCCTTTAAATTATGAGGATGGATCATATGGGCATCTGAATAATATTTTAGTTATGTGCCAGTTTCTATAATACGTTTTCCAATTTGGTTCATAAAGATGAATTAAATCAATGTGACAAATGTCATGAGCTATCTAAAAAATTATGCAAGAAATCTGTGTTATCAAATGAGGTATGTAGAACGTCTACATCCAAACAAAATGCTGAGGAAATATTCCACATCCTAGAATCCTGAATTTATTTCATTGGCGGAAATGAGATGTCATCAAATGAGATGTCTTCACATGGCTGCCAGGTCTAATATTAGGTGTTATGTACAGCCTGTACATGCCATAGCAAAAAACTATGACAAATATGTGTTACACATTGTTTCAACCAAATCTGTTTACTTTCATATCTAGAAGCAATCAACTTGTGTAAAAGAATGTATTGAAAAAATAGTTGAGCGTAACTTGTATGACCCCCACCTTCCTTAATCAGTGTGACATTCAAAACAATGGCTACTTTGCGCACAATTTCAAAATGACAAGAACACATTTGCTCAACTTATTTTGCAAATTAACAGCGAGATAATAGAGATGACAAATTCCTTTATTGATAAATTTGATAGTTAATCCACAAACAAATATCAAGTAGGGAAATATTATGCCCATATGCAAAGAAAAAAAGGCTTTCATTTTCCAAAATTGTCACTCGTCATTTTCAAGTATTTGACGCTGACGGTAAGATGTGATAGAGACACAGGGAAATTCAAATGTAGAAAATACTGAACACCAAGCCCCCAGCAAATTTATGTCTCTCCAGTATCTTTCTCAATGAGGCAACAGCGTAATTATTGCACCATTGATTCTGCTCTCAAGAATATAGCAATGAAAACAAAAATGATACCTATCATGTCCATAGTGGAAAATGTAGCGGTAACTGCCAGCTATTTGGGATGACAGTGTCCACGGGCCATCCTCGCCATTATAAACAGAGGATTCCCGGGTTTGGGGCCAGGAGAACAATTAAATAGTTGTCACAAACACAACAAGAAATATATATGTATTAACAAATTGAGAAGAAATAAATCTAATATCTAAACAACTCTAAATTGATCACTCAGCCATGAGAGGCTCACTGCGATTGGTCAATTGATTGGTAAATCTTGATCATAGCTGATCAATCAGGCCAGATGGGAGCTTCAGGGTCTATGGTTTTTATGTAAGGGCTGCTCTGATTGGTTAATTAACAGATTGGTGGAATCCCTTCAGGGCATGTTGGGGAATGCATTATTTTGAATCAATTATTTTAACATTCTTATCAACATTTTAAATTATTATTACCAACATGTAGTTCTTCCTATGCCATGTTAAGGAAAATGATGGCACAAAATTTGGAAGGAATTCCTGACAGATAGAACAAAATGGCCGCTGACTCAACCAGCCCATCTGGCTAGCGAAGATTTATCTGCCGCTAGAGGGAGTTGTTTGGTAGATCGGCTACATTTTTTTTATCTGAAAAGCTTGGAGATAAACCAAACAGATTTTATGATAAGAATATTTAATTTTCTCAATTTCTTATAATGCCACTGCTTAACACTCATGTATAATAGTCTTGTAATGTTGTGGTCTATATAAAACATCTCTGTTCATCAATCAATCCCACATGAGAATATCTGCCAGTAACACATACCAGACTTTATACATCAGTCAAATGAGCGTCCCTGTCTTCCACTGTAATTACTGATAGTCTTGAAATAGCACACATAAAGCTCCACCGCTTTGGGCGGCATGCATTTCAACATCCTGGTATTTCCTGATATAAAGTATCAGACCTCGCCCAAAATGGTCTACACTGAGGAAGCCGTAAATGATCAATGAAAAATGTCACAGTCACTGCTGTGTTGTATATTAAAGCTTTCATCTTTTTGGTCAAATTCGCCCAACCGGTTTAATTACTTTTTAACAAGCATGCGATCATGTGGGTCCTACGTCCTAGATAAAATACAGTGTGAACAAATAAACAAAGCTAAGGTAGTATGTTATTGATCTATCCATTAAAGATTTGAAGAGTATGCTGGTAGGCAAGACATCCACAAAACAATATGATGGAAGTCCTTGTCAAAAATGATTCTGACTTTTTCAGGAATAGTATATCTGTATAGGTGTAATCGACATTGATGGCAAGTTAGAGAACATGCAAAACACATCCTCGCAGAAACTCGTCGACAATGACGACACTATGCTGAGATCAAGAAATAAGAATTTATTTTGACAAGCCAAGCAGCTGAGGTTGAATTGAAAAGAACACGGCCTCTTTCTGTAGAAACGGTATACTCTTGTGAGTCACCAAGTCAGAGAGTCAACAAAGAGATTGAAAAGATGTACACACAGCACTTATATAACCCTTTTCATTTTTACACTTTTTGATATTATTTTTTTTTTTTTTGGGGGGGGGGGCAATATAACTATGATTCAATATAAAGTTAACAAAAATAAGACAGCTTTATCTTATCTATCATATTTCCTCTCTCTTTTCACTAATATGGCATTAATTGGTCCTGGCAGTAGGATCACTGGCTACTTACATGTACAATAGATCAATCATGAATTATTTACCTCACAGAGGCGACTCTCTTAATGTGGTCACAATATCAAGGTTGGCAAGTCCTAAAGCTGAGACATTGCACCTGCACAAACAAAACAAAAAAACTGTTTGCTCAGGTGATCCATTTTTTATCCTAGGGATGTAACAAATTAGGATGTGTGCATGTAAGAAAATAATGACATTACTATTGACAAAACCCAGGCAGTTGTCACATGCCAGGAAATCCTAAAACAGGATGCCAATTCGGATATAATTAATGTCCAAACAGTGAAAGATGCCACGAACATGACGGAGACAGGGATCCTATGCAAGGACAAGTATTGCAGATGGGCTACAGGGACTATCACTTTATTTCATGATATGGGTTGCAGGTATGGGAGAGGAACTAGAGATGAATATAGGCCACTTGTTAGGGAGTGGAATATCGGGAAATATAGGCTATATATGAAGGGGAAGGGCTTATATTTTAAATGAAGGCAACTGAATGAGAAGGGCTTATATTTTAAATAAAGGCAACTGAATGAGAAGGGCTTATATTTTAAATAAAGGCAACTGAATGAGAAGGGCTTATATTTTAAATAAAGGCAACTGAATGAGAAGGGCTTATATTTTAAATAAAGGCAACTAAGGGCCTTGGCTAATTCTATAGGGTTATATGAGGGAGAATTTTTCTGATATTTCACATGACTTAAGGCAACATGCATTTTTGGAATTGGTATTGGCCAAATGATCAATATTCGGTCTTAAGTCCAGCCGAGTTATAATATTTCCAACCTTTTACACATTCTAAATAAACTGTTAATTCAATATTATACTGGCATGACAATTTGTTTCCGAGTTCATGTTTATTTATTTAATTACATCATTATATAATGCCTTCGTCCAATCTTTTTGTAACTACCACCAGCAGCCGATCATATGACCTACTTTGAGGCTTTTTATAACACTAATAATTAAAAAGCAGGTTAGTAGGTCACATTTCTACAAGAGAAATTGATCATGTGAGGTATATCTGCTTCGACCGTTCATGATTCAAAGTCTGTCACTTACTGCATGGCAGCCTCATCTGCCACAAGTAGGAAGGGTATAGACTAAATATAGTAACAACATTAATACAATAGTGCACCTTAGAATGCACGTGTCATAATTACTGAGGATGAGATCTCACAAGTACGCGTTTTCCCCGCAGTTGCCTAGATGCCAAAGGATCAAAGGATCACTCTCATATGTCCCCTAATATTACATATCAATTTCATGTAACAAGCTACAGCGGACGACAACAGAACTGCGGACGACAACAGAGCGGTTTCATTTTCAAAGCCTTTTAAATGCGTCTGCACTCTCGAAAATATTCACACCAAGTTGCTGTCTGATACTTTCATGTGAAAATAAAGTCAAATGGTGTGATAATCATCGGTAATCAATTGATAAACTAAACCACAACTCTGTTGTTGTCAGCTGTACCAAATATTAAAGGATCACTATCATTATGTCCCTACTATAACATATAACCTAATAAAATGATTTTATGGCGCTACAAGCAATTTGATCTTTGCCTCATTTGAAAGGTCAAAAATGTCACAGACAGCTCAGCTTCAAACTTGAGTTATTGAGGTATTGATGTGTAGAAAGTTCTTGTAAATTTCCAAAGCAATCAGAATGATTGGTAAAGTATTATCGTGCTTCCAAACCAACTTATTTGAGAAGTCAACAAGGTCATGGAAATGTTATCGTTTAACGCGTCCAAGACACACGAACAGACGGATGAGTGGCCAGAACCTTACGTCAAACAAACAACATGTCAATGCCATCTTAGATCTAGGACATACACTGAATTTAATTCTGTCCTTTTATTTTCTATACCTCCCAAGATGCAGAACAATTATGGACATCCTTCCCTCTGGACCGATTTGTTGAAGATACTTAGAGTGAAATGGACTTTCCCTGGCATAACTCAATATCTGCAATTTGTTTGATTACAGCCTGTCGGCGAGGACCAGCTTGGAACACAAGTGTCCGACACGCCCACTGCCCCCATTTGATCAATAAGGAATTGAATCTCTGCTCTCTACAAAAATTCAGTTTACCAAAATACATTGTGGGGGAACCGGAAATATAATTACCCAGATTCAATTTGTCCAATAGGTTGTATGGCCTATTCATGAAGGGCTCTGAGGAGTTTGTCTTTCCTGGCAGTGCACAGCACATTAGGCCATCGGAAATGTGTGTGTGTCAACAAGACTACACATTTCCTTTCCCAAGAATAAACTGCAGACAATGTAATTCTCAGTCCACATTGTTCTAGGGTTTAGATGTGTAGGAAATAGGAAGACCTTATGGGGAGGAAACACTTGCAATGTTGGTACTGTATATCGGAGGGCAATGTAAGAATCAACATCCTTCTTAGAAATACCCTAGGTTTTTTTTACAAATTTAATCAAAATTCTAATTAAAAGGCCGTTGGTGATTATGAATTAATCATTTTTTTACATCAAATTATGATCTTTGTAATGCATAGGAGAGTTATTTTTTTCTATTTTAATAAATCATATTGAGGAAATCAAATTGGCAAAATTAATACAGTTGTCCAAGCAGATGTGGTTTGCGGATTTAAAAGGCGTGGGTAATTCAAATTCCCCAGATTCATTTAGAAAATGGCGCCCTCAAGCAATAGTTTGTCATTTTCTACGAAAATATCGTTGTGATTCCTTCACCTTCAATGTATCTCAACCTTTTCCACCATGTAATCTCTCTTTCATTTAAATGTAATAAATAAAATTGTATAAACAGGGGTAACATTTTATAACTATGATAAAGAAAAATAAGACAAAATTATACAGGAAAGTATACAGTAGAATGCTTAAGATTTCAGAAAATCAGCAATTCTCTTTTGGCCTTAAAATGCTTTTGTAATAAATGAATTACAATGCTTTTGTAATAAATGAATTTTGTAATAAATGCCTTTTGTGGAATAGCAGGTTTACACTTATATGTTTTATCTACCAATTTCCATCTACTAATTTGACTTCCAATTTATTTTCAATTCCCACCAGAAACCTTTCTAGAAGAGTGCAAATTAGGTGTCAAGGCACCTCTGAGCACAGCCATAAACTTGAAATGTTTTGAAGTATTTGCATCATGACCTTCAATTTCCTCTAATCTTAAATGTGATCTTGACACCAGGGTTAATCACTGAGCCCATTATGGGCACACTTTAATTAAAAGGTTCCTGACATTCTCATCAAAGTTGTGCACGTTTTACTTTTACCAAAACCCATTATTAACTCTGCAGTGGCAGGCAATTTTCAATCTTTTTCGATCAACAGTCAAGTTCCCCAATCGCAAAAATAGCATGCAATACATCATTCTATAAGGTCAATTTCTGGTGGGGTTTGTTTTTTTGCTTGACTTTTATCAAGACCAATGACCTGTGATATCAATCTGCAACAGTTCTCTTTGAGGAGGCGATGTACGTTGTGCAAATAGACTTATATTGAGGGCATCCATCATTATCCCTGGGGTAAATGTGATTGTATCAATGATACCAATAATCATCACAAATCTTTCTGAAGAATTGCCAACAATTATTATTCATGGCCACAGAGAGGAAGAGCATCTAGATCTGTTGTAAATATTCGCTCAAGGAGCTATGTTATCTCCCTGGTCTGGCAGCTTATCCATTCTGCATTTAAGACAACTTTGCTGGATATCATTTGGGGGTTTCCTAACCTCATGTATTCTTTAATTACACACAGGAATACTATTAGTATCTGAGCTATGTTTGTCCATCAGCCTGTATCTGAGCCGATGTGGACCCATCACCCTGTATCTGAGCTAATGTTTGCCAATCACTCTGTATCTGAGCTAATGTTTGCCCATCACTCTGTATCTGAGCTAATGTTTGCCCATCACTCTGTATCTGAGCTAATGTTTTTTCTCATCACCCTGTATCTGAGCTAATGTTTGCCCATCACCCTGTATCTGAGCTAATGTTTGCCCATCACCCTGTATCTGAGCTAATGTTTGCCAATCACTCTGTATCTGAGCTAATGTTTGCCCATCACCCTGTATCTGAGCTAATGTTTGCCAATCACTCTGTATCTGAGCTAATGTTTGCCCATCACTCTGTATCTGAGCTAATGTTTTTTCCCATCACCCTGTATCTGAGCTAATGTTAGCTCATCACCCTGTATCTGAGCTAATGTTTGCCCATCACCCTGTATCTGAGCTAATGTTTGCCCATCACCCTGTATCTGAGCTAATGTTTTCCCATCACTCTGTATCTGAGCTAATGTTTGCCCATCACCCTGTATCTGAGCTAATGTTTGCCCATCACCCTGTATCTGAGCTAATGTTTGCCCATCACCCTGTATCTGAGCTAATGTTTTCCCATCACTCTGTATCTGAGCTAATGTTTGCCCATCACCCTGTATCTGAGCTAATGTTTGCCAATCACTCTGTATCTGAGCTAATGTTTTCCCATCACCCTGTATCTGAGCTAATGATTGCATACCAATAAAACAAAAACATCTTATATTCAATATCAAAATCTACAATTCCTCTGAACTAAATATATATGATATATTGAAATCAGGATTTGACCTCAGTATAAAATGAAGGGAGGTCTGTACAGTTTATATAATGTAATGTGGAGTATGTGGAGGTTTATATGAGTCAAAATAATGATGAAAACAGGGAAGATCTATAAGAGTCTCTTTTATGTTGTGAATATCGGAGGTTTATACCTGTCACTGTGCTGTAGAATACTGGGGCTTTTGCAACATGACAGATTCTTATGGTCTATGCCTTATTTCTATCCAGAAATTAGTTTAATTTCCTAATTTGCCACTCGAGCCTCTTCATCTATCATGTGCTTGCTTCAATCTGTCAGTCCCACGCTTCAATGCGACACCCATTTCAGGTCCCAAGTAGTATGGCAGATGTAACTTGGTAGTTGATATTCCCATAGACAGCCAGCCAGAGTGTACTCAATCTCCTGCCAGTGTGTTATATTTACCATCTTCAATATTACCATACCATCCCTATGTTCATAAAAGAAATATTTGAGATACCAATTATTTTTTATGTAAATAGCTTTTTTTTAAAATTAGCAGCATTTCATATTGTCAAATACAAACTGCATCAGGATCTCAAATACTGCAACAAAACATGTTCTATCTGTGATAGATATTTTCCATGGCAGCATCAGAAACATTGAGCAAGTATGCAGTATGTGTTTGAGCTGTTGGCAAAATAAAACATCATCTGGCCTAAGATAAATGTTGGGTAATGTGAGACTCTTTGTTAAGTAATCGTGATGCGGTTTTGTGTCACTGGCAGGCCGTGTTACTGCTGAGAGTGTGCACAGGAAGTAGAATGAGGATTATGGGATTGGATGTGCTTCCCCGTGTCAAACAAGGCTGGAGTCAACATGAGCCTGCATTGCTCGATTTAACTCTGCAAGCCCATGTGAACATTTCAGCCATGTTAGAAAAAGGTCAGGATGGAATTGCCTAAAAAGCATAAAGTATTTTCTTGAGGTTTACAACACATATAAAGTACATAGCATCAAAAATGATGTCTACATCTTTACATTTGTTTTGTATACGTGTTATACGTGTCATGTTATTTATACTGCATGGATGGACAGTTAATGATAAATAAAACTATGATACAGAAACAAAGATTGATTGTTTAAAAGCCATACAATATCTAACTCAAAATATTATAAATGTTATTTGCATCAAACAAATTATCTTAGACACTTAATTGCACAAATTGGCTTTCCAATTACTTGCAGGTGCCCTCAAGGCTTAACATGACACATAGTCCTCAAACGCATGAAGATCAAAATTTAACAAGCAAGGAATATTTAATGATACCATGCACACTCAGAGATTGCTACACAAATCTCGCAATGTTATATCAGGAAAGGATTTTCTGATGATTTATACTGTAAACTGAATAATTTGGGTGCATACATCTAGCATAATGTGTAGAGGCTTCATTAACATCATTTGCTCTGTGGAATATGCTTACAAACAGGCCTATGACTTTGAAATGTAAGTCAAAATAATGCATCTGCCAGGATGTACTCTGGTGTGAGGGTTTTCCAAGTAATTATTTCATGATTTGTTGTATGGATATTATGTTGACTCAGTATTGATAGTTTTTTTATTTGGCTAATATAAAATGTCACTGTCACTCTGTATAATTATCTGAATTAAGATTAATTCATCTCATTTACTCAAATTCTCAGTTCACATAGTATGAATTCCCATGCTAAAGGTCCAGGTTTCGAATCTTGATTGGAACAAGTAATTTGGTTATGCGGCATGGGTAAGAAAGGTGGATATCTGCCAATAGACATTGGTATACAATTTGGATTAAATCTCCAACCCTGTTTCTTTTCAGACTGTGGTAGCTTTGTATATAGCAAGGCCAAAATCCAGCATGCTTTTTAACATTGTAATTCTGTTTTAAATAATTTTGATGGGAATATATAAATTGTTTTCTTCAATATTATTAAATGGTATATTTTAAACGTTGTTTCTATAACTAAGACGTGTGGTCATTCAATGCTATTCAATTTTATTTCATAAAATTACATTAAGGCCTGCTACATGTGGAATTACAACATTCTGAACTTTATGTGGGTAAAAAGACAAACTTCAGGTTGAGCTTTGTTTGGTGAATAAAATCAGCCTTTATGCCCTTGGGTACAACGTCTTACAAACGGGAAGCCTCTTTATGCGTTCATGTCCCTGTGTAATTATGCAAAAGAAAGATCTTTAATGACTTCGAAAAGAGCATGGAATTGATTCCCGATGACAGACATCAACCTGACCTGATGTACCTTAAAAAGGTCTAAAAAGGTGGTTAATACAAATGAAAAGTCAATATCGAGAATCACATAGTTGGAACCTAAAAAAGTGCCCAACATATGCCCTTTGTTTCCGGTATCAATACGCGTCTGTCTGAGGTCATGTGTGTTAGGCTCCAACTGATCTGATGTGACAGGAAACAGATTCAAAGGAAGACTCCAAAGGAAGGTGCCATACAAAGTTCACTGCCTCTGTCCCTCTACATTTGACTTAAACATAACAGCAATATCGTTCAAGATAAACAGCTAGAAGTCTTGTCAAAGTCCCCAATATTCTTTGAAGATGGCTGTTAGAAGAAACCTACGTTGTGTAATTAAGGGATGGAAAAGTAGTGATTATCAAAAGAAAGTCCAGATTTGTCATAATTTATGACAATAATTGTTATAATTTATTTATTCAGTAGTATAAGAAATGCAAACTTGTAGACCGAAAATTGTTAACAATGTAGACACAGATCATGTTTCTATGAGCAATTGAGATAAATAGGTCCTCTTACCCTCCTATTTGAAATAGATAATGACTCTCTGAGCAAGTGAGATAAAATAACCCTCTTACCCTCCTATTTGAAATAGATAATGACTCTCTGAGCAAGTGGGATAAAATAACCCTCTTACCCCCCTATTTAACATAGATCATGATTCTTTGAGCAAGTGAGATAAAATAACCCTCTTACCCTCATATTTAACATAGATCACGACTCTCTGAGCAAGTGAGATAAAATAACTCTCTTACCTCCCTATTTAACATAGATCATGACTCTTTGAGTAAGTGAGATAAAATAGGCCTCTTACTCTCCAATTTGAAATAAATCATGACTCTCTGAGCAAGCGAGATAAAATACCTTCTATAACAGACCATGATTGTATGAGCAATGAGTAATATCTGAGTAATGAATTAAGTATTATTTGATTAAAGCACAGAATTAAATGTAACATAACATAAATGGCATCTGTCACCATGAGTTGTAACCTCCATTCTAATCAAATGTTTCAAATCATTTGTGCAACATAACCCCCAAGCTTTTTAATTATTAACTATATAGATCTGTTATTGCAGCTTCAGCAGCAGATAAACATGAATGCTTATTCCTGTTTGATTTTCTCAATCTTACCAGAAGTTGGTTTAACTACCTTTCTCTGTCACATCAATCTATTTTTCTATGTAAAGAAGAAAGACAGCAAAATTAATCTAACCAGTAATTTAATTTGTGCAAAGAAAATTCCCCACGCTGGGCTGCTATTCGGCTTGAATTTAATTATATTTCTTCCTATACCTCTGCAGGATTCCAGATTCTCCCACCCAGGTAATTGGCGGAAATCTACTTTGCCAAAACAAACGGTGTGTTGTACATTGTAGATTAGGAGCACCAAAACATCTTGTGAATTGTTAGCAGAAATAATAAGAAACAATTAGGCTTGTGCTGATTTTACCCATAATTAGAGACTGCTGCCGGCACCACATGATAAATGTCACTATCTTTATGATTTTGCTAACAAATGCAATATTAATCACTTTTGTTTATACAATTAGCCCATGAGTTGGAGAGGAAAGAAATCAGTCTAAATACAATGATATAATATCCGATCATAAAAGAATGCTTTCATCTAAATGTATCAATTAACATGTTCTGCCATATTTGATAAGATGATTATTTTCACTAAAAGATGAGACATTTAGTATTTGAAAGATAAATTTATGTCCTCTCTACCTGTTTCTACAAGGGCCACTGCTAAAGCAAAAGTCTCCTAATCTACACGTTTAAGTTAAGTCAAAATGACCAAAATAAATTATTCTCCACAAAAGAGGATTATAACTTATGAGCGTGTTGTGTACGGCTATGCCTCACTTTCAAGATGGCAGCCAATGCAACAGAATCGTGTGAGTGCACAGTAAATATGTCTTATTGAATATGATAAAACATATTGGACACAAGCTTTGGAAAAATATTGCCTCATAGTGCGCAATCAGAAATCATCTCACATCACTTCAAAGTCTACCTTCCACTACTGGATTTTTCTCTTATATCAGTACCTACATTCATTGGTGGAAATGTATGTCCAGATTGGCCAAAAGTCATATCTATTCATGAAAATCAGGCTGTGGATTGATTTATGAAAAGTAGATTAATATTTATCCAGTACTGACAGCTGTGCTGATTGGTCAGCATCTAAGTCATGTACCTGATCACAGACTGTGATTTTAAATGATATCAAAATATAGGGCAATAGTGGTAGAGGTAGTGAGTGCAATACTGCTGAGAATTCAATATCACCCTAACTAGGAATAAATCACATTAAATCGAAAAAATGTGCAAAGTCGGTGTTTCTTTGTTTTCTTTTTGTTTATACATTTGAGATTGTTTGCACTTTATTAAGGCATGTATATGTATTTTATCTATATGATGTGCATAGCTTTTTGTATAAGGTAAATCCTAACTCCTTTAAAGTGAGTAACTTATTATATTTCAAAATAAAGGATCCTAATACCAATAAAGGATTTTAATACCAATTGTCAAGAGTTTGGTGTTTTCTGAAAAATACTACAGCTTGAACCCTGCATACAAATCAAGAAATTTAATTAACAAGAGAATAACAGACTACTTGGGGGACCATCTGTTTGCTGTCTCCAATTCAAGAAGTATATATATTTGGTAAACCGTTTTCAATATTGTTTCTTTTTCCATACATTGCAAGAAAAAAAATGAACAATTTTAAATTGGTTTGAGACTTCAAATTGAGGTGACATCATTTAAAATGCCAAGCTTATCTAACATAACAAATTAGTATTATATGAATTAGTTGATATAATTATTACTGTAGTTGCCACATTGTTGTCATCACTAAAATCAAGACTATTCCTCTCACTTATCAAAACAAGCAAGAAATCATCAAGACATTGTATCTGTTTTCTGTCGTGCTTGGCAGAATGATTGTTACGTTTTGGCAAGTTGATCACATTACGTCACAAGAATAAATTAGACATTCAAACATGTTTCACTTGGTTTCTAAATGAGATTTTGTTTCTTTAATTTACAATTGGAGAGTTATAACTTAATTTGTTTGATCTTTAACTTGTAGGGCAGTTACAGGCGTGGCCTATATATTAATTAAGTTCAGTAAATCGTATAAATGTCCTTATTTCATTGTTAAATAACGACAGTATAATTATAACGGTTGTGCTTCTTCAAACCAAAAAAACCAGAGCAAACCAAATATATAAAACATTTCTGGTCATTTCCCCCCATTGAGACTAAATAACAGGGCCACCGTCCACTTGTCACACTTGGTGCAAACCTATTGAGGCCAGCTCATGAGTGGTGATCCAAACGCCGTGGACTTATCTCATATGAATTGAGGCCCGTGCCTAAGGCAAAGACATTTAACACAGAGATTGGAAATAAGCTGCATTTCTGCATTATCACTCAGGTGAACCGATCTCGTGGTGGCGCCACTGTAGCCACTTCCTGTTTCCCACATGTGGCCATTTGGCCAGCTTGTCAAGGGAATTGTCACTGTTTTTTTGTACAAATAGACCATGTTATCGTCTTTGGATCATCATGTTGACATTAAGTGGACGCAGTAGATTATAAAGGTACTGTTTTATAGCATATCGATGGAGCAGTAATTCGTGCAAAAACAATTGTGTGAGACTATGTGAGAGTTGGATGGTGCACCACGCTGACACCTCGTGGCAGACATGCTCTTTCCAATCTCTGTTTAAATATCTCTGCTGAGGGGTTAACCTGTTGTCGTTATAAATATGTGATTGGGTGGATTGTCATGTCAAGGACCTGCTATAAGAAAGTTCATCTTGGGGCATTTTTTTATTTCGAAAAATAAACAAATTTCTCTCAAGTTACATAAAGTTATTATAAAGATTTGTTCACTTTTCAAATATTTCTCAAATATCATGCCTGAAGTAAACAGATTGGATATCTGCTCATTTTCAAAAATGTCAAGTTATCCATGTATTTTCTTCGAGGATAAATGGCCAGATAATATATTGGCTTGTGGCTGCAGTGTATCCAGTTCCGGGGAAGATGCGCATGCGCTGTCTAACGCAGATGCCGAAATGAATGCATAAATGCATGAATTATTTTAACTTTTTTTCATATCGTCCGGTTGTCAACAGAATATCTGTAAGAAATCTGAGATAAGCAAAAGAAGCTTCAAGGCCACGATACAACTGAAAAGAGTTTCTTCAAAATGCCTTCAAAATACCCAAGTTCATCCTGTATATGATATACTCATTAGAGGGAGAAATGTGAAACTATTACCAGACTGAGGCATGTCTGCTTATGAGGTTCATCACTGATATCAAATTACCAACAGCATTCATCAAAATTTATCACCCAACCAAGAATGACAGTTCCATCCATCATAGCCACTGAAAGAAAATATCATGTCAAAGATTCTATTTAGGTGTGACTGTGCATTGTAACATGACGTCCATCACTCATATCAATATCAAAATTAAGATCAGGATGCATCATCGAGTCAACAAATGGCAGCTCTATTCATTAAAGTCATAATATGACATATCTCACAGCCACAGTGCTTTTCTGCTACAAATATTAAGGATATCACTGATAGTAGCACCACCATGATACATCTAAAATAGATATTTTCAACTGATTTTTATGAAAAAATGTCCACTAAGTTACAAGCTTTGATGTTTACATTAAATGGGATAAAATACTCATCAATTTTTATTTGTTTAATGTTCACGGACAAACAGATGGACAAACATATTAAGTGACACCTTTATTCTTACTGACAGCTGTTTCGGACAAGACAAATAGAAAAAAGAACACAAAACAAAAACAAAAAAAAAACAAAAAAAAAACAACAAAAAACTGTGGACTGTTCCGCGAAGCAGGGAAGTGTTGCATCTCATCCCACTCAAAACTGCCCCTAATTCTGCAACGGAAATTCCTACGTGACACTGAAGCAAAGTTGTCATCTGAACCAGCGACAAAGGTGCACCCAGCTAGCAAATGCCAACCATTGAGTGTTATTCATTTTCTGTGAATAAGTAGACTCTACATGTCAAGTATATTATATTGAATGCATTTCAAAATGTATATTTATTAAGTATCTGTCTCACAGTATTGGAAAGAAAATGAAGAGAAATGTAGAGCATGAGAGTATGCCGTGACATATCCATGACATATATAAAAATATATAAACATATATAAAGATACATCAATATACATGCATATCAAAATATGTGTATGTGTGTGTGTTTGTGTGTGTGTGTTTGTTTGTGTGTGTGTGTGTATGTGTGTGTGTGTGTGTGTGTAAATCTATATGTAAAGATCCGACTAATCAAAATTATGTAGTTCTGAAGTAGTACAGAAAAAGACAATTTCAGTGTAAAAGGTGGATTGAACATTTTGAAAAGCTTCCTGTGTGGCATGTGTACGTTCAGGTGCATACAAACATGTAGGCAAAACACATTCAATGAATTTTCCTCACATTTAATGAGTGTGCGCTTCAATAAAAAGCTAACTGGGGAACTCCTTTCTGAACCTAAACCCCAACGGAGCTATCAGGAAACCTGAGACATGACTGCCACCTCGTGGTCAATTTACTCGAATATTTCACTGCTGTCCCCTGGTGATATGTTTTTAGAGCATATTGATGTCTCGTGATTCTTCCTAAGAGCCTCCAACTTTAAGGCTGATAATTATGGACAAAATGACAAAAATATATAGAAACATATTGTGCAAAAATTAGTGGTTGCCATGGAGAATGTTTTATGTATGGAGAATGTTTTATGTTTTATGAAACATATCAACTGCAAAGAAACATGTCAACTGCACAGAAACATGTCAACTACACAGAAACATGTCAACTACACAGAAACATATCAACTGCAAAGAAACATGTCAACTGCACAGAAACATGTCAACTGCACAGAAACATGTCAACTGCACAGAAACATGTGAACTGCACAGAAACATGTCAACTGCACAGAAACATGTCAACTGCACAGAAACATGTCCGACATTCAAAAAATATTTAATTTACCGAGCAGGAAGAATGATCCATTTCAACATTGAAGATGCCCACGGGAAAAAAAAATTATGTTTCGGAGGGGGCAAGTGAAAAGAGATGACCAGTAGTCTGACAACAGTTGTGACTTGTGAGTATGTAGCAATTCTATATTTAAATTACAATTCCACAGGGAAACTAGTGGTATCCTTGGCTATCATTCTGTCCAAGTCTCAGGGATCCGAACATTCCTATTTTATGATACCAATAACGAAACCGAACTACATCTTGGGCACTACGTGTCTTGATCTCTGCCTTCCCAAAATCAATCTATCTTCCATCCTCATTCTGTGACCACCATCTCCAATCTGTGACCACCATCCCTAATCTGTGACTACCATCCCTAATCTGTGACCACCTATCCTTAACTGTGACCACCATCCCCAATCTGTGACCACCATCCCTAACCTGTGGCCACCATCCCCAATCTGTGTCCACCATCCCCAATCTGTGGCCACCATCCCCAATCTGTGTCCACCATCCCCAATCTGTGACCACCATCCCCAATCTGTGACCACCATCCCCAATCTATGACCACCATCTCCAATCTATGACCACCATCCCCAATCTGGGACCACCATCCCCAATCTGTGACTACCATCCCTGATCTGTGACCACCATCCCCAATCTGGGACCACCATCCCCAATCTGGGACCACCATCCCCAATCTGTGACCACCATCCCCAATCTGTGAGTACCATCCCTGATCTGTGACCACCATCCCCAATCTGTGGCCACCACCCCCAATCTGTGACCACCATCCCCAATCTGTGGCCACCACCCCCAATCTGTGACCACCATCCCCAATCTGTTACTACCATCCCTGATCTGTGACCACCATCCCCAATCTGTGACCACCATCCCCAATCTGTGACTACCATCCCTGATCTGTGACCACCATCCCCAATCTGTGACCACCATCCCTAACCTGTGACCACCATCCCCAATCTGTGACCACATCCCCAGTCTGTGACCACCATCCCCAATCTGTGACCACCATCCCCAATCTGTGACCACCATCCCCAATCTGTGACTACCATCCCTGATCTGTGACCACCATCCCCAATCTGTGACCACCATCCCCAATCTGTGACTACCATCCCTGATCTGTGACCACCATCCCCAATCTGTGTCCACCATCCCCAATCTTCGACCACCATCCCCAATCTGTGACCACCATCCCCAATCTGTGACCACCATCCCCAATCTGTGACTACCATCCCTGATCTGTGACCACCATCCCCAATCTGGGACCACCATCCCCAATCTGTGACCACCATCCCCAATCTGTGACTACCATCCCTGATCTGTGACCACCATCCCCAATCTGTGACCACCATCCCCAATCTGTGGCCACCACCCCCAATCTATGCACAGAAACATGTCAACTGCACAGAAACATGTCAACTGCACAGAAACATGTGAACTGCACAGAAACATGTCAACTGCACAGAAACATGTCAACTACACAGAAACATGTCCGACATTCAAAAAATATTTAATTTACCGAGCAGGAAGAATGATCCATTTCAACATTGAAGATGCCCACGGGAAAAAAAAATTATGTTTCGGAGGGGGCAAGTGAAAAGAGATGACCAGTAGTCTGACAACAGTTGTGACTTGTGAGTATGTAGCAATTCTATATTTAAATTACAATTCCACAGGGAAACTAGTGGTATCCTTGGCTATCATTCTGTCCAAGTCTCAGGGATCCGAACATTCCTATTTTATGATACCAATAACGAAACCGAACTACATCTTGGGCACTACGTGTCTTGATCTCTGCCTTCCCAAAATCAATCTATCTTCCATCCTCATTCTGTGACCACCATCTCCAATCTGTGACCACCATCCCTAATCTGTGACTACCATCCCTAATCTGTGACCACCTATCCTTAACTGTGACCACCATCCCCAATCTGTGACCACCATCCCTAACCTGTGGCCACCATCCCCAATCTGTGTCCACCATCCCCAATCTGTGGCCACCATCCCCAATCTGTGTCCACCATCCCCAATCTGTGACCACCATCCCCAATCTGTGACCACCATCCCCAATCTATGACCACCATCTCCAATCTATGACCACCATCCCCAATCTGGGACCACCATCCCCAATCTGTGACTACCATCCCTGATCTGTGACCACCATCCCCAATCTGGGACCACCATCCCCAATCTGGGACCACCATCCCCAATCTGTGACCACCATCCCCAATCTGTGAGTACCATCCCTGATCTGTGACCACCATCCCCAATCTGTGGCCACCACCCCCAATCTGTGACCACCATCCCCAATCTGTGGCCACCACCCCCAATCTGTGACCACCATCCCCAATCTGTTACTACCATCCCTGATCTGTGACCACCATCCCCAATCTGTGACCACCATCCCCAATCTGTGACTACCATCCCTGATCTGTGACCACCATCCCCAATCTGTGACCACCATCCCTAACCTGTGACCACCATCCCCAATCTGTGACCACATCCCCAGTCTGTGACCACCATCCCCAATCTGTGACCACCATCCCCAATCTGTGACCACCATCCCCAATCTGTGACTACCATCCCTGATCTGTGACCACCATCCCCAATCTGTGACCACCATCCCCAATCTGTGACTACCATCCCTGATCTGTGACCACCATCCCCAATCTGTGTCCACCATCCCCAATCTTCGACCACCATCCCCAATCTGTGACCACCATCCCCAATCTGTGACCACCATCCCCAATCTGTGACTACCATCCCTGATCTGTGACCACCATCCCCAATCTGGGACCACCATCCCCAATCTCTGACCACCATCCCCAATCTGTGACTACCATCCCTGATCTGTGACCACCATCCCCAATCTGTGACCACCATCCCCAATCTGTGGCCACCACCCCCAATCTGTGACCACCATCCCCAATCTGTGACTACCATCCCTGATCTGTGACCACCATCCCCAATCTGTGACCACCATCCCTAATATGTGACCGCCATCCCCAATCTGTACCCTCTTCAGTCTTTGACCCAATCTTATCACAAAGAAATTCCAGAAATTCCATGATTATATCAATATAAAAGATGGCCTACCTGTTTTCTTCGCGGTTGTCCTGGATTTGTATTAACTTGGTTCAAAGAATGAGTTGTTGAGTCGGCTTGAATATTTTGCTCTTTATCAAATTTGGCATCATCCCGCGATGGCAGTGCCTTTGGAGAAATGCAATTATGCCCTTCCACATCTATCGTTAAACTGTCACTCATCACTTCATTTTTCACATAAGCTTCACACCCATTTTCAGGACTCTTCATGCTAGGTCCTTCCTCTTCATTAGTGGTGTGTGACAATGCATCATCAGAGTTTTGTCCAAAAGCGTCTGACATATTTTCACCACCTGAATCACTGCTAGAGCTTAATGTTTTTATAGAGGCTGTGATCTCTGGTGCTTCATTTGTTGGGGATAATTTAAATGCAGGATTGATTTGACACCCTCTTGGACCGATGTACAGTGTGTTGGGAAGCGAGGTCATTTCTGGTTGCAATGAATGGGTCTGTGAGCTGTCCTCGTGTGACACATCTAATGTTGGTGGGCAGTGATGCTGAAGCGACGGGCCTCCCACCTTCCCGTCACCCTCATCAGTCTCTCCTACCCACTCATTACTTTCTCCAATCTCCTTTCTGTATCTGCATTCCTCACATTTTTTGGAGCTGATTGGTGCTGCCCTCTCGGTGGCGCGTCCAATGTTATTGTCCTGGCTTCCCTCTGTTGCAACCTGGCTGCCGATATAGAGGACCTCGCCACTTTTATTGTCTCCAGTACCTTTATTGCCATGGCGAGGGCTCATAACTTTACTCCACAATAGCTGGATTTTCTTCATGACCACACCTCAATTACAATCTCACAGATTTATATAGTTATATGGTGAGGCCATGGTGATCTGGCATGCTTAGTGGTGTATCAAAAGTCATATCATGTCCTTGTTAGTGTGCAGACACATTACTCTGCAGGCAAGCTCCTCAATGTATCATGGATGCTGCCATTTGTTGAGTCAGGTGCTAATACCTTGTAGCTACTCTTCATCACACTATCTCACCCCCACCACTACCCAGCCTCTATCCTCATCTCCGTGCTCCACTCATCAACAAACCCAGCCACTACATGCTGATGACCTTCTAGGCGGCAATGACATTGGCTTGATATATTACCTGCAAGGTCATAGTTTAGTCCATTGCATTATCATTCAATGGCCTACTTAATCCCAATGTGTATGCACATTTTTTACACTGATTTCTTATGAATATCACATACTAGGATGCAAGCCTATCACATTAATATGTGATATTATCCCTGCAAGGTCCTTGTACATAACCGGGCTGTTCAATATGCTGTGGTGAGGTTGGTGTTTATGTTGTAGAACTGAATACTCCTATGCCTCTTTAGAGCCTGTTAGGCACCCACTGATGGGCCCCATAGGCCATGTCTGACAAGCAAACTTTGACGTCTATCAATTTGGGCTTTTGTCTTCCTGTGACCTTGTTACTGCACCAAATGCTCATCATGTTTTACTTGATCATTAGTCTCAGTCCATTTGGCCTTGGGTCAATACTGCCACTCTCAAAGTACATCTAAATGTCTTAAAACCCTATCCTCTGGAAATATTAAGTCACACTCAGGTCTGACTTTTTGAAACAGGATTGCAAAGTAGGTAAAGAGTTTACTGACGTACGTTTATGCCTACATCAAAGTTATTGTCTCCGCTATAGGAATAACACTCTTCGCAGCCAAAGACTTACTATGCTTTTTGTCAATCTTGTTCAGAGGATGGACATTTTCAGTATTTTCCCAATCAGCAGACTTTGGAACTCTCCAGCCAATTTGTGTATTCATGGCCACCTGCCAACACAGACTTACTGCATCGTGTGACAAGTCCAATTTGTTGCATAATCATGATGTTAGAAAATATAAAATTCTTCGTCAATTGTGCATTAGTAAAGCCATCATTCAATTTGTATGGCATTAGAGCTATATCTTAGTAAATATAGCTTCAGTGAAATCAAGACATCCTGGAATGTGAGTATAATCTTTCATAGGAAATTATTGTAGGCAGCAGTATGTTAGCAGCGTCTAATGGGCCTGTCCTTCACACATCAGCCACCAGCCTCTTCTACACACCCATCACGTGGACACATGAATAGCCAACCATCAAATGCTCATAACTCATACTTTCACTCCCAGCTCTCCAAATCTCTTAAAACATTACTGTTTTGTACATATTCACAGGTACAAGACTTGATTTATCTCAATTTATCTTACATCCACATCTACTTGATGTGAAATCCCGCTTGTATTCACATGTAGCTTATATGTATCGCAATACATGAAACACAGTCAGGATTTAATTACACAGCATTCCACTCTACATACTTAAATAGATATATTTCCTAGATATGCTTTTCAAAATAGCATAAGAGAACTCAAACGCTTTGTTGCAGGACTCAGCCTTTAAGATGGTATTTTGCTTACTGATGAATATATTCTGTTTCACATATTATATAAGTGCATATCATATGACATATGACTGTGCATTCACTATCAGTGGTGTTAAACTATACAAATCAAATACTATGATGCTACACTCATACCAATCATATACCTACTATATGATGATATAAACCTAACTGATATCAGTCAAAAATCTAATATGATGCTGAATAGTAACCACAATATCATCACTATATTGCTGAACCATCAAGTTCCTTATTAATTGTTTTTCCACAATGCCATTAATGATGAATTTCCTCAACAAGTATCCAGTATATGTCCACTAATTGTGCTCCTCTACAATGGTGATGAACTTCCTAAATGTGTCCACTAATTGTACTCTGTATCCGGTATGTGTCCGCTAATTGTACTCTGTATCCCGTATGTGTCCACTAATTGTACTCTGTATCCAGTATGTGTCCACTAATTTGCCTCTGTATCCAGTATGTGTCCACTAATTGTACTCTGTATCCGGTATGTGTCCACTAATTGTCCTCTGTATCCAGTATGTGTCCACTAATTGTCCTCTGTATCCAGTATGTGTCCACTAATTGTATTCTGTATCCAGTATGTATCTGCTAATTGTACTCTATATCCGGTATGTATCTGCTAATTGTACTCTGTATCCAGTACGTGCCCACTAATTGTACTCTGTATCCAGTATGTGTCCACTAATTGTCCTCTGTATCCAGTATGTGTCCACTAATTTGCCTCTGTATCCAGTATGTGTCCACTAATTGTACTCTGTATCCGGTATGTGTCCACTAATTGTCCTCTGTATCCAGTATGTGCCCACTAATTGTATTCTGTATCCAGTATGTATCTGCTAATTGTACTCTATATCCGGTATGTATCTGCTAATTGTACTCTGTATCCGGTATGTGTCCACTAATTGTACTCTGTATCCTGTTTGTGTCCACTAATTGTCCTCTGTATCCAGTATGTGCCCACTAATTGTATTCTGTATCCAGTATGTATCTGCTAATTGTACTCTATATCCGGTATGTATCTGCTAATTGTACTCTGTATCCGGTATGTGTCCACTAATTGTACTCTGTATCCTGTTTGTGTCCACTAATTGTCCTCTGTATCCAGTATGTGACCACTAATTGTACTCCTTCATAATGCCAATGGTGATGAACTTCCTAATTCCGCTCCTGTGTCCAGTTTATATCCACTTATTGTAGCATCTATGAATGTCACCATACCACCTACAAAGACAATTGCAGAATCAGTTGTAATAAGATACTTTAAGAAAACAATAACATTTAATAATTAAATAATTAAATAATTTAAATAATTATTTAACAAATTAAAATGCATGGGGTATCTGCTTATATAACTAGCATTATACCTGTTCATCAACAATCAAAACAAATATCTAAATATAGCCCTATTGTATTGTAAGGTAAAAGTTAAATGTTACCTAAATCTAATATTATAGTAGAAATGTGAATTTGATGAGGCTATTTATTTATATCTTACCAAGTAAGAAACAGTTTGTGAACAGCACTTTGCTATTATTAACGAATATTATGTTTCCATTTGTGGTGACGCACGTTTAAATTCCAGTATCATTGTTTGGTAACAACAATGTCAGCTTATAGTACTCCTCTGTTGAGAGTTTAATTTTATGCCTCCGCAGAAGGGCTTTTATCTCAGAATTTCAACTCCATAGATACCTTTGCTTAGCATTATAAATTTATCATTATTTTCTGTGAATTCGAAGGATCACACATGGATCGTAAAAGATCAATTTCCCTTTTCCACATTTTGTAGATTTTGGTAATTATAAAATATCATTATGTGCAAAGTAGGATGACATTCAAATTATCCAGTATGTAATTCCAAATATGTCGATTGGAAAACAACCTTTCAAATTGTTGTGTCATAAATGTTTGGGTCTTACAGATCTGGTTCACGCCAAAACCGACGAAAGCTTGACATCGAAATCGCTCACACATTAATGTGATGAATAAGTGCAGAGATAGATATGCGACTGTACATAGTTTTTCTATTAGTGAATATACCTGACTTCAGAGGCGAATCTCCGACAAGGAATGGGGATGGGGGATTAAAGGTTCACAGCGACGAAAGCATTCACACCTTTTGTATAAATCGGTGAGAGAGTCAGTGAGTAAATCAGTAAGTGAGTCAGTGAGTGAGTCAGTGAATGAGTCAGTGAGTGAGAAAGTGAGTGAGATAGTGAGTCAGTGAGTCAGCGAGTGAATTGATACTGCTCCTGAAAATAAAGACTAGGAGAACATTTGTTAGCTAAATTGCTTCTAAATTGACAAATAACCAATGGATGAGAAACCACAGCCTGAAGAACCGACTACACGAAATACTTTAAAGGCATTGAAACTGGAACCGCAGCTTTGTTGTCGTTGGCTGTTAGCTTGTTTCTGTTGAAAATGAAATATAAAGCTATTGGTACTCCTCTCTTCTTCTTTATGATGTGCTATATCCATCTATCAGAAATACGTCTTTGCATAAGATCGACTTATTAAGCACATTATTGGTCTGTTGATTAAAGGACCCTTCCGTAAATCTAATTTTCTTAGATTTGAATCAGATTTGATTTTTAAGATTTAAATCAAATTTGATTATTTAGATTTAAAATGATAAAATATAGTTGCTTAATTCCCCGACACGTTCTCAACAATCAAATTCGAAACGCTTTCTGGAACTATAAATATACATTTTCCAATCAGCACCTCAACAAGGAAACTGAAAAAATGAAAAAAAATAAAAAAACATCTCAACACCGGAAGCGCCCCTATGGAGGTACTGGCACCTCCACAAAATCCAATATACACAAAATCCGGGATAAGGTAGCATGCGACTATGGTCAAATGAAAATTTGACGACCCCAGTTCAGAATTTCTGAACATTCACAATATGGTGTAGAGCCTTATGAAGAAGGATTGCATTAGGGCGGAATATGAGACTTTCTCACAGAGTAAAACCTCACATGAGCAAATGCACAAACCAATTCTTTCAGGTATATGTCATATTACAGCAAAATAAACCGCATTGGAATAAATCTACACATTGCACACGTTATAATTGAGTGTCTTATTTTAAAATTTTGTTTTGTTTGTGAATTGTCCTCCAAGAAGACAATGACGTTTTTGTAATATCCATTTGTCTTATTTTCTCCCGTGTGTATGAATCAATCATGTGTTGTTATTAACAAAACCATGGATGGGAGAAGACTGAATCTGGTAAAAGAAAGCATTTCAGGGAAGATTCTTTGCATTGTTTTATTCATGTGTTCCCACTGACTGTACATATACCCCATAATTGTACAGTAAAGCTCTCTGACCACAGAGCCAATCAGTCTGTACTTTATATTTGCTGGAAAATAAGCCGATAAAAGGTCAGTCTCAAGGTTAAATGTTAAATAAAGATGAGAACTTTATCGTCATAGCACCTTTTATTGGTTGCTGAGAATGATCCTGGATGCATTTGTCAGTCAAGGTCATTTCAGGAATGTTAAAGGTCAAAGGTTCAATCAAATCTGACATTATACACCTATTTATTAAAATGATCATGCCAAAGTAATTCTGGGGGTCATTGTAGCAAGGTTAAAGGTCCAAAGGTCAAATTGGCATGATTTGGTGCCCAGCTGCGAATTAGCTAGAACAAATGAAGATGCACACCCTGAAGGTCATCCTAAAAAGCCAAATATGGACCGTCTCCTAACCACGATTGCTGAGAATTAGCCAGCTAAACCGCCGCCGTAGGCACTGCAACCATTGTGTATGCATTGCCACCAACTCCCACCCACCTACCAGCAACTGTAGTGGGACTTCCAGCAACTGTAGTGAGACTAACAGCAACTGTAGTGAGACTAACAGCAACTGTAGCGAGACTTACAGCAAATGTAGTGAGACTTACAGCAACAGTAGTGAGACTAACTGCAACTGTAGTGAGACTTGTAGCAACTGTAGTGAGACTAAAAGCAACTGTAGTGAGATTAACAACTGTAGTGGGACTTACAGCAACTGTAGTGGGACTTCCAGCAGCTGTAGTGAGACTTATAGCAACTGTAGTGAGACTAACAACTGTAGTGAGACTTACAGTTACTGTAATGAGACTTACAGCAACAGTAGTGAGACTTACAGCAACTGTAGTGAGACTATCAGCAACTGTAGTGAGACTAACAGCCACTGTAGTGAGACTTCCAGTAACTGTAGTGGGACTTACAGCAACTGTACTGAGACTAACAACTGTAGTGAGACTACCAGCAACTGAAGTGAGACTACCAGCAACTGAAGTGAGACTAACATCAACTGTAGTGAGACTTCCAGCAACTGTAGTGATACTTCCAGCAACTGTAGTGAGACTAACAGCAACTGTAGTGAGACTTACTGCAACTGTAGTGGGACTTACAGCAACTGTAGTGAGACTAACAGCAACTGTAGTGAGACTTTCAGCAACTGTAGTGAGACTTCCAGCAACTGTAGTGAGACTTACAGCAACTGCAGAGAGACTTCCAGCAACTGTAGTGAGACTTCCAGCAACTGTAGTGAGACTTCCAGCAACTGTAGTAAGACTTCCAGCAACTGTAATGAGACTAACATCAACTGTAGCGAGACTTCCAGTAACTGTAGTGAGACTTCCAGTAACTGTAGTGGGACTTACAGCAAATGTAGTGAGACTAACAGCAACTGTAGTGAGACTAACAGCAACTGTAGTGAGACTAACAGCAACTGTAGTTAGACTTCCAGCAACTGTAATGAGACTAACAGCAACTGTAGTGAGACTAACAGCAACTGTAGTGAGACTAACAGCAACTGTAGTGAGACTAACAGCAAATGCAAATGTAGTGAGACTAACAGCAACTGTAGTGAGACTAACAGCAACTGTAAATGTAGTGGGACTAACAGCAACTGTAGTGAGACTAACAGCAACTGAAGTGAGACTTACAGCAACCACAGTGAGACTTACAGCATAGTGAGACTAACAACCGTAGTGAAACTTACTGCAACTGTAGTGAGACTAACAACTGTAGTGAGACTAACAACTGTAGTGAGACTAACAACTGTAGTGAGACTAACAACTGACATATCCAATGTCACCCACGTCTGAGCCCCTGATAGGATGATTAGATACACAAGATTGTACAAACACCTATGCTTTAACAGTCAAAAGAGTATGAAAGTTGGACAGGTATAATATGCCGCTCGGGACCTTGACCTTGACTCATGAGAGTTTGAACTTAACAAAGTATCATGATCATATTTCATTCAAACATACATCAGCTGATTAATCGGTTTTCTTTCAATTTTCAATTAACCTGAGGAAATGGGACATGATATATTAATCACTCTATATTGATACCATCTGTGTCTCTCTGTGTTTTCATTCATTCATCTTGTCCTCAACAGATATACGATTTCAATGATTCCCAAAAACCTAGCATTGTGGAATATTAGCCTTGAGTCATTTCTCACTTTTATTTGGTGAGAATTTCACAGGGGTTTATCATTATCGATTAAATACTCACGCGGATCACACGGGATAGAAAATAAAATATGTTGCCTGTCATATTGAATGCAGAAAATATAAAGATGGAATATTTAGTGTCATAAAGATGCAATGTCACACGGATTGAAGATGAGAGACATTGGCTGTAAAAAATATTGAATATTATTTCTTGTGTGGCAGGCAAACATTTAAGCTATTACAATAATTGAGTGGGTTCATCACACCTGTGTCTGCATCTCATTGGCACTCAGTTAACATGTTCTTCTGCATCCAAGCAGTAAACTGTGTCATTACCATTCATGATTTATGGTTTATCACTAACTTCTTCACGATGATTTTGAAAAGATCCATTAGTGTCCACAAGTGGAATAAGGTTTTTTATATTTTTCGGGGATCAATAATTAAACAAGCCACGTTGATACAGGCATAACAAAGAAAATTTCCCCTTTTAATTTTGTTGATGGCGAAATCATCCTCCACCACGTGATCTTTAACAACCGTAACACGCCTTCAGAAAAAAAACTTTTTTTTATGAAAACCACCACACTTAGACAGAGTTAATCAGGTCAACAACC
Source organism: Amphiduros pacificus (assembly GCA_949316495.1). NCBI lineage: Eukaryota > Metazoa > Annelida > Polychaeta > Phyllodocida > Hesionidae > Amphiduros > Amphiduros pacificus. The sequence goes on along the minus strand of OX439003.1, from coordinate 13,568,443 downwards.
AATCTTTTTATTACCATTTTAACTACATTCAAATGGTACCTATTTGATTGAATGGAGGTTGATAATGTGAGCGATCTTTCTTAAGCATTAATATTTGACCATATGACAGTTGGGCCTTACTGGTGCCTCCTGTGGGATTTTGCACTGTTATCTATTATTCAGACATGCAGTCTCCACACACTGTAAACACAGGTACTTTTATGGCTGCCAAACCATATTAATAGCTCTATTGTATGGGAATGTCTACATTTTGTGCAAGCTGAAAATGAGTGTCATATTGGATTCTGCAAGTTTAAGACCAAATAGTCTCACAACGTGCATAACACTATTTCATCAGACATTCTAAAATCAGTTGGACTTTGCAAGATATGATAATGTGTATATCCATTCCAGAATGAATTACATACTTGTTGCTTGTTCTATCGTATCCCCAGGACTCCAAATTATATATGATATACGTCTCAGAACCAAAAGAAATATTGGGGTAATTATCAATCTGCTTTCAACCTTCATGAATTCACAGTTTACAAAGGTATACAAGCTCAGTGGAAATAGGTTCATGCATTTGACCCTAAGGGTTACCCAAAGAAATTTAAGAATAAAGTTTTCTGCACTTGGAAAATAGGTAATTAGAATCAGACAGACCAGTGTGAACAAATAGGGTAACATGATCCATGTCTTCATTAAGACTCAACTGTTTAGATAAGTTTATTAATAACATTTTTACCTGTATCATTCTTAGGCTAAAGAGATCGGCTTGTGAAATAATTATTTGTACAAAAATCTTCTTATATATCATTTCATCTTCATGACCCTGGACCCTACAAATTGGCTTAATCTGGCGAATGAAATGGTCCCAAAATCATTTATAACTATTTGTAGCATAGATTCTGCAGTGATGGGGGAACATTTTGTCATTCTGTCATTCTGTCCGTCAACTTGGTCAGAGTTCTGAACTATCAGTGGACAAGATGTATTTTCAGGAGACAAAGTCTACGTATTTTCCATAAGGCTCAGATTTGTTTCCATATTGTTATGATCTTTTCAAAAAATCTTACAGCTATCACTGATTTTGAATAACATAACCAATATTAGCCAATGAAAATCGAAACAAGTCGAGCAAAATTCAATATGTAACATGCATTTTGATTCGTCAAAATTAAAATCTCCTAAAGTCTGCTTTTGAAGAGGATTTAAATGATCGTTTATGAAGCAATTTCCAGAAAATGTTCGGAAACATTACAAAAAAGCAAAGATCAGCATACCTCTAAGGCAATTGGCCTATGTTTAAAACATAATTCGTACAGTCAAGGACTCGTATACTTACTATGTAGACACTAAAAGAGGAAAACAATAAATGAGAATCGTGTTTCAGATATGATATATCAGGGGGGCTTCGGCCCGTTCAATTATCATCTAAAACATATTCTTATATTTAATCACTTCTTTGGGCGATATGCTCAAAATGTTATCACACATGAATTTCACCACGAAGCCCCACATATTCTTAAACATGACAAAAACCTTTATCAAAGAAACTGGTGGGGCTACGCTGGAAGCCGCCATCTTGGCTTTATATAAACATTAGGGAAGTGAGGTTAGTGAAGAGGTACATTTAATGAAGTCTATAGTCTATGTTTTAGTGCTTTGAGTGTTTATTCAAGTTTTTGCTCAAGCATGACATTGAATGTTGTATGATGATACCAACTTGCCATAAACTACAAAGCTAGGATTATCAAAAACAGGTGAGAAAAGTTCATGTTAAGTTATTGTGAGTGCTCATTCATGGATAAAGTGTTCACATTTTCATAAACAAATATAATTTTTGATTGCCTTTTTTTTTTAGAATATATCATGTTCCTTAAAGTGAGAGAGGTTATAATTTCTTTGAGTGCTCAGTACGGTGTCTTGTGTTCACTGAAGCATGCCATTCTTGATAGACACATCACGATACGTCATTGATAGTTTCTCGGTGATGGGAAATGCTCTGTCTCGATGGAGATTCATTCAAATATACATGCAATCATTATTTTTCCTTTGACAGCTCACAATAGTAGGATATTTATGAATATTATATAAGGTAGGATATGGTCTTGTTATGTATTTACCACCGACACACAAGCCACTGGTGTCTGCTCTGGCTTGCCGTGTGACATTTGATCTCTTAGCTGTTATGACAATTTATTTTTTTCTACTTTGCATCGATATTGAATGTGGTACTGAGTCAAATTACAAGAAAGCCTTCTCATCAGATTCTACATTCTCATAAACAAAGAGTGAATTAAGTTGTGTCGTCTTCTTTTGTAACAGTCGTATTTTATAAGCAATAAATCACATAATAAGGAAATAAAAGAAATAAATGAAAACATATTTTACAAATACAATGACAGGAGGAATTGTCTGTCATGATGAAATAGGAGCATGAAGCTTAAATGTAAGAATTAGGAAACTCTTTCCAAACAATAGTATAAGATAGCAATGAAAAACAAGACTCCTATTTCCTGGTATTAAGTGATAAGAGACTTCTGACACCTTAGCCTCTTTGTCCCGATGATTGTTATCTGTTATTACGCATCTGATGTATGTTATGTTTCCACTTTACATTGGACGTGTATGGTGTTTCTTTACCAGAATGAAAACCTTTATATGCCACAATATTCAAGATTGGTTTAATAACTTTTTTTTATTATTGTTTCTTTACCAGGTGCAGTGGCAGAATGAAAACCTTTATATGCGACAATATTCAAGATTGGTCTTATAACTTTTTTTTATTATTGTTTCTTTACCAGGTACAGTGGCAGAATGAAAACCTTTATATGCCACAATATTCAATATTGGTTTTATAACTTTTTTTATTATTGTTTCTTTACCAGGTGCAATTTATATGCCACAATATTTAAGATTGGTATCATATGGTTTGAAATGAGAATATTTATAAAACATCAATATTTTATTGTACTTTTATTGTATAATCCACGAGACCATCAACTGATTTGTTATATGTGGGAAGTGTTTTTTGTATGCAAACATTGATATTTACCTATTTATGATAAAAGATTTACTGTCATTGTAAGTTGGGAGAAGATACGCATATTATTTGTATCAATTTGATATATTTGTGTTCATTGAAAAATTAAACAAATATATTCTGTGATAATAAATGTATCTAATAGAAAATATGAAATTATATATATCTACACCAAAACAATCATATTCGACATTTATATTAAGGAACAAAACTAAAAGGAAATAAAATATCAAAATCCATTTGAAAATTGAATTGGAAAAAAATTGCAGGATTTGTGGATGTCTGCATCATTCAAGTGGTCATTGAACCAAAGAACTCTTTCTGCATTGAACAATAAAACAATGGTCATCGAACATTAAAAATCTTTTTGCATTCGTTATCACTTTGTTGAGATGAGTGGATGTAGCAGTATATGTCCATGGTCCTAGTAATTACCTCAGCCTATATTTGGAAGTGACATTGCCTAGGCTTAATTGATCATCAAGTTGTGGTACCACTCCTACCTACTGTAGTATTATTTCAAGTGGCTCGGATACTGTTGATTTAGGAAGGCGGTCTTTATCTCTCTCCGGAAGCATACCAAGATAGATATCACATCAACATTGGCCAACAAATGAATATTAATGTTTCCAAAGTACCAAAATTAATTAAATAAATAATATCACCATTCTTGACTCATCAGAGAGCATATCACTGTTCTAAATCCATGAAATAGACAATATAACTGTTTCAAATCAAATCCATGAAATAGAACATATCACTGTTCCAAATACATGAGCTAAAACATATGCCCCTAAATCACACAATGTCACAAATCGTTTATCACGAATCTATAAAATATCAATGTTTTCATACAATGTAATATGTCATCCATATGACAAAAAATAAGCGATTATGATTAAACAGTTCTATTGATCTCCTGTCTGAGACAAATGCAATTGTATAAGACAGATTCGTTAGTATTATTGTGACATCCAAACAACTAGATAATCAACGAACAGGATGTGTGGAAGTAGTTTTTATCAATCAAATGATTGTTTATTCTGAGGAAGCTCAAGTAAGCCTTACCATAAATCACAAGACATTTCAGCAAACATCAAGAACAATCTTTCTCCATCTATTCTATTTGGAGATAAGAGATTTGTCTGAATAATAGAGTATTCTTCTATAAAAGCATTTTGATTAGTGGAAGGATGCAGCAATTACTAAGTCACGTAATCTGCGAGAATAGGGAGTATTTGCAGCAACAGTTTTCATCAATAAGGGGCGATCCATTTGATTTTTGTGGGGTGGGGTGGGACAGCAGTACTGGATGAATACATTTTTTTTCTTTGGTAGGGTGGATGAATAATTTTTTTTTCTGGTGTGGGGTGGGTGAATAAATTTTTTTTCTGGGATGGGGTGGGTGAATTTTTTCCAAAATCTCCCACCCCACCCCACAAAAATCAAATGGATCGCCCCTAACGTCGCAGCTGGCCATGAAGCTTTGTATTCAAACAATAGCTATACATTCATTCTGTAACTCCCATTGTCTACATAAATGGGTCAAGTCATCATAAGATTTGTCTCATGAACGTTGAAAGGAGTTTTATTTGATTTATTGTAACAAACGTTTCCAGGAAAACACATCAAGAATCATTAAGCCAATAATAGGTCTGAGATTCAACTTCTTCAGAAATGTTAACTGGGATATTTCAGGACTGTAAGATGCTGGTCACCGTGACTCAATGCCCTACTCCTTTCGACGAGGACAGCGGATCTTTCTTTTGCATTGACATATAGATATGATAACAGAAAGCACGGCTTTCGATAACGAGTTGTCAAACACTCATTATCAGACATGTCGGGCTACATTTCAAGCCACAGATAGTATAAGCACCAATTTTCCTTGGTGATCCAAATGTTATGGGTTTGATGTCAAGGACCTGCCAAATGACAATTCAGTGAGGTAGCTCTGTATCTGCTACAGGTAGGTCTCATCATGAAATAACTGAAATAATGTTGACAATGACGTTAATCCCCCAAATCATGAAAAAAAAAATATTAATTTTTTATTACCATGCAAAAATTAATTCAATATTAATGTTTTTATAACCATGCGAATGACTTGTACATAATTTCTTTTAACCTGGTGATCTTTACAATCCAATCTGATGAACTATTCTGTATCACAGAATATACAAATCCATACTCCTTCCAAGTAAATGTTTCTAAGTAAGACTGACAACAAACTCATATTATTACACATTTTATCTATATCATAGATTTATCAAAAGATCAGGAAAGCAGAAGTGGTTTCCCTTGGTATTCAACTGGCAAAATCGTTCTAATTTCAGAGAACGATTTTGCGGAGAAATGTACAGTTACGTTGCTGAGAAATGTACAGTTACGTTGTAACAGGGGAAGAAGATCAGTTATCCAATGGGACGGGAACTTGTGTTATAGTACTATATTTTAGTTGGTATCTGCTGATATCGGCCACTTGGCAAGACATTGGTTTCACAGTTGAATGTGTGACACGGTCCTTTTTGATTTCCAGTCATCGAAACGGTCTGGTTTTGAATGATGTAATATGCAAACCACCCTACAACCCCTACCCCCAACCAGCACCACCACCAAAAGCCCCTCTCCCCCCACCAACCAACCACTCCTCCAACCCCACTCTCCCCACCACACACGGCCTACATATGTAATATGATGTAATATGCAACCCACCCACCAATCCCTTTTACATATAACCCTCCATTTGTATTCTTCTTATTATACTTCCACTAATATTCCTGATATCTTTATTTTATGGTAAAATACAAAATGAAGCGAACAAAATATCTTTGATTAACATTTCAAATTGGAGACGTTTTAAAAATACATGCATACATTTTTAGTGACAGAAAATATTCACATCTATTTCTTTTTGATTAACCACGTCGTAAACTACGCTGCGGAACCAGACATCACACATATCATATCTCGATGTTTTTATTTTGCGGAAAATATGGATATGCATTAAAGCTGTGTAAGTCTCAAACACTCAACAGAACAATGATATCAAATGACATCATTACTACTTTCTATACAGGTAAGCAGGAGTAGGCCTGAAAATAAAACTCACTTACACAGACAAATCCTGTCCGTAATTGAAGAGAAGGACATGTGACCTTTCACTGATATGCATTGGGCCCACCTTATATATAATGAAAAGCTAAGAGGGTATTAGCTGCCACCTGATTTGAGCATGTTAATAACAACAGCATTAGGTATGCTGGGCAGGTTAGATGCTCCTTAAAACCAGACCTGAAGACAGAATGTCCACCACAAGAATATGGGCTTAGTGGAAATGATGTATTATTATTCTTGCTAACACCACCATGATACAAAGAGGGATTCAAACCATACTGTATTATACAGAGGGATGTCCACCTGCCTGTATTCTGACACAAATATAAGGATTCTAACCCACCTGCCTGTATTCTGACACAAATATAAGGATTCTAACCCACCTGCCTGTATTCTGACACATATATAAGGATTCTAACCCACCTGCCTGTATTCTGACACAAATATAAGGATTCTACCCCACCTGCCTGCATTCTGACACAAATATATAAGGATTCTAACCCACCTGCCTGCATTCTGACACATATATAAGGATTCTAACCCACCTGCCTGTATTCTGACACAAATATAAGGATTCTACCCCACCTGCCTGCATTCTGACACAAATATATAAGGATTCTAACCCACCTGCCTGCATTCTGACACAAATATAAGGATTCTACCCCACCTGCCTGTATTCTGACACATATATAAGGATTCTAACCCTCCTGCCTGTATTCTGACACATATATAAGGATTCTAACCCACCTGCCTGTATTCTGACACAAATATAAGGATTCTACCCCACCTGCCTGTATTCTGACACAAATATAAGGATTCTACCCCACCTGCCTGCATTCTGACACAAATATATAAGGATTCTAACCCACCTGCCTGCATTCTGACACATATATAAGGATTCTAACCCACCTGCCTGTATTCTGACACATATATAAGGATTCTAACCCATCTGCCTGTATTCTGACACATATATAAGGATTCTAACCCACCTGCCTGTATTCGACCACATATATAAGGATTCTAACTCACCTGCCTGTATTCTGACACACACATAGGGATTCTAACCCACCTGCCTGCATTCTGACACATACACAGGGATTCTAACCCACCTGCCTGCATTCTGACACATATATAAGGATTCTAACCCAGCTGCCTGCATTCTGACACATATATAAGGATTCTAACCCACCTGCCTGTATTCTGACACATATATAAGGATTCTAACCCACCTGCCTGCATTCTGACACATATATAAGGATTCTAACCCACCTGCCTGTATTCTGACACATATATAAGGATTCTAACCCACCTGCCTGTATTCTGACACATATATAAGGATTCTAACCCACCTGCCTGTATTCTGACACATATATAAGGATTCGAACCCACCTGCCTGCATTCTGACACATATATAAGGATTCTAACCCACCTACCTGCATTCTGACACATATATAAGGATTCTAACCCACCTGCCTGTATTCCGACACAAATATAAGGATTCTAACCCACCTGCCTGCATTCTGACACATATATAAGGATTCTAACCCATCTGCCTGTATTCTGACACATACACAGGGATTCTAACCCACCTGCCTGCATTCTGACACAAATATAAGGATTCTACCCCACCTACCTGTATTCTGACACATATATAAGGATTCTAACCCACCTGCCTGCATTCTGACACATATATAAGGATTCTAACCCACCTGCCTGCATTCTGACACAAATATAAGGATTCTAACCCAGCTGCCTGCATTCTGACACAAATATAAGGATTCTAACCCAGCTGCCTGCATTCTGACACATATATAAGGATTCTACCCCACCTGCCTGCATTCTGACACAAATATATAAGGATTCTAACCCACCTGACTGTATTCTGACACATATATATATAAGGATTCTAACCCACCTGCCTGTATTCTGACACAAATATAAGGATTCTAACCCTCCTGCCTGTATTCTGACACATATATAAGGATTCTACCCCACCTGCCTGTATTCTGACAAACATATATAAGGATTCTAAACCACCTACCTGCATTCTGACACATACATAAGGATCCTGACCCACCTGCCTGCATTCTGACACATACATAAGGATCCTGACCCACCTGCCTGCATTCTGACACATATATAAGGATTCTACCCCACCTGCCTGTATTCTGACACAAATATAAGGACACATGAGAATATGATATGTTTAGTTATTAATAACATCCGAGAGACAGTAGGGACTTTCAGCGTATAAAAAAACCAAATAAGATGTCTCTCGGATTATCTCCACATCATCTTCAGTTACCACAACCAAGCAGCAACGCAATTACTGTTGAAAAATCCTGTTATGAACAATATAACAAAGCAAAGAGGGCATCCTAAAAGTGTGTCTCTTCACTGGAATCCCTGTGGCTGGATACAAGCATTTTATTTTACAGAATAATTGCTATGCAAGCCTTTGCTGTCACATTGGCTCGCCCAGTGTGATGCTTGATTTGGACAAGATATAAATATGTTTACATGTGAATGTGAACAAAGCATTCAAACCACTTCATTTTCTTCATTTTATCCAATAGAGGGATCCAATATTGCTTGTCCGTCCCCTTAAGTGCTAATACATCCAGCTAAAAATGAATATCGATCAAAAGCAGTCAACTTATCTTCGCTTCCAAGGTGAAGGTCTGCAAACGGACTGGATCATGCCCCCATCACCCGACCGTGGCCCCAGCATTGTCTCAGAGATATTAAATCACCCTGAGAGGCCTCATATCGCAAATCCCAACAGATTTCACCATCTTGCAATGACCCCAACCGTCATAAGCGTCACGTGATTGCTGTGGAAGCATCTATACTGGAAGTCTGCGATGATTGGACGTTACAAATAAATGTTGTGATCATTCGCGATTATTTGTGTGGACAAGAAAGCTATTCCAAAGAATTTGACCAAATCATAGTCAAGCCTTGGATTTGTTGCTGATGAGCCCTGAGCAGAAGGTATCGGACATTCTTTAGATAGAAAGTATCTCTTCTCTTATGATTTCCATACATTAGTTTCTAAACTAATAATACTTTCTGTGATTCATCTAATTACAATTATAGCATAAAGTAAGCGTCTACTGCAGATCAATAAACAATATGCCAAACCGAAATATGATATAAAGTAAATAGAAATTGACCTCAGGTAAGAGAGACACAGCATCTCAGATAACGTGGACCAAAATGATTTATTTGCCCATCCTAATTTATCCTTTATTTTTGTTGTTCCTGATTACAAATAAATATACCTACACTATTAGTACATTTCCCAATTGATATGAAATTGAATTACATATGCATATAATTTCTTTAACAGACAATACAATATAATGTCAGGTAAGATATCATATTGTGCCTGACATTGTATTTTATGGTGATTTAATAATATGATATCTGGATATTATCTTTTCTCTTATAATTTAAACAGATGGGCGGGACGAAGGGGAAAATTCGCCTACTTCTGCTTTCAAGTGGTGCACAAAGCATAAGATTAGAACATTATTTTTTTTTGGTTTATGACTCGGTTCATATATGGTCATCACATATTTAAACATAGTCAAAATATTTAGTGTTGAAACATATAGATCAATCATTGATGTGCTAAAAACGCTTTATAAATGTACTGACTTGAACATCAAATAGTGGAGATTTACTTAATTGAATGTCATGTTTTGTCAAATATTTTCTGTTTCCCAAAATTATATCAATTTTAAACTCAAAAGACATTAACTCCATATCATTTTCTGAATTAAAGAATTTGCATCACAATTATTTGAAGAAACAACCTATAAGCTTCAGACCCTGGCAAACTAATCGGCCTCCATCTGTTCTCTGCTTGGCCCTGGAATAGTTGATTGTTAACGAGTGGTAGGAAGAAAGTCGACAATAAACTTGGCAAATATTGATAATGAGGCAAGTACGATTTTGAGGCAATTTTCAACCAACTTTCAGCCATCTTGGTTTTTGTGCCTTCACAGCTTTGTTGCCAAAATGACCAAATGATGTTGCACAGCTTTATTACCAAAATAATAAATGATGTAGCCCAAAATGCAAATGCAACTTGTAATGTAAACCTGTAAATGCAACCCAGACTCAACAATGTTAAACTTGTTCATCCCCCACACCTGTTCCTTGTGGCACCTCCAAAGTCAGGTATGTTCTATAATGTGCGAGTAGAATGAAAAGGAATTATAGCCATTCCAATCCACAGATATATTGGATGGTACGTAATGAATTTTACCACACAAGTGTGACAGAGTATGATCAAAACAGACAGGATGAAACACTCATTCCATCTCACACTAATATTGTAGACCCAGCAATTATTCACACAAAATCTGTTTGTGTCACTAGTCCTTGTTTTGCATTTTGGTCTGGATATTTGAGGCTTTACTGACCTAAGCCAGGGACCAATGCACGTGTGGGAAATTTTTTCGTGGTTCGTAGTTCGTGTTTCGTTTTTCATTTTTTGTGGTTCGTAGTTCGTGTTTCATTTTTCATTTTTCGTGGTTCGTGTTTCGTTTTTCATTTTTCGTGGTTTGTAGTTCGTAGTTCGTTTTTCATTTTTCATCAAAATAATAAAATGGGTAGATCTTTATATAATACACGTACTAGTATATACTCTATATTTCAATATAGATATGATTTTCCAAAACCAGGAAAAGCCTTTTCATAGTTGGAATTTATGAAAATTAAATTTAAAGGTTTTTGTGTGGTTTTCATATTGCGGGATGACTCAATCTTGTTTAAATCGATACTGTAGGATGTATATCATAGTTATTAGATTCTCTGCAAAAATTGGACATTTTGGATGAAGATTTGGGGCAAGAAACTGTTCATCTTAAATTTATGTATTTTACCATTGTAAAATGTACAAAATACATACATAATTGTCTTCCTCTTGTTCTCACGATTTCAAAAATATTCATATTGCACATTGTAACGAATATGCACATTGTAACGAAATCGGGGTCAATGGGTGCAATTTTCACAACAATTTATTTATACCCTTCATATAAACTTTTCCATGTCAGAAAATTCAATGTTCTATTTGTTTTACACATATAATTTTTTTTCAATGAATATTCATTTTTTGGCAAACATTTATATTGGGCTTCTATTTAAGTGATATTCACATCAAAACATACTGTATTTAATTGTTTTTTGCAAACGAAGAAAATATAAAGAATAATGACTTTATACAGAAAACAAAGATTAAATCTTCATACTGGTCTTATATTTGAGCGATATGCACATCAGAACATATTAAATTAAACTATTTTTTGCAAACATAGAAAATATAAAGAATAATGACTTTATACACAAAACAAAGATGAAATTTTCATATTGGGGTTCAATTTGACTATACTATTTCAATGGCTGCCAGGTATTTGTTTTCAACGCCAATTGGGGTTGCCAGGGCGTGAAAGCACCATATGTGTGAAAGTGCCCGTATGACTAAAGCTAAGAACCATGAAAAAATTTCCCTTGAACCACGAACTACGAAACACGAACTATGAACCATGAAAAATGAAAAACGAACCACGAACCACGAACTACGAAACACAAACTACGAACCACGAAAAACGAACTACGAAACACGAACCACGAAAAGATTTCCCACACGTGACCAATGCAGCATTCCTTGTAGATCACCAACTGACTGCCACGTGTTAGAATCATCCATTTTGAAAGAGTTTAGTTACATGGGTGAATAGGGCTGACAGTGAAATGAGACAGGTATCAAAAAAATAGTTTTGCAATGACATATTCTGAATTCAATGAGATACAATCATTGCATAACCTTGGATTTTAAATCCTGTGTTTTGGATCTCAAAAATTCATTAGCCAACCCTACACAAGGATGATTTATTAAATCAACAATTGCTTTCTCTGTTTGAACCGTCAAAAACAGGTGCAGCCTGAAGCTACAATAATTGTTCCAGATACAGACTCGCATATCTTGGATATCACAATCGGACCACAGGAATACATATTTGGCGAAATCAAAACGAAAGTGGTTTCTGTCTGATTTGGTCAGTGGTGAAAGATAAGGTCTACTGCTGATCTATGGAACATGTTAAATAAAGCAGAGTTAGAAGTTATCATAATGATAAAGAAATTGAAATATATAGTGCTGAATAAGTGAAGTATAAAACAACAAAACTCAGATGTTGATTCTGCCTCCAAAATGTTCTCCACTATTGTAAGAATTAAATCCAAATGTCACATTGTTCTCATGCTCTCAGAATTGCAGATGAACAACTTCACTCCCTTTTTAATTACTTGCTCCAATAAAGGTTTATGAAACATGGACGAAGAACGAAGAAATGAATGTTTGCCAGTGTTTCATTATACAATATGAGACAAGGTATAATTCTTACCTGTGTAACAGAGGCTTGTTTGTATCCTTATGGTCCCAGCTCAGCTAATCATGCAACTGTGTAAGAAGTGAGCTGTCTGCATCCAGCCGGCTGCACAATATGCTGCTGACAGAGTGTGCTCAACACTCCCTATCAGATACTGGCACACTCAGGCCTCTATCTCCAGGCTGGGTGTGGCCCGGGAGGAATCTCCTTGATAATGACACATTCGGTCCTCTATCTTCATACTGGTTGTGGCCCGGGAGGAATCTCCTTGACAGTGACACATTCAGGCCTCTATCTTCATACTGGGTGTGGCCCGGGAGGAATCTCCTTTATAGTGACACATTCGGGCCTCTATCTTCATACTGGGTGTGGCCTGGGAGGAATCCCACTGATAATGACACATTCGGGCCTCTATCTTCATACTGGGTGTGGCCTGGGAGGAATCTCACTGATAATGACACATTCGGGCCTCTATCTTCATACTGGGTGTGGCCTGGGAGGAATCTCACTGATAATGACACATTCGGGCCTCTATCTTCATACTGGGTGTGGCCCGGGAGGAATCTCACTGATAGTGACACATTCGGGCCTCTATCTTCATACTGGGTGTGGCCCGGGAGGAATCTCCTTCGCAGTGACACATTCGGGCCTCTATCTTCATACTGGGTGTGGCCCGGGAGGGATCTCACTGATAATGACACATTCGGCCCTCTATCTTCATACTGGGTGTGGCCCGGGAGGAATCTCTTTGACAGTGACACATTCGGTCCTCTATCTTCATACTGGGTGTGGCCCGGGAGAAATCTCCTTGATAATGACACATTCAGGCCTCTGTCTTTATACTGGGTGTGGCCCGGGAGGAATCTCCTTGATAATGACACATTCAGCCCTCTATCTTCAGGCTGGGTGTGGCCCGGGAGGAATCTCACTGATAATGACACATTCAGCCCTCTATCTTCAGGCTGGATGTGGCCCGGGAGGAATCTCCTTGATAATGACACATTCAGCCCTCAATCTTCATACTGGGTGTGGCCCGGGAGGAATCTCCTTGATAATGACACATTCAGGCCTCTGTCTTTATACTGGGTGTGGCCCGGGAGGAATCTCCTTGATAATGACACATTCAGGCCTCTGTCTTTATACTGGGTGTGGCCCGGGAGGAATCTCCTTGATAATGACACATTCAGGCCTCTGTCTTTATACTGGGTGTGGCCCGGGAGGAATCTCCTTGATAATGACACATTCAGGCCTCTATCTTCAGGCTGGGTGTGGCCTGGGAGGAATCTCACTGATAATGACACATTCGATCCTCTATCTTCATACTGGATGTGGCCTGGGAGGAATCTCACTGATAATGACACATTCGGCCCTCTATCTCCAGGCTGGGTGTGGCCCGGGAGGAATCTCACTGATAGTGACACATTCAGCCCTCTATCTTCATACTGGGTGTGGCCCGGGAGGAATCTCCTTGACAGTGACACATTCAGTCCTCTATCCTCATACTGGGTGTGGCCCGGGAGGGATCTCCTTGATAATGACACATTCGGCCCTCTATCTTCATACTGGGTGTGGCCCTGGAGGAATCACACATGATAGTGACACATTCAGCCCTCTATCTTCATACTGGGTGTGGCCCGGGAGGCATCTCACTGACAGCGACACATTCGGCCTCTATATCCTTACTCCATGTGGCCACAGATAACTAGAGAAAAGGCTCTCTCTAAGAATAACTCTCTCATATAATTCTCACAAAGTATGGCCATGCAAGATTTAGGTTGGCCATGTAAAGTGTCTATCAAGCCTCTGTCCCCAGGGATACTCTGCTTTTTTTAATTTCACTTGCTAATCCCCACCTTGTCAACACGAGCTTAACTGGCCACATCTCGCATATCAAAGTTAATAACACTATCCTGTAACAGCATATAAATGAGATATATATGAATGTTGATGTTGTGGAGAATGCATTTAGAAGAAACCGAAGCTTAGTGTCTGCAGGCTGTTTACAGAGTGCTACCACAGAAAAATGTCATCACAGAAGTCAAATTATTATCTCCATTACACCACCTGAAATTGTCTTTGACCTTGATTCACAAATGTGATATTGCATGTATGTATTGCATGTAAGTAATTTTACTGTAAATCAAGTTGGCCAATACTTAGATAATAGGGAATAGCTAACCTTCCCTGTTTCAGTAAGTGCATATACATCCATAGCACAATCGGTGGGTGGGTGAGTAGGTAGTTCCATCTCTGAGGTCAGAGAGAAGCTTGTCACCAGGACTCAATGCCCTACCCCTTTTGAAGAGTGACAGGGGATTCTTTCTTTTGTGTTATCAAATAAACATGATAATACAAACCACAGCCTTTGATAACTAGTACTTTGTGAAGGTGCAAAAAAGAAAAAAAAAACAGTAGCAGATATCCACTTTTTTTCATACATCTTCTTACAATTAATAAAGAAAAGAAATAAGTGTCACCATTTTAGATTTGTGAGGTTTTGAGAATTTTAACCTTGATATATATTTATTATTTGATCATATATTCAAAACGAAGATATAAATCCACACCAATATAAACTCACCTTCTGGTTCCATTTTAGATATACATATCGTGCCTGATGCACTTAAAAAACATAATATGGACAAAATGACCGCCTGATTCCTTCACCGTGATTATAGCTGTACATGCCCTTCCTCATCACAGGAAGTAGTCATCCTTCTTAATATACATTTTGTCATCAAGTCTTGGTGTGGATATTATTATGGCTAGGAGCCTGCGGAAGTTGCCTCTTACCGCCTCATCTTGCTGTCACCTCTGGAGTCTGGGGATTGGCCGTTTTGTCACTCTTATTGACATAGGAATTGCTATCAGAGGATAATCTACCCCAACTACCCTGTCTGGTCTCTCAGTCTGTCACTCCAAATTTCTTCAATATATTTTTGGTATTTTTTATCACCCTACAACTGTTAACAAACATCAAAGATATTTTATAGAGGTAAGATGCACTATTCTTATCTCATATTTGGGGCTTCAAGACGGTGGTCTGCACATATGAGATAATTTTGGCAGATCAGCCCTGTGCCGAACTACTTTTGCAGATCACCTCTAATGAAAACCACAAAAAAATAATATAATGCCACATATATTATATGAATGGATGTTTCATCAATCAGAAGTGCAAAGAGATATAAACAAAATTGAAAGTATGAGATGCAGATAAGAACTACATTTGTGTCTGGACGCTGCACTCACAGATTCTTGCCTTATAACCTTGAGTGTATCAGTGCGCGCAGATGCTTCTCTGCTTCACACGGAGTTTGCTTTAAGATTGGCTCACCTCTCGCATCAACAAGCTTCTCCGAGTACATGACTTTAAAGATGTCCCACAAATCTTTTATCTCTACAGGCAGTATTTTATGTGAAAAGTGTTGCCTAATTTCCCAATGGAAATCCTGACGTATCCAATTTGCCTTCAGTTCTGTTATCAAATGTGTGTCTGGGCGTAAATTACTCACCTCCCTACTACCTCATCTACCATATACCCTCCCAGTTCATCCACCACATTCCCTACCCTCCCAGTTCATCCACCACATTCCCTACCCTCCCAGTTCATCCACCACATTCCCTACACTCCCAGTTCATCCACCACATTCCCTACCCTCCAGGTTCATCCACCACATTCCCTACCCTCCCAGTTCATCCACCACATTCCCTACCCTCCCAGTTCATCCACCACATTCCCTACCCTCCCAGGTTCATCCACCACATTCCCTACCCCCCTAGTTCATCCACCACATTCCCTACCCTCCCAGTTCATCCACCACATTCCCTTCCCTCGTAGTTCATCCACCACATTCCCTACCCTCCCAGTTCATCCACCACTTTCCCTACCCTCCCAGTTCAACCACCACTTTCCCTACCCTCCCAGTTCATCCACCACATACCCTACCCTCCCAGTTCATCCACCACATACCCTACACTCCCAGTTCATCCACCACATTCCCTACCCTCCCAGTTCATCCACCACATTCCCTGCCCTCCCAGGTTCATCCACCACATTCCCTACCCTCCCAGTTCATCCACCATATTCCCTACACTCCCAGATCATCCACCACTTTCCCTACCCTCCCAGTTCATTCACCACATTCCCTATCATCCTTCATGTCTTATCTATCTTTTCTTCATCGTGCTATCTCCCACTTCTATTTTTTATCCTAATTATTCAGGCTTAATATCTGCATTACTGTGAAGCGGGTCTTAAAAAAGAGCCATTTTCGTTTTGCGCCCGTTATAATTGATCACGTTTGTGCCCCAGGACACTTGAAATCTTCACTCCTCTTTCTCAGAATAATTTATCTTCCTCGGTTAATAGAAAATTATAGCAAAAAAACATGTTCTGTGAAAATAATCTTGCAATTATTATATTGAAGAATCACATTCATGCTACTAATTGTCATATAAATACCTCGCTGTTGCTACCCGATATATTTGACATGTTCCATATTTAGTTGATTTTCTTTTGCCCACTTAACTTGATACGATAGGTTTGGTTTATTGGCTTAAGATTATGTAAGATATAAAGGTTGATGAAACCTAAAATGTTTGACTGACAAAGTCATTTTCAACATAATCAAAATTAATGAAAAAGAAAAAGATATTATATTTAAAAGGTAAACAATTGTCTATATCCCAATTCTCTCAATTGACAGTGATCAAAATGTCATATCAAAAGAAATATCTTACAATTATGTAATTCATCAACCACTTAACTTCTTCCACGTAGAACTCTTAATATAGTGATATAATAGCTGGGCAGATATCTTGTGATATGATAATTTAACTTAACTGAATCAATATAGCCACACATATATCTATGAAAATAAGTTCTATTATGCTTTAAAAGGGGCCACACACACAAATTGGCCAATTCTCAACCTGCTTTCTGCTGCTTGGATTCACAGCTTTAACAGCTTGACCTTATGCATCCCTATTCTAGATTTTAATCCAGCACTGAATTGTCTCTCAATCCGGGCCTCTCTGAGTTAAGTGTTGTTTTCTTAAAGTGAGAACCCGCCAAGCCTTTCCATCTTTCATTGCTTGTAAATAGTTAAATATCCATGTTAAATATTCCTAAACGGAACTCGGTTATTTTTCTACACTATCCAAGCAAATGTACACTTTTTATTTGTCTTTTGTTTCTATGATTTAGTTTTTATTACAAACATTTATGTTGTTCAATAAGCATTTGAAAGTAACAGCACAACATGGGAATTAAGATCGCCATTCAAGTAAAATTTATTTTTCAGACAATAATTGTAACGATTATTATAGCCTAAACAAGCTTAAGAGTATTTATTTTGACGTGGATTGAGTGCATGTGTTTTTGTCTTCTTCTCATCAGTTAAATTTACTGAGATATAAACAATGACAGCTCAATCCACGTTTATCGGTCCTGACACAACGCCTTGTTTATTTAAAATTTAACCCTTCCAACATAGGCCTCATCTAAAAACTCATAAAGTGAATGCAATGCTACCCTCCATAGCAGTACTTCTCTCTCATATCAGTCCCTGCTACCAAAGCCATAAATATGCGCACAGAATCGAGCGCAAGTCATCAGTATTCAGACAAATCTGGCTGTGCCAGATACCTGGTTACAGTGTATGACCTAATGCTGGTCAATTGAGATTTGATGATATTTTTAGAAACAAGGCAAGTATTTATGACTCGGAGATTTCCAAACTTTGAATGAAATCAAAAACAGGGCAATGACTGCAGATGTAGTAACTGAATACTACCTGTGTAATACAGAGTAATGCAATGCGAGTACGACTGGGAATCGAACCCATGACCTTAGGATAATCAGAGAAGAGATATGGTGTTAGTTAGCTTGTGTTCTTACCAACTGCGCCAGAGGGTTGCTGCTTTCCCCGATAGAGGACAGAAAATAACTCGAGTATCTTGACATCACGAGTCTTGTGCTGGGGATAGCTCATTTTCTCTTTGATAGAAAAGTAATCCCTTGTCATAATCAATCTAACTGAAACAATCCCCACCCATATATTTATTTCACACTGCATTTAAAGCCTAAGCATGGATCTATGGATTCTGACTGTTCATGAAATCTAATCTTGAGAAGAATTATTAGACTTAAACATAATTTTTTCATCAATACTGGCACAATGAGGGGATGGACGTGGCTCAGTTGGTAAAAGGTCTGTTTTCCATACTAAAGATCCGAGGTTCGAAATGGAGGTGGTTTGTGTTATCATCTCTATGTGATAATATGAAAGAAAGATCCTCATTCTCTAAAAAGAGTAGGGCATTGTATTTCGGTGACAGGCTTCTAATTGCCCTTATATAGCCTGTACAGAGCTGGAAAATCAAATCAAATCACAGGTAACACACACACACACACACATATATATATATATATATATATATATATATATATATATATATATATATATATATATATATATATATATATAATAAGAATAAGAATAAGAATAAGAAGTGTATTTATTTGCAATCTAAAGATTGAAGAATTACAATAAAATGTGCTACAGCTAATTTACAATAAGTTTGGTAATAATAAAAAAAAAATGTTACAAGGTTATAGTGTGATACAAAATAATGGTAACTAGATAGTGGTGAGATTACATTATATACACATTATCAGGATCATCATAATCAATCTTTTCTTGTAGGTTGTTGAGGGCATATATTACAAAGCTTCCTTGTGTGCGGTTAACTCTTGTCTTTGGTAGTTCATATGGATATTGAGATCTGAGTTCATAGCATGGTGGCACTTTATTTGGAAGCAATATATATATATATATATATATATATATATATATATATATATATATATATATATATATATATATATATATATATATATATATATATATATATATATATATATATATATATATATATATACGTTTCCAGATATGTGCAAAGAATGTTGGTCACACCAACGAGACTAGAAGGCTCGTTGGTCACACTGGGGTCGCTGCAGATCGATCGAGAGTGAGGCTCTTTATTTTTTTGATAAGACAACGATTATATTGGGCTTCAAGCAAGCTTCTACCACACTGTGTAGTCTCTGGGTGCCCATGAGATACAAGCAGAGCGGCCAACATGACAAATCAAATCAAATCAAATACCGTTGAAATGAACAAGCAATAAGGCCCACCATCATAATTTTTGAGATAGGAGCAATGACAATGTGTATCTTTTTGCCCTGTTCTTACACAGTTGCTCACTAACGTGGATATTCAATAACCCTGATCAACAATAAAATTGCTTTTGTTTCAATTAGAAAATATCTCTGAAGTCAAGCTGTTTTTGACAAATTCGCCAATACTCTTATATTCATCTATGACTTAAATATCTACTCTTTCAATGTATGCCACTTTATACTGTTTTCATCGAACGAAATGAAAACAACCTGCAGTATTATCGATGAAGTAAGTATACAAACGAAACACCCAATACTTAATCTTAATCGTTAATCTTAGTTTAATTCATTTTCAAACACTTTTGAAAGGTGCTTAATTCTAGCATTAACTAACATTATATATCATAAGGTCAAAAGGTAAGGTCAAAAGAATATTGGAAAATACTTTTTTGAACTACTCATTTAAAGAATTCCCCTGTACAACTTCTAAGTTATCTGTGATTTTATTGCCTGCATAAGCTGATTTAATCATGACCTTGCTTGAGATGTCTAAAAGGTCAAGGAAAGGTCAAATATTAAAGTTAAGTTTGTAAAGATTTTATCTAACAATTTTATCATCATCCTGTTGTTAATGTCAAAAGGTCATGAAAAGTTAAGAATCACACTTATTTGAGATATTGATGAGTGGTGTCGGATCTTCATGATACTAAATGAACCAATCACAGCGCGGCTACGCCGTCGCATCTGTACTGATGTGTTTCAATAAGAAAAGATGATACGATGTTTGGTCTCCAGTCCGGTCATCCGGGCACTTTATTACTACTACCTACACACTGCCATGCACGCTAGATGCATATTGTAACATCTCCCCTTTTATCTTTTTTGAAGCTTACACTCAGACGGAGAATATTAATAAGTATATTGAACAAAATTAATATAATAAAAGTTCTATGATATAATAAATTGTTTACATGTCACTTGCATACTATAATATTACTGATGTGATACTTCTCATCTAGAGAAATTGTCCACTATAACATTTCTTTCTTGAAAATTGAACAAAATTCTTATAACACTTGTAACATTTAACCTGAACCTATATACACTTTTCCTGGAGGTCCCAGGCATTTATCCTACAACATAATCCTGTAGTTTTGTAGGCATTTTCCTTTCTCTGGCTGGTCTTGGTGACTTTCCAATGTCAGGAATTCCAGTTTTTCTTGTTTCTGTTGAGACTGAGCCTTGGCTGTCCTTACTCAGAGTCTTATTACCATTGTCTATCTGCAGTCCACTATTGCCCCCATTTTGTGAAGGCTTCTCTCCTTGTTGTGTTTCAACTTGTTTCTCTGCAGGCTGATGAGCTATAGGGTTGTCATCACCCACAGGCTTTTCTCTTGTATGAGTTCCTGAGTTTAAACTCACACTGGGGCTGCTTGTTGTCTCCTGTGACTTCTTCAAGTGCACTCTGTTTCTCCTGTAGATTCCACCACTTGATCCTTCCACCTCATAGGATCTCTGATCCAGTCTCTTTGTGACAACTGCCTTCTCCCATTCAGACTTACCTAGTCTGAAAGGTTGCATCCTCACTACATCTCCCTCATCTAGCTCAGGGAGATCTTTGGCATTCTTATTGTAGTGATCAGCAGACTTCCTTTTCAACCTTTTCATCTTATCTCGGTCATTACTCAGCATCTCAGCACTCCTTGGCAGAAGCAGAGTGCCAGCCGTTGGCAGGAGGGTCCTCGTCCTCCTGTTGAGAAACTTTTGCACTGGGCTACTTTCTACTCCCTGTGTTGGAGTATTCCTTAGCTCCAGCAAGGCCATATATTGGTCTTGCTTTGCCCTTCTACTTTTCTTCAGCAATCTCTTGGCAGCCTTAACTGCTGCTTCCACTTCTCCGTTGGCCTTACTGTTGTAAGGTGAAATCGTATAGTGTTGAAAGTCCCACTGACTTGCAAATTTTCGGAACTCCCCAGAATCATACTGTGGCCCGTTGTCACTGACAACCTTTTCCGGGATTCCGTACCTGGAGAAATGACGCTTCAGTGTGGTGACCACTTCACTGGAGGATGTCTTGTGTAATCTGTCCATCTCCCAATACCCTGAGAGGTAGTCCACAGTTACCAAATAATCCTTGTTATCATAGGAGAACAGATCCGTCCCTACCTTCTCCCACTGCCTAGCAGGGATTTCATGGGGGATGAGAGTTTCCTTTTGATTTCTTGTCTCATAAGACCTGCAGGATTCACAAGTAGACACAAACTGCTTGACTTCAGCTGACATACCTGGCCAATACAAACAATCACGAGCACGCCTGAGACAGCTTTCCACTCCGAGGTGAGAGTTGTGGATATACGCCTTCATCTCAGCTCTCATACTTGCCGGTATGACAATTCTCTCACCTCTGAACACTAGCCCATCTTGTACGCATAACTCATCCCTGTAGTGGAAATAGGGAACAGCTAGAATGGGCAAGTTCTCCTTTGTTTCTGGCCATCCTCTCTGTATGATGGCCTTCACAAGTTGCAGTGATTCATCCAATTCAGTCTCATTCTTGATCTTCTGCAGCCTTTCTGGTCCCACTGACAGACTTCCAAGGGCATTTACTTGAGCAAAATCATCTGTTTTGCCTGAGTGGGGCAAATATGCCCTGGATAGTAGGTCTGCAAGATACATTTCACTGCCTTTCTTCCAGACAATGTCAGCATCGTATGCCAACATCCTCATCAGCATACCCTGCAGTCTTCTGGGAGCACAATGCAAGGGCTTTTGCACAATAGATTCCAGAGGTTTGTGGTCATTCTCCACAATCACATGACGACCATATGTGTACTGATGAAACCTTTCCAACCCAAAAACCACAGAGAGGGCTTCTTTTTCTATCCTGCAGCAAGGTCGCACCAAGACCCTTCTGTGAGGCATCACTCTGCAATGTCAACGGCTTGTTTGGATCATAGTAGGCCAGTACTGGTGCAGAGGTCACAAGCCGTTTGATCTCCTCCATGGCTCTATCCTGTTCATCTGCCCAGTGCCAAACTGTATCAGCATGAGTGAGTTTGCGGAGAGGTTCCAGCACATCAGACAATCTGGGCAGAAATTTGGCCAAATAATTCACAGCACCTTGCAGTCTCTGTACTTCTGTAGCATTTGTGGGGTTTGGCATCTTCAGTATTGCCTCAACTTTGGCAGCATCAATGGCCAGTCCTTCACTTGTCACACGATGTCCAATGAAGGTAGCACTTTCTGTTGCAATTTCAGATTCCTCAAAATGAAGTTTCACATTATTCTTTCTGCATCTTTTCAGCAGATCTCTCAGCCTGGAATCATGATTGGCCATTGCCACACTCAGCTCTTTGCCGACCCCACCTAGCATGAGGTCATCTGCAACACATACCAGACCCTCCAGACCTTCCAGAGTTTGGATCAGCCTCTTCTGGAATATTTCTGAGCTCACTTTGAGGCCGAAGGGAAGACGGAGCCAGCGGAATCTGCCATACGGAGTGATCATGGTAGTCAGCAGACTGCTTTCCTCATCAAGGACACAATGCTAATATCCAGAAGTGAGATCCATCTTTGAGAAAACTTTGGCATGAGGAAGTTGATAGCGCTCACGCTTGAGAACCTTGTTCAGTGGGCGAGGATCTAAGCAAATCCTGAGTTTACCATTTTTCTTCTGCTGCACTGACATCTGACTACACCACTCAGTCGGCTCTTCCACTGGTAACAACACACCTAGTGCCACTAGCCGGTCCAACTCCTCTTTGACACGGCCCTTGATAGCAACAGGAACTCTACGTGGAGCACTTTGAACTGGCATGGCATCAGGCTCTGTGTGTAGATGTACAGTGCCTGGGAATGTGCCAAGTTCCTCATTGAACACATCACTGAACTCCTGTAGAATACTGGCACTAGAGGGAGACACTGCATGCAGCTGCTTGAAGTTTCCATAGTTGACAGTGAGCAATTTCATCTGCTCCGCAGCCTTTCTGCTCAAAAGTGGCTGGACCTTGTCAGACTTGACTACCACAAATTTGACAGAGTACTTTTTTCTGTTTTTTGGATTCCTCAGTATTATCTTGGCATTTCCAACACTTTTCATTGTAGATTCATTGTACATTTGTAAGATCACACTGCCAGGGGTGATCTCATTTTTCCGCAAATACTTCTCTGGGATGACATTGACCGTAGCACCACAGTCTACTTGAAATTTCACTGGTTTGTCACCCATAAGCATTTCCGCAAATATGGGTCCCTTTTTGTCATCCTGAACCGCATTTATTTGCACAACATTAATGGACTCCAGACTTGAGTCACTATCACAATCTTGGTCATCAACAGCATGTACCTTCTTCTTCCTTCTTGATGTAGATTTGCAGCATATGGCAAAGTGATTTCTTTCTTTGCAAGCATTACATTGTCTTCCCCATGCTGGACATGATTCCCGACTTTTCTGGTGGCGCCTGCCACAGAACCTACATGATATGACTGTAGACTGAGAATTACCAGATGGGAAAGCACGTCTGGTTTCCCTACTCTCAGCTTTGACAGCTTTCTCCGCAACCTTGTTGACATTCTCCATCTGTTGTGAGCTGTCAAGATGCTTGAGTTGTTTATTTGCAGCTTCAAAAGACCTACAAACATCTATGGCTTTTTCAAGGTCTAGATCCTTGGTTTGGAGTAGCTCTTTCCTGGCCTTAGAATCTCTGATCCCTAGTACAATCCTGTCTCTGATCAAACTGTCTCTAAGACAGTCACAAAAGCCACAAGTCTTACTCAGTTCTCTGAGAGCAGCCACATATTGGTCCACAGATTCCTCACTGGATTGCTGCCTCTGGTTAAAGACATACCTTTCATATGTCTCATTACACTTTCCAATGATTATATCATCAAACTTTTTTATTATGAGTTTTACATCCTCCTTGTCTTCGCCTTCCTGGAACTGCAAACTATTAAACAGTCGCACTGCTTCTTCACCAGCAATGTTGAGAAATAGAGCCTGCTGGATGTCTTTTGTTTTTTTCTCCAATTCCAGTATTTTCTCATACCCTGTATACATTTGCTTGAAAATCTTCCACTCCTCGACAGCTGCATCCTTCAGCTTTAGTGGTGGAGGAGGCTTTACAGTTAACTTCACAGCAGTAGCCATCTTTTCAGGCCTGTAGATATCCAATTGTGAATTGTCACTGAAGAGGTAGCTGGAATATCTCTGATCTGTGTCTGGAGCACAGATTATCTACTTGCTGAACAACTTTTTTCTCACACACTGTCACTGCATCAGTTTCAAACTAGTGCTGGTCGGTAGCCATCTTTTCAGGCTTGTAGAGAGAACTTTCCAATATGGAATTGTCACTGAACCACTTTTGTTCCACTTCACAGAGTCACAGCACCAGATCCTGACTAGTGCTTGCAGATAGGACAACACACTGTGATGCCTCTAGAGTGCATGGTTTGGCCAGACAGATTGACAGTATTTTCACATTTGTTAGATTCCACTGAACATGTGCACAACAACACTGTATACATGCTCTAAAGCTTTGGGCAGGGTTCTGGGTGGTATATTATGATCAGATGGGTCGGGAACTGTTCACAAATTGTCACAATGGGGCTTGGAATAACCCAACACGTGTGCAAACAAAAATGGCGTCCTGAGTGGTTCCAGAGGACTCCCAGGCCGTAAGTAAGCCTCTTAACATCATAACACAGTTTCTGCATGAGTCCTAGGCATTCCCTAGATCATATACCACCTTCTTTTAGTGTGTTTGAGCACTTCACCGCCGCCTGCCACCATGTTTCAATAAGAAAAGATGATACGATGTTTGGTCTCCAGTCCGGTCATCCGGGCACTTTATTACTACTACCTACACACTGCCATGCACGCTAGATGCATATTGTAACATGATGGAGAACAATATACGCATTACAATGGCCGCCGGTCTCCGAGTTGTTTCTTCATGAAATCCCTCAAATATATCAACATAAAGACATAACATGGTGTCACAAAGTGGTACTTACCTGAAGAGAAGTCATGTCCACGCAATGAGACAGTTTTGGGAGAACTGCACACAGGTTGTGTATGGTAAACGAGTGCCCAAACAGAGAACTTTTCCAGACCATGTGTTTTGCCCCACATTGAGTGACAGTGAATACACACAGGTTGTGTACTACAGATTCCAAACTCCAAATATTAACTTTGCAAAACGAAAATGGCATCAGGAGGGTTTAAGTGCCCTGTGTTCAAGCCCATACAGAATGAAGCTGGGGACTGGATAATTCATAAAAGAGAAATGGCAACATTTTTCTTAGCAGCTGATTTAGAGAAAGCTGATGACAAGAGGAAAGTAGCAATGTTACTTTATTCCATGGGATCTAAATACCAATCAACGTTCGATAACTTTGGTCTGTCTGATGACGATGCCAAGAAATTAGAGACCGTGATAGCCAAGTTTGATGGATATTTCCAACCAACCAAGGTCACAAAATTATATATGAAAAAATTCGAGGACAGGCACCAGATGCCAGGAGAGTCAATAGCACAATATATTAGTGCATTAAAAGAAATAGCAAAATATTGCGAATTTGGTGAAACTATACAGAGACAGCTATGCAAGCAGGTCAGCGTTGGTGTACGAGACACACAACTGAGAGACAAGTTATGGTCAGAAGAGCTCACACTGGATCAAATAGTAACCAAATGTCATCTACATGAGCAAAAGAAAGAATCTTTGGGAATAATTGACCTTTGCTAGTTCATCAAGACCTTCCAGAGGTACATCAAGACCTTCCAGAGGTACATCAAGACCTTCCAGAGGTACATCAAGAGGAAGCTACCCGCATACAGGACGAGGTCGTGGCAGATCATCAACCAGAGGAAGATTCCGAGGGTCCTACAGAGGTTCCTCTAGAGGAGCACACCATGGTGGCTCCCAGTGTAGTAGATGTGGAAGAGAACCACATAGTAAATTCAATTGCCCAGCAAAAGACAGATATTGCAATTATTGTCAAAATCAAGGTCATTTTGAAATAATGTGTAGGAAAAAGAAACATGTAAATACTGTACAAGTAAATGAACAGATGTATGAACAACCTATGTATAGCAATGAAATGTATGATGATATGTATGAAAATGTTGATGATGACTACATGTATGACTTTAACTCCCTTAGCATTTATGCTGTTGGAGTGAACAATTCTGGTCCATCCAAGACAAACTATTGGTCCGTCTTGTTGAAAACCCCATTTGAAAATGGCAAAGGTGCAGTCCAAATGAAAATAGACACACAGGCAGAGTGTAACACAATGTGTATGCGTACATTCACGAGAATGCAACCACATGCAGGTCTGAAGTTAGAGCCAACTCAGGTCACAATCAATGCTTTTGGTAACTCACAGATCAAACCTGTAGGCAGAACAAGGTTCACAGCAATACACAAACATAAATCTTATGTGCTAGAGTGTGAGGTAGTAGAAGGAGATGTCCCAAATCTACTAGGAGGACAGGACAGCATCAGATTAGGATTGGTGAGCAGAGTGCACAGTGTCAAGACTAGTGTAGACAAGTCTAAAGAGACAAAGGTCAAGAAAAACAGGGACAAGGAACAAGAGGAGCAAGAATTCCTAGACAGAATAGTAGGAGACACTCCACAGAGCATCAAAGAAGTGTTGCTAGAGTACAGGGACAGGTTCCCAGCAGATAGAATAGGTAAGATACCTGACAAATGGTCCTTATCCCTAGACCCGGACTGCAAGGATGGTCCCATATCGCTACCCTCAAGACCTGTTCCCGCAGCCATGAGAGAGAAAACTAAGGAACAATTGGACTATTTAGAGTCCCAGGGTATAATCAAGAAAGTTCCAAAAGGTACCCCTACCCCATGGTGCAGCCAGTTGCATGTTGTACATAAAAAGGATGGCAATTCAGTTAGAATTTGCATTGACCCAAAATTTCTCAATAGAGCCCTACTCAGAGAGTACCATCCAATCAACACTTTAGAAGATGTACTGACAAAGACAGATGGTAGCAAGTTTTTCACGGTGCTAGACGCAAACATGGGTTACTTCCAGCTACAACTAGATGAGGCTAGTCAGTTACTCACTTGTTTCAATACAAGCTGGGGAAGATATATATATGCCAGACTCCCAATGGGAATCAACTCAAGTCCTGAGATCTATCAGAGAGCAATGGAAGAAATCTTCCAGGGTCAGGAGAGACTAAACAACATCTTTGATGATGTTCTCCTAGACACAGTGACAGTCACACAGATGTGTGAAGTACTGAGACAGACACTACAGATTGCCAGAGAGAATGATGTGACTTTCAGATTGTCCAAGTGCAGGTTTGCTCAACCTGAAGTAGAATATACAGGTCACGTCATGACTGGAGATGGTGTCAAAACATCAGATGACAAGATTAGAGCAATCATAGAAATGCCAGAACCACAGAGCAAAGAGGAGGTTAGAACCATCCTAGGAATGGCTACATACTTGTCCAAGTACATACCCAACTTCTCAAACATCACTGAGCCACTGAGAGCAGTGATAAAGAAAGATTCAGATGAAATCTTTGGAGAACCACAGAGAGAAGCCATAAAAAAACTGAAGAGTGCTTTGACAAATGCACCAGTACTGAGATACTACTCATTGACAGAGCCATTGACATTGTCAAATGATGCATCACAGGGTGGACTAGGTTCTCTACTACTTCAAGGTGGTAGACCCATAGCATATGCATCAAAGAGTTTGACAGATACTGAGAAAGCATATGCCCAGATAGAAAAAGAACTACTTGCAGTAGTCTTTGGGTGTAGAAAATTTCACCATTTATTATATGGTAGAAAAGACGTGACTGTAGAGACAGATCACCTTCCCCTTGTTAGAATACAAGACAAACCACTTGCACAAGTTCCATTGAGATTGCAAAAGATGTTGTTAAAGCTTCAGCCATATGATATCAGATTGGTAGGAAAAGCCAGCAAGGAAGTCCCAATAGCAGATGCTCTAAGTAGGTTCCCTAGTAAATCTACACATCCTGGTCTAGTTGATGACATGAAGGAGTGTCAGGTTTGTGCAACAGAAATAACAAGCCTAATGGCTTTCACAGAAGAAAAGCAGAAGGAACTTAGAGAGGCTACTGAGGAAGATAGAGAATTTCAGGTTCTGAAAGAACAAATAGTGTCAGGTTGGCCAGAGACAAGATCTCAAGTTCCACCAGAGGCAAGACCATATTGGGATTATAGGGAAGAAATGACTCAATATGATGGAATATTGTTTAAAGGAGAAAGAGTGATGATACCAAAAAGTATGAGGTCACACATACTAGACTTGGTACACTCCAGCCACCAAGGAATAGTCAGATCCAAACAGTTGGCAAGGGATATCTTGTTTTGGAGTGGTATGAATAAACAGATAGAAGACTTGGTATCAAGATGCCCAACTTGCAAAGAGCTTAGAGCTTCTAATCAGAAAGAGCCAATGCTAAACTTAGAAGTACCAACCTTACCATGGCAAATAGTGTCAACAGATCTGTTTGAGGAAGATGGAAAGCAATACCTATCAGTAGTAGACCATTACTCAGGATACATAGATCTAGAACACCTAGAAAAAGACACAACATCTGAAACAGTCATAACATTCCTAAAGAAAACATTTGCAACACATGGTATTCCACAGAAAGTCTATTCCGACAATGGGCCTCAATACGACTCTCATGAATTCAAGGAATTCAGTGCAGCCTGGGGATTCACACATGTGACTGTGAGTGCAACATACCCGCAGGCTAATGGACATGCTGAGAAGGCTGTCCAAACCGCAAAAAGGTTAATCAAGAAAACGAAACAGGATGGCACAGACATTCAACTAGGATTATTAGATTTAAGAAACACACCGAGAGAGGCCAGCTTAGGTTCCCCTGTACAAAGGAGTATGAACAGAAGAACCAGAACGAGACTGCCAACAACAGCAAAGTTATTGGTTCCCAAGGTACTAGAACCCGAGCAGGTGACAAGGACACTGCAGAAACATAGAGAGGAGAGCAAGAAAGTCTATGACAGACAAGCAAAACCGTTGCCAGAGATTGACCCGGAAAAGACTATTAGGTACAGAGTTGATAAAAAGTGGGTGCCAGCTAAACTGGTTGGACCCGCTGACAGACCCAGATCATATCTGTTACAAACCCCCACAGGTAGGACAATATGCAGGAATAGGAGACACTTGTTGCAAACACCAGAGAAAGATACATATGATGACGCAAGACAAGCACATATTAGGAGGAGACTTAGAGATGATTTGTTAGTAGGAGAGGCTCAGACTGGAGAGATAC
Source organism: Amphiduros pacificus (assembly GCA_949316495.1). Classification (NCBI taxonomy): domain Eukaryota; kingdom Metazoa; phylum Annelida; class Polychaeta; order Phyllodocida; family Hesionidae; genus Amphiduros; species Amphiduros pacificus. The sequence continues at coordinate 13,538,393 of OX439003.1, read as the reverse complement.
CCCAGGTTCCAATTTCACCCCCTAGACCAGCAAAATCACCCCCTATACCAGCAAAATCACCCCCTATACCAGCAAAATCACCCCCTAGACCAGCAAAATCACCCCCTGCACAGAAAGTTGTTGCTCCACCTAGAGTGACAAAACCAAGTACACCTGTTAGAATGCCTATGCAAACTAGAACAGGCAGAATGTCCAAACCCCCTGCTAGATTTGATGATTATGTCAAATAAAAGCATTTAAATGATGCTTACACAAATGTTAAGGGACAAGTTTCCTAAACTTGAGATAATTTTTATGTTCAAATGACAGCAGAATGTTCAATTCCATATTTTGAGTTTTGATAATGTTTATTATATTCATAATAAGTATACCAGATATACTGAATACTCATACTTCACAGATAGAGACTGAATACCATTATTTGCAGACAGAGACCGAGGATTACTGCAAAATGGTTTTGTGTGGTTTTGAAGGATATACAGATTGCATACTGGATATGTAGATCTGATGTGAATACACACAAGGAAAAAGCCATATCGAGAGACTCCTGATTTTGCATTGATATGTGCCATATACCAAAGATCAGAATGTTTGTTGTTTTAATAATGTTAATGTTTATTGATAATATATGCCAACTGGAATGCTTAAATATTTTATTTTTATATAAGATATGACATGTATGATACATAGATTTTTTATTAGAATATTTAATTTTTTTTAAACAAAGAGAGATGTATAATAAGTTTTTATTTTAAACAAAGAGAGATGTCGGATCTTCATGATACTAAATGAACCAATCACAGCGCGGCTACGCCGTCGCATCTGTACTGATGGAGAACAATATACGCATTACAATGGCCGCCGGTCTCCGAGTTGTTTCTTCATGAAATCCCTCAAATATATCAACATAAAGACATAACAAGTGGTGTCAAAGCTTCCTAGTAACCAGTTTCACCGGCAAAGCTCCATAGCAATAAAGAACGAATGTGAATATGACCTTATTTGGTTGGTGTTTTGAAAGAGGTCATGGAAAGGTCATTGTCACTCTTGGCAAAGACAGGCAAAGTTGAGGTATGACGTCTCCATCCAATATATAATCTAATAAGCATCATTAATATGTACAGCAAATCCCCTAGAGGAATCTTGAATATTGAACAAACTTCACAGCATTATAATTTAATCTTGATCAAATTGCAATATTTTAGTTTCCTGAGTCTCTACCGCCTAATATTAATTTCTCACTTGCAGACCCAAAGGTGAAAATGCAGTGGATTCAAGGTCACACAGCTGCAAAAGAAAATGAAGCAGCTGAAGGTGCAGCAAAAGCAGCCTTGAATAAATCTAAACAGATTTAATCATTCCACATACCAAATATATTAATGGAAATATATAGAAGTAGGTGGTAGTGTCAGTGGGATAAAGATGTAAATAACAAGCTTCAAGCAATTGTATATTAAAAAAGAATATTTAGAGATCAAAAATATGAAAGACTTATTTGATACAATTGATGCCTCTTTGATTTTAATATTTTAAAAATTAAATTACCTATTCAATCTATTTAAATGGACAAATGTTGGATTGGCTTCATTGTCCAGCTTAACATAAAGTTAAGACACCACATTCAACATGATTAAGGGTCTTTTAAAGTGTGATGTTTATTGTCAGTTCACTTGTAACTTGTAATTCTTTCAGTTTTACAGGTTTTACTGTTATTTACTGTTATTTGCAATGTCATTACAACAGTTTTTTAATAATACCATAATGACACTAAATAACCTGAATGTGTCCATGTGCCAAATATATTTCTGGGAATCACAGGAATGTGCAATGTGCCAAATATATTTCTGGGAATCACAGGAATGTGCCAAATATATTTCTGGGAATCACAGGAATGTGCAATGTGCCAAATATATTTCTGGGAATCACAGGAATGTGTGTAAAATGCTACAAGCGCATGAAAAACATTCATAATCAGGATGGAAATGTTCAACCAAAACTCCTTCATTATGTATTCATGCAGTTGCCTACTGCCCCCTTGTGACAGTTTTGTTCTAAAATCCTGAACTGGGTGCACCTTATTTTGTAATTTGTTCGGAGTGAAAGACGTGATAGTCATATTCTTTTTTAATAACAACGAGTGCCTGAGCAAAGGACATAAGATGCAAAAATGGGCAAGACATACTAGTAGTTGCAAGACATGACCAGAGAACGCTGCACATCATCAATATCTTAACAAATATGCAAAGTCACTTACCTTTCATCATAGGAGCGTAATGAATGTAGTTATGACATTATACATTGTGCACATGATGCCATAGTAACCAATTGTATGAAACAATGAAAGATCTATACTTTGATTGGATGTTATTACAGCCAATTACAACCACTGCAGAGAGCTTTTTAAAATGGGCTGATTATGAAAATAAATCTATCACATCACAAAGAATAGGTTTTGTGTTCCTTATGGTGTACTTTTAGATATATTATTTTAGATATATTAGATATATTATTTTGTGCAGGGCCATTTCAACTTTTTTTCTGAATCAAATATCTCCACATTTGTTTCTGTCAGTTGTATCACCAATTTCTTCCCCGGGAAAATATTGATAATAATCTCTTGTTATCAGGTCTAAAACTTTTCAATCTAAGTTCAATATAAAATTCAAAAGACAATATTTGACAAACCTTTTATTTTATTTACATTTGTACATACATAGCTATACATCTGTAGTATAGACGTACAAAGCAAAAGGAAGAAAGAAACAAAAAGGTCTAAGATTGTTTGTGTGTGAATTAAGCACCGCATTTTGTGCATATTGAGGTCATGTACTGTCCAACTATCAAAAATTATAATATCTATTTGAGATTTAAGTAAATTATAATGATCATATTACACTAATATGATATGTAGGTCAAGAACTTGACCTTGGTAAGCCAAACTAAAACAAATAGTCTTCAATTATTGTGGCAATAATTTTATCTGTACTGTTCTGTAAAAAATGTGAAATATGAATATTTGGTCATATGACCTTGAAAATAGCTCTAAGTCAGCCAATATGGATCTCATGTGAGCCTTTCACAAATCAATCATATACATTTGCCAAGTTATGACATCGCTATATTCTAACAGGGAGGAGAGCATCACCAAAAAAACAGGCCATGACCTTGACCAAAGTCACCAACAGTTCACAAAAACAAGATCTTACATAGACTTTACATTAACATAATATCATTTTCTAATAATTTCCAATGTGTAAATGGACAGCATCCCCACATTTCGGATGTAGTGACCTATTTAGCTTGTATAAGTAGGTCACAGTGACCTAGTACTAGAAAAGGAAATCTTTGAAAATTAACATTAGGTGGAACAGTGTTTTCTAAAGATCTTTTTTTACCAAAAATAATCATTTTCCCCAAATTAATCAATAATGTCTAAATGATGCTGTGGCTATATATCAAAGAAAAAACTGATGTCTTACTTATTAGTATCTTAGCAACAGTCAACAACTCAAAATATAGCTGTACGTGTGCCCCCTGGTGTGAATTAACATTTTGTCTTAACTGTAAAAGGGTGGGAATGAAGGATATTTGGTGTGTTCTGTAAATCATCCCATTGTTGAAATAATTAAAATTGGTGATATAGAAAGGAATATTGAGTCAAAGACCAAAGAATGATAAAAATGTTAAGATGTAGGTACCCTCAGCATTAGGGGCAGGGTATAACACTGTGACCTTGAAATCAGGTCAAGGTCATTTTATCAAAATAAAATTAAAAGACATCTAAAATGCGCAAACTCATAAAAATGAGCAAACCCATAAAAGAAATTCATTTTTTGTGATTCTCTGATATCTGGCAATGGCAAGATATAGTTTTACAAGAAATTGTGACAGGCAACTCTTAAGAAATTCATCAATCCACACAGAATGTCATGCAACTACACAATAATTAATGATCTTTGTCCAACCCCCAAATTAACAATGCTTAATACACCTGTTAATATTAATAGCCTCTCATAGAGTTGGCTGGGTGACATATTTTGTTTTGAGCAAATTTTGAAATATTCAATGGATGTATACAAGATCTACACATGTTTTGAATGTCTTTCTCAAACTGTAGTTTTGATATGGAATTATTCATGAACTGCACAAAAAACCTACTAATTTGAATCAAACATACCTGCAATCATGAAATATTGCTTATGATGTTACCATTATACAAATAATATCCTTCTCTCTATCAGACACATTTAAAACAGAGATTGGAAACAAGTTCTGCATTATCGCTCAGGTGAACCGATCTCGTGGTGGCACTTCCAGTTGCCATTTGGCCAGCTTGTCAAGGGAATTTTCACTGTTTTTTGTACAAATGGACCCTGTTATCATCTTTGGATCATCATGTTGACATTTAATGGATGCAGTAGATATTAAGGTACTGTTTTATAGCATTTAGATGGAGAACTGTATTGTAATTTGTGCAAAAACGATTGCGCGAGACTGCGTGAGAGTTGGATGGTGCACTGTGTTGACACCTAGTGGCAGACCTGCTCTTTCCAATCTCTGTTTAAATATCTCTGTTTGTTTCTATACTGATGTAGCAATACATTTATGTAGCAATACATTGAAGTGGCTATATTTACCTTGCATTATATCTAATACTTATACATTTGTTCAAGGCTCCTGGATAACTGAAACTTACTCAAATTTTAATAAGATCTATAAACCATTTAAAAGGACAAAGGTCACACACAGGATTGCCAAGCACCTGTGAATTATAAAGATAATATATTCAAATGTTGATATATATTTGTATAAGCATCTTCTGTGTCTCTCTGGTGTGTGTATCGCAATTAAAATGCCCCCACAATGTTACTGTACAAACCTTAATAAAATTACAATGAGAAAGTCAATATTCCTGTAGCATGGATGTTCACATATTTATTTACATGGTGAACTTTGCTTGAACCATTATGACATAATATATAAGATTAATGAGTGACATTGAGTATTATATTTTATAAAGGACACTTTGGCAAAGTGGAAATCAGAAATGACCATATTGAAATATGTACATTGAGAACTATAAAATACATATATGTTCTAACATCAAATGTCTGTAATATGAACTCAAATAACATATGCATACAACTTCATGAAGCCAAAGTTACTAAAAAAAAAACTCAACACATTTTCGGATTTTTTAATATTTCTTGAACTGAGTTTTTGACAATGCAAAAACAATGTTTTCTTTTTAGTCAGGCTAGATGGGTCACACTATGATAAATGAGAAGAGAGATATTAAAGTGTGGATGGCTAATCTAGAAGCAATAAAATGCATTAAAATAACTCAAAATGTATTCCCATGACAACGGCAGTCAAAAGGACAATTTAAAAAAAAATGCATCTAATCATATCCAAGTAACTTTTGCATCATCAGCATCTCCTCGTTGTGAGTTTAGAAATCTTGTCATCAGATAATATGATAAAATATTTACAGAACTGAGTATTGCTTTTTGTGTGGGTGGTAAGGTTTCCTTTTTTTTTATCACATTGGTGTCTGTCTGACTGGTTAAGTTCCATCTACTTCAGCTTCCTCTTCATCTTAGAGCACAGTAATACATCTACGTGATACAAATGTAATTTCACAAAATGGCCGACAATTACAGCCGATGGCATGAAAGCTGTGGACGACAACAGAGCTGTGCTGCAGTTTACTAATTGACTGCCAATGCTTAGCACACCGTTTTACCTTGTTATCATGTGCAAATATCTGTGATGTGAATACTTTGTAAAATGCAGAAGCACTTTAAAGACTTTGAAGATGGAACCACAGAATTGTTGTCGTCCACATCTCTGTGGTTGTTGGCTGTAAAACACAAAATGGCAGGCCAATGTCTATGATGGTATATTGCAATATAGACAATTGTTTTGCTCAAAAGGTATGAGTCCATAGTTAAATGAATCTTATTGGTTTACGAGAAAAAATTGTCTAGGTTGCAATGCTCATGAGAGGTCTTACTGTTTTGTATTGTCACTGTGATATCAAAAGTGGTGTATGAGTAAAAAAGACCATATAATATACAGGAAACCATGGTCTTTGTCCCATATGCTAGACTTTTATGGCTTATTCTACTCACTACATGGGATATGAAAAATAAACCCATGGCTACATCAAAGAAAAAATAGCCTGGCTACCCATAACATGCCCATAATGATCCAATATACTTATACCACCAGATGTCAGTCCTGATACATAATAGCACTCAGTGCCCCCTGGTGTTAAAATGATTTTGTTTTTGTGTAAGCCCATGCCCTTGTGCAAGGTCTTTGCCATAATATATCATATAAAAAGATATATGTCATACATGTCAAAATCATATTTATATGGCAAGAAAGTTTATTAATAATCATTCAAGTAGGATGGAATTTATATCACTTTGAAATGTGCACCATTCTCAAAAATTAAATATCAAAAAGTTGCTTTATTCAGGATTTCAGTCTTTAATACAAACTCAAATTGAAGTCAAATGATAGTTTATATCATTACAAAACTATATAAAATTTTATCTTTGAATTTTTCAACTTTTTTCTTCAGCATCTCAAATTAGATGGGTGGAAAAAACATGTTTGAATATCACAAAATATCAAGTACTGGACTATATATCATAACATCTTATAACCATATTACCCTTCCCATGTATTTTTGTGATGATAACATTAAAACAAGATTTTATAATCTCCTTTAAAATGCCTATCAGAATATGCAACAGTCTTTAATCAGTACCCTTCAATTTCAATGAATAAATTGTCTTTGCTATTGTTAGTTCACAAGGAAAAGTTTAGTGCAGACCAGTATAAACTTTTTCTGTAGTTATCATTGGATAATCTGTATCACTCCAAAAGGGTTTTGCAAATTCCCTGTGCCACAGAATTCCTTGACTTGTTCCACATACTGACAGAGACAGTAGCATTCCTTGACTTGCTCCACATACGGACAGAGACAGTAGCATTCCTTGACTTGCTTCACATACTGACAGAGACAGTAGAATTCGTTGACTTGTTCCACATACTGACAGAGATAGTAGCATTCCTTGACTTGTTCCACATACTGACAGAGACAGTAGAATTTGTTGACTTGTTCCACATACTGACAGAGACAGTAGCATTCCTCGACTTGTTCCACATACTGACAGAGACAGTAGAATTTGTTGACTTGTTCCACATACTGACAGAGACAGTAGCATTCCTTGACTTGTTCCACATACTGACAGAGACAGTAGCATTCCTTTACTTGCTCCACATACTGACAGAGACAGTAAAATTCGTTGACTTGTTCCACATACTGACAGAGATAGTAGCATTCCTTGACTTGCTCCACATACGGACAGAGACAGTAGCATTCCTTGACTTGTTCCACATACTGACAGAGACAGTAGCATTCCTCGACTTGTTCCACATACTGACAGAGACAGTAGAATTCGCTGACTTGTTCCACATACTGACAGAGACAGTAGCATTCCTTGACTTGCTCCATATACTGACAGAGACAGTAGCATTCTTGACTTGTTCCACATACTGACAGAGACAGTAGAATTCGTTGACTTGTTCCACATACTGACAGAGACAGTAGCATTCCTTGACTTGTTCCACATACAGACAGAAACAGTAGCATTCCTTGACTTGTTCCACATACTGACAGAGACAGTAGCATTCCTTGACTTGCTCCATATACTGACAGAGACAGTAGCATTCTTGACTTGTTCCAAATACTGACAGAGACATTCTTGACTTGTTCCACATACTGACAGAGACAGTACCATTCCTTGACATGTTCCACATGCTGACAGAGAGAGTAGCATTCCTTGACTTGTTCCTCATACTGACAGAGACAGTAGCATTCCTTTACTTGTTCCACATACTGACAGAGACAGTAGCATTCCTTGACTTGTTCCACATACTGACAGAGACAGAAGCATTCCTTGACCTGCTCCACATACTGACAGAGACAGTAGCATTCCTTGACATGCTCCACATACTGACAGAGACAGAAGCATTCCTTGACATGTCTCTGCTTTATACAATCATTTTGTAAACCCTCTGCTCTACGTACTGACAGAGACAGTAGCATTCCTTGACATGTCTCTGCTTCTGGGGTCTCTCTAGCTTCTTAGTGATCATCATATTTATGTATTCACCACTGTGGTCTAATAACAAATCCTCTGTATGAGTCTGAAAAAAAACAATTCCAAGTCAATACTTCCTCAATCAGTATCTGAAACATTGCTCAAATATATGCTTCTCATTTACCTGTTATTTTTATCTGTTCAATGATGGAAAAAACTCTTTATTAATCTTCATGAGGCAATGGACCATACCTTTTAGAGGCCAAACTTCCTGATCAATTATGTCATTGTTACAATATACAAAAACTATCATTATTTTTTTTACCTTTAGTTCCTCTATGCCAAAAGATGTATTAACATAATTTAAAAAACTGGCAACCTGCTCACATCATAACAATATATGACCAACACTGCACTGGTTCTATGCATGTGTTATGTTCCTAGTTGACCCAAAATAATGGGTTAAATATTACCTAGCTAATATAGCAAGCTAGCTGAAAATGTTTAACCATTTTCCCAAAGTTCTCAGGTCAGTATATTCTTTGTGGAGATACTAAAAAAATATAAACATATTTTATGGGCTAATTTCCTGCTTTCAAGAGACAATTTCGATTTCAGCACTTGATGCAGCTGCTGTTTGACACTAGGTGGCATGAGCGTAGATGGATTCTCATGAGAATATGGTAGGATTTATTTAACAACAATTTTGTTGTAGTTTGCAACAAGATTTTTGCTTGATTTTGATTTTGACAACACTTGAAGGTATCTGTATAAATGCTATCTAAAATTTGTCTTTGCATTTATCACATGTGTTCACATGGATGATATTTGATGATATTCTGACTCATGTTTAGTGAAAGTTTCTTTCCCCTTTTAATAGTTCTTATCCTATTTTCCTTTTATCCTTTTAATTCTTGCTTAAGATTGTACCTTAAATATTGAGAATTAATTTCAAGGGATACACTCATGATCTATTCACATTTTGAGAGTACACAATGATAAACTGTTACTTTATATAAAACTTTAAGAAAAAGCAAAATCATAAAAATAATAAAAATGTAAAATAACATTTGAAGTAATTACAAAACAAACTTTTGGACCTAATTGGCAAACCAGAGCATTTTATGAATGTTTCGCATTTGCTTAAGGCCAGCACAGAGACTTCAACATCAAAAGTTGATTGGCTACAGAGGAGTGATGCACTGATGCCCTCTAGTGGCCAAATTAAAATCTGTACCTAACGTCTCAATAAAATAATATAACTCACTATCAGGTGCTTATAAAAATACTTCCAATATCTATGCAAAAGAAAATGGGTCACCATCTTAGATGTTTCAGAACTTAGCCTCAAAGTAGGGATTTTTACATTAACTTTAAGAGAAAAATCTTAAATCTAATGTTACTTGAAGCGTTTTTTAAACAAATATTAGTTTTTTTTAAAATAGCAAAATTCAAATTCATTTCTAAAGTTGGTGACCCCTATATTGTTGTTCTCTCTCTATTATAAGTACATACTCTGAATAAGTTATTTTGTTTGTTTTTTTTTTTCATTCAGATTTTTGGTGTGGACTTAAAAAAGGTTTGGCCATATGATGAACGGTACGTACCTGCATGGAAACATTGGTGATATTGGCATTTTGCAGTACAGTCATTTGGTCCGTTATGGCGGGCATCTGGTCCTCACAATCAATGTCTATTGTGGTGTTTTCTCCTGATATATGGTTGGTATAACACTGATTGCATTCCTCTAAATTTACCAATAACTCCTGCAGATATGCTAAACATGGACCGAGTTCATAATAGAAAAAATGGACCTGGTCAAAGTTAAGAAAACTAATACAAAGTTTAACGTGGGAATGTTGCCACAGTATGAAATGCACATATCCCACTTTATTCTCATTGTAAATCTAGTTTACATCAATTTGTGATTATTTGAATATTTGGTGAAAAAAGTGCAATTTTTTTTGGCAGCTTGCCCTGCAGCAGCTGAGTGACCTGGTGACCCACTTTTCCCTGTGTTGGTTGCAGGGCATCTATGTCCGTAATAGCAGCAGTGGGTATCATTTGGTAACTGCAGTAACTGCATGACAAGCCATCACCAAAAGGTGCATGTAAAAATATACCTACTGAAATTCAAGTAAAAGCAAAAAACCCATACCCCTGTTTCAAAAGTAGCTTTAAAACATAATGTTAACTTGAGAAGGAATAAGACACGAGATATGCTATATATTCTAAATTCATGAATATGCTACATCAAACCAGCTCTTTTAAATACTAAAAGTAAATGAGATTTTATTATTTGATCAAAGGATACATAATATTTGTTGCAGTCTGCCAGACCCAAATTTTCAATTCCAACTAAAATATTATACTTTATAAAAACTGTATTCACTTTGGACAAACTACTGTAGGTCTTTTCTTTCATCTGAAATTATAAATAACATTGTGTTATGATTATAAAGCAGATATACAAGTATTGATTGTGACAATTGGTGATAGATATTGTACCTTAATGATAAATATGTATAGCTGTGTTAGGGAAGTATATAAGGGCTTTAACAAAAAGGACATATTACCAGATATGTAGAAAGACAAAACTGGAGATAAAAAAATGATAAAATTGAGTTTTTCCGGTTTTGATCCCATCCTATTTTTTCAGGGCATACTATCAAAAACAAGCTTATTATTATTTCTTGTGTGGCGATATGCAAACTACAGACTAGATTTTGGAGCTTCAGGATTAGTGTTACCTTCCTGCGAGTCATGTGTGTGATCACCATGTATATTGTGAGCATACACAACCACACAACTCCTCCGTGAACATATTCCAGCCCAGTCTCGGTCCCGTTGAAGAAATACTTGGTCTCCACAATGGGAATGATAACCAGGCAAAGTCCCAAGAGTACTGTAAAAAACACTATGGCAAGTGGCATGTTGTAGCACCAGACGTGGCAGCGGAACTTGACATCTTTCATCAACTGTAATATCGTCTCACTGTACTCCTCCTCTGGAATCTGAAAATACAACTTGGCTATATACTCTGTCTCCACTTCTTTCTCTTCACTTCATTTGTATACATTTGAAAATACAACTTGGCTGTATTCATTGTCTCCACTTTTTTCTCTTCACTATATTTGAATACATTTGAAAATACAACTTGGCTATATACTTCGTCTTCACTTCTTTCTCTTCACTTCGTTTATTTTTTTTTGTTTTTTATTTTTTTTAATTAAAAAAAAAAACTCTTCCTTTCATTTGTATATATTTGAAAATACAACTTGGCTATATACTTTGTCTTCACTTTTTTCTCTTCACTTCATTTGTATACATTTCAAAATACAAAAACTTGGCTATATACTTTGTCTCCACTTGTTTCTCTTCACTTCATTTGTATACATTTGGAAAAACAACTTGGCTATATAATTCGTCTTCACTTTTTTCTCTTCACTTCATTTGTATACATTTCAAAATACAACTTGGCTGTATACTTTGTCTCCACTTTTTTCTCATCACTTCATTTGTATACATTTGAAAATACAACTTAGCTATAGATATTCTTTGTCTCCACTTTTTTCTCTTCACTTTATTTGTATACACTTTTAAATACAAAAACCTGGCTATATACTTTGTCTCCACTTTTTTCTCTTCACTTCATTTGTATACATTTGTCTTGGGGCAGAACATCTAACTTCTCTGCTCTGTATATATTCACTGTATTGTTCTAATCTAGGTGAGCTCAATATGTTAGAAGTCATCAGTTGGCTTGCACATGGAAGTCTCATTTTTGTAACATATTTATATTTCCTACCAAACTGACCACCAGAGACATACTCAAGCCAGATAGATTTACCATGCTGCCCTCTGGTGGAGTTCGATTTCCTGCTTTATTCCTGAAATCCTCTCAAGAGTGACACTCACACATATATCAAAATTTGTGATACTTTTTTACTGTGTAAATTACTTGTTCTGTCATTCATTAGAGTTTATCTTGAAAACTATGTCCTTCAATATATCATTATAATAAAAAAGAATTATATAAATAAATACATAGATGTGATCTAACCTGGATGCCATGAGACAGAAGCTCATCAGGCACTTCTGTGGGGTCCACCATTTCTTTTCCAAAGCAGCCACACTGGGACCTGATACTTAGCAGTAAGTGACTGCTTTGTAAACCTGTAAATTAAACACAACTTGTTGAGTGAACAATAACCTGAAATGTTTTTTTTAACTAATAATTGTTAACTTCCATTGTCTTGAGCTCTTGTCAGGTAATTTCATTCAATTCCATATTTAGAGTTAATAATTAAAATCACATGGTTCATCAGGAGGAAACAAAGACTTTTGGCTAGTGTAATTATCCTGTGTATTAAGAAAAATGGATTCTCCTCAGAGGTTCTAAGGGGGAATTGAAATCTGTTGTTAGCAATATGGTCCCTATCATTCTTAAAGGAACATTTGTGACAAAGTCTGGTGTAAAACATCTTGGCATGCATCAAAATTTTGATAGTTACCTCAAAGACCCAAATGGGTAGTTGCCTTCTTTTATTTAAGACAATTTACAACATTTTAAATTCAGGTTAATCATTTTAATGATCTGTTTTTCCCTGTTTCACATGATCTTTAATCTAAATTTAAAGCAATCCAAATTTCTCTGAGAAAATGTCAAATATGGACCATGGAGGATTAAGCAAGATGATTGGAGAGGAAGCTTCTCACAATCACTGTTATCTGGGGCTTCTTGCTCTTAATATTATACCACCAGGCAAGGTTCTTATTGAAGCTTCCTGTTTGTATTATATACCATCTGGCAGGGTTCACTGTGGGGCTTCTTGCTCTTATTCTATACCATCTGGCAAGGCTCTTTGCGAGGCTTCTTGGTCTTATATTATACCATCAGGCAAGGCTCTTTGTGGAGCTTCTTGGTCTTATATTATACCACCAGGCAAGGCTCTTTGTTGGGCTTCTTGCTCTTATATTATACCACCAGGCAAGGCTCTTTGTTGGGCTTCTTGCTCTTATTGCATACCACCAGGCAAGATTCTTATTGAAGCTTCCTGCTCTTATTACTTATCTCATCTGGCAAAGTTCACTGTGGGGCTTCTTGTTCTTATTGTGTACCACCAGGCAGGATATCGGGTTCCTGACCACCCTTGGGCAATGAGGCAACTTACCATGATTGAGTTATACAAGGGTTTGGAGTGCGACTTACCATGACTGGGTTATTACAAGGGTTTAGAGTGCAACTTACCATGACTGGGTTATTACAAGGGTTTAGAGTGCAACTTACCTCGACTGGGATATTACAAGGGTTTAGAGTGCAACTTACCTCAACTGGATTATTACAAGGGTTTAGAGTGCAACTTACCTCAACTGGATTATTACAAGGGTTTAGAGTGCAACTTACCTCAACTGGGTTATTACAAGGGTTTAGAGTGCAACTTACCTCGACTGGGATATTACAAGGGTTTAGAGTGCAACTAGCCTCAACTGGATTATTACAAGGGTTTAGAGTGCAACTTACCTCAACTGGGTTATTACAAGGGTTTAGAGTGCAACTTACCTCGACTGGGATATTACAAGGGTTTGGAGTGTGACTTACCTCGACTGGGATATTACAAGGGTTTGGAGTGTGACTTACCATGACTGGGTTATTACAAGGGTTTGGAGTGCAACTTACCATGACTGGGTTATACAAGGGTTTGGAGTGCGACTTACCATGACTGGGTTATATAAGGGTTTGGAGTGCAACTTACCATGACTGGGTTATACAAGGGTTTGGAGTGCGACTTACCATGACTGGGTTATTACAAGGGTTTGGAGTGCAACTTACCATGACTGGGTTATTACAAGGGTTTGGAGTGCAACTTACCAGGGCTGGGTTATTACAAGGGTTTGGAGTGCAACTTACCATGACTGGGTTATACAAGGGTTTTTAGTGTTACTTACCAGGATTGAGTCCCATGAGGGAGGAGGACATTGATAACATAGCTTCCTCTGATATTGAGCCATCATCTACAAAGAAAAATACTTTATATATAATACTGGTCTGGAACCATAGATCCCTCATCTCGTGGCATCAGTGGATTGCAAGGAGTAGAAATTCAGGGCTGTTTTCTCTGGGGTCTTTTCAAAATATATGTAATTTCACCTGAATCTATAGATCTCCACTGAGATCATTCGAGATACATCATAACGTTTGTCATGACTTTCATGAGGTACAGCATGACTTTTCTTTTGCTTTTGGCCAGGTTCAGTATACATACGTGTATGTCTTTTGAGCTAAATCTGAAATGGCAACATTAAATTTTTTGTTTGATTTAAGTGTGGACTCATCTATTTTTGTTGTCAATTCATGACATTCACAGGATTTTCAAATATCAGCTCACATGACCCTAAAATGTAGGTAAAGGTCAGCAACAAGTTCACAAATTGAGAGATTGATAAGATGCATCCATGGTAAAAGTTTGGTAATGCAACCATTTTCAACTCAGAGAAGAGGTCATATGACAAAATATGCAAGTTAAAGCTTTTATTTTGTTATCGCCTCATCATGCTCAAAATGTAGGTCAAAATCACCAAGAAATGCTCCATTTCAAGATATTGATAAGGTGCAATGGTTTTGGAATGCTATCTTATCATAACTAGGATTTTGTAAATTTGGTCATCAAATGACCTTAAAAAATGGAGGTCAAGGTCAACAACGAAGCACCATTTCAAGATCCTCATATGATGCATCCATGTTTTAAGAATCAAATATCAAACATTATCTTTTCTCAAGTTATCATGTTCACAAAAATAAACTGCCCTGAAGATGCCTTGAGGGTGTCGGCTCTGGCAATACTCTGTGGGCAAAATCTGCTAAGGTGTAAAAATTTAATAAACTTGATACCTTCCACAAACAGGCAAAGTTCATTGTGGGGTTTCTTGCTCTTATTCTAATCCACCAGAATTAGGTGGAGTTTTTATCTCTCGTGCCCCACGCCTTCACATAGGATACTATCCACTTTTTTTAACAAGCAGCAACTAATTATGGAACACACTTGCTCAGTCTGATGTTATTTTTCTCCCTTATGTAAGGCATGTATGTCCATAATAGTCAGTGAGTGAGTGAGTGACTGCATGGTTTAACCTTTCTTATGATTGGTAACTGATTCTCAGTAATTACATAATTAATTAAAGTGTGATGAAATATATCCACTATATATCAATTTTATGTCAAATTCTTACTATTTCTTTGACTGAGTTTTGAATGTCAAAATATTGATTGACAGACAAACAGACAGTCTGACAACTGTCTCAGGCGAGAGAAAAATCAATATTCACAATGAATGTCAACTTGAAGGCTTCTTTTTGTTTCCAAATTCAATATATTGTAAAAAGTGAAAACACCAAAATCATTTTTCAATAATATAACCTTTGCCTTTAAACATCTTTCATTATATCATACCATTCTACCAATAATAATGTTTTCACAATGATATATTCTTTTCTTCTGGATTGCTAAAATATGTCTCTCCCTTTAATCTCTAAACTTTCAAACTTGGTATATCACACTGGAGTTTATTTCGTGGCAATTTCCATTTTTATGCCTTCCTGATGTGAAAATAAAGATGTTGACAGAGCATATTCCTTGGAGAATTAGGAGAGTAGAGCTCATTTAGCAGGCATTATCTTGCATTGCGACAGGTAGGGGGCGGCAGGGTGCAAGCCTTGGCGCTAGATGGTTTCCGATCCCACGAGAAATATGACCTGATAATGCCACAAGTACACAGTTGGGAGATTAGCATGATGCCATACAACCGCAGCTCTTAATGCTCCTTGCTGTACTTCTGCGCTAAGCCCTGGTAGGACACGGATATTACACCTCTTAACTGCACCCTTCACCAATCCATGCAACTCCTTGATAAATTTTGTTATCTTTCTCCTGCATTGTATTAACTGCAAGTTGAATTTTTTTTTTCCGGTGAAATATCATATTTCCTTTTTTGCCATATAGTTTGTTTTAAACAAATCCTTGTCAATAAACCATAAAGAGAAAAACACTGTCAACTATCTTGAGTTCCATGGTTGACAGTGGGTTAATAAGAGGGCATTGTGGGTAGTCTCATTGTTGATACAGTGGTGCCACTGTGTGACCCGACTGCCATCCAATCAGAGCCGCACAGGGCCGAGTCACGTGAGGTCGCTTGCCTCACTCTGAGGTGGTCACCCCTAGCAACAGGAGGACACCCACCATCTGAGCAGACTACCATTCATCGTCACCACGGCAAGCCAGCCACTATCAATCTTTGAAATGAGAAAGACATGAAAACTCATCACTCTCCATACAGGAATTCTATGAGTGAATATGATAAAAACAGCAAAGTGTTCCAAGGTGATGTTGTCCCACTCAAAGATAATGGCATAACGATGCATAATCTCAACATTTTCCTTTAAAAGCATATTTTCCTGACATATCTCTCAGTGACTTGTAATGAAGCATACTAGAATCCCCAGAGAAGATATTATGTTCTCCTTCTGTTTTACCTTGGGAAAGTAAAGTTGCAAATACGACAACAATGTGGAAATTCTATCCACAGAAAAGACTGTGTGCCGAGGAAGACAAACTCTTAAATTGGCTCTCCTGCACTCTTGTAGAAATAATGCTATCGTATGACATCCCATAATTGTAAATATTTCCCACAAGACCCCTCCCCACTGCGAGGATGTTGTTTGTAGCACTTGTGGTCACATTGTGATGTTATTAGAAAAAAAACACACATGACCGTGTGCCGAGATTTGACCGAAATATTCAGACAGCCAAAACACATTCACATTCAGACAGCCAGAGCATGTTCACATTTGGACAGCCAGAACATGTTCACATTTAGACAGCCAAACCATGTTCACATTCAGATAGCCAGAACATGTTCACATTCAGACAGCCAGATCATGTTCACATTCAGACAGCCAGAGCACATTCACATTCAGACAGCCAGAACATGTTCACATTCAGACAGCCAGAGCACATTCACATTCAGACAGCCAGAACATGTTCACATTTAGACAACCAGACCATGCATGTTCACATTCAGACAGCCAGAGCACAGTCACATTTAGACAGCCAGAGCATGTTCACATTTAGACAGCCAAACCATGTTCACATTCAGATAGCCAGAACATGTTCACATTCAGACAGCCAGAGCACATTCACATTCAGACAGCCAGAGCACATTCACATTCAGACAGCCAGAGCACATTCACATTCAGACATCCCCATGCAGTCCAGTTTGAACACAACAAGAATGCATTATAACTGCTCAATGTAAATGATATGATATGAAATTTACTTCCAATATTTCTAAAATTACATGTACAGGGAATAAAAACTCTAGGAGTGTATTATGACATTGAGGAGGCCACCAGAAAAAAACAATTATGCCAAACAAGCTACATTTACACATAAAAATATCTAGCAAACACAGAATGTAAATAAATAATAAAAGAATGGTCAGAATATACTTAAAATGTTATGATTATGAAAGATGTTAAACTAAATATTTAAAAAGTACAATAAAAATGTCTGGAAATTAATCGTGAACAATATTATCTTTGAGCTTTTTAGTAAAACATTAAACGTTGTCAACTGGGTATCATCAATAAATTTTGCATGTTTATATTGATAGTTCAGCATGTTTTTATCATAGTTTGTATCACCATTGGCAGTGTATAGTGTATAATTAATTTAAACATCTTATTTGTGGTAATTTAAGATCTTTGTAAAGATTTTTAGTCTAAATTATTGTAGAAGAAATTAAATGTAAACTTTCTTATTCAATACCTTTAAGGTAGGAAATAAATGCGCAAACAAAGTGTAATTTTTTAACTGGTGATTAGATAGGAAACTGGAGACACAACCATTGTTGTCACTTCAAATGAAAATTGAAGGCGTATTTAATAATTCTCACATGAAACCAGACAATTGTATCACATTTACTGAAAAATACAATACACCTGCCTTGATTTCAGTTGAGAATGCATTAAATTATCAGATTCTGTGAGAGATAGAGATAAAGATGATATTTATTTTCCATTGATAATTTGAAAAAGAAACATTAGCTTACAGGTAGTAATCTATGTCTATATATGAGAAATATGCACAATGTTTACAACATGCCGTTCAGTGAATATATTTTGCAGACACACGAGAGCCCATCCTTAATGGATTCTATGGGCAATATCCATACAAAAAACCAGTTCTAAAATACAAACAACATGATTTCATATATACCAGCTTGAAAGTTTCTTGACAATACTCAAAGTGTAATATTTTTTTTAATACAAACACATTTACAGACATATGGTGTCATTACGTATGTAAATTTGTTTGTATTAAGTTTGTATTAGGTATAGAACCACACCAATTCAGCACAATGTTGCTCTCTTTTAGACTGACACAACACATATGAATCATTCATTCTAAATGATGATTGTTATGATAATTTTCCTATCTCAGATGGAATGTTGACTGTTTCCATCCCAGGAGGTCTGTCACTCTTCTCTACAGGAGGAAGGAAAGACAAGTCTCGGTCACTGAAATGAGTAGAAGCTCAATATTTTGGACGCCCAATTCTCATCATGCTCTTAAGAGAGATTTCCAAGATGTTTCATAGAATACCTTATTATCCCTAATAGCCGCCCTCTACTTAATTACTGCCCCCCCTCCGCAAACTTTGCTTATATATTTATCATCTACTGAAAAATGTGTTCATCGACTCAGGGAGCTAATATATCTCTCAGAATTCTCTTTTTACAAACTGAATTTTCTGTGATGGTATGTTTGAAGTGAAAACATTGTCTAAATTTACATGGAAATGTGTCTCTTGGTTTTATCTGACCTTTAGGTATTCACAACCATTTGAGGTGCTCTCTTTGCAAAGTATGACTGGGGATTTTTGCATTATGCATCATGACACTGAGATAACACAAACCACGTCCTTTGATAAGCAGTAACAGAGCACTAGCTGGAGCATGGAACGACTCCGTTTCCTTCGTCAGCCGTGTGTTTTGTCAAACATTCAATTACACAGGCAATCCTGGGCTGACAGCAGCCTGGGGTGACGGGGCCCATACCCTCTGGGGCATGTCCAATCCCAAAGGTACACTTCAATCTTGCCAGGGATAAAGTTGAATGTACATATCAGTCCCGCACTATATATATATATATTAAACAAAAGCAGATTGCCGACACCTGATTCAAGGCAGCCTATATAAAATAACTGATTAGTAGGGCATATCAAATATGTTGAGAGATATAATATTGTATTGGAATAATAATGTGCTGTGCATGAGGTTTTACATCATTTTCAAAAAATATTTCAGTCATATCATGACGAGACCTGCTCTCAGTAGATATAGATTTCTACCTCTGCATTTTTTTGGTGTGAAAAATATGCTAATTAGAATATTAGCATATTCCATTCATGTGCTGAAATTGAGTGAGCAATCTTGACATTTTCAGACCTGTAAGAGACAAGCTAAAAACACGATATATTAATTGAAAAAACTGCTGGACATATTCAGAACTCATCTCACATCATTTCAGTGTCACCCAAGAATTGAAAAATCAATTTCATCAACTGCAAACTGTACAAAATGTGTGAAAGGGAAGTTGGTCTTCTGCAGGTTTTTGTATGGCCATGTCTAACTCAGTCGGTTATTCTAATGTAATGAGAGTTTGCTTATTCAACCAGATTAATCAGTAATTTGAGCTCGATTTGTATAAGAAATCAGATATTCTATGTGAGTTTCATCCATTCTTGTTTATAAAGTTTGCTTAAGGGAATTTACATTTCTTCTCAAAGAATTTTGTCATCTGATCGATTTGTTGCTCTGCAAAACTTAAGTTTACACATCTTTTCAGGTTAAGTGCTTCAGCACCTAAATATAATTAAATATTACCAAGTGTTTAGAAATAACACCAAAAAACAACAAAACATTTCACACAATAATACCGATCAATAATATTGATATCGTATGTACAGAAACTGGACAAACAGAGTGATTTCTAAGAAGTACCAGAAGTTACCTTCCAATACTTCAACAATTCCGCAACATGGAATTCCGAGTCTTATTCTTCTGGATCTAGTTATTATCCAGAGTATCCTAACCAACTTATAAAATACACTGCTACTCCACTCCATAAGCCACCAGCATGTTGCAGCTTTAGAGACAAATCACTGCTACAAAGGCTAACTGAGTAATCTGGCCGTGCCCAGCCTGCGGGCAGACCCGCTGCCCATCACAATCATCCTGGACCAGCAACTTTGCACTAATTGAAACTGCCAAATGGCCCTTGAAGATACCCACATCTGCTGATGGCTAGCATTTTTGTCTCTTTTCAAATATTACCAGTCGCTTTTGTCATGGGTAATGATTTGGACTTGCAAGGTCAGGATTAAACCATCAGATCTTTGTTGATCGCATCTGAAGTGAAGGTTTTATATATATTTTTAATTGGACAGCATGGCCACAGATTGATTTTGATTGGCATTTGGAAACAATTTAATTTTATTATGTCAAAATAACCAATGTTGTATTGCTGCTAATGAAAACACTATGCCATGGCAGTAAATGTTCCTTTGCAGGATTTTTAAAATCTATAATTTATATGCTATAAAACCATGTCATTACAGAAACTTTTTGGAAATTTGATTTCCATCAAAGTTCACTTGAAATGGTTGAGAACTTTTGCTGTAGTTTAGAAAGATTGCTGCCAAATGTGGTTTGTACTTTTTGCTGCCAAATGTGGTTTAGAACTACTGCTGCCAAATGTGGTTTAGAACTACAGCTGCCAAATGTGGTTTAGAACTGTTACTGCCAAATGTCGTTTAGAACTGTTACTGCCAAATGTCGTTTAGAAATGTTACTGCCACATGTCATTCAGAACTGCTGAATATGTCAATAGCTGATATGGAATTTTAACAAGAGACACGTATTCTCTGAGATCATACAATGAATAATATGATATTTTATGCTGCAATCGTTTGATTTAATGTCATGCGATTTGCCTGTGATGCCTAATAACTTACAAGGCTTCGGTTGAGAGCTGGATAGACCTACCATTAATACTACTTCAAACCCTGGAGTTCTCTATCAGCTGGCCTCTCTGAAAGCCTAAGACTCTTCTCTCTGTAACAATCCTTCCTCGGCCACACACCTAAATCAGCACTTGATCACTGCACGAGTTCTATTTGCTTCCAATAATTGAACGACATTCCCAATTTGTCCACAAGGTCGAAGTCAAGTATTGTTTAATTTGATCACCAATTCAATGTAATCTACACCGAGGGTAGGCCTTCGAAACAGATTTTGATTTTGCTATTTTTTTTTTCTGTAAAATAATAAACGTGATGTGTACATTGTCTGAGAGCAAATATTACCTAACCTATGGTTTAGAACTGGTTCTAATCTTTGTGTATCTGTTGTTCTACAAACCACTGGTTTGGTTTGAGCAGCAGAGCTTTATATGTAAATATATTTCAAAATTGGCTTTCGTCGTCTGTAGACTCTTCAGAGGCTGACAAGAGAATGATTTGACTCTCAGAGAATCAAAATAAATGAAGATCAAAGCAATCTTGTGGTTACATTGGCCACATCTCATGGAGCAAATATATATCCATAGGGAAACAATTTGGTATGCCACCCCTCACCAAAAATTATCGGAAAATCTTAACTATTGAATTTATCAGGAAACACTTAGATTAAACTACCAAATTAAGATGTAGAGGAGAATTTGATCCACAAGGATTTAATTTGATGGAAAATGTTAGGGAAGCACTTGCTTGAATCTACATTTTTGATTAATTGGCGTCACAGACAAATTGTCTAGTCTTGGACCTTGGTGAGGTATTATCATGAATATTTCAGAATTTTTAATCAGAGAGCAGCGACTGATATGTTTATTCAGAATTAATAACTTGCTGTAAAACGTTTTCACAAAATGATAGCCTCAGTTAAATGCTAAACTCTATTAGAACTGAAAAATAAGACAGCCAATTTGTAAAAACCCCAGACCTCACCATTTATGAAGAATACAATCTCTGGTTATTGTATATACCAAATATGAACTGTCTGATATTCATGACTTCTGTGACATGAGCTGTCAAGGTCCTTGTGGCAACATCAATGGTCAAAAGATAAAATAAAGAAGAAAATGAACTTATTCTTTAGGCCATTTTACCAAATATCTTTTATTCGCAGTTGTTGAGAAATCATCTGGAAAATGTATTCAGTCAAGGTCACTGCATGATGGAACAAGAAAGGGTTCTTTATAAAAATAAAACTGAACTTATGTACTGAACTTCACATAAATGTGATAAAATGTGGATAAATTTGGAGATTTTGTTCTAATGCAAGTGGGTTTTGATGCATATGCTTATATATAAATATATGTGTGTATACTTGATATTTGGAAGATTTTACAATCCAAAGTTCAAACCAATTACCAGTCTGCATTTTATTTCTAGGTGATAAGACATAGTTTCAGTAAAAATATCTGGTGTTTATCTAAATTTTCAATATATTTGATCACATTTAACAAAACAAAACACAATGTTTATACCATATCCTTTTTTTCTGGGAATATAATCACAAATAGGGCAATCGTTAATTATCATGGCCTGGGATAAGTGGTAGGAATATACTTGCCTGGTAGGGCAAGCTTGGCCAGTAGTTTGGTCCACCAGCCATGTTTGTTGGCCTCGATGTAGGGCAGATCAGTTAGTAAGTGGGGGACCTCGCATTCCTGCAGGACGATGAGCACGGCGTCTTTGTGCAACGAGACCGAGTCCACCTCCGACACGAGACCTTCGCACTGACTCCACGTCCCGCTCGTAAAGTCCGGAGACAGGACTATCACAGTTTTAAGGGAATTCTTCATGCCGAAGAGCACGCTCTGAGGCTGGGTGAATCCAGCGCTCAGGTCACGCTCGTGGCAGCAGCAGCGGAATCCCAGGGTGGCAGATTCAAGTTTCTCGATGACGTTGAGCACCCAGTCGCGGTCGTTGTTGTGGTACATGAAGAAGGCATGATATTGGAGGTTTTCATGAAGGGGTGGAGCCAACACCTGTAAGCAAACAATAAAAAGAAAGTTTTTTACCAAGTAAAGTCATTGTATTAGATTTGGATTTAAGATTATATTTATGACAGTCTTGAGTCTGTTATGAAAAAAAATCATAAAAAAGTTGTAAGAATATGATACTCTTATTTTGAAAAATAATTTCATGTCAACACCAGCACAAATGGAACCCCAATGGCCTCTCAACTGGCCAGCCAATGTAATACTTCTAAACACAGAAAATGATGATGTGAACACATTTTGAATGGTGAAAACCTGTGCTTCCAACATGCCATCATAAAGGCTTTACTATTGAAGATTCAATACAGGCCTAAGGCTTGGATACTAAAATCAACCATCAAATTATACAGTTCTCATGCACATATTTTTTTGTGTTGCTATTTTACAGTTTAGAAAATTAAAGGCCAGACCCATAAACTAATTCAAATGCTGACTCTCAAGCAGGTTTGAGTGGTTTTCTTAAAATGGAATAAACTGTTTTTAATGAGAGTTTGTCATCAGGTACTGAGTGGACATAATATTTTTTTTAATTATTTAAAATTATATAGTCCTTTCCAGATTCTGGAAATCCTAATAATTTCAAATCATTTTGTATTTCAAAATCTTTTTCAAAGTCATGGTCATTACATCAAAATCAAACTTTAAGTAAAAAAATATGAATAACTTCATATTCATGATTACTGAACAAACAGTTCAGACAAATTTTTCAGGATAAAGATTATTGTAGCAAGATATTAAAGGTCACTTGAAATTTAATCATTATGCTTTCTGGGAGCTCAATTTATATAATTGTAAAATGGTTTTCCCTGGACAGGAAGTCTCCCACAGAAGCTTAACATTAGGGTAACATCCTCAATGTGACCAAACCTATAGCAATCAAGATATTAAACAGGGAACATGTGGAAATGTTGATAACACTAAGGTCAAGAAAAATCTCCTCGTAAGAGAAAAGAGGATATGAAAAGAGGTAAGAAAAGAGGATAAAGCTGTATGCCATTCCATTCTCTGATCAAACCTGTTTACATCTTAAACATGAAAAACAAATGTATCGTAAGGAGCCAAGATTCAATTGTTTCATCGGATAAAGAACAAAACCATTCAGAATCAATAAGAGACAAAGCAAACTATTCAATAATAAAAAAGTCTGACTAATTTTTATTCAAATGTCAAAATATTTTTGGCATTGAATGCAAGTCAGTTCAGTCTGGTATCCATTTTTTTTTTATACTCGATAAAAATGGCTTTTGTTTGAGTTGGCTTACTCAACATGGTCATGAGATTGTGCCATTCTCTAAAACAGAATCTTGTTTAACATGGTAAATGATGATTGGCCATTGTGTAATACAGTGCATGTAAACATGGTGATTTAATAAGGTCTGCTACTTTAATGTCTCCCATCACACTATATCCTCATCAACTTCAAACCTCATTCCATTCTATGCTGTGTGTGCAATTGTAATACAATACCTGCTTCAACTTGTTTCATTTCTAATATAATTTGGGATTCTGCAAAGAATCTATACGTTTAAGCAACAAAAAGATTACAAAATAAAAACCCTATTAGAGGAATCACTGAAACAATATTTAAAAAAAAGAAACTTTTCTGCACTAATAGAGATCCGCTCTTCCAAGTTATGGATCTGTGCCTTATCCGGTCAAAAAGTGAAGGACGGAAGGTTAGGAGTTTGACTCCCACTGCCGGCAGCGCTACTTTCACACGGGCTTAATGGGTGTCAAAGTTGACCTTACATGGTCATTAATGCAGAAATGGTCGTGAAAACCATTTCACAATTTCACTGGGATCTGACCATTATGTTATTTACTAACAGATGCTTATCTGCCATAAGAACAGAGGTTCATCCTACTGAATTGTCTAACAAAACTCAAATCTGTAATCATAAAACTCATAATCCTCAGATATGAAATGTGTTTCTTTTTTTACAGACAAATAAGCTGACAGACAAATGGATTGAATGTCTTAGTGATTACAATGAGTCACTGAAAGATTATTCCAATGTCTCAATATGATGAAGCAACTTGGAGGAAAAGGATATGAGCTTTTAAAGAAATCTTCATTGCAATTCCCACTTGTCTTACTTTATTTTATGATCAATTATTTATGTGAAATTACATACATACTAGGCATGGTGATGAGGAATTTCTCACATTGCCACAATATAATATTACATGAATCTTTTGTTATTAGCAGCTATGCTCTCTCCCCCTGATTCAATCCAATAAAATATACGTTGTTAATCCCCAACATTTCTACCAGTCAGATGTAAAAATGAATTTTCCTGAAAAATTGTCGATTTTCAACATATTAGGCATTGATTACCTTCTGCTAATAACTTTTGTCAGAACTGATTATTATGGTTTAATCTAAAATTTTCAACGTGAGAATTTCCTACAGATAAAATAAATATTGGGCACACATAAAAGACCCACATTTAAAAATGTTGATTGATTGACGGATGGACACATGTAACTGCCTGACTCCAATATCCCCATCCATATCACAGGCAGCTAAAAACAAATGACTTACCTATTAAATTGTCTAATCTGTGCCAATTTAATTTACCAAACGATAACATTATTCCTAATGTTTATAAAAAGTGAAGTATGACTTCATCATGAAATTAATGCTATGTCATGATACAGAGGTCATTAATTAAATGAGCAGACAATGAAACACGGAATAACACGAAGTCAGAGATTCAGGCAGGAACAAAGATATGTACCAGATGTATTTTTATGATACCTTCAATACATATCCTTACGAGCCACTTTCATGATGAGGAATAAATCTCCCTTGAGTTGTGCAGGTAATGCTTCATGTCATTCTCCTCAAAATGGTCAGTCATGGAAGTGATGTGTTTGGCATCACTGCGGAGAGATAATATCTCACTCTCCCTCCATATCTGTAAGTGAGTCATGGAGGTGATGTGTTTGGCATCCCTGTGGGGAGATAATATCTCACTCTCCCTCCATATCTGTAAGTGAGTCATGGAGGTGATGTGTTTGGCATCACCTTGGAGAGATAATATCTCACCCTCCCTCCATATCTGTCAGTGAGTCATGGAGGTGATGTGTTTGGCCTCGCTGTGGAGAGATAATATCTCACTCTATCTCCATATCTGTAAGTGAGTCATGGAGGTGTGGAGAGATAATATCTCACTCTCCCTCCATATCTGTAAGTGAGTCATGGAGGTGATGTG
Source organism: Amphiduros pacificus (assembly GCA_949316495.1). NCBI lineage: Eukaryota > Metazoa > Annelida > Polychaeta > Phyllodocida > Hesionidae > Amphiduros > Amphiduros pacificus. Next base: position 13,511,934 of record OX439003.1, on the reverse strand, counting down.
TTTGGCATCACTGTGGGGAGATAATATCTCACTCTCCCTCCATATCTGTAAGTGAGTCATGGAGGTGATGTGTTTGGCATCACTGTGGAGAGATAATATCTCACTCTATCTCCATATCTGTAAGTGAGTCATGGAGGTGTGGAAAGATAATATCTCACTCTCCCTCCATATCTGTCAGTGAGTCATGGAGGTGATGTGTTTGGCATCACTGTGGGGAGATAATATCTCACTCTCCCTCCATATCTGTAAGTGAGTCATGGAGGTGATGTGTTTGGCATCACTGGGGAGAGATAATATCTCACCCTCCCTCCATATCTGTAAGTGAGTCATGGAGGTGATGTGTTTGGCATCACTGTGGAGAGATAATATCTCATCCTCCCTCCATATCTGTAAGTGAGTCATGGAGGTGATGTGTTTGGCATCACTGTGGGGAGATAATATCTCACTCTCCCTCCATATTTGTAAGTGAGTCATGGAGGTGATGTGTTTGGCATCACTGTGGAGAGATAATATCTCACTCTCCCTCCATATCTGTAAGTGAGTCATGGAGGTGATGTGTTTGGCATCACTGGGGAGAGATAATATCTCACCCTCCCTCCATATCTGTAAGTGAGTCATGGAGGTAATGTGTTTGGCATCACCGTGGGGAGATAATATCTCACTCTCCCTCCATATCTGTAAGTGAGTCATGGAGGTGATGTGTTTGGCATCACTGGGGAGAGATAATATCTCACCCTCCCTCCATATCTGTAAGTGAGTCATGGAGGTGATGTGTTTGGCATCACCGTGGGGAGATAATATCTCACTCTCCCTCCATATCTGTAAGTGAGTCATGGAGGTGATGTGTTTGGCATCACCGTGGGGAGATAATATCTCACTCTCCCTCCATATTTGTAAGTGAGTCATGGAGGTGATGTGTTTGGCATCACTGTGGGGAGATAATATCTCACTCTCCCTCCATATCTGTAAGTGAGTCATGGAGGTGATGTGTTTGGCATCACTGTGGAGAGATAATATCTCACTCTCCCTCCATATCTGTAAGTGAGTCATGGAGGTGATGTGTTTGGCATCACTGTGGGGAGATAATATCTCACTCTCCCTCCATATTTGTAAGTGAGTCATGGAGGTGATGTGTTTGGCATCACTGTGGGGAGATAATATCTCACTCTCCCTCCATATCTGTAAGTGAGTCATGGAGGTGATGTGTTTGGCATCACTGTGGGGAGATAATATCTCACTCTCCCTCCATATCTGTAAGTGAGTCATGGAGGTGATGTGTTTGGCATCACTGGGGAGAGATAATATCTCACCCTCCCTCCATATCTGTAAGTGAGTCATGGAGGTGATGTGTTTGGCATCACTGTGGAGAGATAATATCTCATCCTCCCTCCATATCTGTAAGTGAGTCATGGAGGTGATGTGTTTGGTATCACTGTGGAGAGATAATATCTCACCCTCCCTCCATATCTGTAAGTGAGTCATGGAAGTGATGTGTTTGGCATCACTGTGTGGAGATAATATCTCACTCTCCCTCCATATCTGTAAGTGAGTCATGGAGGTGATGTGTTTGGCATCACCGTGGGGAGATAATATCTCACTCTCCCTCCATATCTGTAAGTGAGTCATGGAGGTGATGTGTTTGGCATCACTGGGGAGAGATAATATCTCACCCTCCCTCCATATCTGTAAGTGAGTCATGGAGGTGATGTGTTTGGCATCACTGTGGAGAGATAATATCTCACTCTCCCTCCATATCTGTAAGTGAGTCATGGAGGTGATGTGTTTGGCATCACTGTGGGGAGATAATATCTCACTCTCCCTCCATATTTGTAAGTGAGTCATGGAGGTGATGTGTTTGGCATCACTCTGGGGAGATAATATCTCACTCTCCCTCCATATCTGTAAGTGAGTCATGGAGGTGATGTGTTTGGCATCACTGTGGGGAGATAATATCTCACTCTCCCTCCATATCTGTAAGTGAGTCATGGAGGTGATGTGTTTGGCATCACTGTGGAGAGATAATATCTCACTCTCCCTCCATATCTGTAAGTGAGTCATGGAGGTGATGTGTTTGGCATCACTGGGGAGAGATAATATCTCACCCTCCCTCCATATCTGTAAGTGAGTCATGGAGGTGATGTGTTTGGCATCACCGTGGGGAGATAATATCTCACTCTCCCTCCATATCTGTAAGTGAGTCATGGAGGTGATGTGTTTGGCATCACTGGGGAGAGATAATATCTCACCCTCCCTCCATATCTGTAAGTGAGTCATGGAGGTGATGTGTTTGGCATCACCGTGGGGAGATAATATCTCACTCTCCCTCCATATCTGTAAGTGAGTCATGGAGGTGATGTGTTTGGCATCACCGTGGGGAGATAATATCTCACTCTCCCTCCATATCTGTAAGTGAGTCATGGAGGTGATGTGTTTGGCATCACTGGGGAGAGATAATATCTCACCCTCCCTCCATATCTGTAAGTGAGTCATGGAGGTGATGTGTTTGGCATCACTCTGGGGAGATAATATCTCACTCTCCCTCCATATCTGTAAGTGAGTCATGGAGGTGATGTGTTTGGCATCACTGTGTGGAGATAATATCTCACTCTCCCTCCATATCTGTAAGTGAGTCATGGAGGTGATGTGTTTGGCATCACTGTGGAGAGATAATATCTCACTCTCCCTCCATATCTGTAAGTGAGTCATGGAGGTGATGTGTTTGGCATCACTGGGGAGAGATAATATCTCACCCTCCCTCCATATCTGTAAGTGAGTCATGGAGGTGATGTGTTTGGCATCACCGTGGGGAGATAATATCTCACTCTCCCTCCATATCTGTAAGTGAGTCATGGAGGTGATGTGTTTGGCATCACTGGGGAGAGATAATATCTCACCCTCCCTCCATATCTGTAAGTGAGTCATGGAGGTGATGTGTTTGGCATCACCGTGGGGAGATAATATCTCACTCTCCCTCCATATCTGTAAGTGAGTCATGGAGGTGATGTGTTTGGCATCACCGTGGGGAGATAATATCTCACTCTCCCTCCATATTTGTAAGTGAGTCATGGAGGTGATGTGTTTGGCATCACTGTGGGGAGATAATATCTCACTCTCCCTCCATATCTGTAAGTGAGTCATGGAGGTGATGTGTTTGGCATCACTGTGGAGAGATAATATCTCACTCTCCCTCCATATCTGTAAGTGAGTCATGGAGGTGATGTGTTTGGCATCACTGTGGAGAGATAATATCTCACTCTCCCTCCATATTTGTAAGTGAGTCATGGAGGTGATGTGTTTGGCATCACTGTGGGGAGATAATATCTCACTCTCCCTCCATATCTGTAAGTGAGTCATGGAGGTGATGTGTTTGGCATCACTGGGGAGAGATAATATCTCACCCTCCCTCCATATCTGTAAGTGAGTCATGGAGGTGATGTGTTTGGCATCACTGTGGAGAGATAATATCTCACTCTCCCTCCATATCTGTAAGTGAGTCATGGAGGTGATGTGTTTGGCATCACTGTGGGGAGATAATATCTCACTCTCCCTCCATATTTGTAAGTGAGTCATGGAGGTGATGTGTTTGGCATCACTCTGGGGAGATAATATCTCACTCTCCCTCCATATCTGTAAGTGAGTCATGGAGGTGATGTGTTTGGCATCACTGTGGGGAGATAATATCTCACTCTCCCTCCATATCTGTAAGTGAGTCATGGAGGTGATGTGTTTGGCATCACTGGGGAGAGATAATATCTCACCCTCCCTCCATATCTGTAAGTGAGTCATGGAGGTGATGTGTTTGGCATCACTGTGGAGAGATAATATCTCACCCTCCCTCCATATCTGTAAGTGAGTCATGGAAGTGATGTGTTTGGCATCACTGTGTGGAGATAATATCTCACTCTCCCTCCATATCTGTAAGTGAGTCATGGAGGTGATGTGTTTGGCATCACTGTGGAGAGATAATATCTCACTCTCCCTCCATATCTGTAAGTGAGTCATGGAGGTGATGTGTTTGGCATCACTGTGGAGAGATAATATCTCACTCTCCCTCCATATTTGTAAGTGAGTCATGGAGGTGATGTGTTTGGCATCACTGTGGAGAGATAATATCTCACCCTCCCTCCATATCTGTAAGTGAGTCATGGAGGTGATGTGTTTGGCATCACTGTGGAGAGATAATATCTCACTCTCCCTCCATATCTGTAAGTGAGTCATGGAGGTGATGTGTTTGGCATCACTGTGGGGAGATAATATCTCACTCTCCCTCCATATTTGTAAGTGAGTCATGGAGGTGATGTGTTTGGCATCACTGTGTGGAGATAATATCTCACTCTCCCTCCATATCTGTAAGTGAGTCATGGAGGTGATGTGTTTGGCATCACTGTGGGGAGATAATATCTCACTCTCCCTCCATATCTGTAAGTGAGTCATGGAGGTGATGTGTTTGGCATCATTGTGGAGAGATAATATCTCACTCTCCCTCCATATCTGTAAGTGAGTCATGGAGGTGATGTGTTTGGCATCACTGGGGAGAGATAATATCTCACCCTCCCTCCATATCTGTAAGTGAGTCATGGAGGTGATGTGTTTGGCATCACTGTGGAGAGATAATATCTCATCCTCCCTCCATATCTGTAAGTGAGTCATGGAGGTGATGTGTTTGGCATCACTGTGGAGAGATAATATCTCACCCTCCCTCCATATCTGTAAGTGAGTCATGGAAGTGATGTGTTTGGCATCACTGTGTGGAGATAATATCTCACTCTCCCTCCATATCTGTAAGTGAGTCATGGAGGTGATGTGTTTGGCATCACTGTGGGGAGATAATATCTCACTCTCCCTCCATATTTGTAAGTGAGTCATGGAGGTGATGTGTTTGGCATCACTGTGGAGAGATAATATCTCACTCTATCTCCATATCTGTAAGTGAGTCATGGAGGTGTGGAGAGATAATATCTCACCCTCCCTCCATATCTGTAAGTGAGTCATGGAGGTGATGTGTTTGGCATCACTGTGGGGAGATAATATCTCACTCTCACTCCAAAGTGAGTCATGGAAGAAATGTGTTTGGCATCACTGCAATTTATAAACATCTTATTTCTACTTATACCTTTTCAATCCCCTGACAATATGCTCGCTGAGAACCGGGAACAACCACAATAATGAAAAATAAACAAATGTATTTTGTGGCATCATATAACCAAAGTACATTTGTGTATTTTTCATTTTGTCTGATTTGATTGGACTTGTAGACTCTGTGCTTGATTTTTTTATTGACATCGCACATTCACAATGGACAGAGACTAATATGTTTTGTATTGTGAGACTTATTTAGTTGCATGGCTATTGTATCTCTGTCTCCATGGAGATGACAATGCATTCATTGTGTTAGTGATAGACAACAATGGATTCACTGTCAAATATCACTGTTGCTGTAAATCAAGGCTGCTGCATAACTCAGTATCTTTGCAGATATTGGTCTGCCCGGCTGTGAAAGCAACAAGAAATGCAATTATGCAAACCACCAAGAAATAAATATGAAACCAACAAGAAATAGAAATATGAAAACCACCAGGAAATATAAACTCATGATGTAAAGGAAATCTGAGATATAAACAATACTACCGTTAGTTTGCTTGTTGCTTTCATATAATGTAAATGCATTACTTGGAACTCTCTCTCCTTTGTAAGATCCTATTAGCGTTTTATAATGGCAATAGTGTCACCTATATCTCTAAATATTTGATTGTTCCTGTCGTCTTAAATTGAATGTTTCCTATTTAGTTGCTTTAACCTCAAAACATCTATGGCATTAGATGAGTCTGTTCTATATGAGTAAGACAGGCTCTTTTTATGTTATTTGATGTGCTCAGCCCACTTTGTTTCATGTTACTCTGTTATTAAATTTGATACATCAGGCCCACTTTGCATTTTGCTTTCGTAATCCTGTAATTCTGTAATCCTGATATAAAAAAAGATCTTTTGGGGTCAGGCAGATTTCCCTGAGTTTGGAGGAGTACATAAATTCCTTATTTAAGATCAATTTCAGTATTCTGTCGTCACCCTGTGGATGTTCGGTGGACGTTCAATGGATGCTCAATGGATATTCTGAGCTGGGTTTGGTTGGATTTGGTCAAGCCATTATGTGTTGGTCAAGGCCTGTTCTTTCCATCTGTTACCATGGTTACACACTCTGTGGTGATTTGGTTGTTGCACACATCAGTGGATGCCTCCGAACACCTAGCGAAGACTGACCATGAACAATCAAGGAATAGGGTATGAACAGAATGCCTGTATATGTAACAAATATGTTAGGAACAATGTCACAATTTTTGTTCAGTTTAGCTCTTTGAAGGTTTTGTGATGCACAAAAAAGTTGAACGGTTAAAACAAACAGCACTGTACACAAAACGAAGTCCCCAAACCCCACGGAATATGGAACAAATACCAACAAATCTACCTAATATTTAAAATTTGGGTCCATTCCTTGTTTGGTGGGCCTATTTAGCTAAGTGTGACGGGGGCATGACACTCTGCAGAGCAAGCATGAACAAATGTGCAACTGAGAGAGCTCGCAAGTGAGTTAGTAAATTGTTGATTTCACTTTTTTACTGGTAAATGTTAATCGAATATTGTTTGAGAATAATGAGGGCTGCAAATATACTTACTGACTACCTATGCTAAGCTGCCAGACGCTGCTAGTTAAAAAGCTGGGCTTAATTCAAACATGTTAAGAAAAAAAGTCCAAACCACTGTGTCTTATCACCAGGTGGCCTAACTCATGCTTTAGCATCTGAGGGTCCTGTACATTCTAGTAAGATTGTATATTGCTTGTTTGTGTCGTATGTGTATGTGTAGGTGTATGTGTGTGTGTGTGTGTTTGCACATGTGTATGTGCCGGAGGCAGATGCCAGACGACATATATGCACAGTACAGATATGTACACCTCACAAAACACACACATGCACGTATCGATATTGCCACCACATCAATGTCGTGTCGCCCCCCCCCCTACACGCCAGTATACTTGCCACAAGAGGCTCAGTGAAGCACATTGTGAAGGCCAGTATAGAGGTGTTCCCTCACCCACAGACAGCTCAGCCTACATGCCTATATTGTCATATCCTGCCAATACTCAGGCCTTTATGTGGGCAAAAGATCATAACACATTCATCAGCCTACATTTTGCAAAGGACCTTATGGGGGCTGTTCCTGATAAAAAAAAAAAAACTCTTATTAAAGAAGGTGTTGAAGTTATATCCTTCTCTGTCTACTCAGATATATATAAACATTTCTGGCCCCGCTCTGACCATGATTCTGGATGTCGATATGAAAGCAATGCACCATGGGATAGTGGTGCTTTTAATATGGCTAACAAAGTCTTGGCATTTTGCAAGATGTGGGATCAAACGTGTGTGAACAATGAGCAACAGTCGCTTTGCCTGTGTCTATACCGCACATGCCAGCAATTTGTCATCGCTAATTATTGAAGCATGGCTAGGCGGAGATTAGTGGTGATGGATGGTTTCTTGCGAGGACCACTGACGAGATTTTGGTCAGTTGCCGCTAACAAAAGTCCACTAATCCTGCCAGCTTTGGTCGGGAACATGCCTCATAATGCCCGTACTTGATGAACTTACTAGTTGTTGGGTTGACTGGATTAAAAGATAACTCTACCAGCCAGCTTCTGCACAAGAAACCTGATGCGTTTGTCTTCAGCAGGATTCCTCTTTGAAATCTTTATCAGGGTGTTGTTGCGGGCTTGATTGCTCCGATAAAGCCACCTGAAGCTGCCCATCCTCATCTCGTTTCATGTGTTCGTTATCACGTAAATTTGTCTCAAAATGGCAACCTGTGCTTCATTACCTTGCCAAATAGACAGCTTCACTTGACGCTCATATACCACCTGGCACAAAACCTGCTATAAAAAAAGTAACTTCAATTTCTAAAAATATTTTTTTATAAAAAAAACAACAACAAAAAAACTTTCAAAGAGCATGGATGAGTGGAGAAGAGATCATATTAATATATATTTTTTCCTTATATCATTTAACTTGATTGACAGTCTTTCCTACTTTTCCCCATAAATAGCCAGACGTGTATCTATCTTGAACCATTTGTATCCTCTGGTATAGTATTAGACAGGAAGACTCCAAAACAGTCTCCAGCATACTGCCACTTTTATCACCTGGTGGCGATGAGGAGTACTAAATGCTTCTTCAGTATAGCAGAGCTGTAATTTCAATAATTACTCTCGCCATACACCGGCCATGCATGTGGGTACTTACAACTGTAGAGGTACAGCTAGGGATAATTCCCGTTCAATTGACCTGAAGGATCAACTATTCACTGATTGGCCAAATTAGCAGTCTTACTCAGCTCACCGTTCATCAATGGAACAAATCTCGCACTAATGTGGACACTTGTGCCCGAACAGCTTTTATGAATTTAATCTTGCCTTATTAACGTATGGAGATGTCTGATTGGAACTTTAAATATGTGCATATAAAATAAAGCCAAACAGGAAATTTGATATTATTTGAAATTTGGAATTCTCTCAGTCAAAAATACTCATCTTGCCCACCGAAATATCATCCACTCAGAATTGACCAATGTCGGGTCATAACCTGACCTAGATATTGACTAATCAGTGCAGCTGTCAGCACATAACGGAATCTGTATACTTTCACCAATCAGTCCACTGGTTTGATGAACAGTCATGACTTTCTTGCAATCTTGATGTAAGTGTACTTAATCACCAATGACAGCAGGGACTGATAGGAGAGCGAAGTCCCGTCTTGGGGAGTAATGTTAAATAAAATTATACATTATGATGCAATTAAGGTATCTAAAAATAGGCCAATTGTTGAAAGGTAATGTGGTCAGGCAAGTAAGCAGTGGCAATCGCTTCCTGAAAATTTGATTGGCTTAAATCGGACTCCATTGCCTCCATGGAGATCCTTTCCATGTTTTGCTAGAATCAACAAAAGGCCAGTCTCTTGAGTTCCGGTAGCAGACTTTTATCTGACTTGATACAGCCTAAAACAGTGGCGAAAAGGTCATTAAGACAAAGAAATCCAAACAAATCAAATCAAATCAAATCAAATCACACACCGTGGCAGTGTGGACCCGTAATACCCACAAATGCTGACCTAATTTGATGAAAAACCCCTCTGGCAAATATTGACAATCTTTACAAAGCCATCACAATATCATTGCAGTGGGGTGGAAATTAATGGTCCAGCTACATCAGCAAAACCGGAGACCATTACAAGGCGAATCTTTCAGATTGTGTATAGCCTGAGGTAATTGTTTGCAGGAATGTTTGTGATCTGGTGATTTGTGAGTACAGCCCGCTAGTGTGCGTTTCCTACTCCAGAACATGTCTGAAGCCATTAGGACATATCAGTGTGTAATAATCAGCATATAGCATAAAGCAGGCATTGGCGGCGGTAACAATGGATATATAAGGTGTACAGATCTGATGCAAGTCCTGCAATATCCTCTGTATGTGCAAAGGATATCCTTTATATGCCATACATGTAGTAATACCACATCATGTAGTTCATCCATGGTGTTATGCTCTATCACATGGAGAAATTCCTATTTTCCTTTTGAAAATTTGTGTAAGCAGAAAAATCATTTCTCTGAAAATATTTATCTATATATTTACAACATAGGCATCAGAGATGCATCAACCCTCAGCCCTGGTAACTCATTGCACAACATTCGCTCCACACAATATTTGTGAACAAAACGTCACTGCACCAAGGCAAATTGATGCAGGGGTAAAAAACCCATAAAATCTACTTCCTTTGATAGCTTAGGTGTGTCAAGTATCATGAAACTGTCATCATTTACTCTAGAATTATTGATATGGGCCTGTGACCTTGAAAAGCAGGTTAATGTCACCGTCCATCAAACTCATCTGGAGCCTTCCCAGATTCTTATGTGTGTCAATTTTCATGAAGCTGCCATCATTTGTTCTTAAGTTATCACGATGACAAGGATGATTTCACATAATTGTCCCTGTGACCTTGAAATCAGGTGAAGGTCATGTTCCATCAAGAGAAGTCTGAGGTCTTCACCAGATGCTTGTGTGTGTCAAATCTCATAAAGCTGCCATCATTCGTTCTTGAGTTATTGCGATTCTACGGATTTCACATAATTGTCCCTGTGACCTTGAAAAATAGGTCAAGGTCGCTGTCCACCGAACTAGTCCGAGGTTTTCACCAGATGCTTATGCCTGTAAAGTTTCATGAAGCTGCCATCATTTGTTCTTAAGTTATCACGATGACAAGGATGATTTCACATAATTATCCCTGTGACCTTGAAAAGTAGGTAAAGGTCATGTTTCAAAGAAAAAATTCTGAGGTCTTTACCAGATGCTTGTGTGTGTCAAATCTCATAAAGCTGCCATCATTCGTTCTTGAGTTATTGCGATTCTTGGGATTTCACATAATTGTCCGTGACCTTGAAAAATAGGTCAAGGTCGCCATCCATCGAACTCATTCGAGGTTTTCACCAGATGCTTTTGTGTGTCAAGTTTCATGAAGCTGCCATCATTTGTTCTCGAGTTATCGCGATGACAAGATGATTTCACATAATTGTCCCTGTGACCTTGAAAAGTAGGTGAAGGTCATGTTATATAGAAAAAATTCTGAGGTCTTCACCAGATACTTATGTGTGTCAAATCTAATAAAGCTACCATTATTCGTTCTTGAGTTATTGTGATTCTTGGGATTTCACATAATTGTCCCTGTGACCTTGAAAAATAGGTCAAGGTCGCCGTCCATCGAACTCGTCCGAGGTTTTCACCAGATGCATATGTGTGTCAAGTTTCATGAAGCTGCCATCATTTGTTCTCGAGTAATGGCGATGACAAGATGATTTCACATAATTGTCCCTGTGACCTTGAAAAGTAGGTGAAGGTCATGTTTCATAGAAAAAATTCTGAGGTCTTCACCAGATACTTATGTGTGTCAAATCTCATAAAGCTACCATTATTCGTTCTTGAGTTATTGTGATTCTTGGGATTTCACATAATTGTTCCTGTGACCTTGAAAAATAGGTCAAGGTCGCCGTCCATCAAACTCGTCCGAGGTTTTCACCAGATGCATATGTGTGTCAAGTTTCATGAAGCTGCCATCATTTGTTCTTGAGTTATCGCGATGACAAGGATGTTCGCTACAGACATACATACATACAGACATACATACCCACGCCAGGAGTACTGCAATACCCTCAGCCTGATTACATCAGGGGCTGAGGGTAAAAAATAAACATTTGCCCTTGTGGCAATAAGGAGTGGAGCATTATTAGTAATATCTTATTTGTTACTCGTACTCGTTGTAAAACTAGGCCAACAAGAATGCTATTATAAAAGTTTGAAGGTTGCCTGTTGTACATTTGGTTGCACTTTGGGTTGCGCTGTGGAGTGCATGTGGGTTGCACTGTAAGTTGCAATGTAGATTGTACCATGGGTTGCACCATGGGTTGCACTGTAGGCTGCACTGTAGATTGCACCATGGGTTGCACTGTGAGTTGCACTGTGGGTTGCATGGGGGTTGCACTGTGGGTTACACCAAGGTTTGCACTGTGGGTTGCACCATGGGTTGCACCATGGGTTGCACCATGGGTTGCACTCTGGATGCATGGGGGTTGCACCGTGGGTTACACTGTGGGTTCCACCTTGGATTGCACCTTGGTTTGCAACATTGTTTGCACTGTGGGTTGCACCATGGTTTTCACTGTGGGTTGCACCATGGATTGCACCGTGGATTGCACCATGGATGCATGGGAGTTGCACCATGGGTTGCACCGTGGGTTGCACCGTGAGTTGCACAGTGGGCTGCACCATGGGTTGCACTGTGAGTTGCACTGTGGGCTGCACTTTGGACTGTACCGTGAGTTGCACCATGGGTTGCACTATGGTTTGCACTATGGTTTGCACTATGGTTTGCACCATGGGCTGCACTGTGGACTGCACCGTGAGTTGCACCATGGGTTGCATCGTGGGTTGCACTGTGGTTTGCACCGTGGGTTGCACTGTGGTGGGAGCTGTCATGTCATGGTTGCACCGTGGGTTGCACTGTGGTTTGCACCATGAGTTGCACCATGGGTTGCACAGTGGTTTGCACCGTGGGTTGCACTGTGGTGGGAGCTGTCATGTCATGGTTGCACCGTGGGTTGCACTGTGGTTTGCACTGTGGTTTGCACAGTGAGTTTCACCATGGATTGCACCGTGGTTTGCCTTGTGGTGGGAGCTGTCATGTCACGGTGTCATCTCTCCTGCAGAGCTTCCACTCAGCTGACAAACACAGAGTCACCTCATTCATGTACAAGATAAAGCCATTACTTGTGCTTCTTCAACAGATAGCAAATACATGTGGTTAATTATCACTGATTTCAGCTTGAGCCTGTTTGCTTGTAGGGCTGGGTGCTCAAGGTCTCACTTAAATAGCCCTGAAACCAATACAGCATTCCTTATTTATCCCTCACATTTATTAATGAATACCATTTGCAGATGTTGGAAGAATCCTTCAATTATCGCGCAAGACGGTTTTGACCCCCACACATTTAATCTGTCAAAATCTCTTTGCCAATCCTGTTTCTAAAATCAACACACTTCACATATAATGGAATGTAGAATGCCAGAAAAAGTTATAAATTGTAATATTTATAAAAGATTATAAATTGTAATATAAAATGTATATTTATATAACATATAATAATGACGTGAACAGTGCCAAGATCATATTTATATTAAGAGTACAGCCACAGATTATATCCACAAAAAACAATACCAAAAGCATATAATTGTAAATAGCAGTCACAAATTATATTCACATAAACAATACCAAGGTCATATTCAGAGTCTGAAATGGAGGGTGAACATTGTAAGAAATTAATTCTTTGATGGGATGAGTCATATATTAACCTATTTGAATGGAGATGACCCAATCAGAATGGAGATGTCCAAATCAGTTGTGCATTTTGGTCAATATAATGACCCATTTGATGGTTGTGAGAAGATTCATGAGCCTCTATGTCCACCTAATGTCCTGCTAAGCTGCCTCAGGTGGATAATCCTAAATGACCTAATATCTGATGTCCTACTTTAAATCCTAAGTGGTGTGTTAAAAGCTGAGATACAAGTTTGCCTTTTGCAAAGATATACATCAAAGAATCCGGGCAGTTCCATAAGTGGTGAACACAAGAGAATGGCAGATCAAATATTTAAAGTGAGAGATTATTTGTGAATAATAATTCAGCCCTGATGATGGTAGATGTCTTAGCATGTGTACAAGTAATCCACAAAGTTCAAGTAGTTTGGCCACATTAAGCTTCTCTGTGACCACACTATTAGGCAGATGTACAAATAGCTAGCCCCACTAAGGGACCCCAAGAGATCGCGTCATCATCAGCTCTGGGTATACTAATATGTGTAATGTACCCAAAGCTCTTCAACCCGGCTCAGGCAATATGTGCACAGACAAGACTTAGTGTAACCACATCAGTCAAACCAAACCAGGCAATATGTGCACAGACAAGGCATAGTGTAACCACATCAGTCAAACCACACCAGGCAATATATAAACAGACAAGACATAGTGTAACCACATCAGTCAAACCAGACCAGGCAATATATAAACAGACAAGACTTAGTGTAACCACATCAGTCAAACCAGACCAGGCAATATATAAACAGACAAGACTTTGTGTAACCACATCAGTCAAACCAGACCAGGCAATATGTGCACAGACAAGACTTAGTGTAACCACATCAGTCAAACCAGACCAGGCAATATATAAACAGACAAGACTTTGTGTAACCACATCAGTCAAATTAGACCAGGCAACATGTGCACAGACAAGACTTAGTGTAACCACATCAGTCAAACCAGACCAGGCAATATGTGCACAGACATGACTTAGTGTAACCACATCAGTCAAACCAGACCAGGCAATATATAAACAGACAAGACTTTGTGTAACCACATCAGTCAAACCAGACCAGGCAATATATAAACAGACAAGACTTTGTGTAACCACATCTATCAGATCAGGCAATATATAAACAGACAAGCCCTATAACCTTGTCTAGACCATCAGCCAAGCCCTATAACCTTGTCTAGACCATCAGCCAAGCCCTATAACCTTGTCTAGACAATCAGCCAAGCCCTATCACCTTGTCTAGATCATCAGCCAAGCCCTATAACCTTGTCTAGACCATCAGCCAAGCCCTATAACCTTGTCTAGACCATCAGCCAAGCCCTATAACCTTGTCTAGACCATCAGCCAAGCCCTATAAACACATATTGCCATGTGTGACTACATACAACAAACCAGGCCCGGGAACATGTGGCCATGTGCATCAGAGATCTGGAACATTTGTACCTGGCAACGTGTCTCATCGGCATTGAAATGAAAGCACCAAATGAGATTCTCCAAATATTCAAAGTCTCTGAAGTATCTGAAGTGTCTGATGTATCTGTGGAATGACATTCCTAAATTAATGTAAATTACAAAATGGCAGGGCATATTTTGTTAACTTACATCAATTATCCAGACTTAATGATGAAATATTCATATCTGGAGATCTTTCTGGAGACTAATTCTTGAGGTATGTCCAAAGGCACACTAAGCAGATTTGGCCGGTCCTTTTTCCAAATAGGTCTAAGCCATGGAGAGATGCAAGACCACAGACGCATGAGTCATGACCAATTCCTAAAACATTTCTTCTGTTTATAAAACAAATGAATCGCAAAGTCAACATCACTGATATTACGAAGCATTAAGGCCATCATAACAGGGTGCCTTACGTCTCATCATATCAGTAATTTGCATCTTAAGTACACCTCAAAGTATCCACAGGCCCATATATCTCTTTAATCTGACACATTTTTTCTTCCATAATAATAATGATATTACGTTCAGTCGAAAAAAAGCGAATCCGGTTTCGTGTCCAGGTACCAATCATCAATATTATTGGTAGAGCTTATATGCACTGACTCTATGTTTTCAGTGCCCCTAAAGTATTATGTTTTTTTTATCTCATTATAACATCAGCCATACGTCAGGTTGTGGTGGGTGGGTGGGCTTGTTGGCAATATCATCCGGGTGATTTAGTGCCATACTGTGGCCGATGGGGTAGCATCCGAATTGCAGACACTAAAATGGGGGACAAGTGACTCAGGCCTCGGTTCAGATTCAAATCAACTGTAAAATGAACCTTCCTAATGAATTGCCTTGAGTGATTCTCATGACGTCTCAAAGTAGTGGAAACTTGTGCTTCAGTCTGTTGACCAACTTTGCCAAATGCTTTAATTAACTAGTTTTGTGCATCGACCTCATTTAATTTCCATAAAATGATTGACCCTGTACCCTATTGTTTTCTTAAGAATAGTGCCTTGGAGGCCGGCGGTGCAGTTGTGTGGTCAGTGAATGGAGCTAAGGTTTTGATATGTCTTGCTGATTGGTTGAGAGCCCCTGACACTGAGGATTACATCCATTTTATAGCGTAGGTTTACAGCCATTGTGTCGTGCTTTCAAACGACTAAACATCTCCACTTGGCCCACACCGTCGCCCTTGCTTTGGCACTGCGCGCTTCATTTGCTTTGTGGAAGATTCATTTCAGCAAGGTCAGCATTTGTGTGACCCCCACATTAGCCTGGTTCCCTATCATTTATGCCTGCATGTATTCATTCTGGAGCATGCTGGCTATATCCTTCACTTTGGACTCTTTGCAATTATCTGGCAACCCCCTGCAATATGTGTGTGCTGCCTCTAATCATTTCAATGACCAATCAGGTCCCAAGCAAATGCTTTGTGGCAGAGATAGAGGAACATATTAAGCTGTCATTGAAGCCATTTTGGGGTTGGAGGGTTGGGTATACTCGGTGTGGGCTAATAAATAGAGATGATATCCAAAATGACAATCTATGCATCAATCAAAATGACGGCTTTACTCAGATTTAACCTATATTATCCTATCCCAGAACAATCTCCCAGACTGAGGTCCCACATATAGCCGATAATATTGCCCTATTTATAGAGGATATCTGCATCGTTATTACAACCAATGACTATTAGTCCTCTCGGTATTGCTTTCATCATGTCCCAATCCTGTCTTAATGCAAAACATCTGATACTGAATTCATCAAGGCTCACATGATTTTTATGAAATTTAGTAAGCAAACTACTCTGGAGATGATCCTGAGCATTTGACATTGTTTGCAGATACATCTATCGTCTCATCTATGGTAGAAACGTCTAGCAATAATATCAAATAAATTGAAGGAGAGTCACTGTAATTAGTCTTTCCCTCATCATATTTGGGGCAGCTGCTACGCCGCTTGCATGTGGGGACAATGGTGTGTAAGGTAGCCATGGTAACTATAACAGGGGCATGTGTCTCAGATGTGTGTTTGTGTGTGTGTGTGTATATTTCTTTCAACATTATTTCAGTCACATGATTCCAACATACATTATGTCCTGCAAACTTTTTTTATATTCAAGATACTTTTTTTATATTCAAGATAGCATATCATTGAAAGAAGTCCATGGCATCAAGGCGACCTGAGATTCCTCATGCCCTTGGCAGTATCTATGTTAATCTGAGGTCCCTCGAGAAGAGAACCGTACTGTACATGCCAATCAACTTAGTATAGCATGTTTACACAGACCATCACCCACAATAAATCCTCACATATCTGCTACAAGGCCTGCCAAATAGCCTACTAAACCAATATGTCCATGTGAGATAGCTCCAGGCTGAACTATACACCTTAAAGGACAACACCATGAATAGGAGAAGGAGAACACAGCCTTATATCGCAGATACAGGCCGAACTTTATACCATGAAGGAGACCACAGCCTTATATCACAGGGACAGGCTGAACTATATGCCATGAAAGAGACCACAGCCTTATATCATAGGCTGAACTATACACCATGAAGGAGACCGCAGCCTTATATCACAGGTACAGGCTGAACTATACACCATGAAGCAGACCACAGCCTTATATCACAGGTACAAGCTGAACTATACACCATGAAGGAGACCACAGCCTTATATCATAGGCTGAACTATACACCATGAAGCAGACCACAGCCTTATATCACAGGAACAGGCTGAACTATACACCATGGAGGAGACCACAGCCTTATATCATAGGCTGAACTATACACCATGAAGGAGACCACAGCCTTATATCACAGGTACAGGCTGAACTATACACCATGTAGCAGACCACAGCCTTATATCACAAGTACAGGCTGAACTATACACCATGAAGGAGACCACAGCCTTATATCATAGGCTGAACTATACACCATGAAGGAGACCACAGCCTTATATCACAGGTACAAGCTGAACTATACACCATGAAGCAGACCACAGCCTTATATCATAGGTACAGGCTGAACTATACACCATGAAGCAGACCACAGCCTTATATCACAGGTACAGGCTGAACTATACACCATGAAGGAGACCACAGCCTTATATCACAGGTACAAGCTGAACTATACACCATGAAGGAGACCACAGCCTTATATCACAGGTACAGGCTGAACTATACACCATGAAGGAGACCACAGCCTTATATCACAGGTACAGACTGAACTATACACCATGAAGGAGACCACAGCCTTATATCACAGGTACAGGCTGAACTATACACCATGAAGGAGACCACATCCTTATATCACAGGTACAGGCTGAACTATACACCATGAAGGAGACCACAGCCTTATATCACAGGTACAGGCTGAACTATACACCATGAAGGAGACCACAGCCTTATATCACAGGCACAGACTGAACTATACACCATGAAGGAGACCATAGCCTTATATCACAGGTACAGGCTGAGCTATACACCATGAAGGAGACCACAGCCTTATATCGCAGATACAGGCCGAACTTTATACCATGAAGGAGACCACAGCCTTATATCACAGGTACAGGCTGAACTATACACCATGAAGGAGACCACAGCCTTATATCACAGGTACAGGCTGAGCTGTACACCATGAAGGAGACCACAGCCTTATATCACAGGGACAGGCTGAACTATACACCATGAAGGAGACCATAGCCTTATATCACAGTTACAGGCTGAACTATACACCATGAAGGAGACCACAGCCTTATATCACAGGCACAGACTGAACTATACACCATGAAGGAGACCATAGCCTTATATCACAGGTACAGGCTGAGCTATACACCATGAAGGAGACCACAGCCTTATATCACAGGGACAGGCTGAACTATACACCATGAAGGAGACCACAGCCTTATATCACAGGTACAGGCTGAGCTGTACACCATGAAGGAGACCACAGCCTTATATCACAGGGACAGGCTGAACTATACACCATGAAGGAGACCATAGCCTTATATCACAGTTACAGGCTGAACTGTACACCATGAAGGAGACCACAGCCTTATATCACAGGTACAGGCTGAACTATACACCATGAAGGAGACCACAGCCTTATATCACAGGTACAAGCTGAACTATACACCATGAAGGAGACCATAGCCTTATATCACAGGTACAGGCTGAACTATACACCATGAAGGAGACCACAGCCTTATATCACAGGGACAGGCTGAACTGTACACCATGAAGGAGACCACAGCCTTATATCACAGGTACAGGCTGAGCTATACAGCATGAAGGAGACCACAGCCTTATATCACAGGTACAGGCTGAACTATACACCATGTAGGAGACCACAGCCTTGTATCACATGTACAGACTGTTCCATGAAGACCATTGCCATACAATCTGTTGAATTCAACATATTCATGTTTCAGGCTAAGAGTATGATTAAAAGTCATATTTCATCCATGTTGGGATGGTGCCTAATATTTTATCCATATCTTATCGGCTCATGAGAGAAGACAGAAGATAATAAAGTCACTTACTAGGGATTTGCAGTGTCATTTTACTTCTCTTCTTATTGTGCTATTGACCATGTGATATAGCATTTTATCCCCAAGCTTGATAATACCATAGATTATACAGAGCAGTCCCACACAGATATCTTTCTGGGATTGTATTGCTTTTGTATGTATTTTCTACTCTCATCCTATGAGGATCTCTATCTTCTTTATGACTCCGACCTCGGAGAGCCCCATGGATCTTCCATTCAGCTAAGTCTGTCCCTTTTTTCTCTATTATTTGCAAAGAACAATATTTTTCTCAAAGTAGTTTCACCAAGGCACGGGCACTGAAAATGAAGAGATCTAGTGTAATCTACCCACATATTCTGCACTTTAATATCCTAAGATGTGGCATGCCGTGTAGTGTGGAACATATTCTGTCATGGGGCCCCCCTCAAGAACAATATTGTGTCCTATGTAAACAGCACTGTGGCATATTGCATTCATTGCCCACTCCGATAACCTCTCTGTCCCAGCTCCAAAATATATACAATTTTATTATATAAAGTCATATTTCAAATGCCACAGGCCTTGACACAGTTGGTTAGAGTGAAAGCTCATTAGCACCAGTTCCTCTGTGGTAATCCAAAGGTCATGGGTTCGATCCACGGGTGTAGTGGGATACAAATCCCCTTACAATTTCTCATGAGCCGAGGCCAATGTCTGGAAGGTTAAACTGTTTTGCTTGTAAATCTGTGACTGAATGGGAAGTTATGTCAAAGACCTAGGATCAGACAGTTCAATTAAATGACACTATATCTGTTATAAGTAGGTCTCATCACAATATGACTGATATAATGTTGAAAGTGACTTAAACCCTATGCATACACAAATGCACACACATAGTACATATATATTTATATATTTTTTCTACTCTGACTGCTCAGGACAGTTGGTAAGACTGTCTCCCATGCTAAAGGAATGGAGTTTGATGAGAAAGGTGGATGCTATTCAGTTGTTTCTCACTCAAGCCAGTGATGTGATTTGTGTTTTTATGTTCATGTGATAATACAAAAGAAAGATCCCCAGTCATCCTTAGAAAGATCAGGGCATTATGTCCTTGTGGCAGGCTTCTATCAGATCTGATATGACCTAAACTGTGCTGAATAAATTAATAGACACCAAATGAAAACCCAATATGCACCAGGAATTCATATAAGTCAATACTAGGCTTTAAAGATGTCTTGCATTATTCACACTTTTGAAGTGCCATGCAGATTTTAATTCTATGTTTGGATAAGAAGAGCCCAAACAAGTTCCAAAACTTGTTCTAAATTGAATTCTATCTTTGCATTGAGGTAATAAAGCTTTTGGCAATGCAACCCAGGAAGCTTTGTCATTTCAAATCTCTTTGTTCAAATTCACATGGTAAGTTGAATTGAGGACAAATCTATTGCCATTTTGATTAACACACGTGTCTACTACAAGCTTTTTGTTTGTCTCCTGTTCAAATTTCTAATATACTTAATAAACTGAGCTATCATTCTTCAGGAAACAGATCTGAGGCAAAGCAATCTCAATTTCAAAAGGGTATAATGCACAAATATGACACAAAATCATTCAAGCAATTGCTTTGAAGACATCAGCTTGAAATATGTTTGAGTCCAAGAGCAATGTTGTGAAAGAGATCGACTGTGCTATACAGATCAGAATGAGTTCTGCTATGCCATGCAGATGAGGTCTATCATGCAATTTACATGTAGGTTAGGACGAGATCTATTATTTCATGTACATGTTGAGAGCACACAATGCCATAGAGCACAAAATGCTGCAATGTCTATTTTATAAAGCGTATTGGATCTGTTGCTTTGGCAAATTTAGACCAGGCAAAACTACTGCTGATTCTAAAATAATTTGTTATCATAGAAATATAGTTACACATACAGATATAGTTTCATTATCTGAATGTTTCATTATATAGTTCCAACCCCCTCTCAGCCCAATCCCCTCTCAGCCCAACCCCCTCTCAGCCACAACCCCCTCTCAGCCCAACCCCCTCTCATCCCCAATCCCCTCTCAGCCCCAACCCCGTCTCATCCCCAACCCCCTCTATGCCCCAACCCCGTCTCATCCCCAACCTCCTCTTTGCCCCAACCTCCTATCATCACCAACCCCCTCTCAGCCCGGATCCCCTCTCAGCCCCAACCCCGTCTCAGCCACGACCCCCTATCAGCCCCAACCCCGTCTCAGCAACGACCCCCTCTCAGCCCGGATCCCCTCTCAGCCCCAACCCTGTCTCTCTCACAGCCACTCAACATCACATCCTTAATGGACACCAATGTTTTCATAGTGTGTCTCCAAATACATTGCCAATATCCAGTATGCATCTGTACTACTTGCTAGGCATAACAAGCACACGGCAGCAAGGAAGACAGCAAGATAATGCTGTTCCATTAACAATGTACATCCTTTTAAATATCGCCAATAGTGTTCCGATTTCATGTTTACAGAATAGAACTGTCCGTCCATAATGCTATCAGCCTCCCGCTGAAAGGTGTGAAGCATATAGCTCTCTTGTGCTATCGTACTTGATGTTGAGTTTAAGGAAATAAACTAATTCATACAGAGCAAGCTCAAACCTCTGTAACATCTCATCAAAATGTCCAGCTCTGGAGTCTAAGCATTGAGAAATGAGAAAGAAAGAAAGGGAGTGGGTGGAAGTAGTGGCGAGAAAGAAGAGGGTAACAGGGCAAAGCCATTAAGTCAACTTGTGCTTAGTATTCTTATTTAGTTATTTAATTCAGGCATGGGACACATTTCTCTTGAAATAGTCTCTGAAATAACAATGTCCATCTTTGCAATTGATTGCCATTTGTCATACCAATCAAAATGTTTTGCAGATGTTTTTTGAAATTATAAACTTCTTTTATTGTCCAATACTTTCATCTTATTATTCTTGACCTTTATGATATGAATTAATATGAATCAAAGATTGCTTGTATCCTAATAATGTTTTTTTTCATAAAAGTTATTAATTCATACTCTTTACATGATGAAATTTGATTTTGATGAGAAATATATAAAACAGCTTTTAATGACAAATACATAAGACGGCTTTTGTCATTAAACCAGGGAAAAAGACTATATTTCTTAAATGGATGGCTTTAATTATTTGTGAGCTATAGCTGAGATCTGTTAACACATTTCCTTTGTTTCTTTTACCACGGGAATATTGCCTGTAAAGTAGAGGTAGCAGTCCCCAAATGGCATGACACAAAGCGAGAGAGGTGGATGGGCAATTTGATAATGGCGTGCAAATTAATTAGGAAAATCTGATTATTTCAGAACTAAGCAATGGTGAGAGAAAAAAGGCAGGCCTCATTAAGACGTCTTCATTAAGACATGTTCTTGAGGTATTTGTGTCATTGCGTTATTTTTTTGTTTTTGACGAGTATCATCATATTTCTGCGACAAACAACAATCCTCTTTAAAGGGGAAAGAACCCTTCGTTAAGTCTGAATCAGCATTACAGATATTACTACTGTGAATAAATATTAGACATCAAAAGAAGATTATTTTCCAGATGGCAGCCATCTTGTCAAGGAGATTACCGTTGTATTAGGCCATCAGAAACAAGAAATAAATATGTTGTAAATTACAACAAAAGTGTGATTAAATAAATTCCGGAACAAATACACAAGTATTATTGTTTACCACAAACACTGTACATATTATTATCAAGTACAGGTCAAAGAAAAGAAGGTGTACTAATAAACATGAAATGACCATTTGAAACAAAGGTTTCAGTGTTGTTAATCTATCTATTTTTCTATTTTCTTTCTAAGATTATTTTCTATCCAATGCAATAATATTCAATAATTCATCTAGAATAATGATGAGCCCATCACTATCTATTGTGAGAAACATACAAAATATAAAATACCGTAGACAATGGAATGTAGAAGCACTCATAACATTGTACAATCTGCCAAACTCATCTTCTTATAATGAAAATAAAGGAACACATTTTCTAATAAACTCTCAGCTCATTTATTATGTGATTATTTCCAATCTTCTCTATGAAAAAGAAAAGATGGCAAATCTTCTCACAAGATCTTTCAATCTAAATTGTTTATCAGCACTTCCCAGCATGCCTTGATGGAGTACAAATGGTTTGCCGGCCGATGCGGGTCCATCAACTTGGGCATCATTAGTGATTGCAACAAGATTTGACCCTGTGGAAAAAAGCCATTGAAAACTTATCTGTGCTATGGAAGGACTAATTTCTCTCGGCGGGAGGATTTTCAGCATCTGGTGCTTGATGAGGTGTGAAGAGGCATCACGATTTCCTCACTCTTTTTTACGCCAGCAGGCAGGCAGGCGGGCTTAGTCAGCGGGTGATTAAAAACACGGATAATCAGAGAGTAACAAGCTAGATTTATGACAGCATAAACTCACAGGTTGAAGGCATGTTTGTGGCAGAGCAGGTCTGAATGTTAACATGTACATAGGGCAGCCTTGTCGCTTGAACTTATTTATTTTTGGCTCACATTTGCCTGAACCTATTTATTTTTGGCTCACATTTGCCTGAACTTATTTATTTTTGGCTCACATTTGCCTGAATCTATCTATTTTTGGCTCACATGTGCCTGTCTGCTTACTATCAATAATACCCAATATAACACAGTACTCTCGCTAATAATTTGACATCTTGTACAAGCACGTTTGGAAAAATCAAACAAAACAGAACATACAGGAACAAAATATTTAAACATAAAAACAAAAAATATAGAAACAACACAAAATAAAAATAAAAACAAAACAAAATAAAAATTTCAACATGCAAAACACAAATTTCACTTATCGATTATTCCACTCATCACTCATTTTGTGTTGCATCTGTATGATATCTGAATATGTATGATATTCAACTGAACCATTTTGAGTGATATTTAACTGACCCATTTCATATGATAAACTATTCTGTGTGATTCTCATTAGATAATGAGTATGATTTCGCAATCATTATCCCTCATGAAACAAAAGCGTCATTTCTAAAGTGCAAAGGTTGACAGTGATGTATCATATGTTGACTTAATTTCCTATTGGCATAAACCAATACCAAAGGCCATTTCTATTTCTGGACATTTCAATCTGTTCCCAAGTTTGTATTTGGCTTTTTTCAAGAAATAAACATGTTGCTAATAGTATATCAAACATTCACAATAAAATTGTTGGTCATGATGAATTTAGCCCTTAAAGGTGTAAATTTTTAGTCCTAATCTTAGCACACTCAACATGTTAAATGTCGACATTTGACAGTTCAATTTTGGCTTCAAGTTGAATTTCCTTCAAGCGTAAAAATCTTGAATATGAATACAAAAACAACACTGATTTAAACAGCAGAGTATTTTTTTTTCTGGAAATCTTTCTTGTTAGAAGAGTATTTATGTCTGGCTCATTTCTTGCCCACGTCGATTTCTTATATCTGTTTGTTAATGACAGGTGAGAGAGACAGGTGTGCAGCATCACCTGAGATTACCTGGCAGCACAGATTAAGGAGATTACCTATCTCTAATCCAGGTAGACCCATCACAGATGATTATCAGAGCACATCCGAACATCTGCATCTGAGGAACATATTGCTTATATATCCTGATTTAAATAATATCTCCACATCATTGCACGAACAGCGAACAACTGCACGAACAGCGAACAACTGGCAACTTTATGCATCATGTTCATTCTAACCGCACTCTTTGCAATTCTTACAATATCAAAGTCTCCAGATCATTTATATGAAGAAGGCTTTTCTGTAGTGAAAGATCTTGAGAAATATTTTCCCCTTCATGTATATAGGCTATTATAATTAGTTTAGGTATCTTATCAAAAAGGCAAAGAAGCACAAGACATTGACAAGATAAAGGCTTAATTAGTCTTGTTGCTGCACAGATGGTGCTCTCACTGACTTGGCTATCACAGATGTTTCTGTTTGCATCTATTATGTTTTCTTGTTCCCAACATCTTCAATATAAGATTTTTTTTTATAAAAAAACTATACCAAAAATCAGGCGGTGATTGTGCAGTATAGTCACAGTCACAGAGCTTTGTATTATGAACAGCCAGGAGAACAAGTTACACAACTTTGAGGCTGAAAGGCATGATAAGGGACTAAGTCTCCTCAAAGCTGCGAGTGTAAGTCCACCAGCCTTAAGGCCTGGGAAAGACAGACAAATGTGGCCGAGGAGACGTGATACTCTGATGTGGCCTGAGAGGTGAGGTTGCTTAGAGCACAAGCTTATTATTAGCATCACTTCCTCTGTGATGATGCAAAGGTTGCGGGTTTGATTCCTGGCTATGCAGAGATCGCATTTATATTATTTCTCATATGAGCTGAGGTCAGTGAGGACTGTGAATGACAGCACTATATCTGGTACAAGTAGGTCTCATCATGAAGTGACTGAAATATTGTTGAAAGTGACAGAAAAAAAAACAAACAAACAAACAAGCAAACAGATGTGGCCTGATGATTAGCTCTGATATAGCGAAGGACACACAAGTAAATCTTACCCACAGGTCCTGGTTGCTGCGCTCATGTCCGTTAGCAAGTTGTACAGTATTATCTAACAAGAGACTCAGCGTTAGTTCATCCTGTGTGGCATCCTCATCATCGCATCTCATGGGCATCATGGGACATCCCAGAATGCAATGTTTATAACAAACTTGTCACCTCTCAATTTCTATAAGGTAAATGACGACTGCAGACGACTTCCCTGCAATTTAAGACTGTGTAACCCGGTCCTGAGCATCACTAGCGAGGAGAGCTTGTACCAGTCACAGCTTCTATTGTTGAAATTATCTGGTAACGGTTTAGCTAGAATCCATGTTGATCTGGAAGAAAAGTTGTCAGTGGCACAACTGACAGGTTGCCAATAGTAACCAAGTGTGTAGTGACCACCACCAGCAGCATCTTGCTGTTGTCTCCGTGATGATCACCCTGCAGCCCGCACTGCCTTAAAGAACCTGTCTCAAATCAGCTCCATCTCGGCAGCGATCCTGGGCCATGTGCGGAGAGGGATGTGAAAAAAAAACACCGCTCCGTGAAAGGCTACTGGCATAAACCTTTGTGATCACGGACCATAGCCAAATAATGTTGACGAAACTTTCCATATCATTTCCACATTTTATCCATTCTGGGCACTTGTTAAAATTCCACAAAAAGGTTTTGTTTTTGTGTGCAGCAGGCGCACCACGCACACAGAGATAGCACAGAGGGAGAGTATACTCATACAGGCCGTTGGCCTGTCTGTATGGGGAGTGTCTGCCGCTATGAAGTGCCCGGTGGGGCTGTCATCTATGCTTGCTTTGCCCGCCCAGGCTCAATCAGGGCCTGCGTTACTACATCCCTTCATCAAAGCCACAATGCTAATGTAGTTAAAGCCCAGCCTCTACAATTCTCCCATTTGGCTGACATTAATGTCCCACTGCGGCCTGCTTTTCCTTTATAATGTGTATCAAGGGATGAGAGTTTTGGCCGATGTACAAGGTCGGGCACAGCTGTTACCTTGTATCTCAAACTGTTTGTCCACAAGTTCAAAGTTCCCCACAGATACCCTTATAATAACACAAATATAGTCAGCACCCTTGTGTCTGACTGTGTTAGCTTGCCCGGTGTCCTCGTGAGCTCCTTGATCTAATGCTCTGGCAAAAACCTTGATGTAATACTGTGGAAAAAAAACATGCATATCCCCCGCCTCTTTCTAATTATCTCTAAGGCCTAAAAAAATAAAAGTTCTTTCCGAATTCCCAATCTACCCAAGTTAAAACTAGTGATTCTAAAGTTTGCCTGGACTTTCAAATTGAAAAGACACATAAAGACACATGAATACATCTCAATTCTCAATATATTTTTATCAAATTAAACCAAAAAAGCCAAATTTCTGGACATAAGCTATCATTTTATCTTGATTTCTCACCTTGCAATACACATGACCTTCACAATGGAATGCAAGATCTTGTGATTAGGGGGGGGGGCAAAAAAGCTTTATTATTTGGAGGAATATTGACAAGTGTCAGTTTGTTTGCAGCCAAGTGACAGTGAAGCGGGAATGGGTAGGGTCGAGGCCGGTCTCAAGTTTCTGTCATGTCACAAAGTGATACACAAACTGTCACAATGCCTGACACGTGCACAAAATCATCTCTCCCATGACACCCACCATTTGTAAAAAGAATGCAGGTAGATTTCTGGGGTTGACCTTGAAACGACTTATGTTTTCTGTGCTGCAATGCACAAAATCATCTCTCCCATAACACCCACCATTTGTAAAAGGAATGCAGGTAGATTTCTGGGGTTGACCTTGAAACGACTTATGTTTTCTGTGCTGCAATGCACAAAATCATCTCTCCCATAACACCCACCATTTGTAAAAAGAATGCAGGTAGATTTCTGGGGTTGACCTTGAAACGACTTATGTTTTCTGTGCTGCAATGTGAGCAAAACAGAGGTGGAAATTGGTTGAGATGGATGAGGGGGTTTTCTTGTTGGTCTTTTGGCCCAGATGCCACACACTTCCGAGGCAGAAATTTGTAAAAAGGTGAATGTCAATGACAGCATTAGTTTATGGCCACATTCACACAAAATGGCTGCGGTCATTCTCGACAAACAATCTAATACACACTTCTGTAAAGTTTGCTTGCTAACAGGGGGAAAACACACAAATACGTTTTAGAAAACATACAATTTATGGCTAACCCAAACTGTAGTCGGGCGCCACTGCAACTGAAAACCAATTTTACCCAATCAGCAGCTGGCTTGATTGCCATGCAGGGCAGTGTTCAAATCCTGGGATCTGATTGGCTGCTGAGTTGCTAACCAAGTTTGGAGTTTATTTACAGCATACCGTTGTTCAATGTGATCACATTTTGTAACAAGATGAGGTTCAGTGGGGTCAATAAAATCATTACAACTGCGCCGAGACAAACCTTGCCGTTACCTGTCTCACAAAGAAGGTCACAGCCTCTCACAAACTTCAGCCTAATCAAACGAAAACAAAAAATGAATGTCCTTGTCCGCATTTATTTCCTGACAGTCTCACACAAAATAAAGCTTACATTATATATTGATGAATTCTCCCAAACAATTCTATTTAGAAACTTCATAAATAACAAAAACTTACCACGTCCTCAATTGATGGATCTAATATACATACCTGAAATATTGAAAAAGATAAGTTTTTTTCATGGAAATGATTTCATAATGATATTTAAACATTTACTAAAGTGGAGCCAATTATAGAAATAAAAAGAAGTTTGCAGTACTTATATTTGAAGGAGTAAGTGTATTGCTAATTGAAAGAAGGCAATTAGAGTTGCAGGAATGATGGTATTTAATGCAGCCACGATGACTATAGATATGTGAGAAAGATTGTTTTTGTCACAGAAGTCATGCAGGTTTGTTCTACCTCAGCATATTTTTCCTAATATATTACATCCACCATATCATGCTTTATGAGAAAAGTGAATCTATCCACTTAATGGACTGCTTTTGAACTCCTCGATTTGACCATAGCATGAGTAGGGTGCACTTATTGCCTACGCTGCCTAAAAGTCAGTATAAATTCTCAATTCGTATGCCATATATCAGTGCCTAATTCACTTATGTTTCCCGGCCATCTCCCTAGTTGCATACATGGTACACCACTGGCTTGTGTTCCTATGACTCAATTGGCCCTATATCAGGTTACAAAGACACCCCAGTCACTCTATCTTAATTGTCATTGGTAACTACTCATTCCTATATCCAGTTTTGATCTACTTGAATCCATCAACTATCAACAGATCATGACCAGATATGGCAGTACATATTTAAGGAATGCCGGGATTGCCTCGGGCAGAAGCCATCTCTCTCCGAAAAACTAACAATAAGCTGAGACACTCATAATTAGATTTCTCAAACAAAATTAAAATGATTTTTAATTATTGCCAATCATAATTAATGAAATTCTCTAATCAAAACAGCCACAGGAAATCAGTTGTAAAATTAATGAAATGCCTGTTTATATGCAAGAGCTACTTTATTGTAACAAATATGTATTAAAATAATAATAATAACAATAATAATTATAATGCCTTGATGATGGCAGAAATTCAATTTGACAGAAAAATATTTAAAATTTTCATCAATGAATAACTGCATTCATTACATATTAGGCCCTTAGGAGATTTTGATGTAATTTTCAAGCAGCTTTCAGCCATCTTGGATTTTATGCTTTCACGGCCTGGCTACAGGTATCACAAATTATTTTCATGATAATACAATAGGTGTGAATGCTTTTGCCACTCTTTCCCTATTCAGCTTATTAATCCCCTACTTATGGAAAAGACACATCACGCAGATAAACTTCTAAATCCTATTATGAAAGGAATTATGCATTAATTACAAATATTACAAGAATCACAAATAGGTGATCAATGGTTGGTTTGCCTTTCATTAATAGCCCCGCTCTGATAATTAATAGCACACTCCTTTATTGGCATAATGTGCCAGTGGAATGTTAATATTAAGGCACTGACATTATGGCATTAGCTTATGACATCATCAAAGGCATTGTCCTTTGAATAGTGCCAGTTAGATGTCAATATCCCTAACTTCACCTGGAGTCACAAAGAGTTCACAGTACACCTTACCCACCATGTGCAACAGTGGACTGAATGACCTCTACAGATATTGCAATTTCTTATTCTGATAACAAAATATTTTATTACTCCATGTAGAAATAAATGTAGAAATATACTACTCTAAATCACGTTTACATTATTTTTTCAATATTTACCTCTTACATTATTAAAGGTGCTGGAAGATTAAATGTCCATCTTTTTTGTGCAGTTCATTCAAATGTTCCATTTTAATTACTTGAATTTCTAATTTCTTTGTCCAAACTAAAACATAGGCATCAGAGATGCATCAACCCTCAGCCCTGGTAACTCATTGCACAACATTCGCTCCACACAATATTTGTGAACAAAACGTCACTGCACCAAGGCAAATTGATGCAGGGGTAAAAAAAACCCATAAAATCTACTTCCTTTGATAGCTTAGAAGTGTCAAGTATCATGAAACTGTCATCATTTACTCTAGAATTATTGAGATGGGCTGGTGACCTTGAAAAGCAGGTTAAGGTCACCGTCCATCAAACTCATCTGGAGTCTTCCCAGATGCTGATGTGTGTCAATTTTCATGAAGCTGCCATTATTTGCTCTTAAGTTATTGCAATGACGTGGATTTGACATGGTTGTCCCTGTGACCTTGAAAAGTAGGTGAAGGTCATGTTCCATCAAGAGAAGTCTGAGGTCTTCACCAGATGCTTATGTGTGTCAAGTCTCATAAAGCTGCCATCATTAGTTCTCGAGTTATAGCAATGATAGGGATTTCACATAATTGTACCTGTGACCTTGAAAAGTAGGTGAAGGTCATGTTCCATACAAAAATGTTTGAGGTTTTCATCAGATGCTTCTGCGTGTCAAGTTTCATGAAGCTGCCATCATTTGTTCTCGAGTTATCGCGATGACAAGGATGATTTCACATAATTGTCCCTGTGACCTTGAAAAGTAGGTGAAGGTCATGTTTCATAGAAAAAATCTGAGGTTTTCACCAGATGCTTATGTGTGTCAAATCTCATAAAGCTGCCATCATTTGTTCTTGAGTTATTGCGATTCTTGGGATTTCACATAACTGTCCCTGTGACCTTGAAAAATAGGTCAAGGTCGCCGTCCACCGAAATAGTCGGAGGTTTTCAACAGATGCTTATGCGTGTAAAGATTCATGAAGCTGCCATCATTTGTTCTTGAGTTATCATGATGACAAGGATGATTTCACATAATTGTCCCTGTGACCTTGAAAAGTATGTGAAGGTCATGTTCCATCAAGAGAAGTCTGAGGTCTTTACCAGATGCTTGTGTGTGTCAAATCTCATAAAGCTGCCATCATTCCTTCTTGAGTTATTGTGATTCTTGGGATTTCACATAATTGTCCCTGTGACCTTCAAAATTAGGTCAAGGTCGCCATCCATCGAACTAGTCTGAGGTTTTCACCAGATGCTTATGCGTGTAAAGTTTCATGAAGCTGCCATCATTTGTTCTTGAGTAATCACGATGACAAGGATGATTTCACATAATTGTCCCTGTGACCTTGAAAAGTAGGTGAAGGTCATGTTTCATAGAGAAAATTCTGAGGTCTTCACCAGATGCTTATGTGTGTCAAATCTCATAAAGCTGCCATCATTCGTTCTTGAGTTATTGCGATTCTTGGGATTTCACATAATTGTCCGTGACCTTGAAAAATAGGTCAAGGTCGCCGACCATCAAACAAATCCCAGGTTTTCACCAGATGCTTTTGTGTGCCAAGTTTCATGAAGCTTGCATCATTTGTTCTCGTGTTATCGCGATGACAAGGATGATTTCACATAATTGTCCATGTGACCTTGAAAAGTAGGTGAAGGTCATGTTTCATAGAAACAATTCTGAAATCTACACCAGATGCTTATGGGTGTCAAATCTCATAAAGCTGCCATCATTCGTTCTTGAGTTATGCGATTCTTGGGATTTCACATAATTGTCCCTGTGACCTTGAAAAATAGGTCAAGGTCACCATCCATCGAACTCGTCCGAGATTTTCACCAGATGCTTATATGTGTCAAGTTTCATGAAGCTGCCATCATTTGTTCTCGTGTTATCGCGATGACAAGGATGATTTCACATAATTGTCCATGTGACCTTGAAAAGTAGGTGAAGGTCATGTTTTATAGAAACAATTCTGAAGTCTACACCAGATGCTTATGGGTGTCAAATCTCATAAAGCTGCCATCATTCGTTCTTGAGTTATGCGATTCTTGGGATTTCACATAATTGTCCCTGTGACCTTGAAAAATAGGTCAAGGTCACCGTCCATCAAACTCGTCCGAGGTTTTCACCAGATGCATATGTGTGTCAAGTTTCATGAAGCTGCCATCATTTGTTCTTGAGTTATCGCGATGACAAGGATGTTCGCTACAGACATACATACATACATACATACATACATACAGACATACATACATACATACCCACGCCAGGAGTACTGCAATACCCTCAGCCTGATTACATCAGGGGCTGAGGGTAAAAAAAAATATGTTTTAAACATGGTAATAGATGAAATCTTTCTGACTGATGTGATGAGTTAGGTCCACTCAGGGCAGTGCATGGGCTGCATATCGCACAAAATCGCTACCACTTGGTCCCAGATCAATGATACTGGTCCAAGCTCGTTATCAACCCCTCATTATACCCTTGACTCTGCAGGCCCCACGTTGGTCTGCCCACCCATCAAGTCCAACTATTCTTATTTCTAAGCCTTCTCACTACTTTCTGCTTCCGCCTAGATAAAACATTTGAAAATCAAATCGGCAGAAAATCAAGCATGGGTACAATTTTGAACAAGGGCAAAGTGAGGCAGGAATACTAAGTTCTCGTCTTGTGGGGTGCCACTTCACTGGAATACCAAAGTAGTTCTACGTTAGGAACTTCTTTGCGATGGCACTTGAAATAGATTTTCTTAATTGTCAGATAAATGGACTTGGGAAAGACTGTTTCTAGCATTTCAATCCATTACCTCCAATTATCATGATCATAATCACATGAATTTTTCCTTTCAAACTATGACCATTATTTTCTTCACTAATGTGGATGTTAGTGCATGAAACTCAATGGACATACTGCATTGAAAATGGGCCTGATGGTAACAAACATTGCAAACAAACCTGATGGTCATAACACATTGCAAACAAGCCTGATGGTCATAACACATTGCAAACAAGCCTGATGGTCAAAACACAAACCTGGTGGTCACAAGCTGGAAGAAAACATATAGCCTTGTGAATATAAATATGTTCTCAGTTATCTTGCACAATTTATCAAATCTTATGTCCAATTTATCAAATCTTTCCCTTTCTATATTTCTGCTAAAAGAATTCTGATTTCTTATAAGTCAGAACCAGCTGACATTTCTGACCATCACCAAATATACTATATTTTAGGGCATTCAGCCATATATTGTAAATGCCTTCTTTTGGAATGTGACCTTATCAGTTAAATCAGGCATGACGAGGCATGATCAGGCTGTAATATGCTGTCAATACGACACAGAGATACAGACAGAGGAGGAGGGATTACCACAAAGGTGTCAGATCATCCCAGCTGAGCAGGCCGCCTTTATCCTCATCTGCCGGGTCTTCAATTATCGCACTCTCTGCACCAAAACGGGCCCGAGTTCCCAATTTTTGGCTAATTGTACATATCTGTTGTGAATAGAGGCATGGTCTGTCAGCTCCTAATGATGTCTCTGTCATATCACACTCACACAAAGCTCCTCACTTCCTCACAGATCCATCCCCAGTTTCTTGATTTTTTTTTATAAGAACGATCATGGACACTGCAGCAACAACCAATTCAGCAAACATCAATATCCTTTATTTTTTCATATTTGGTTTTCTTGCATGTTAATTATGGACATAATTTATACATAATAGGCCATATACTTGTGTTACATTATTTTTTTCCTCAAGGATCTAATTTATTTATGTATACAATTGTTATCAATTGCAAAATCCCTGAAACGATAACTCCACTTTCCCTTTTTATAACTCTTCATAAAAGAAGTATATAATACTCAGGATGGAATGTAGCCCTGCAAAATGGCATTATTTAGCAAGGAATTTTGAAACAGGACAGGAGGGGTGACCCGATGAAGATAGATAACAGGATGGGGATACGTGACGGGATGGGGATACATGATGGGATGGGGATACATGATGGGATGGGGATACATGACGGGATGGGGATACATGACGGGATGGGGATACATGACGGGATGGGGATATATGACGGGATGGGGATACATGACAGGATGGGGATACATGACGGGATGGGGATACATGACGGGATGGGGATACATGACGGGATGGGGATACATGACGGGATGGGGATACATGACGGGATGGGAATACATGACGGGATGGGGATACATGACAGGATGGGGATACATGACAGGATGGGGATACACGACGGGATGGGGATACACGACGGGATGGGGATACACGACGGGATGGGGATACACGACGGGATGGGGATACACGACGGGATGGGGATACACGACGGGATGGGAATACACGACGGGATGGGGAACATGACGGGATGGGGATACATGACGGGACGGGGATACATGACGGGATGGGGATACATGACGGGATGGGGATACATGACGGGATGGGGATACATGACAGGATGGGGATAAATGACAGGATGGGGATACATGACAGGATGGGGATACATGACGGGATGGGGATACATGACGGGATGGGGATACATGACGGGATGGGGATACATGACGGGATGGGGATACATGACGGGATGGGGATACATGACGGGATGGGGATACATGACGGGATGGGGATACATGACGGGATGGGGATACATGACGGGATGGGGATACATGAGGGGATGGGGATACATGACGAGATGAGGACAGAGGGATTTCTTATTGAGGCATTACATGTTTGGCCCTTTAGAGATTTTAGGGCAATTTTCAACCAACTTCAGACATCTTAGTTTCATTACTTTCAGCGATGGGCTACCACAATCACAAATATCTAAAACACAATACCTATAAAATGCACTCCTGACTCAACACTATTCAACTTTTCAAACTTCAATACCTACTCCAATATTTCACCTTCACAGTCAGGTATGTTTTCTTGTGGGAAAAAAACCATCACGGACAATGCAACAGAGATAGAAGGGATGATGACTTGATTCTGGAGGAAGGGGGTTCCGGAAACAATGCAAGAATCATTATGGACAGGGTATTACCAGGACGGGAAAGGTGAGCATATCTCACCATTTGTCAGTCTGCTATATCCTCTATGGCAATAAATGAGGTGACATAATTCAGCAACACAAGTGCTTTTATAATCCCTCAATAGGGTATGTTGCACATCTCATTATACATTGTGTATAATTAACCAGGGCAAATGAGGCAAGTTTCTTAATTATACATGGTAATGTCTCATAAATCTTCTGTGTTTGTCAATGTGTAACAAGGCAACCATTTTACAATATTTAGATAAAGACGTTGGACCTATTATGTGTGTTTAAATGCATCAGCCCAAGGTACTTGTAATTTACACGAGGTTTGTCTTGAAATGACATCAAAAACAACTGGATTAGAGGGATTTCTTTCGGATCATAAAATATATTTTTTGGGGTGTGACAAGTGTATGAGACAGCACAAATTATCCATCTGCGTATTAGACTGAACAATTATGAAATCATTATGTTTATATACAGAGTAACGGAGGTAGACTATTGAGTCTACTTCATTCAATCATTCAGGGCTTTGTCTCATCTCATCTGTATGCAAATAGCCTCTTGATCACCCAATTAGCACATACAGTGCCATGGTGCCTTACATAAAACACATGCTAATATTTATCATTCAGCCAATTTGAATGCCAGAAAATATATATTTTCTATATCTATCTACTTTATGATATCTGTGTAATTAATCTGACAAATAACCATGTCAGTAAAACCATTTGTTCTGGAGTGACAATTACTTCATGTGAGCAACTTGTTGATAAATGCTTTTAAAAGTCTGCTCTAGAGCATATCAGGTTTGTTACTTAAGTTCTCAAGTGTTCAAGCAATTTGAGATGAACTGAAACTGCCGACTGACATAACAAGTCTGACAGCAAGTGACAGGCGTAGTTAAGCCATGATATTAAGCAAACACCATGCATATGGAAACCTAATTTGATTTACTTGTATAATTTCTTCAACAATTCAAGATCAAATTCTCTACTTTAAAAAAAATCCAGTTCAGAATCATCGAATAACTCTTTCAGAAATTCACCAACATTAATTTCTTACCTGGTCTTTTTTTAACCAATTTCAACAAGCCAATATAGTGACTAAAACTGTAAAGAATTCCATTCACGTTATTTTAAAACATTATACTTGGGTCCATGTTGAAGATGTCTGCATGGCCGAATATTAAAACTAGTAGTTATCAATAATTTAATTCATACCTCTGTAAAATAACCTGTGTTCTCTCTATGAAAATATTCCATTCAACTATTTCCAAAAAATGTCAAATTAACAGTGTCAGAATATTCGAAATAATAGAAAATGATGCAGAGAGAGTTGTCACAGGCAATGATAAAACAGCTATTGGAAAAAGGAGGAAATTTCTTATTTGGATATATAGATGACATATATAGTCATGGAAAAAGGACTATTGTTGACTGATAATATCCCTTATGAACCTTTTTTATGCTGTGAGGGTCCATACAAGCAGGGGCCTGACACTTGAACAAGATATGGTGGCGTTTGATAGGTAAAATGGAAACTTATAAAAGGAGAATAAATAAGAATTCAAGATAAATGGTTAACATGATAACAATTACCTTTTATAGTTACATATGCTGTTTCGAATATTATAATTGCACCTTTTACTAGAACTCTGCACTATATTCTGTGTAATAAGAACATATTGTGATATTGAGGACCTCTCAGTGCTATGAGCAAGGTCATTTCCAGAATGCTGGTTCTCACTGGGGTGTGGGCCATACTCACATGGACCTCTGCTTAAACTTGCCATTATTTCCCTCGTGTCTGGACACTGTATATGATAACTCCCTACTACATTGGTATTGCCCTGGATGGATTGAATTGCTTAACATTTAAAATTATTTATAAAAATTTGAAAAATAAGAGATTTTCTCTTTTTGTATTTCCAATGCAAAGGTTAGCTCCGAGATATAAACAAATTGGTCCTGTCTGCAACAGAACTAGGAATATCCAAGAAGATTTCATTGACTCATTAAATCCATTTGTTAACATGATAAGTTCAGACTATCTCATGAATGAGCGAGGAAATGTTTTTTTTATCATGAACATTTCTTGCCAAACTTTATTGAAAACCTTCATTCAAATCCTTTATATCTGTTTCATTTTGAAACAAAACTCCTTGAGGTGAATCACAAGCTAACAAAAGGACAACTTGAAGCACAAAGGGTTTAGGGGTCACAAGATACAATTAACAAGGACAACAGTCTACCAGTTTATGGTGCTTACTGAATTTGGTCATATGATCTCCAAATAGAACAATGTTTCTGGGAACTCAACACCTTGTGACAAATTTCTTGCTAGTGATAGAAACAGGTTGGTAGCTTCATTTAACGTTAACAATAACATTAGACATGTTTACAGCCAGATTCCATACTCTATACATTGCAAATGTTATATTCAGAGACTGGTATCTGACCCAATTTCTCTTCCTTTTATCAGTAGGTCAACTAACTGATGCATTAATATATATGCTGAAATATAGATCTGAGTTAAAGTATCAATGTATTAACAAAGTAATAATGTATATTTCAGATTCGAAAACTCTATGTTCAATGGTTGCCAAGATATTGGCCAGACTAGAATTGTCAAGGTCACCGGGCAAAGAAAGGTCAAAGGTCCTTGAGGCACACATAAGATTTGAAAACTCTTCCTTCAATGGTTGAAGAGATTTTGGCATTTTCACACCATAAAAGCTTCATTCAGTAGAGCTAATCAGCGCAGCAAATAATAAAAAGGAATCCTTGTAATTTTAGCTTTATTTAGTAATATATTGCCATTTGGCTTTAATTGGAAGTTACTTGAGAAGTTGCACAAGAAGCAAAAAAAAACATTAATCACGCATCAACAATTTAAATTTACAGATATGGAAGTTGTGGTAATAAAAGGGCCACGGACAGCATTGCAATAGCACAAACAAGAGCAGGGTTACGTTCCAGTGCCTCAATTAAATCCTGATACAAACCTGGCCAACCCCACTGCCATCCCCCTGGGCTCTGCCAAATCTAATTCCTAAGATACAGCAATGTTAAACAGACAACTGGCATATAAAACCCCACTGTTTTTAGTTTCAATGGAAGCAAACGGCTGAATGTTTTTACATATATTCTACTTAACAATCATATTGAATATCAAATTGTATGAAAATAAATAGCCAAGCCATTTAAGAATGGATTACGATTTGGTGAAAAGTGTGAGTAATGATATTTCAAAACCAATCTGTGTTGTTCAATTTAAACCCAGAATAAAATGCTCATCCAATCTTGGGAAGATCAATTACTCGCAGAGTGCCTTTAAGGCATAAACAATCTTTGTGCAAACAGGATAGGATGAAATTGTTCAGCAAATACAATCATATTTCAAACAGAAATGGCACAAGCTGTAAAATATTGCTTGCACTGGGTCATAAATCACACCTTTTTTCAGAATCCTCATCACTTCCTGTGTCCCAAGATGCATTGCTATTATTAATTTGATTTGTTGCAGATATATATTATGCTAGGCTTTTAATTAAAAATTACATTTGTTTAAAATCAAATTTAAACATGACTTGTATTTTGTTTCATAGTTTTGAATAACGATTTTGTGTAACTTTTCTTTAATCAGTCTGGTGATCGTTAATCTTGAGGATGGGAGA
This sequence comes from Amphiduros pacificus, assembly GCA_949316495.1. Taxonomy (NCBI): domain Eukaryota; kingdom Metazoa; phylum Annelida; class Polychaeta; order Phyllodocida; family Hesionidae; genus Amphiduros; species Amphiduros pacificus. Next base: position 13,473,455 of record OX439003.1, on the reverse strand, counting down.
GTTATGCATTTTGCCATACAGCTTGGCTGACCGATATTACCCAAATTGCATCACTTCGGACACTCTTAGTGGACCTGTACATCATTTCTGAACCTAGCCGTGTCTTTATGTCACATCTTGATTTCTTCACTTCCCACAAAATGCATAAATATCAATTTAAAGATTATCACAAAATCTCTCAATTCTGGTTTTGTTGAGTGGAAAAAGGCTTCTTGAATATGTTGGTCAAAAAACTTTAATATTAATCTTGTCCACCGTTAATATCAGTCATGTAAAGTAACCCCTGATACATTTCTGTTTTTTTTTTAATTGGGCAAAAATCGTGAAATTTTCTCCATGCAATTTGATGCATATCTTTGTAACTGATATACATGTTTACTGAATAGAAATGTTCTAAATTGCAATGGAACTGTTCTGAATCATTTTCCAGATAAGACATGAGCGTACAGAGATGATATCATTAAGACTAATTATGCTTTAGTGCTTAAGCTTATGTGATTATGCTTAAGTGTTGAAATGAGGTGAAATATACACATTAGTACAGAATTTAGTACAGAAAGTTTTCCTACTCCTGAATCTTTGACACATATTGAGAAAAATTATTCATCGTTCTGTGATAGATGACATTGCTAGAATGTTCAGTTTTAACCATTTCCCAGACACAATATAGGTGACATTTTTTGTTTTTACCTCTACACTAGATCGTGAGGATGTCAAGTTTACTCGTTGCTGTGGAAGTAACTTTGCTTATATCCTCTCTAGCTGGGTAGCCACTCTGTGGAGGCTCTGAGTGCCCACGAGACAAAAGTGAAGCGGCCAACATATCAAATCAAATCAATATTAATTCTTCAAAGAGTATATATATATTTAATGATTGTAACATATTCTAAATGCACATGTATATAAATGTTGTGCAATATGGGGATTGAAATATTCCCTAGCTTAATCTCCATCCTTCATCCAGACTGTGTTCAGTCTCAATCCATCAAGTAGGTATAGAATTTTTCTGATTGGTTGGCTACTTTCACACCTTTTTGCTCGCGACTGATTGGTTCAATCATCCGCACTCGCACCAAACGGTGTGCACTCACACTGCCCATCCACTTTTGGTTGGTTGGTCAGAACCGAAATCTGCCGAGAAGACCCTTAACTTTTAGATTCTGACCAATCATAGATTAGAGACTCTGACTAATCATAGCCATGCTCTGAATGGTACATACCAGATCGTAATCATGATTTGGGTCGGGCACCAGACTAATTGATTGAGCCCAGGAACCCAGCCTCCTACCCACTGCCGGCTTATTGTGGACCAGCCCCCTTCTAAGCAACACACCCATTCCTGCCTGTCAAATATCATATGAAAAGACATTTTCATCAAATCATCTCCATCCAAGCAGCTTTCCTCCTTTCAATGGGATTTATATATTCAGCTTCTTAAAGGATAAGTGCACCAGAGTAAAATTATGGCACAATGAATAGGCCATTTTAAGCACATCAATAAAATATGAGGTTGTAAATTTGAAACACATGAATATGTTAGTATCTGAATCTTACTCTAGAGGTAAAGAAGTAGTTGTAAAAAATAGCAGACCCAAGTGAAAAGTCAATCTTGAGTTGATATTCATAGAGATTTTTTTTTCATGTATTTGTTTTAACAATCTTTTGAGCAGTATTCCAGGTTATTTCAGGCTAGACAGAAGCCTGCCACCGTGACACAATGCCCTACTCTTTTAGATGAGGGACTGGGAATCTTTAATTTACATTATCACATAGACATGATAACAAGCACCTCACCCCTTGATGACCAGTCTTGGTGCACTTGAAGATAACCACCTTTCACGCCAATGTACTATAACCAAAGTACTCGTCCTGGCTAAGAATCGAATTTGCCTTTTGCATAGGAGACAGATATCTAATCAACTGAGCCATGTCCTGTCCTTTTACAAAGAAAAAATCAATTACAACTTCCCTAATATATTAAATTAAGAATGACCAATCCACATCATCGTGTATTAATTGATTTTCACCGTTTCTTCATGTGAATCTATTTTGCCACATATTCCCAATATGTTAAATGTACAAGGAAACATATAAGTTCAACAATGTTCTGGATTTTATGCTATAAAATCCAGAGAATAAAGCTTTCGTGAGATGTATTTATATTTTCACTTATTCAATGTAGTAGCAATGTGTTCATCTAATTTCAGAAGCATTTTCAGCAAAAGCTTTGACAGTTTTCCAGCCAATTCAAAAAAGGATCTTCAAAGTTCTAGATTGAATCAAATGTTTTGCCAAAAACTTGTTGTTTTAGTTGTTTCATAAAAACTTCAATATTCTTGCAAGGTAAAAATGTATGGAATTTTGTACATGCTAAATGTTGACCATTTTTATAAATAAATTTATTTACCTTTACCCTGGGACGAGGAAGGAGGGATTTAAAATGGCCCCTCATATTTGGTTTATATTTCAGAAGTTTGCTTTTTTCATGTGTTTAGTAAACATATGCACACTCACAAAATCATGGACTCTTTTTATCATTATAATATTTTTTAAATTTCTACTACCTAGTATATTTGACATCTGGTGATAATCACAATATTGTGATATAAAAATATTTTCATATGCCTTTTGAAGGTGAAATTATTAAAAAGTCATAAATCTTGAAAATAGGTTCACTTTTGAGTGAAAGTCAAAATTTTAAATCACTTTATGTCAATAAAACGAATGGGAATGTAAATATTGTATATCTTATTTATTACATGATATGGCCAAAGCATTTACATTTAGTATTAGTTTTATCTTAATTTCTAAACTCCACAAAAAATTTGAAATATTTTTCAAAATGCAAAAATCTATTGTCAGTATCAATATTTAATCCATCCACAATAGTTACATTCTGTGTATATCATATGTATTGAAATTTTGCATAAATCTGCAATTAAAATCATCTTTATATTTTGTTCTTCCAAAAGGAGTGTAATGATTTTTTTTGATGCCATAATAAGTTTTAATTCACAAATAATAAATATGGCACTTTAAATTTTGTTGATTGGCAGGACTAACCAATTTTTTTCTGGACCAGTGTATCTGCAGACTAAATGAATAAAATTCATAACCATGGTTATTCAATATGATTAATTGAGCAATGGGGTCAAAATTTCACGAATCAAACAGTATAATTACATTGCAGCCCAAGAGAAGGTTACAAAATGACGTCATTAAACCAGAACAATGGGGATGTTAACGTCCTTCCAATCCATTAGGGGTTAAACAAAAAATTCCACTCAACAAAATCAGAAGTAAGAATTATAAAAAAGAATTGACACATAGCTGCACCATTCTTGGTGTTAGATATTAAGTTGGACTCCAGGGTTTGTTGTGCCAGACTGGTCTGTCTGCGCTGAATTCACATATGTATAGAAAACTCGTGGTATAAATCTGACTTGCCAATCCTGCCATCGTTTTAAAGCTTTCATGAAATCACAGAGGTCACAGGCAATTTTACTGAGATTTGGTGTATGCTTAAATGATATGCGATCATGAAACTGTGAAAAAAGTTATTCCCTGAAATCTACCAAAATAAACCTGCCAGGATTTCTGTATTTTGCTGAAAGTGCCTAGTACTATGTGGTCACATCAGTACAAGCATGGGAACTATTGTGGTCTGTAAGGGTGTCAGGCCTTTCCAAAGGACAAAAAACAATGGACAAACAGGCATCTGTAAGCCAAATCTGCCCAATGTCCAATCTGAAGGTGTCCAAGACAAGTGTGCAGAGACATAGAAAAGGTTTGAGAACTTTAACAAAATCAGAATTCTGACATAAATATGTTTTGAGGCCATGGGTCATCATGTACAGATACTGGTGATGTCATGCTAGTGTGTATGTGTGTGTGTGTATCTGTGTGTGTGTGTGTGTGTGTGGAGTTTTATGTTCCTTTAAACATTATTTTAGTCATATCATGAGAAGATTACTTGTAGCAGATGTAGTGCTGTGTCAATGAATTGTTACACAATCCTTGACATGACAACACATCCAGTCACAGATTTACAAGGACAACATTCCAAATTTACCAAAACTACCAGTTTATTGTTGTGCATCTTGTCTTTCTTTTTTGTCTTTTGGTGTTTTTTTCCCCTTTTTTAAGGTACCAAGACCATAGATTTATCAAAGTGATTCAGGTAAAATGTATAATATCTCTATAAAAAAACCATCTCACAAACTCATAAATACAAAGTTGGGAGGTGCCTTTTTTCCTCTGAGCAGCACATCTGACCAAAACATGCTGAAAAGCTTCCCCTCTTGTCAACAAAGCACATGGGTAAAGTGATTAAAAAGTGAAGCATGTGCTAATATGGGGAGATGCAGATGGTGAGTCGGCCAGAATACCCTCCAATGCAGACAACAGGCACCCATCTCTTATCTTATGATTGCTCTCTCACTCCCTGGGGGCCATACATTTACAACCTCAAATAAATTTGAAAAAAAATTGCTTTTGCTACAAATATTTTTGGGTGCAAATATTGTATAAAGAAAAAATAAATATCACACCACCCAGTGTTTAGTTTTAACCTATTTTTTTTAGTGTTTGCGGTCGTGTCTATATATCTTAGCCGTGACAGCTGCAGGGTTAAAGAGAATGATCTCATAGAATGCTTGTAGGACAACGTGCCCAAGTGTGATTTCATTCGGCTTTCTATTACGCAGATATTGCAATCCATCTGTCTCTATTGGGGTCCATTATCCCAATTTTCTACCGAAATGAAATATCAAAATCTTCGATAAATCAGGACCTGAACAAAGCCTCAATAGACAATCAAGGCGGATCATCTTCCCATTATGCCACGTCCCTCTGATATTTGAAGCCACCGAATTACGTTGACAAGCAAAACATCACAAACTGTCCTGATTTCTTCCCCCGAGTTGCAATGGCATCTCTTTGGAATTGTCTACTAAAGTGAAAGGAATGAGCTTTTTCATCCGCAATACTTGCTACAGTTGACAAGCTTGCAAGAAAGAGAAAGAGGGACCTTTTATCCAAAGCAAGATTCACATTAGTCTTTGGATATTATAGAAAAGGCATTTTGGTCAAGATATTACAAGGAGTTCAAGCAAAATAAGATGAGGAGATTAGGCCATTCTGCACAGACCAATCGTTTGTCTTATTTGCATTGACTGCATAATGACCACTCCATTCCCGCGCGGCAAACTCCACCCAGCAAATCTCTAATATTTGACAGATGCTGGCCACAAAACTTGTCTAAGTAATACCCCGTTCAAACCACTTGCCGACCCCAAATAACCTCTCCTCCACGTCTCAAAACTTTTGTAAAGCTGCATGGATTTTTCTTTGGATTATAATTCAATTCATTCATGTCACATGATTGAAATTGTTTATTTTTCTTAATACAAAGAAAGCCTCATTCAGATTTCAAATTAAACTCTTACTTCCCGGAGGAAAGAATGAACTTCTAACAATATCATATGGCACTTATTCGGTTTTTTACATAATAGCTAATAATTGCTGTGCCAGAAAAGATGATAAATTACATTTCTGACATGCAATAGATATTGCCTATTTAGCAGACAGTTAGGTAATTCTATCTCTATAATCCGATGCAGTCTCTGCAGGCATATATTGCTTCCCTTGCCAGGCACTTCCATAACATGGACCGTATAAGACATGTCCCCGTGCAAATAAAATATATGAAATGAGCTTTTGCTGTTATCTCATAATTGCCATACACTTGGCAAAAATGATGAGAGTGTTACAGGGGACTGTGGATGGTGAGTTCTCAGCAAGAATTCTGGGACTGATGTTGTAATTAGTGGAGCCTTTCCACTGCTCCATTCCGTGTTGTAGGACCTACCTATATCAACCAGGAATTGGTAGTCGATAAAGATAATTACACGCATCACAAACACAATCCATCATAGAACCTTTAGTTTTAACATCAGCCAATTCATTCCTAATTCATTTCAAATTTTATCTGGCTTAATGACCCATATTGAAGCTGTCATAAATCAGAAGTGATCAAATGGAATCCTTTGTCTACTAGCTGATCATCTCACTCTATGTTATCATAGAATGGGACAGTTTGTCTACAAGCTGATCATCCCGCTCCCTGTTATCATAGAATGGGGCAGTTTGTCTACAAGCTGATCATCTCACTCCCTGTTATCATAGAATGGGGCCGTTTGTCTACAAACTGATCATCTCACTCCCTGTTATCATAGAATGGGGCAGTTTGTCTACAAGCTGATCATCTCACTCCCTGTTATCATAGAATGGGGTTGTTTGTCTACAAACTGATCATCTCACTCCCTGTTATCATAGAATGGGGAAGTTTGTCTACAAACTGATCATCTCACTCCCTGTTATCATAGAATGGGGAAGTTTGTCTACAAACTGATCATCTCACTCCCTGTTATCATAGAATGGGGAAGTTTGTCTACAAACTGATCATCTCACTCCCTGTTATCATAGAATGGGGAAGTTTGTCTACAAACTGATCATATCACTCACTATTATCATAGAATGGGGCTGTTTGTCTACAAACTGATCATCTCACTCACTGTTATCATAGAATGGGGAAGTTTGTCTACAAACTGATCATCTCACTCACTGTTATCATAGAATGGGGCAGTTTGTCTACAAACTGATCATCTCACTCCCTGTTATCATAGAATGGGGCAGTTTGTCTACAAACTGATCATCTCACTCCCTGTTATCATAGAATGGGACAGTTTGTCTACAAGCTGATCATCTCACTCACTGTTATCATAGAATGGGGCAGTTTGTCTACAAACTGACCATCTCACTCCCTGTTATCATAGAATGGGGCAGTTTGTCTACAAGCTGATCATCTCACTCACTGTTATCATAGAATGGGGGAGTTTGTCTACAAACTGACCATCTCACTCCCTGTTATCATAGAATGGGGCAGTTTTTCTACAAACTGATCATCTTATTCTCTGTTATCATAGAATGGGGCAGTTTGTCTACAAGCTAATCATCTAACTCCCTGTTATCATAGAATGGAGTAGTTTGTCTACAAGCTGATCATCTCACTCACTGTTATCATAGAATGGGACAGTTTGTCTACAAGCTGATCATCTCACTCCCTGTTATCATAGAATGGGGCAGTTTGTCTACAAGCTGATCATCTCACTCCCTGTTATCATAGAATGGAGCAGTTTGTCTACAAGCTGATCATCCCACTCCCTGTTATCATAGAATGGGGCAGTTTGTCTACAAGCTGATCATCCCGCTCCCTGTTATCATAGAATGGAGTAGTTTGTCTACAAACTGATCATCTCACTCCCTGTTATCATAGAATGGGGCCGTTTGTCTACAAACTGATCATCTCACTCCCTGTTATCATAGAATGGGGCAGTTTGTCTACAAGCTGATCATCTCACTCCCTGTTATCATAGAATGGGGTTGTTTGTCTACAAACTGATCATCTCACTCCCTGTTATCATAGAATGGGGAAGTTTGTCTACAAACTGATCATCTCACTCCCTGTTATCATAGAATGGGGAAGTTTGTCTACAAACTGATCATCTCACTCCCTGTTATCATAGAATGGGGAAGTTTGTCTACAAACTGATCATCTCACTCCCTGTTATCATAGAATGGGGAAGTTTGTCTACAAACTGATCATATCACTCACTATTATCATAGAATGGGGCTGTTTGTCTACAAACTGATCATCTCACTCACTGTTATCATAGAATGGGGAAGTTTGTCTACAAACTGATCATCTCACTCACTGTTATCATAGAATGGGGCAGTTTGTCTACAAACTGATCATCTCACTCCCTGTTATCATAGAATGGGGCAGTTTGTCTACAAACTGATCATCTCACTCCCTGTTATCATAGAATGGGACAGTTTGTCTACAAGCTGATCATCTCACTCACTGTTATCATAGAATGGGGCAGTTTTTCTACAAACTGACCATCTCACTCCCTGTTATCATAGAATGGGGCAGTTTGTCTACAAGCTGATCATCTCACTCACTGTTATCATAGAATGGGGGAGTTTGTCTACAAACTGACCATCTCACTCCCTGTTATCATAGAATGGGGCAGTTTTTCTACAAACTGATCATCTTATTCTCTGTTATCATAGAATGGGGCAGTTTGTCTACAAGCTAATCATCTAACTCCCTGTTATCATAGAATGGAGTAGTTTGTCTACAAGCTGATCATCTCACTCACTGTTATCATAGAATGGGACAGTTTGTCTACAAGCTGATCATCTCACTCCCTGTTATCATAGAATGGGGCAGTTTGTCTACAAGCTGATCATCTCACTCCCTGTTATCATAGAATGGAGCAGTTTGTCTACAAGCTGATCATCCCACTCCCTGTTATCATAGAATGGGGCAGTTTGTCTACAAGCTGATCATCCCGCTCCCTGTTATCATAGAATGGAGTAGTTTGTCTACAAGCTGATCATCTCACTCACTGTTATCATAGAATGGGGCAGTTTGTCTACAAGCTGATCATCTCACTCACTGTTATCATAGAATGGGGCAGTTTGTCTACAAGCTGATCATCACACTCCCTGTTATCATAGAATGGAGTAGTTTGTCTACAAGCTGATCATCTCACTCACTGTTATCATAGAATGGGGCAGTTTGTCTACAAACTGATCATCTCACACCCTAGTATCATAGAATCGAGCAGTTTGTCTACAAACTGATCATCTTATTCTCTGCTATCATAGAATGGGGAAGTTTGTCTACAAACTGATCATCACACTCCCTGTTATCATAGAATCGAGCAGTTTGTCTACAAACTGATCATCTCACTCCCTAGTATCATAGAATGGGGCAGTTTGTCTACTAGCTGATCATCTCACTCCCTGTTATCATAGAATGGGGCAGTTTGTCTACAAACTGATCATCACACTCCCTGTTATCATAGAATGGAGTAGTTTGTCTACAAGCTGATCATCTCACTCCCTGTTATCATAGAATGGAGCAGTTTGTCTACAAGCTGATCATCTCACTCACTGTTATCATAGAATGGGGCAGTTTGTCTACAAACTGATCATCTCACTCCCTGGTATCATAGAATGGGGAAGTTTGTCTACAAGCTGATCATCTCACTCCCTGTTATCATAGAATGGGGCAGTTTGTCTACTAGCTGATCATCTCACTCCCTGTTATCATAGAATGGGGCAGTTTGTCTACAGGCTTATCATCTCACTGTTAACATAGAATAGAACAGTTTGTCTATGTCACAATGTTATATTGAAGAAAGTGCTATAAACATTTTAAATCAAGTTACAGCTGTAGATATATCAGTCAAATCGATTCATCTAATATCTCTACTCAGATTTCATATAAATACCTCTTGTCCTAATCTGGCCGAATGTTGCAGCACAAATGGATCGCCTGTCTCGTCAAATGGGATTGGTCATTTTGCCGCAAAGTGGAACTGGGTATTTTGTGATTGAAAGCTGAAGATACAAGTGAATTAAGGCGTTCTAATGATCACCTGTCATGTCCCGTGTAATTCCCATCAGTACAAAAGCTAGGTGGAAATTACATTACCGGCTTGGAATCTAATTTTCAAGGTTGTATCAGTAAAGCTGAGTGGAATAACACCTTAATGCAACTTTTGACAATGCTCTGCGATCCACACAGAGAAAACTGCATTACCTAGTTTGTTTAGAGGAAATTCACTTCTCTACTTGATGAGTTGATGGGTAATGTTGGCCCCTACAGGGTGTTGAGGTAATACACAAAGTCAAATTTACCTCAATATTTCATTATGGGTAATGTTGGCCCCTACAGGGTGTTGAGGTAATACACAAAGTCAAATTTACCTCAATATTTCATTAAGAGTAATGTTGGCCCCTACAGGGTGTTGAGGTAATACACAAAGTCAAATTTACCTCAATATTTCATTAAGGGTAATGTTGGCCCCTACAGGGTGCTGAGGTAATACAGAAAGTCAAATTTACCTCAATATTTAATTCTTTGATCACAGTGTAATCTATATTCAAATATGGAATGAGAATGAATATATCAATTTTCACATTAACATGATTAACCGTTTCTTCTTTTTGCCATCAGTAATTGTTGCCAATTTCTCATCACCAGGAGTTCAACTATTAAAATTTTGTGGAATTAAAAACAGGCATCATTTGTTAATTAATTCAAGAAATACATTGCACATTCAGAATTAATATTTCAGGATGAACCGAGTACTCACATTATCTGATAACATGGAATTGATCTAGAATTCCTGTGCAAATATTGAATATCAAATTGCTTTAGTTATAATTTCAAGTTCAAATAAGTTCTGATAATAATTTGAAAAAATCTACTTCTCCATATTTTACTATTCCAATTTCTGTGTTATTTTGAATTTTTTGCAGAAGTACAACCTTGCACTTTTATTATAATTTTTTTGTTAAATTTTGTTATTTTTGTTGAATCTACACATCACCTATTCAAACAATATCATTAAGTGAAACTCTACTCCGTAATCAACTGGCCCACCCAATCTTCCCTTTTCATAATGCCTCTAATTACAGACCCCAATGTTGATAAATATGACCTCCCTTCAATTTGCAACATTACCCTTGATTACTCATTGCGCAAACCCTAAAACAGTGGCAACAAGTAGTGATTTTTTTTTAAAAATCAAGCTCCCACAGAATTTGCAAATTAATATGACCAAAGAAACCAAGAAAAAATGAAAAGCTCATGCAATTCTTTCAAAATTTCGAAAAAAATCTCACAAGCCAAGCCTGAGAATTTCCGATATTTGGCCAAAATGCTTGGCCAAAATGCTTGGCCAAAATGCTTGGCCAAAATGCTTGGTTTTCGGCTTCAATTCACTTTTCACACTTTCAAATCTTAATGCAAAGTGGCATCAAGTGGCAGTATAGCCTAAAGATGGCCGCCAAAACACCTGACATGGGACGATCGTGTCGTGACAATCCTGAGACATACAGCCTATTGAGTTGACACCTGAACCATCCAGCCCTGAAGGCAAAACAAACCTCAGCGAACATGATGCTGCCATAAAGAAGAACCCAGGAATATCTTCCTAAGTTACTTGACATATGATGTTGGATTTGAGTGAAAATTATTCGGTGATTGTTTTTTTTTGCAGAACACTGGGTACTCTTTGTATGTAAACTAAAATTTGGTGGACAATTAATCAATGGATATAGTTGTGTCTGATTAAAAGTGGATGTTAGCTCCACTGGGCCAGTGGAAAAGGGATTAAATAATTACCTAAATGGAACCAAAACAATTTTGTTTGTCCTCAGTTCAATTTGTTATTTTGTGTCTGGAACTGCTAAATTAAAATTAATCAACAATTCCATTTGAAAAGGATCAAATATATTGTTTCAGAGTTATGAATTCAACAAGACAGATATTTTCTATTTTTTTGACCACTTAGTTTATTTATATATATATATATCTTATTTCATATCAGTGTTATCATCATAATTTAAGTGTTAGTGTGCAGACATGTACATAACTCAGTCTTGGCACTTTTTATATAAGGTTTTGTGTGTCAATAACCATCTTGGCAGGCTGATACAATAAAACAATAAATGTTGCAAAAATAATGAAAAACTCTACACAATTTGGCTGCCTGCGGTTTTATTGGAGAAAATCGCCATGTTTGAAAGACAGACAAAATGACAGAAAAACACAGCTATACCAGCAGAGCTAAGTCAGCAGAGCTAATAAAGAGTAAGGTTACAGAAAGTACAATATGGTAGAAAACTGCAATTGTGCATTCATTCCCGTAGGACATTTCTGATTTCATTTCCCGCATCATTATTGGAAGCTGTGTCTCAAGAATATTGCACCCTACATCCTATTATGTGGATGTCTATGAGTCATTGTGACATGTCAGTCACATAGATTCCTTCAATACCTCACACCACTGCTTCTGAGACCTCTACTTATACCCAGCATGCACTAGGCTAGAAATCTGAGTAGTATGGTGTTCTTTAAAAGACCTTCCTGGATTTGTCCACATATATGTACCCTTTATTGGTTATGCTGAAAAAAGTGAAGAATAACAAAGAATGATATCCACGATAAAAAAAGGAATTTGTTTATTCAAGGAAAGAATTTCAATGCTTTCAGAAAATCAAATTCAAAATCCATCAAACATTTTAATTTAACATTGGCCAGATAAATGAAAATTATACCATGTAAGTGACCTATCATTGGCTTGGAAACAATCAAAGTAGGAATCATGCTTCACCGAATGAATGAATGAATGAATCATGGAAGCAAACTAACCGATTCCTATCTTTGACCTTTTAAACCATCAATAATGATTTAAACTGATGAACCTACATATGGCAGCCTATGGTTTGAGAATTATTGGCTTGAGACCGGTCAGAGTTTACAGGGCTAACTTTAAAACCATTTTTTTCTCTTCACAAAGGCAATTTTTATACTTTACCATTTTTATACTTTACCATCTGGACATAAAGTTTATATCAAAGATAAAGATATGGCAGCACTGTACATTGTAAAATTTGTGCCAATCTTTATCTTAGCATATTTGACGAGTTTGACATCATCAGTCTGTGTGCACATGGCTGTCTAATTTTGGTGGAAATTTTAATTATAAAAATCTACAAATATTGAAATTCTTGTAATATGTTTCATGAAAAATCCACTATATGAGTGTGTGAACAATTTCTTTTCTCAAAGAAATCATTTTTGTTACATAGAGCTTCCACACAAAATACCATTAAATGCCAGATAAATCCTGCACACTTGTATAATTTCATAGTACAATTTGACACTTTTGTATTATTCAAAATTATATCATTGTATTATTCATATCTAATTTGACACTTAAAATATTTCATAGTACATTCACTATTATTGCAGAAAACTGCCTATGTATCATACCATTTCTCAGGATATTTCTACAACTCTTTAAAACTTTAATAAGAGAATATATTCATGGTTGTTTTTATTATATTGGCTTTCACCATGAGAATATTTTCTAATTGTACATTTTGAAACATTTTAGTAGAGGATGAGATATATGAGAGCTGGGTTGAGCAAAAAACAATCTGATTACTGCACAATTACTAAAGAATTCACACAGCGCAGACTGTGCAATCAAATCACTTTTCTCAGCTCGTCCCAGGACTGTACTGATGGCTTAACCATAGCAAAACGTAAGAATCTGACTGTCTGATAAAGCTTTACAAATCAGCTTTTGTGTGTTTCATTGTTTCATGCTATGCGGTGACAAGGCTGGTTTGCATGACAACGGTCACTATGTTAGCAGGGAACAATAGCGGAGGTCAGACACCTTGTTGGCACTGTCTCTCTGTCCTTGTCACTGATGTTATAATAACCTCTGACCTCCCGACCAATCCAATCTACCTTTATCACGTTCATCACATGTATCCCATGATCCATTTTGTTGTGAAATAAAATAGACATTTCAATCACACATGAATCCAACAACATGCATCAAACAGTTTTATTTCATTTTATTTTTTTTATTATTTGCTTTGATAAAACGGAAATGAAAAAAAAAACAAGCAAGATTTTATGAAATCTTAGATATCACTTCAATTCACTTTCCATGGTTTGCAAGATTGCGTGCAAAAAAAAGAAAAAGTGCACACTCCACCAGTGGCTCAGATTGCCATTTGATGTGAAGTAATCCCAGTGTGACTTCACATCTCTGACAAAATGTTTTGTATGACCACGACCTTTGTGGACCATGATTGCCACACAATAAGATCAAGTCTAATCGTCTCCATTTGTGCAGGACTTTGTTCAGCCATAGCTTATCTGGCATGATGGGAAAGTGATTTCTCATTGGCCCATGGTATTTGTCAGAACTGAGAAGATTTGATGGGTGCTCAGCGTCTTATGACCATGCAATTATATTAGTGGGAATAGCCACGTCCTAATGCACACAGTCTACATTGCTTACTGCCTCACCTCATTCACTATTCTCATCTGCTCGGTATGGGCACCAATCTTAAAACTTGTCAAGGAGTTCCATCTGACAGCTTCTCGCAGCGTACAGTGTGACAGCTTGTTATAGGGTACCATCTGACAGCTTGTTATTGGGAACCATCTGACAGCTTGTTATTGGGAACCATCTGACAGCTTGTTATAGAGTCCCATCAGACACCTTGTTATTCGGAACCATCTGACAGCTTGTTATAGGGTCCCATCAGACAGCTTGTTATTGGGAACCATCTGACAGCTTGTTATTAGAAACCATCTGACGGCTTGTTATAGGGTCCCATCAGACAGCTTGTTATAGAGTCCCATCAGACAGCTTGTTATAGGGTCCCATCAGACAGCTTGTTATAGGGTCCCATCAGACAGCTTGTTATAGGGTCCCATCAGACAGCTTGTTATAGGATCCCATCAAACACCTTGTTATTCGGAACCATCTGACAGCTTGTTATAGGGTCCCATCAGACAGCTTGTTATTGGGAACCATCTGACAGCTTGTTATTAGAAACCATCTGACGGCTTGTTATAGGGTCCCATCAGACAGCTTGTTATAGAGTCCCATCAGAAAGCTTGTTATAGGGTCCCATCAGACAGCTTGTTATAGGGTCCCATCAGACAGCTTGTTTTAGGGTTCCATCAGACAGCTTGTTATAGGGTCCCATCAGACAGCTTGTTATAGGGTCCCATCAGACAACCTGTTATAGGGTCCCATCAGACAGCTTGTTATAGGGTCCCATCAGACAACCTGTTATAAGGTACAATCAGACAGCTCATTATTGGAAACCATCTGACAGCCTGTTATTGAAAACCATCAGACAGCTTGTTATAGGGTCCCATCAGACAGCTTGTTTTAGGGTTCCATCAGACAGCTTGTTATAGGGTCCCATCAGACAGCTTGTTTTAGGGTTCCATCAGACAGCTTGTTATAGGGTCCCATCAGACAGCTCGTTATAGGGCCCCATCAGACAGATTGTTATAGGGTCCCATCTGAAAGCTTGTTATAGGGTTCCATCAGACAGCTTGTTATAGGGTCCCATCAGACAGCTCGTTATAGGGCCCCATCAGACAGATTGTTATAGGGTCCCATCTGAGAGCTTGTTATAGGGTCCCATCAGACAGCTTGTTATAGGGTTCCATCAGACAGCTTGTTATAGGTTCCATCAGACAGCCTGTTATAGGGTCCCATCAGACAGCTTGTTATAGAGTCCCATCAGACAGCGTGTTATAGGGCCCCATCAGACAGATTGTTATAGGGTCCCATCAGACAGCTTGTTATAGGGTCCCATCAGACAGCTTGTTATAGGGTCCCATCAGACAGCCTGCTATAGGGAACCATCAGAAAGCTTGTTATTGGAAACCATCTGACAGCTTGTTATAGGGTTCCATCAGACAGCCTGTTATTGGGTACCATCTGACAGCTTGTTATTGGGAACCATCTGACAGCTTGTTATTGGAAACCACCTGACAGCTTGTTATAGGGTCCCATCAGACAGCTTGTTATAGGTCCCATCTGACAACTTGTTATTGGGAACCATCTGACAGCTTGTTATTGGAAACCATCTGACAGCTTGTTATTGGAAACCACCTGACAGCTTGTTATAGGGTCCCATCAGACAGCTTGTTATAGGTCCCATCTGACAACTTGTTATTGGGAACCATCTGACAGCTTGTTATTGGAAACCATCTGACAGCTTGTTATAGAGTCCCATCAGACAGCTTGTTATAGGGTCCCATCAAACAGCTTGTTATGGGGTCCCACTTGAGAGCTTGTTATTGGCAACCATCTGACAGCCTGTTATAGGGTCCCATCAGACAGCTTGTTATAGGGTCCCATCAGACAGCTTGTTATAGGGTCCCATCTGACAGCCTGTTATAGGGTCCCATCAGACAGCTTGTTATAGGGTCCCATCGGACAGCTTGTTATAGGGTCCCATCAGACAGCCTGTTATAGGGTCCCATCAGACAGCCTGTTATAGGGTCCCATCTGACAGCTTGTTATTGGAAACCATCTGACAGCTTGTTATAGGGTCCCATCAGACAGCTTGTTATAGAGTCCCATCAGACAGCTTGTTATAGGGTCCCATCAAACAGCTTGTTATGGGGTCCCACTTGAGAGCTTGTTATTGGCAACCATCTGACAGCTTGTTATTGGGTTCTATCAGACAGCTTGTTATGGGGTCACATCAGACAGCTTGTTATAGGGTCCCATCAGACAGTTTGTTATAGGATCCCATCTGACAGCTTGTTATTGGCAACCATCTGACAGCTTGTTATTGAGAACCATCTGACAGCTTGTTATTGGGTCCCATCTGACAGCTTGTTATAGGATCCCATCTGATAGCTTGATATTGAAAACCATGTGACGGTTTGTTATTGGAAACCATGTGACGGTTTGTTATTTTAAACCATCCAACAGCTTATTACTGGAAACCATCAGAGAGCTTGTTATTGGAACCCAACCGAGGGCTTGTTATAAATTTGACAGCTCATTATGGACACCAATACTTAAGCTGCATTTCAACCAACTTTTTTAAGGGAATAGAAATATTGATAACACATACAATCTTTACTTGCTTGGCAAGCATATCTGATCTCTCAAAAATAACTTTCTAACAAAACAATCTGACAATAAAATATATCCTAGAAATGAATGAGTGGATTATCAAAAGAAAAGAAAAGAAAATCAATTGTTTCTCCAACATGAAAAGAGACATTTTATATGATGGATTCATCAACCATATGTACTTTCCCAGGATTTCAGATGATGATGTATTGGTGCCATCTGGTGCATTTTCTCAGCTCTAACATGATCAGACAATTACCAATTTTACAGGTTTTTAATGGTGATCAAACCTAATTAAATATACCAAAAGAAGGGATGCAAATTGGTTTTGCTGAGTAAACTTATAGATGTAGATGTAGAAGGGGAAAAGGTTCCCTCAACTTTCAGAATCTGAGGCTGTAACCCTAAAAGTTATTCCTAATTCCATATTTTTCAACAACAAATTCATTAAGGCAAAACTAGTATCTGTCATTTTTTCATGGGAGGCTTTTCATAACAGTTCCGAACATTGTTGCAGTAAAATAATGGGATCACTATACAAGATAAAAACAATATAATCATATATCTGGAAAGGTGAGAATTTTCTACCTTGTTTTATTTCTTTCATTAATCACCAGGGGACACCAATGATGTTGGAGTTTGGAAATGTTGAAACTGAGGGAAACAAGCAAAATTCCTCAAAGAAGATAAATAGAATATCAAGGCCACAAATGATGAGGATTTCAGATTTAATTATGGATTTTAACTTTCGTGAGGTTGGCCATAAGTCACCCTTGATAAAAAAAAATATTGATTTGTATAGTTTGGATGTAAAGAAAACTGACATTTAATCACAATTAAAAGGCAAACTAAAGACATTTATCCCTGTGGCATTTGATACAATATAAACTGGTTTTGGGGAGATGTGAGTGCATTATGATTGTTCTATTCCAGGTGGCAGTACCTCTCCATTCTGAAAGTACAATGACTGGCCACCAGATGGCTTTATTACTATTTCACCAACCAGGTGGCACTGCGGCCTTACCAGTGTCAGAAGAAGTGATAGTAACTATTACATGGTTACTGCAGCAATTAATTCACAACTCTTAGCTTCAAATGAAATTAAACAGTACTGCTTTTGAAACAAGTGATATGCATGTTCTATACACTCTTTTTCATGGTTCATTTTTGAGTTTCATTTTCTTGTACAATAAAAATGCCAAGTCAAGTCAAATACCCATCTATCACTGTCCCTGGTGTAACACTAATTTCATACAACGGACCAAGTACTGAATATTTCTTTAAAGGGTGTATAATTAAGGCATTAATCAAGTAAAGTATAGGTCCTTTAAACACTAATTAAAGGCTAGTTATTGCTTATCATTTTGGCAAAATTTATACAAATCTACCCTGTATCAAATATTACTGACATGGGAAACATCATTGTCAATAATGGTGAGTTACAACTTTCACACTAATGCTTCACTGGGCAACATTAGGAGAGGTTTAATTCAGACCTAACAAATTAGCAGTGAAATTAAAGGTTCTGATAAATGAACTAAACTTTAAGTTTTTCATCACCTTCAAGTAAAATAAACGTCTCGACGGTTTCACAAGCCAAAAAATAAAAAATAAAGGTTATAAAAGCTCCTCAGCAAATTTAAAGGTTTCCCTGTCAGGCTTTATTTACATATGTTCTCTACCTCTGAATTACATCCAGTCAGTAGATTTCCGGGCTCTATCTAACAGCACCATATACCAGGCTCTATCTAACAGCACCATATACTGGGCTCTATCTAACAGCACCATATACATGTACCAGGCTCTATCTAACAGCACCATATACCGGGCTCTATCTAACAGCACCGTACACATGTACCAGGCTCTATCTAACAGCACCATATACCGGGCTCTATCTAACAGCCCCATATTCAGGCAGAAATCATATTTCCAGCCCCCTCATACCCGTTTTTGATTGTCCAGCCTTCAATTGTTTATTTTTATTTACCCTATTCTTGAATACATTTTTCTGAAATTTAATTTTATATCCTAATGCACAGAGGTCACAAACCCCTCATACCTGATACACAGAGGTCATAAGCCCACTCTTACCTGATACACAGAGGTCATAAACCCCTCTGATACACAGAGGTCATAAAACCCTGATACACAGAGGTCATAAACCCCTCTGATACACAGAGGTCATAAACCCCTCTGATACACAGAGGTCATAAACCCCTCATACCTGTTATACAGAGGTCATTAGCAACTCATACCTGATACTGAGGTCATAAACCCCTCATACCTGATACACAGAGGTCATAAGCCCCTCATACCTGATACACAGAGGTCATAAACCCCTCATACATGATACTGAGGTCATAAACCCCTCATACCTGTTACACAGAGGTCATAAGCCCCTCATACCTGATACACAGAGGTCATAAGCAACTCATACCTGATACAGAGATAATAAACCCCTCATACCTGATACACAGAGGTCATAAACCCCTCATACCTGTTACACAGAGGTCATAAGCAACTCATACCTGATACACAGTGGTCATAAACCCCTCTGATGCACAGAGGTCATAAACCCCTCTGATACACAGAAGTCATAAACCCCTCTGATACACAGAGGTCATAAACCCCTCTGATACACAGAGGTCATAAACTCCTCTGATACACAGAGGTCATAAACCCCTCTGATACACAGAGGTCATAAAACCCTCTGATACACAGAGGTCATAAAACCCTCTGATACACAGAGGTCATAAGCCCCTCTGACACAGATACACATAAGCCCCTCAAATCTGGTACTGGGGACTTAAACCCTAAAATTTACAGATGGGTGTACTAGCTGACTCTTTTGTTCCATATTTTTCGGGATAATGAAGATTAGTTTCAGATTATGTTCAGTGAACTACATTAGTTTTTCTCCTTTGATCATGTGCAATTTATCAAGAGCCCTTCCCAAGCCAGCAGGCAAGGATATGCCATGCCTGAAGAAACCCTCAATTGCCACAATCTTCTCTGTATCAAGGCAGAGTTCAATTGGAGTATTCATCGATGCACACCAAATGCATTGACGAGAATATAACAATTATTACATAGAAACCATCTAGCATTGTACTGATATGTAAAAAATATATGCAGTTTTATGATTACATCACTTTCTGGTAATGATAAGACATGACCATCTAAAACTTGAGTGCTTCAAAATTCTCAGTCACCATTTTGAAATTCTATCATTGCTCAGTTACCCGTACCATCACTTTCCTATGAAGTTTTAACAAAGCTGATTGTGGTGGAGAGGTTCATTCTGAGTGGCTATTTTTGGCACAATATTTGTATTAACTGCATATAATGATTTCCTGAATTATACTGTGCCGCAGTTGCTTAGGGTGCAAGCTCCCCTGTGGTAATTTAAAGTTTGTGGGTTTGATTCCAAGACATGCTGACATTGAGTTCATGATACAATATCTCCTCTAAGCTGAGGCCTGTCCTTGAAGGGTTAATCAAGTTGTCCTTGTAAATCTGTGACTGAGTGCGTTCTCATGTCAAGGACCAGCAACATGACAATTCAGTGAACCACCTCTCCATCTGCTATTTGTAGGTCTCGTCATGAAATGAATAATATATTGTTAAAAGTAAAGTAAAACCCCAAAAAAACAAAACTGATTCACTGATATAATTGGGAATATCAACATATATTCTTCCAATTACCGAAACAAAAAAACATAAGCCATTGGCCTAAGAGCTCTGATGATTATTGCTTTTTCATAATGTTTGTGAACATTTTCTGAAAATTGCTTCAAATAATCAGTCAAATCCTGTTCCTTGAGTAAATGATAAATTTGATCAATCAACATGCATGTTACATATGGATTTTGGCCTGGGCTTGTTATCTTGATTCTCATTGGCTAATATTTGTCATGTTACTCTGGCAGCTTTGATAACTCAGTGATAGCTTTAAATCTTTTTAAAAATCAACAAAATGGAAACAAAATCTTGGTTGGAATTGGTCCCATGAAAATACAACTAAGAACTCCGACCAGTAGTTTCAGAGGAGAAGATCAAAATTGACGGACAGAATGACAGAAAATTTCTCCTCCATCACTTCAGAAGCTATGCTTTGTATAGCTATAGCTATATCTATGAAATCCCTAGTTACAAACATGTTTTGAGTTCTAGCTCATGGTGAGTAATAGGAGAAAAAATAATTTTTGTCTATTCAACTTTTCACAATTGTCTGCGTATTTACTTTCTATTTTGTCACATGGGGGAGATGATTTAAGTTATTTTTATATTGATTTTGAGGTTGTTTCTTTCATGTAATGCCATCCAGTTCACTATCATTCAACTACACCTTAGCAGAATCAATTAGCTTCATTTGAAATCACTGCACCACACATTCCAGGTCTTGTTTTATTACATTTAAATTTCCTGCCAGGCATTTTTATTGCTGTTTCTGGCAATAAATATTATCATTATTATTTTCAAAAAATAACTCAATTAAATTACCCTAACAAGAATGTTTGCATGTCCATGATTCTGGATGGGACTGCATGATGAATTACAGCACTCAGGAAATCAACAATTTCTGGATAATTGCACCAATAATAATTATATGAAGCCGAGAGATGTATTACATCAAAAAGACTTTTTTTACTTCTTGTTAGAAATCTTCTGAGCTTATGAAAAAATGTCTGGTAAAAAATAGAATGACAGAAATACTCTTTGTTTCTGATCAAACTTCAGGACACACTGATTTTTATTTACTCGTCCATTGCACAATTCGTTATGATACTAGATACAAAATATTTTGTTGACTTGTTCCTTATAATAGAGTATTTGGTCTAACTAAAAAGAATTCAAAAACAGATCCAGATGAATTACATACATACCTTTTTTTTAAAAAAAATGTCCTCATTCTTTCAATATATCTTATGACATAATTATATAATAATGATGATGTGAGTATGAATGGCACACAAATAAGTCTTAAGAATACTTGTATAAAATGTTAGAATATTGTGTGATAGGTTAGGTTTATTAAACTAGGATTTTAACAAATCTATTTTCTCTTCATTTTCATTATTAACATCATTATTTGATGTTCCCTTTTATTTATTTAACATGTGCTAAAGAATGGAGTGCCTCATTATTTCATTGATTGAATACAAATGAAAATTTCTCTTAATAACTTTTTCTTTAAACTGGAAATATTGACATAATTTGATATTATTTATTATATCAATATAGTAGCTTTGATAAGCAGTAAGTCATGAGCAAATGACCTCAACAAGATTTTCAATCACTACATATTATTTCTAGTCTAAAAATAATCTGTGATACCAAGTTCAGTATTTAATAAACCAAGCAATTTATCATCTTATACCTATTTAATTGTCTCTTAGTCTCTTAGACAAAGCAAATTATCATCTTATACCTATTTAATTGTCTCTTAGACCTCAGAAATATACGATGTATGTTGCTAAGCTACTGTAAAAACCTACTCCCTTCCATTTTGTGTTAGCTTTGTAACATTTACTATAGTCCAAATTTTCATTTGATTAAGCCAAGGAACGAACAATAAATCATGATATAATAACTTAGACTGAACTTCACTCCCCTATAGAAGTGGATTGAGAGACCAATCACTTTTGAATAGCAAGTCCTGCCGATCATCAATATTCATATATGCATAAAACATGATCGCAAGAGACAAACAAAGGTGTGGGCAAAGGTGAGGAGACGTGGGGTGAGACAGCAGACAGGTAAATTATCACAGTTGCTGCTGAGATCACTAAGCACTGGCCTGACTGTCCAGGCTGGCGAGTGGTGTCCACCTTTCTTTGAAGAAGAAGTTTGTCTTAGTGACTGGGGAGCCAGTGAGTGGGGCATGTCTGTCTGTCTGTCTAGATTAGCGCCATTGATATGAACGTTAGATTTGTGAGGTATGTAAAATAATTTCATTATTAACACCAGATGGCACTCTCCTGTTACACACATTAAGGTATGAGATGGTACCCCATAATGAGGTCTGACAAAAATACAATCATGGACTCTATATTGACCTGAAGTATATTGACCCGAAGTGCCTGAAAAGGTCAATAAGGGATGGAAACAGTCACTGTCAAGATATATCTAGTTTAATCCTCACGTCTTTATATCAATGTTATCATTACTATAATATCAACCAGTCATGTATTTCTTTCTTCCAGATTTATTATGAAAGCCGCATACCATGAGCCAAATCCATGGTCATTTACCAATGGACCATCATATAGAAATCCAATTCAAACTGAAATTGCTCATAAACCCCACAAATCCATCTATCTTCCTGCCAAAACCTATTCCCATAAATTGGCTAGAAGATGCTCTTATTGACTTTGTGATATTTGATACCACTATCTTGTCAATGAAACCATTTTCCCACCAAATAAACGGTTTTCTAACTCGTAGATCTTGGCTGTTTATCCTAGTCTTAAATGAGATTTGGACTTTATCA
This sequence comes from Amphiduros pacificus, assembly GCA_949316495.1. Classification (NCBI taxonomy): domain Eukaryota; kingdom Metazoa; phylum Annelida; class Polychaeta; order Phyllodocida; family Hesionidae; genus Amphiduros; species Amphiduros pacificus. Next base: position 13,450,397 of record OX439003.1, on the reverse strand, counting down.
GCTATCTCATCCACTGTGGCTAGCACCAGGATGTGATCGGCCTGAGGTAGTCTCGACAGGCTCCTCCATTCACCTCGTACTTTTAGCTTTTTATATTCTCTTGTAAAGAAAACATCCTTTTGTCATGTAATATATCCATTCAGTGCGGATGTCGCTTAAAGACTCGGGTGTGTGTATTTTCCTTCAGGTTATGTTTATTAATCAGCATCTTTAAGTGGAAATTAGCATAAAAGCTGGAAGTTGTATCCATGCAAGGAATTTAACGGCAAGGAGAAAATTTTCAGCCGAAGTGTGATTCCCTGATGGCGATCATAATGCATGTACCGCTCACAATGGGAGTCGAAGCCTTCGCCACCAAGAGCTGTGAGGATCAGATTACGCGGCAATTAAGATGCCATCGCAGAGAGGAATCAGAACAGCCACAAAAATTACTGAGTCAGAATAAAATGGTTTGGACCGGGGACAAAGCCGATGAAGATGAGAGATAAGCTTAGCTTTTTGATGATAGCGATGTAGAAGCACCTGAGGAGATAGTTTGTGTACTTTGAGGGATTCCGCTGGGAGCAGTGTTAGTTCCCCTGATTGGCTTCCAGCAAGACCCAACTGGCGGCATTAGATCCCAACCTAATAAGCTACCTTGTTAGTCCTTCCTCTCTCCAAATTGTTTTCTCCTATTCAGCATTTATTATGCCACACAGTCAAACTGGCCTGTCTGCTATGATTTATATACAAAAGTACTGAGAGAGAAGAGTGGCGTCGTCCCTTGAGACCGGCAATCTGCCAGATGGGCTAGACGCAGTGTTTTGCGAGAAGCGCTAATAGTTCACAAATCTCACAATTACCAAATGACGTATTGTTGTGAAGTCGCAAATGCGACTCCCGCCGGGCACATCAATATCTGAGGGACAAAAAGAAACTGTGACACCATGATCACCACTAATCCATCGAGACCTGATTTTACAAGGTCGTTACTAGTTGCAGCTTTTTCAGTCTAAGTAATGGATCTTTGTAATGTATCAAGAGAAGAACATGCTTTGGATTATTAATAAATAAGTCTGAAAAAACTATCCTTCAAATTTAATTTCTAACTTTTGAAGGCAGATTTTGATTGTTACAGCATGATTGGAAATTTATTTACCTTAGTTACAACATGACTTAATCTTGAGTTGCGACATGATTTACTTCAGATATTCCTTTTTTGCAACTTGGCTGCTGGATGCCTGTTAAACTTCAAGCATTGTGCCATGGATTATGATTAAATAATCATTATATATAATAATGTGGGTAAAAATTGTGCATAAAGTTCTCTATATTTCAAATATAATCTGATTTAGGGACAGGTGGTCAATTACATATCAATCTTTATTTTGCACACTCACAAATATGAAGAAACATTCTTCAATAGAAGGACTTCGTACTGACATTACCTACAAAAATGATGATATTCTTGGGCTGCAATTCATAGATTGAATGTCATTTTGTGAGAAAAAAGGTCTCTATAGAAAGCCAAGTTTATGAAGGAAGAAGATATGTGGAAGTGTGTTAAGCTTGTAGCACAGTATTAGGCAGTCCATCCAGGAACCCCTTGCAAAAGTTACATGAGAAACAATCCCATCTTAATAGTATCTTATCAGACACTCTGCAAGCCTGCCATGCTAACTAAGGTCAACCTCATCAATATCTCCCCTGCTAATGTGGGGGTTGGAGTCAAGGAAAGGGCTTATATAACCCATCCTTTGTTTCTGCTAAGTGTTGTGGGGGATGGAGTCATGGAACGGGCTTACATAACCCATCCTTTGTCTCTGCTGAGGGTTGTGGGGATGGAGTTATGGAATGGGCTTATATCCCCCATCCTTTGTCTCTGCTAAGTGTTGTGGGGAATGGAGTCATGGAACGGGCTTATATCCCCCATCCTTTGTCTCTGCTAAGTGTTGTGGGGGTGGAGTCATGGAACGGGCTTATATCCCCCATCCTTTGTCTCTGCTAAGTGTTGTGGGGGTGGAGTCATGGAACGGGCTTATATCCCCCATCCTTCACCTCTGCTAAGCATTGTGGGGGATGGAGTCTCTGCTTAGTGATGTGGGAAGATGGAATCATGGAACGGGCATGTATTCCCCATCCTCTGGCCCTGCAAAACTCATCCCTGGCTGATTTGGAGGATGGAGTCAAGGAATCCTATCCTCTGCCAGGCTGGTCATAGCCAATCGAATCTGACCATCATACATCATTTCATACTCAAAAGCACTAAGGCTTAAAAACAGTGGCTTATTCCAATTGCACACCTAAACTAGTTCAAACCAATGACTTTAAAGTTTGTTTTGATTCACCAAAAAGACAAGTTAATTGATAATTTCATAATATATATATATATATATATACCAATTGTTACTAAATAAGTCTCAACCAATTGTTACTAAATTAGATCATTTCTCCAGTGAATTTTTTAACTTGTATGATCTTTATATCTGAATCATTTAATATTCCTGGAATTAATTGCAAATAAACTGAATAATGATAGTGAATTTTTCTTATCATATAGACATTCATGTTGCCTTATTCTGCGGTCTGCAAGTAGCAATGAATCGCCGATAGTGTGTACTTATGTATGTAGCCGTTTCCCCCTCAGGTATGGACAATGCCACCACCGCCACGGGGGCCTTCAACTAATACCACATTATTAACACTTCAAAAAGATGCGAAAAAACATCCCGCAAATCTAATCTCCACTTCTAACTCAATTAATCTCTCTCCAAATATGATACTTTGACACAAATTGGATCAGCAAATTCTCCTTAAAATCTCAATTTCCGCAACTAAATTGTGCTCCATTTTGACGGAGGCAGATGCACGGTCTCCATAATGCCAGCCTTTCTCATTTGTGTTTTACAGATACTCTGCCCAGATGTCCATCTTCAATGATAATCAATATGCTTCCAGCAAAATGATCAGGTAATTACGGCAAATCGCGCTACCTACATGGCAAGCCTGTCATATCCTTTGTGGCTGTCAATGGCCGCCTCCTATGGCGGCTACTATTATGACGAGACCTACTCCAGCCGTTCTCGGCGATATAATGCCGATATGGAGATCCATCTATGAGGAGATTTGCCGACTGTTACGGGCTCCTACAGAATGGAAATCACATATAGACTCATGTCTTTCATGATAAATTAGAGGTAGATGGGCAAAATTGTGTTTTAGGATGTTTGAATCAAGCCAAAATGTCTTGCCAAGTAACTCAATACTCTTGCCCCTCCTGAGACTTTAACTCAATTTGGTATAATTTGATAACTTGCCACTTGGGAACCTACGACTTTGCTCCTCTAAATCGGCTGTTGCTTTGTGGAAGCTTCTCTCAGAATTTGTAGCCAATCATGTTTCACTGCATCATTCTCTGCTGTCCTGCTTTGGTCAAATTATAACAAGTTCGGTATTGAGATGTGTCAGTCGTTTCATCCCCACCAAGATATAGAGGCTGGTCAAATTGGGTCACTTATGCTGACCTTTTAAACCATAATGACATTTAAAGGGAGACTCACTATAACCTTGCTGCAGAACTATTGCCCAAATTTGGTCCAATTTGTTGCTTCATCTCCAGGGAGCCAACATCGAGTTTATAAAACATATCCTCCGGCAACTTGTACACAAATAAGCCACATATCCCACAAAGTCTCCATCCCCTTGAATTTATCATTTGACAGCTGACATCACCCAACCTTGTATATATTTGCGATGTCTACAAACTTAGGCTCAAACCTAAAGTTCTGAGTATTTCTTTTTGCTCTTACCGATGCAGTCTCTTATATATTGGCTTTCACAGAAAGTCTCAGGGTCTCAGTATCATCCCTATAATATGCATTACAAAAAGAACCAGATTTGACCAAAGCTGATTGGACAGGTATATAATAACCTTGTTTCCGATTACATGCTCAGGAAAAATAGGACGGGGAAGATTTATGTATATATATATATATATATCTATTGTAAATGTGTTGTATTGAGAATTGAGATATATGCATGAAATTATTTTAAAATTATGTCTTTTCACCAAGAAAGTTCAAAATATTTTTGAGGTTGCTGGTTTTAAAATCAGAAACAAACTTCTTTTTCTCAGGCCTTATTATATACAACCTATGGTTCCTTTCCATCATACATGCATGTTGGATTGTTATTTATGTTTGAAAGTTTGTGGTACATGAATTGAGGTTCTTTATTTTGTGTTTACAACATCCGCTTGTTGATGAGAGTCGGATTTATTCAGACTGAGCACCTCCATATTCAGATTCTTTCCTGCATTCAAGGTCGTATAAAATATCTATGATGATAAAAAATAGCTTGTCTGAATCAGTTGTTATGAGATCTGACCTTTAGGTTAATATATAAAGGTTTACCCTTAACCCTTAGTTTTGCATGTACATGTACTGTACTTTTTTCAAATACACCAGACACTAGAGTACTTGATCACATCGAGTGGCCAAAAACAAAGACGCTTTTTGGAAATAGTTGCTGAGAGTTATTGAAGCAAGACTTAATGGGAATGGTGGTGAATATGTTGCCTTAATGCAAGGGCGACTGTTGGCTATTGATAACACTGAAATATGCAGATACATTCTCATAGATCACTGTGATAGGTCCTCTCCGTGCACTCACTAAGGCTTCAACACTGCAAGATTAGGAGATCTATATACAACTTTTCTAGGCATCTTAATGATTTAATTGTAAACTGATGTATTAAGTTTACATCATAAATGTCCTTTGAGACATTTTTGTCAACACACAACTTTTTTGAAGTGTCGTCGATAGTTTGAGTTCTGTTATTATTAGAATTTTTTCTAATGATAACGATTCTATTTCCATTGACACAAATCTTCTTTTACAGTGATATTACAAGAAGAAAATCTGTATCTGACTTTTGTCTCTTCGTGAAATTTAAGTGATGAGACAATAAAAAGTAAAATGAGACACTGGGGAGACATTCAAATAAGAGTCCTAAATCAACCAATCACTGTACAGATATGCACAAAATGCTGACAAACCTGACATGTGACTAGATCAGGAATTAACAAATGAGAGTGATTTTTCATTTTTGCATTGACATCATCCAAGAAAAATGATGACTGCAAAGTAGCTAGCATAGTACATCTACGAACACATTAAATACATAAAAATCAAAGACGTGTCCATTGTCCCCTTCGGTACCAATCAGAATGATACATTTATGATTTTAATGTGTCTTTGTCTCTTGTTTCATCCCAAAATATATTCTGGTTTTACCATTCTCGATAATTACGTCGGATTTAAAATATTTGATATTAAGCAATTGAACAGCAGCTATACAGATGTATCAAGTTCTCATGCAAAATGTTACTTCATCATGGAAATTATAGAAATTCTGTCACGTTAGTTCTGTCCTTTATGGAGTATCACCCTGTATGTATCTTCCATATAAAAAATATCACCCTCTCCATATCTCTGTATAAAAAAACACAAATTGAATGTCTGTCAAATTTAGATTCAACAAGTCATGTTGTAATAATGGACTTGAATAATCCTGTCATTTGTGTGTTTAAAAGATGACTGTGGTTTTGTCCTAATGTTCAATAAACATACCAGTTACCTGACGACACATGTTAAAGCAGTGCTCAAAAGGAGTAGCGATAATTACAGAAAAAAACAAGGATTTGTCTGCTAATTACTGCATGCCTTCCCCCCTTAAAACGCAGACAGGCAACATGTAAAATTTGTCACATGTTGCCCAGTTGTGCAGCGGAAAGACAGCATGACTTAAACTTACGCTATTAAGCAGACCTGTAAAAACTCATTAATGTAATGATGCTGCTTAGCTGGGGTGTGGGACAGCACCGCACAATTAATGGCACTTTGTACATACCCAAAAATATCCCCTCAATTCAAATCATATGATGGAATGCACATTTTGCCAGATCTAAATTGCAAAAGTTTGCTGATTAATGTTTGTTTGTTTGTTTGTTTCCATTTGTTTGTTTGTTTGATTTCTTTGTTTTATGTCACTATAACATTATTTCACTATATATCACTATAACATTATTTCAGTCATTTCATGTTGAGACCTACATAAAGTCCTGTCTCACTGAATCGTCATGTGGCCCTTGCTGTTTTATAATAATAACACAATAATCATTTAACAACCTTACGAAATGTGTAGATTTGACTTAGGGAAATAACTGCTTCAAGCTTCTGCATGGATACAGTAGTTGCAAGTAATGCATCAATTATTAAAAGTATTTGCAGGAGTTAATTATAGTGCAGTGTCGAAGAACTAATTACTCTTTCCATCTAAGCTGACACATATAGATTATGCATTCAAACCAGAGGATTATATGCTCATATAATCTGGATATGTATCAGTAAAAGCTTTGTAGATACTCCACTTTGCAGAGTCTGTTTGATACCAGACTTTGAAAGTTTCAATCAAATGTGACGAGTGTGAGTGAGTTTCATATTCTACAACCCCTACTACCCACCATTCTAAATTCTGTCCAATCTCATTAATACATTTTTCCCACCAAATATTTCAAATATTTTCTTCAAACCCTTCTGAATGATTAATATAGTCTTTCCTATACTACCTATTAACATATTAATATGAATAGACATGTACATGTGGAAGCCTGTTTTGGGTTTAAAGGGTTTTAGCACCAATCCTGTTTTCTTGGTTTTGCAACAGTATATATACATATGAACACCATGACGTATTAAAGTCTGGCATCGAGCAACAAGAAAAGTTGCTACAAGACATAGAAGTTGCACAGTCTGTAAAAGATTTTCTCAGCCCATGGCTGCACTTGACGGGTAAACACGGGTAGCATGAACTTTATTTGACCTCAATTGAGGCTCAAAGTAAGGTAGCACTGTTTGACGTCATTTTGGTACTATTCAAAAGACAATACATTTCATGACGTCATAAGCATATTGCCATGCTCTTATGACGTCATTTTACCGTTCAGTGCCTCTATGATGACACTCCACATAAAAATGACACCAAGGAAGGAGTGTGCTTTCATTAGGGGCCTATATATTAAGGTCTTGTTCAAATAGGTTTTAAAGACAATGATGGGGATGCAATTTTCAAAAAGTTTATAGACATGAAAGACAAATACATATATCACCAATATGTGAATTTTAAACATTTTTTTTCAAAATCAGTGCTTAATCCCTTTAAAGGAGGCTAGCACTGAACACGCTCATGTGCAAGATTTCACTGACTGCAAACCTGCGTCCCAGATCAGGAGTCTGGACAGAACAGAGAAAACTCGCAGAGGTCGATATGTGACTCCACCTTGCACGAGCCTTATGACAATAAGCCAGCGTTCCCAAAAAAGGAGGGCATGCAGATTTCTGAAAACATGGCAGAATGCAAAACCAAATGCCGTCCCTGATCCCTGAACCCAATTTGTGAATAAGAAAAAGGAAGAATTCCAGGTGGCCTTCTATGTGTCCTATCATCTATGTGCACAAAGAATGTTGCCTCCCATATAAATGCTGGAGCACTGACTGACGTGATCTGAGGAGGAAGATGAGTCAAGATTTGCCAATTATCGCTCATTCAACTATATGAGAGCTATATGAGAGATTTATAGTCACTCTTATAAAGTGATATAAGACAGAAATCCTAAATGCTGCCTCACTTGCCTCAAAAGTGACAATTATTCAATTTCAAACAAGGTTCTATTCAATTTGGATTTGATTTAAACTTAATTGAAATTGAACAGGAACTGCTATTGTCTTCTGTATTTACTATGCTTAATCAATGTGCAACGTAAATAATAAATAACATAAAAATATCAAAATGATTAAATCTCTATTTCTCATGGTGATGCTCTTGCTAATTTTAGCAGTTATCTCAATGTAAACTGAGTGCTTAGTACCTGAAGCCAATACAAATCTCTTGCTTAATGCCTCATGTGCAGCACTCCACCAATTAATTATCCAAATTATGCATGATAATATAATACTGAAGCCACCAATAGTTGGCAGGGATCCAGTAACAGTAACTGTCATAGACAACTGCGTTCACAATTATCACCATTTGTGGCTTTTTATCATCTGATCACATCGTGTCGAGACGATCTATGTGTCTTAGGCTGAAAGAAAGGGGCTGGTTTCTAATTTCCCTACCTACTACAGTTATAACCAGTAACCCTAAAAGTTTAAAAAAAGATTTTTTTTTCACCAATCAGTTCTCCCGTCAAATTTTTATGAATAGTCATGACTTAAGGCCGATCCTGTGCTCACCTTTTTATCTTTGATGATAGGGACTGATGATAGAGAAGTCCTGTTTTGGAGGATAATTAACACCATGAATAATTTAGTATGAATATAAACATGAACACATATTCTGTTCAATATAGGAAATTTGGAATATTCTCAAGTTTACATATATATTATGTAAAAATCAATAAATTATTACTTTTTAGGTATTTCTGCAATAGGTTATTTTGGCTACCTTGCTATTGTGCACAAAACACCTCATAAAGTAACTTTTGATAAGAACACGATTCCACAATAAAAGTCCAAGCTACTCTTTCATCGGGGTACAGGTGATATAAGGTCAACATCCTGCCACACCAAGTTCAAGGGGAACAATTAATTGATTGGATCAATTGACACTTCAATACAACTCACTATGTGCTTTGGCTTGAAATACATGTACTCACTCACACCATCTAATGCATATCAATAGAAAGTAAACAGGAACAAGTTTTTTCAAGAACGCAGAAAGGCAAAGAATAATGCAGGTTGAAGGGCAGAGTACACTTCACCTAGTGAGGTAAAAAAGACAATTCACAAAGGCATAAAGGGCCATTCACAGACAATTAGAGGACAATACAGAGAGAAAGACAGAAGGGACAACACACAGAAGGGCAGAAAGGACAATACACACTGAAAGGAAGAAAGGACACTACACATAGAAAGGCAGAAAGGACAATACACATAGAAAGGCAGAAAGGACAATACACATAGAAAGGCAGAAAGAAAAATACACACTGAAAGGAAGAAAGGACACTACACATAGAAAGGCAGAAAGGACAATACACACAGAAAGGCAGAAAGGACAATACACATAGAAAGTCAGAGAGGACAATACACAAAGAAAGGCAGTAAGGACAATACACACTGAAAGGCAGAAAGGACAATACACATAGAAAGTCAGAGAGGACAATACACAAAGAAAGGCAGAAAGGACAATACACAAAGAAAGGCAAAAAGGACAATACACACTGAAAGGCGGAAAGGACAATACATGAAGATAGGTATAGGTAGAGAAGACAATACTGGTGGTTAGAAGGGACATCGAAGCAAGGGATGCAATGAATCAGCCAAAGTGTTTTCTTTTTTTTTTGCTGGCCTATGTAATGTTGAATGAGATGCTTGTCATTCAAACAAGATAAATCGATATAAAAGCAATGTCCAATTTGCATGCAGTCATCAGATTCAGATTACGGCAGACACACATTTTCTGCACTAAAATAGAAGTAAATGTCCATATAAACATATACTACATCCATTTCTCAAATTCCAAGGATGTTCTATTGTAAACATAGATCATCTCTACAAAATGTTTCCATGTAAATACATAATATATTTGCACGTATTCTGATTTGTTGTACCCTGTAATTCATTTCACAAAATGAATTTAATACTTTAATCCTTTACTATGATCACAGGAAATAAGTATTGCTTTTTCTTGTAACATCTTGTTTGCTCTTTTCTTCTGAGAAACACAGCTCTGGTTTATCTATTTAGTCAGATACACAGTAGGGTCTTGCCTGGGGCTTTCTTTAGCTTGCTCTCGTAAATCCAACTAAACAATGACCCAAATTCTGAGAAGTATCAGTGGGAGAAATGGAAGATTATAAACCCTGGATTTGATTTGTTTGTATTAACAATCTTATCTGCACTGTTTGTGCCACATCAGGTCAAAGAGAAGCCTCTCTACGTGACTCAATGCCCTACTCTTTCAAAGGATGACTAGGGATCTTTCTTTTTTATTGGCGCATAGACATATCAACAAAAACCACAGTGGTTGAAAACCAATCATGGAGCACTGACTGGAGTCTGAAGTAACTCAAAAGTGGATATTCACTGTTCATGCTGCATAACCAAAGCACTTGTCCAAAGTGGGATTCAAACCAAGGACCTTTTTTTTTCATTGAGGTGTAACTGCTGACTGAAGCTCACCACTGATACCAATACTATCACTTATCAATGAACATCATCCAACCAAAAATGAAAGCCCCATTTTCACAGTCACTGAATAATGTCCATGCCAAAGAAGTTTCTTTGAGTCTTCACTGAGGTGTGATTACTCACTCAAGCATGGATTTTCAACTAGTCCCTATATATGCCTATGAAGACCATTATGATGTGCGATTCCACCAAGTTTCAAGTGAAGGTATTGTATATCAGCCAAAATATATTTGTCAATGATATTTTTAATTTTTAATTTTTTTAAAATTGTGGCAACTTAAAATATTTCCAAAAAGTGTTTTTTTCCCCTCTAAAAAAAAGAATCTCTCTTGGCACTTCAAACTGCATCCTCTTAATTAAAACACAGAGGTCTCTGCTACCTTTATTCTATTAAATATCAAAATCATTCATTTGTTCAATTATTGAAGATAATTGACTTTGCCCTAAGGCTTCATCCACTGAGATTTAAATTGCCATTGCAAATCTGTTTATGATAATAACACTGACACAGAAACACAATGGCAAACGCTGTTTACATTTGTTGGCACTCAACTTACCCACAGTAGGCTGTGTCAACAACACGAGCCTCACAGTATCAGTGATTCAGTTATTCTTCCATCCTAAATGTCTTTCATGTGGTAATCATTTATTTATAATCTTCATGACAATACTGCTATTGGCTCTATTAGGGAGACACATCTTCTGCACTCCGGTTTCCGCAATTATTTCCATCATGATCACGATTAAGATCATGACAATTTCTCCACTGATTTTAATTTAACTTTATTTATTCATATCCTTATTGTACTTTTTTTTATTCAAAAAGACAAAACAATTTCCTCTTCCATGTTCTATTATTCCCGCTAGTGCCTTGGTTGGTCATAGGAGTGTAGGACGTAAGGTGAATAAAATCAGTTTGAACAGTTTTATTTTCACATTGGTCAAATGACCTTGAAAATCAACCTGATAAATAGCCTTTGTCACTGACTAGGTGAGATACCTTTATGACACCAGAAGTGGCTTTTACTCCACATTAAAATCAAATAAAACCTGACAGAATCTATTTTTTCATGGTGACCTTGCTTTTTTCATGAAATGTAACATACACTATTATTACTTTCTAACTTCTGCTACACATTAAATTTGATATAGACGATATAGTTTTTCACATATTGATTAAAAATATTGGATTCATGAGGAGAACATTGATATTCTTATTCTATCATTAATTTGCATCCAGTTATACTGCTCATAAAACCTAAATTAATCACTCTAAATATACTGCTGTCGCTATGAATAGCACCATGCTCTAATGAATATTTAACCTTGTAAACATTCAATTGAGTGGCTGTCATATCATGCCATATCCATCATGTCTGGCATTCATAAATAATTTATTTGTATAATATTGAGGCATGGGGATATTAATAAATTTTATACTTCATCTGTCATTTACATGTTAGTTAAACATACACATGCTTGGTCTGTATTGCAGGCCACAAGCCGTGGCGCAGTTGGTTAGGGCGCCAGCTTATTAGCACCAGTTCCTCTGTGGTGATCCAAAGATCGTGGGTTCGAACCCCGGCCGTGCCGGGATTGAACTCATGATACAATTTCCCACATGAGCTGAGGCCTGTGCCAAAGGGTTAACCCGTTGTCCTTGTAAATCTGTGACCGGGTGGGTTGTCATGTCAAGGACCTGCGACATGACAATTCAGTGAGGCAGCACTATATCTGCTACAAGTAGGTCTCATAACGAAATAACTGAAATAATGTTGAAAGTGATGTAAAACCCCAAACAAACAAACAAACAAATTGGTCTGTATTGCTATATTTAGATTGGGCTTAACAAGAATAGTTTAAATAAATATGTCTTTAAATATATCAGAAAGTGATACATGAATTTACCTGAATTATAAGCCAAAATCACATGAACACATGGAAATTAACACAGGGAAAATATCAAGAAAATAGCATGGGTCACCAACATGCAAAAAACATCTATAGAAAATTGAAATTTTTGGTAAGATATTTCTAGAATTGAGTAATGACCTTTTTGTACCGACTGAAACCAGCTGATTTATTTTTGTCCTGTACAAAACAGTGTTAAATCAGTAATGAGATTGTCGTCGTCTCATTTGTTTGCCGTTGCTCGCATTTATCTGAGCAGAATATTAATAATGCATTGCAGTGGTGTTTACATTTAGCCTGATGGTGTGATTTGACATATATGTTCTATGTCTCACAGCAGATAAGTAGCTGGTCACACAAGCAGACTTACATATCACGTCACAGGGGTATGTACAGGTAGAGATAGGCAAACATCTTGTTCCACCAAGCTGAAGGATCAACTATCCATTGATTGGCCTAACTGGCGATCTTATTTAACTCACAGTGTGATTTGGCTTGATATACATGTGATCAATGATATGGCTTGTTGCATATGAATGAAAAGTAAACAGAAACTGGTTCATCAAAGAAAAAAACCTTGCACCAATCTTAGTACTTGTCATCCATCTTTGATATTTAGTTTTTATGAACCATTTAAAATCTTAAATGCGTGGATCAGACCAGGCATCAGAAAGCCTATCACAAGCCTATGAGAAAACCTGTGACTTCTACCCCTGTCTTTATCTCATATACGGAAAGAATTTTAATGTGGCACTATGGGTATTTTGTATTTTGCACTCACCTCTCTTTTGCCTAGTGGTTCATCTGTCTGTTTCTCATAACTTATCCCGCTAACTTCTGAATGAGTATTAAATCTTGGTAGACGGATTGGGGTGAGACGACTCGGATGAAAATCAGCAGTTTTACAAGCAAACGTGGAAGATATTGCATTGAGACTGGCGGACTTGGAAAGTTTGCCTATTCCCTTAATCCCATCAGGGGTCATAGGCGACAGTCCGTTTTGAATGAGCTGTGTGCGAGATGCAAAAGTTGCGCTGGAGTCCGGGCTTAACACAATGGGAGTATTGGAGTTACTCGTTACTATCTGTCCACATGTTGAGCAGCGAACCATGCAACATGGTTCAATGGGTATGGGAGCGTAAGTGGGAGACGCAGCTTTGTCCTCCGACAGACAGGTCTGCTCTATCAAACAATCCTTCCTCTTGTCTTCGTCGGAAGGACTTAACATTTCCATATGTACCTCCTCCACGCAGGGAGTGGAAGGCTTAGAGCTACTACAATTCCTTTTGTTCATTTTAGACTCGCAGTAATTGCCATTCACTTCATAAAATTTGCCCGGGGCATCTTTTTGCAGTGCTGCGTTCTGTCGTAGAATGTCTTTTTTCTTTGGTGGGAGTGGAAGCCTGTTGGGTCGGACGATGTGACGAAGGTCCTTGGACAACTCGTTGGTATGTATCACATTGATGCTGCTATCAGATGCTGCGGAGGTAATGAAGCTCGACTCCACAATTGTAGGGCTTCCCCTGCCCGTACTCCTCTCACAAAAGTCTTTATTTGTAGAATCCTCAAAGTTCTGACTGACGCTGATGCTCAATTTATGAGCGTTCGTTAACTCAATATTAGGCCATGAGGACCGACCGACATTACGGCGATCATAAGAATTCCAGCGATCTTCTAGTGATGCATTATGGGTGGGAGTGGAGGTGAGGCTGGCTTCTGTGCCCTCGTCACTGGTCCCAGCATCCAAACATATGTTGTCCACACTCCCATCTAGACTGAGACTCAGTAGAGATGTACATGCGGAGAGCGGCCCCTCAAAGCCGTGCTCCCGCAAGAAGTTAGATGACTCTCCCGCAAAGTCCATTCTTATGTTAGTCACACCTGCCAGCGACAAATACTCTAAATTGACACCATCCGATTTCCGCTGATGCCCGAGGCACTTTAAAAGCCTGCCTTTGGTCTTGGAATGGCCCTTTCTCTTGGTAAACTCCCTGTCATTCTGGGCCAATCTGTTTTGTGTAAGTGCATAGAAGTTTGGCTGTGTTGTGGGGAGTGGTTTGAACCGAGGGAGAACGACAATGGCGTCAGAGGAAGCGGCGGTTATGTTTGATGTCTCGTTAAGTAGCTCTTGACTACATCTCTCTTTAGGCTCATCTCTGTGTGTCCCCGCATTGTGGCAGCATTCAACTGCCTCTGAAGTCAGCCCTGATGCTTGTTGAGGGAATTCTACGGTATCTATGCTAGTATTCAATAAGCGCTCACGGTCGCATGGCACTTGGCCAGTTGTTATGTCTGCCACTGTTTCCTGTTCAATGTCTACTCCTGACTGTAATGCTGCCACATCTGATTTGATGTCGGTCTCCTCTTCTTCAATACGCGGTTCCACTCCATTAATTTTAGCACCTGTCAAAGTGAGGTCCTCCCTGCTGGTATTAATAACACAAGGCGGCAAGTTTGCCCCAAATGGGCTGCTCTTTGCATTAGGGAACTTTGTGTCATCTTGGCAGACAGTGTTAGGCCCCGCCACCCGCGGGTAATATCTGGCTATTACATGTGTGCTATTTACAATATCCCGAGGGCAGTCATTATGCCCCTGTCCTTCTGTGCCTAGTTCCGATGCTCCATTCGTCTTTTCTACCCTGACTTCCTGCGTACACTTCGTCGGCCCCTCATTAGTCGTGGTGCTAGCCAATTTGCTACTTTCTGCAATTGTCAAAGTGCGCTCATTTGCTTCACCTTGGTAGGGGAGTGTGCTGCTGACTTTATTAGCCTGATCTGCACCATTTACAGTTGTCTGCACATGACCATCTTTATTCGCAAAACACTGCAGTACATGGCAGCTCTCACTTTGGGAGGCTGCCTCACTGCAGGATGTGAAAGTATTCACCACGTTCTGCAGCACACCGTGCCCTGTCAACATAGATATCTCGGTCTCGCTTCCACTGTCCTGAACTGCAGCCATCCTCTATTGAATCGCCTCGCACCTCGTCTGAAACAAATGAAACGAAATGTGACATTTATTAGAACGTCCATTGCACAGTGTCAGTCCCCTGAAAGAGAACCCCTCCCCAGAAATTTACACCTTTATACTGAAGTCTCCTGACTATATTGTAGGAGTTCCCAGAATCCTTTAGTAACTACTAACCATGCTAGACTTCATTATTTTGTGCTTTTGTGTTTAGACAATAGTGCCAGACCTCCCCACAGCTGCCCTGAGTGTCCCTCTCAATGCAGTTCAATTTGAAGCTTGCATGCTAATATATACTTGATTAAATCCAGTTATTCTGAATAATTAGGTTCAAACTTGCAAAGACCAGAAACTGCATACTACTTTCCTTGTGACCAGTATTTTGTTGAAGTACTCTAAGCTTTTATGTCTTGTTTTCCATCTGAACATGATTGGCCGCCAATATTTCACATTTTCCTTGTAACTGGCATCCTGGATGAGGAATTTCATTTTTTGTTGAACTGTGAGTTATGATACACTAATTCAAGCCTCAAGCCCTCGTGACTAAGTGATGTCTTTCAGTATACCACAATGGATATTGATGCCACAAGCATTATATATATTCAACAGTACAGTTACTCTCCTTTGCTTTGGGATCATTATAATGACATTCTCTCCAAATATGAGGTTACTTTGGTTTTATTGTATTAAATTTACCACGTTTCCTTTGTAGACGATGCATGGCTTATCGGTCATATAGTCATACCTAAATGACATCATTCCACATGAAGTGACATATGAAATGATGTCATGCTATATGAAATTAATCATATTGGTCTGTGTAAGGAGACAGGTCTTGGTCTTAATGATGTTATAATACTAAAAGTGACTATTGCCATGATGACAAAGTTAATATTCACATGGCTGAATAATCAATTTGAATGTATATTAGTATCATAAGCACTAGGACAGTAATCCAAGAAGGGCCTCCTTGTAAAGCTGAGGACAGGACGTTTTATTCCTTTTTACATTTGTTTACTAAGTCCAGATATGAATCTTACCTGAATATGAATAACAATCTAACACCAAAATATTAATAGCTGACTGACAACATGAATTATTTGATGATTTACATCTTACCATCCTAGGTTTGATTAAAATCTTGTGATCTGCAATATTGGATTTGGTGGACATCTTTAAACATTATACTCTGCATTACATCTAAAGTAATGCCAGTCATTGAGGACATGTGATCAGATGGCTGACTGAGACACTAGACAATTAGTACAAACCTGACTCTGTATGAATACTCATTTATTCTTTAACCAATAAGTGCATAGCCCGATTTTTATGAATAGTCATAACTTGCTGCCAATACTGAACACACGTTTCTACCATTGATGGCAGGGAGTGATGGCAATGATGGAAGACGTAGTGAGAAGACTGAATGACTAGCAATACTACCAATGTAATGCAGAATACTATCAGCTGCCAAGTTAGCAATCTTTATTTATAATGTCTTAACTTGGGTGGCTAGGCCATGTGTCTGCATTTACTGCAGGTGCACCTGGTTCTGTTCAATTAGCAAAACTGACCAACAGCTATAAGCTGCCTGGTTTGACATCTAACATATAACATTAATAAACATATTTTTTTGTTCTTAAGACTTCAACTTTTTTCTTATTTGTAGTCTATTTTTGACTGAATCTTTAGGCAACAAGTTATAAACTTCAAGTGAGTTGATCTAAATGAGACCAACTTTGAGCATTCATATCAAATAATAAAAACTAGTTTCATGCAGCTAAAAATGTAAATATAGCATTTCCTGTTACCCAGTGCTGCCATCTGTGGATGTTAACTCTGTAAACACTATTACTAACTTTTATTGACTCTTTCATTAAATCTTTTATTGAATATTTTATTGAATCTTTTCTGTTGACTAAATTAATATTGCGTGTTATTACAATATTTGTGCCAATGTTTATTGCAGAATTATATCTGCCAGATGTACAATGTATGCATATTCTCTGCAGTAATATTCATCTCCACCTCTAATAATTATTGGCTTAATTTTGGGCAGAGTTTGGCACGTGTAGCGTGGCCGAGAGGGGGAGGGTCTCCATTAATGCTCTCTTGCCTATTAGCATTTAGCATGTGTGTGTAAAACCCGCTTAATATCATGTCACATCTTAACAGCGCAGACTGGAGTGGATTTGGCAGAGGACCCTCAGGTGCAAAGTCCCTATATGAACATCTTCATTAGCATTGTCGGGGAAGGCCAATCATATCAAATATAACCGTCGCCATAAGAAAAAAAAATACATATATGTTATACTGCTATTATGTTTCGACCAATATTTCATATTTTAGACTTTCAGAAAAAAAAATGATTGAATATCCTTGAAGCTATTTCAAACAATGGATGCAATTCTGAAAAAAAATCTCTGAAGAAATAAATGTTCACTGGAATTAATATTCCTGGCAATAATGTTCTGTGTGGGATATACTCTGATTCTTTCCAAATAACTTGTCAATAATAAGTATATTAATGCCTATTTCGAATAAATGTTCAAATTGCAATTGAGTTTTCATAATGTGTAAATCTGGCAGTGGTTCAGTTGTCTATCCCTGGTTGAATGTCAGTCAGTTGCAATCAGCTTTGGGGCCTACACTGATGAATTCCTAAGCACAGAATTAATTGGCTGGCATTACTCTCAAAGCCATACAACTTTTGATGTCTCCTCAACGCAAAATTTATATGATTTCTGATTAATTCTCAACTTCATAATTCTAACTGCATTCATTCGGAGAAAACATTTCGCCACTCGCCGAAGGTAATGTTAAACAGAAATTGTCACTTGCTGTAAACATGTTGTAAGCCCAGGAAAATGAAATGGCGTGTAATCCGGTGGATAGAAACGTAACCAGAGCCTCTGTGGGGACCTACAAAGTGGTGATAATATAAACTGGCAATTGCCTCTGCTGTCCATGGGATGAAGTCTGATAGCAGCAAAGCGCCGGTGTTAATCACTGGCTTACAATGCTGAGGAGGAATGCCTGGCAGGGTCCCCCCTGTGACACATCCACTGACCAGAATCATCTGCCAGGCAAACAAGGCTCCTAGGCAGACTGCAGCCTCAATAACAAGGCTCCTAGGCAGACAGCAGCCTCTATAACAAGGCTCCTAGGCAGACTGCAGCCTCAATAACAAGGCTCCTAGGCAGACTGCAGCCTCAATAACAAGGCTCCTAGACAGACTGCAGCCTCGATAACAAGGCTCCTAGGCAGACTGCAGCCTCGATAACAAGGCTCCTAGGCAGGCAGACTGCAGCCTCAATAACAAGGCTCCTAGGCAGACTGCAGCCTCGATAACAAGGCTCCTAGGCAGACTGCAGCCTCAATAACAAGGCCCCTAGGCAGACTGCGGCCTTGATAACGAGGCTCCTAGGCAGACTGCGGCCTCGATAACAAGGCTCCTAGGCAGACTGCGGCCTCGATAACAAGGCTCCTAGGCAGACAGCAGCCTCGATAACAAGGCTCCTAGGCAGACTGCGGCTCGATAACAAGGCTCCTAGGCAGACTGCAGCCTCAATAACAAGGCTCCTAGGCAGACTGCAGCCTCGATAACAAGGCTCCTAGGCAGACAGCAGCCTCGATAACAAGGCTCCTAGGCAGACTGCAACCTCGATAACTAGGCTCCCTGGCAGACTGCAGCCTCAATAACAAGGCTCCTAGGCAGACTGCAGCCTCAATAACTAGGCTGCCATTAAGATAGAAACTTCATCATTTTCAAGTCAGTCTTAACAAGACTGCCGTTAAGATAGAAGCTTCATTATCTCCAAGCCATTCTCACAAGGCTCCCATTAAGATAGAAGCTTCATTATCTCCAAGCCATTCTCACAAGGCTCCCATTAAGATAGAAACTTCATCATCTTCAAGTCAGTCTAACAAGGCTCCCATTAAGATAGAAGCTTCATCATCTCCAAACCATTCTAACAAGGCTCCCATTAAGATAGAAACTTCATCATCTTCAAGACAGTCTAACAAGGCTCGCATTAAGATAGAAACTTCATCATTTTCAAGTCTGTCTAACAAGGCTCCCATTAAGATAGAAACTACATCATCTTCAAGTCAGTCTAACAAGGCTCCCATTAAGATAGAAACTTCATCATCTTCAAGACAGTCTAACAAGGCTCCCATTAAGATAGAAACTTCATCATCTTCAAGTCAGTCTAACAAGGCTCCCATTAAGACAGAAACTTCATCATCTCCAAGCCATTCTCACAAGGCTCCCATTAAGATAGAAACTTCATTATCTCCAAGCCATTCTAACAAGGCTCCCATTAAGATAGAAACTTCATCATCTTCAAGTCAGTCTAACAAGGCTCCCATTAAGATAGAAACTTCATCATCTTTAAGACAGTCTAACAAGGCTCCCATTAAGATAGAAACTTCATCATCTTCAAGTCAGTCTAACAAGGCTTTTTTTTTCCATTAAGATAGAAGCTTCATCATCTTCAAGTCTGTCTAACAAGGTTCCCATTAAGATAGAAGCTTCATCATCTCCAAGCCATTCTAACAAGGCCCCCATTAAGATAGAAACTTCATCATCTTCAAGTCTGTCTAACAAGGCTCCCATTAAGATAGAAACTTCATCATCTTCAAGACAGTCTAACAAGGCTCGCATTAAGATAGAAACTTCATCATCTTCAAGTCAAGTTTCATAAACTGACAGTCTAACAAAATTTCAATGCATCATCTGACAAACAAGTTGTTTGAGATAATAATCTGAATGTTTGGTAAATAAAATATCTACCGGTATCCCGCTACGCAAATCATATATTTATTTTCTGGACAAGCTCGTCTGTTTAATTCCAACACCCTACCTAAGTCTACTGACCTTTCACTGACTGGGCTCAGCCGATTAATTTGCGATTAGGGAACTGCAACAAAAAGGTGTTTTGGTCCCACACTACCTAAAACTCATTGGAAGGAAATTAATTCTGCGCAATTCAATTTAACACTAAAATGTGCTCAGCGAGAATCTGTTTCTCTGATGCTTGGCAATATAAAATCTAAATCGGTACATTATATAAACCAAATGGTGATTACCTTTAAATAAACAAGTTTGAATTAAATCACATAAAAAATCTTCATTTCATTATAATGTATATTAGATAACATCCAGCCCAAGTCATTCCCAAACATACAACACCAAATTGCATTTAGCTGTGACAGTTGGTACAAAGTGGTAGTTGTGAGTCGGGATGCAGCGCAGTGCAAATTGGGGCCCAGGTTGTTAGTAGCGCCTCATTGAAAGCCTGCGACTCTGTCAATGTGGAGGCCAGGCACGTCTCACCTGATGTGGCAGACTCATTGAAATCAGGAAATACACTGTCAAGCTGTCTGTCTGCAGGTGCTGACTTTTGTCATTGACAACTCTATTCATGCATGGCCCTTTCGTGGAAAGTGAAAAGCCAACAAAAAAAAGTTTCTAAATCAACTGAGACAAAACATAAATGCAGATTTTACACAGGAGTACTAATGGTTTTGTATGTTATGTATATATGAGAATTACCATGTGTGTTTACATTTGTAGTCAATAATATAATATTAATAAGTTACATGTATATATATATATTTAGGTTAAGCTTTACATTGTGGCTTGCGTCAGTAATTTCCTCCACTGGTAGCAATCTATAATAACTGCCTGTTGTTGGTTTGTAGTCATGCAACTCTCTGTTTACAGACAGACCTAATTTGACCAATGTCAAACCCCACTGTCTGCTCCTGAATAAATGTCATGTTTAACCCTGTCACAGAACATTTATGAGACCATCATTTCAAATCATCTTGTATTTGGTTGGCAAGAATAACCCATGTCTGCACATGGCATATTAGTTATATCCTGCTATCAGCATGCCTTTCTTGACATTCTTTATGTTTAAAAGATGTTGACATGCAATTTCCACTTAACAAAAGTGCATGGTTACATGTCATATCTTAAAAATAAGTTAAAAATATATATTTTTCAAAAACATATTCTTTTTTGGTTCAACAGAAAATTTCCAAATGGTTATCCATTTAAGCTATTGACCCAATTATATAAAATTTATCAAAATGAACTTCTTTTAAAAAAAAATAAACCAGACAGCCATGCGTGGCAAAATCTTGTTTGATGTGTCCTGTGAAATATCTATTACTGTTTAAATATGGCATTTTGCTGTGAAGATCCTGACTTTGGCCTGAGTTCATCTGAGGGTCACCAAGACAAACAATCTCTCAAATAATTTACAAGTTCAAATCTGTCCCAAAGTGGAAACAAAGCAAAACCTCACACCGAAGCCAAATATCATGTAATAAAGAGCAATGCAATACTTAAATCTCTTGTGACATTGAAAAAAGCTCAAGGTCATCCAACAATACCCCAGTAACATTTGTGCCAATTTCAGTTAAGATGCCCAGCCGATGGGTTTTTTTTTACAAAATTGGCTGATAAGCCAGGGTGCCGTGAGGGTACTGGCAGATCATCAGCTACAATTGGGCAGATTTAAGATGTTGTACAGGTCATCGTGAACACAAAAGTTGCCAGTGTTCCCCGACGTCTTATCACCAAATATAAACTTAAAGTCTGTAAAGTACATGGCAGGCTCCCGTGAATGTCCAGCAGGCATATCTTAAAGATTATCTTGCACGGCCCCGTGCCGTGCCCACAGCTACGGCATATCTAAGATTGGCAGATAAACTCCCCGGCACCCAGGAACCTGTGATGCCAGCCGATTTTTACTTCCCGGTTAGTGCCCGGCGCAAATGTGGCAAATGTGGAAAATGTGACTGAGGCATAAGTTCCCCACAAGATGCAAATATGCAAAGTTTGTGCTCACAGTGTTCACAGCTACGGCATATCTCAGATTGTGGCAGATAAACTCCCAGGTGCCCGGGAACCTGTGATGCCAGCCGATTTTTACTTTTCGGTTGGTGCCTGGCACAAATGTGGCAAATGTGGAAAATGTGACTGAGGCATAAGTTGATGCAAAGTTTATATGAATATTGATGTTGTTGTATTTCATCAGACAAGAAAGCATTCAAAAGCACAGTTAATTGCTATGCAGGTCATAACCTTGAACTTTTGCCAAAGTTATATAGGTCATTTAAATGAATTATTTTTTATGTGTTTTACAATACACAACACAACAGATCATGTCAAGTTGCAGTAATTTTCATATGTAAATAAAAAGCATCCACATATTTTGTATTTTGTGACCTATTTGGCCTTTAAGTTCACTTTTTGCTAAACATTGGGTACTTAGACTTTAAAAATAGCTCAATGCAGGAAGTATAGTCTCTTGCTTCCACAATGATATTTTCCTCATTACTCTGAGAGCAGTCTAAAACCCTACAATAAGCTTTTTCAAATTCTCAATAATTATGAATGCACTCCCCGATCCAGTTAAATGTTAAATACTGAACTAATGGTTAATTCAGATTTGATCAATTTTCCACATAAGGCAATGCGTAACTGGTACTTAAGACACCAAATTATTTTAATCAATATTATGAAAAGAATGATACAATCATTAATCACTTCATACACAACATCTGTTGCGATGATTCGTTGATCTTGGGCTCATTTTAATGAAAAAGGTGAAATATTAACTCCAAGGGTGACAAAACAGAGCCTATATTCCTTTAATTTTGCCTAAAACTTTAAGATATTTTATCCTGAAATGGCATGAACATTCTTTATATTATTGGTGACCTGTTAAAGTAGCATTTCTGGAACATAATTTATAAGAATGAAAACATTCCCTGATGTTAAACACATTCATCTTTAAGATTTAGATCATTGCTAATGTCTCACAATTTATACACAAAACATGCTGTACATGTACAATGGCATCAAAAGCATTTTTTTCTCAGGAAATTCAAGTCACAAAACGTCACGATCAAGGTTGCTATCAAATGTTTCACTCTCCGAATGAAGCCTCGTGGGAAAAAAAAACATGTTCACTACTTTTGCAGGTCACCAACCCGAAAACCAGATTCATCCTGTATGGACCTTTCTCCACCGATGACACACCTCTGTCACAATCAATCTAACTGGTGCATTTATGTCACAACCCTTCCTATTGGTGCACCCATCCTCCAATCAATAGCTGTATTTCTCTCATTCTTCTGCTTCCATATACAACTAGTGAAGAAATGTCATTTTGCATTGAAAATATATCTTATTTCATCTTCAGCTTGGGCGCACAAGGTCACAAAAAAGGAGATCTTAGAGAGATCTTTTTTTTAATTTTCTTCGGCTCTTTATTGCAATCTAGATTTGATGCATCTTCCAATTAGGACACTCCCCCATCATGAGATGACTAATATTTACACATGCCATCAAGCTCTGCCCTTTAACTGTGATATTTTAAGCAAACCAGAGAATAAACGGTCATCTACGCGACTCTTAACATGATAAAGAGTCCCCGTAGTGTGTGCTAAACTGCTGTGAGAGACCTGCCCAATTTTCTCAACATACCAACGCTAGTCCCTATGGGCTTTACGTCCTCAGACAACCAATTTAGGCTTCATCGATGGGACCCGTCCAATCCCCGCAGTCCCCCTGTCTGGCCCCGATACGGTACACCACACAAACTCTGCGCCAATATTTCTGCATTTATTGAGATTCCAGGGGGATCGTCGAATGATGTTGAACCCGTGGCTTATTGATGTTGTGAAATGGATACACCCCTCCACCTTATTTGGCAATGCCCTGCAGGAATTGACACTACCTTTGAGGCATTGGCAAATTGGGCAAAAAAAACTCACATGTGTCATATAAACTGTTTTAAATGATGCCCCCCAAATGGCCCTCTGGTGGATTATGACAGATTTATTTCCTTTATCTCATCTGGCATCTTTTCATCGGGTGAGATGGATTGAACAATTAACTAACCATTGCTGGTAAATTGGACAAATTGATTATGTCTATAAAGCAAGGCATGTAATCCTGCAGTAAAGATTGCAAACTATAGAGTACGAGTGATTTCTTATCCTGCTGTGATCTTTGTGCCAGCCACTAAACTAACAAGTACTATTGCTTTTGAACACTGACTGCCATTGCATTATTATGACAGATCCCCCACCTGAGTCATACAGCATCAAATGGAACAAAACTCCACAGAATTTGTCTTTGTGTTAACTACTTCAAAAGAAACAAAATAAATCCTTGCCAGAGGTGGGCTTTTAATGAGCGAAACAGCAACTATTGCTGCAGTGAGATGTTCCCATGATGCCCCATTCCGTATGAATTAAACTCTCCAATAAATGAGATCATTTTGTGTGTGTTGCTGCCCTGATGCCTGAGTCCTGGGGGAGACAGCAGTCACTCACTCTCCCCCACTTCACCACTGTGAGTTCTTACAGCAGATATATGCAGATGAATCATTGTGGGAGATATCTCACAAGAGAGACATTTAGTGCCTCTTTGTCAAGATAATGCCCCAATGAAAGTCCTTGTCACCAGTTAACTGATAGCATGGGTGTTCATATTCTCACTAATAATTATCACAAAAAAAGACAATAAAAATTTCTGATATTTGACATATCTGTCTTTTTCATAAATGTTATTGTTGATCTTATACACATCTGTCATGATGTATGCATATAGAGGCATGCAATATGTTCAGAACTAAATAACATTCATCATTACAATTTCCCATTTGCAATTTAGGTGGTTCCATACAAGCATAACAGTGGGTACCCATCTGAGAACTGTGTGATTAATAGCAACAATACTATGTGATATCAACATTGTGAGAAGCCCACTGTTCAGTTGGACTTAAAAATAATCTAGTTTCTAATTTCCTTACCTACCCTAGTTCAATTCAATGTGCAGTGAGGATTTTTTTGCTATTTTGAGGTGAAAAGATAGTTTCAGAAATAATTTCATGCATAATTATCCACCTGAATTCTCATTATATATTTGATCACATGATACAAAAAAATATATTTTTTCAAAATATTTTTTCAGGACATATTATCAGAAATAAATGTATTTCTTTCTGGGCCTTAGGATGCTTAGCAACTGAAATTTTACTTCAAAAGGTCTAACTTGCAAAGATCTCTTTTCAAAGGACATGCCCTTTATATGCATTTTCATTATATTTTACATCATATTTTATTTCATAGATTTGATTTTAGATTGGTCAAATTGGTCACCTTAACAAATTAACCATGATATCTGGGACATCATGATAATGTAAAATGATAGCAAACAATGCCCAATGAGAATAGTATAATTTTGAAAAAATATTCCTATGTGCCTAAGAATATTACCACAACTATATTATAAGTCAGGTGTGCTTGCAAGCAAACTGTTGCTATGCAGGTGCTGACCTTGTCCTAGTTGTTCTGTCCTGGTAGTTAAGCCACATGAACATCGCGAAAAACTCTTTGAAAATTAGGTTTATCTGACCTTGAAAATAGCTCATGTACATACAAATATCAAACTCATCTTAGCCCTTCAAATAGCTGTTAATATATGCCAAATTGAATAAATATTGCTGCTTTAGATAGGTGCGGTGGCATTTTTGCCGATTTTGGAAATTGACTCCTGTCAAAAAGAAAATAGCTGAAGGACATCTTATATAAAGATCTAGCCCTTTATCTCAGACTCTTGAGATCCTTCCACCAGAACCAACTTGAGAGATCTGTCTCCCTAAACACTGCACTCACATGTTCTTGCCTCATCATCCGAAGATCATTTATGCAAAGCTATACTCATATAGTGCTGTATTTTTATATAAGTTGCTTTTTTGTACTGTTTACTCGAGCAGGAACTTTTCAAAAACTCCAATACAAAGGATCAAGATATTCATATTTGTACAGGGTTTCATACATATAAGTGTTGCAGTTGGAAAAATATGTCACTTTAATGTTACCCCTTCATTTTTCTGTTGGTATATCATGGCCCCTTTTGATTTTCCTGCGTGAATGCAGTTTTCAGTTTTCAGTCTATTCTTTATTGATATCCCTGAGAACTTTACTCATATTTTCTGGGCAGTAAACGAGCGAGCTCTGTGGACTGGACATGGCTGGCTTTCCATGATGGGGGACATGTGTGTGGATGCTGATACGGAACCATTCTGAAAGGTTACCCGTCACGCGACCTTGGTATTGAACTCGGCGACCTTTACATCATGGCTGGATATTTGGGAGGAGCTCACTTCACACCATAGCACATTAAGCGATTTCTAATCTTACCCTTTCTATTGTTGAGAGAAAATTTATGATAGAAAATGTATGCAATCTCAAATAATATGCTGTTTCATTATTTAAAATATGTGTTAATCATTCTTCATCACTTAATTTGTGATAATCTAATTTTCCATCTTAATTTGTGTCACTCACTTTGCAATGTTTTCCACTGAAGTGGCTTTCTGATTTAAAACAAGCAAACATAACATTTATTAAGCATACACATTAAGTAACTGGTGATATGATGTTGACCTTCAAATTGGCCAAATCAGAATTTCTCTACTTTATAATGATTCTAAGACTCCTAGTATTCTGAGTTGTGACTCCACCCTCTAATGTTCTGGCATGAAGTCTAATATCTGACTGTTTGGCAAGAAGTCTCAAATGATGAATTGTCCAGGCACGAGTCTCTTTTCATTAAGACTTTGATTTTGCTCTGGTTTGAACCTCAGTTCATTCTGACATGATTCTCTTTATTGAGCTTCCAGGATAACATTGCTTATTAATGACATTAATGTTTCATATTGATAAAACATTGATGTATCAGGGCTTTAATATAATATGGGAAGGTATGGGCATTAACATAACAGAACTGTTAGTCTGGGCAATAGCATAACGGAAGTGTCAGTCTGGTCAATAACATAACAGAAGTGTCAGTCTGGTCAATAACATAACATAAGTGTTAGTCTGGGCATTGATGTAACATGACTGGTGGTCTGGACATTGATGTAACATGAGGTGTGGTCTGGGCATTGATGTAACATGAGGTGTGGTCTGGGCATTGATGTAACATGAGTGGTGGTCTGGGCATTGATGTAACATGAGGTGTGGTCTGGGCATTGATGTAACATGAGTGATGGTCTGGGCATTGATGTAACATGAGGTGTGGTCTGGGCATTGATGTAACATGAGGTGTGGTCTGGGCATTGATGTAACATGAGTGGTGGTCTGGGCATTGATGTAACATGAGTGGTGGTCTAGACATTGATGTAACATGAGGTGTGGTCTGGGCATTGATGTAACATGACTGGTGGTCTGGGCATTGATATAACATGTGTGGTGGTCTGGGCATTGATGTAACATGAGCGGTGGTCTGGGCATTGATGTAACATGAGTGGTGGTCTGGCCATTGATGTAACATGAGCGGTGGTCTGGCCATTGATGTAACATGAGTGGTGGTCTGGCCATTGATGTAACATGAGTGGTGGTCTGGCATTGATGTAACATGAGTGATGGTCTGGGCATTGATGTAACATGAGGTGTGGTCTGGGCATTGATGTAACATGAGTGGTGGTCTGGGCATTGATGTAACATGAGTGGTGGTCTGGGCATTGATGTAACATGAGGTGTGGTCTGGGCATTGATGTAACATGAGTGGTGGTCTGGGCCTTGATGTAACATGAGTGGTGGTCTAGACATTGATGTAACATGAGTGGTGGTCTGGGCCTTGATGTAACATGAGTGGTGGTCTAGACATTGATGTAACATGAGGTGTGGTCTGGGCATTGATGTAACATGAGTGGTGGTCTGGGCATTGATGTAACACGAGTGGTGGTCTGGGCCTTGATGTAACATGAGTGGTGGTCTAGACATTGATGTAACATGAGTGGTGGTCTGGGCCTTGATGTAACATGAGTGGTGGTCTAGACATTGATGTAACATGAGGTGTGGTCTGGGCATTGATGTAACATGAGTGGTGGTCTAGGCATTGATTTAACATGACTGGTGGTCTGTGTAATGTTTGAAGTGTGAACAAGGTCTGGTATCACCAGAATGTCTTGCATGAATATCCTGACTATCCATCCATGACAGTTTGTTGACTGACCAATACATGATATGATAAAGAAGAGGCAAACTGACCTGTGTGAGGTTCAGTGTGAGTACAGAAGAGTCAGCTCTGCATCATCATCATCATCATCATCATCATCATCATCATCATCATCATCATCATCATCATCGTCATCATCATCAGCTCTGCATCACCATCAGCTCTGCATCGTCATCAGCTATGAATCATCATCATCATCATCATCATCATCATCATCATCATCATCAGCTTTGAATCATCATTGAATCATCATCATCATCAGCTCTGCAACATCATCATTCGCTATGAATCATCACCATCATCAACTCGGCATCATCATCACCATCATCATCAGCTCTGCATCATCATCATCATTAGCTCTGCATCACCGCCCTGCACCATTAGCTTCCACATCCCACCAAATTCTGCAAGACAAACAAATCAATAAATTAGGTGATTCAATAACTGTGAAGATAATTAGTTGGGAAAAGTAACAATTCCAAATGTAAATACTCTTTGTCCCATAATTAAAGGCTTTCTGCACATTACTTAATCCTGACAATGTGAGGTAAGAAGTATGTGAAAATATTATACTTCTATTAATGCCTAGTAAAAAGGTTTAATGTAATGTGGCAACCAAGCATTAGTCTGTCACACAAACTGATGATATTTCACATCAAGTTTGGTAATTCTGAGGCCAAAAAAAGAAAAAGAAAAAGAATCTAAGTGAACTATAAAATTGAGCTTTGATGCTTATAAATATTTAACTTTGTTGTAATAATGCTGTATTTTAAACACTTATGATATTCAGTCAAAAGACGCAACCTTAACAAGGCACAGACTTGGGAACAGTGCTACACAACTGTGTCAATATGAGGAACTACTGCCCAGGCACCAAGCAGACACCAGAGAACTAACACTAGGTGGGGACACTGCATGAACCGAAAGTGAAAGCCAATTCTGGAACTCTTTCCGGAATGCTTAGTTTGTTGATGCAAAAGTGATGAAAATGGCCAGAATCTGGAGGTATATTGCAGATTCATATCATTCATTATCAATCAATGTCAGTACTACTGTGATTTTGTTATGCAAAGTTCTGTTAAAATCTGCACAATGAGTGTTTCCATTCTAGAGGTAACACTGAGGAAACGGCAATGTTAAATCTAAGGTAATGTCTTAATCAGACTGTCACTATTGCTCCGGAAGTGCCATGGTCAAATGATTGGGTGAAATCCAATGATGTTGTGCCATGAAAATGCAGTGGACATGGGAGAGGAAATACATGTAGCTACTTCTGGATCAACAGTTTCCTCAACTATAAATATCAGGGTTTGGCATCAACATCGGTAACTCTCTCCAAGATGTAAATCATTATTAAAACATGTCAAACTCGATGGTAGGTATGTTTTACTAACTTTGTAATTTGTCATCAGTTGTTTGGATGACATATCCTGTATATATGCAGCATATTACAATGTCACCCAGTTAAGGCTTCTTCAAATTACATGGCCCCGTCTCAGGAGAAAATAGGCGACTGCTGTACACTCAAATAGGTGACATGGGACATTAATGTTTCCTCATTTTTGGCAACATGTCTGACATCGTAATTAATATACTCTGCTTGGCAGAGTCTGGTTTATAACACAATCATATATTTGAGCACTTTATTATAAGCACTTTGAAATCATTTTGACCTTGTGGACTGAACATCAGATGTAATGCATTTGCAGAGGTAACAATGGAATATGACTTGAAACATTAGCACAGTCCATTTTTGCATTGAAATATGATTTCAAAAAAATATTGATGGCCATAAGTGAAGTTAATTAGATATAATAAGACCTGTGGGACAAAACAAAACAGTAATATAACTTGGAAATATTGTGTATCACCAGGCATATCCATAAATTATCTTGGATCATTTCAATGTCACTCTAACTAACATTACCCAGCATAGTGAAGTAGGACTGTACATCTGCTTCTGTTTTGGTCAATTATCGCTGTGTGAGTGATTCCCATATTCCATACCCACTCCTGCCCACCTTTCTAGCAGTCAACTGGCAACGAATTCAAATGTTAGTCCAGTGATAACATGGCCAAATTTGGGGATAGACTATTAATCTTTCAGGGGTGGAGGACAAGGAAATCCTGATTTCTCCTCTTGGGCAATATCTCAATATCTATATTTTCCAACAAAGAATTTTACTAATATTTTCTTGACTTGCCCTAAATAATTAATGGTCCACCCTTAATGACTAGACATTTGAAATAGGCATGCACATATATGATGGTGGAAGCTGGGTTGATTTTAGAGACAGTGGGAGATGTGCACATGTCAAGCGCAGGGCTTTATGTTAATTATGCTAATGAACTATGGACCTAATCTATGGACCTAATGGTGAGGTAGAGTCATATACTACCTGTGCTGCAAAATGCAGTTCTTTGCATAGAGTTGTTCTGCATATATTAGCATGTAATTACCATACAATTGGCCAATTGGTTGGTGCATGTTCATGCTCATTCACAACAACACAACTGTACACATGCTCATGCCCATTTCATATGTTCAAAAATGACTTAGAATGGATCATTCATAATTTGGGAGTGGGGTATATTTGAAAAATCTGGTTGAAAAAGTATACTGCTGATATCAATTTGTTCATGGTTTTAATATCATTTTCAACATTATTTCAGTCATTTCATGGTGAGGCCTGACATATTAGCTTTGCCCAAGAAAAGGTCAAGACTTTTGTTCCTCCTCCTCTCTTGAGGAATAATGGTCCATCCCCTGCTGACTATTTTTGTCTGACTATTTTGGTATACATGTCACTACACAAATCTCACTCCTTGTTGTACTCACCTTCTTACAATAACAATGGCACCAATTGGCCATATTACCCCATGTGACAAAATATTTGACTCATTGTCAATTGACTATAAAAAAAGCTTGTACTGGGCATGGCCTCTAAGCACTCACTCAAAGAGTTGAATGTGACATTTTCTTGCAGAGCCAGGAATAAAACCTGGATCTGCTATGAAGACTATTGTGGACCAGGAGTCTGTATATACCAGGACAAAATCTGCAGAACCAAGTTAGTCCAGAATCTGGAAAGCAATTCCACTAATACATAAGATACCTATACCTATTATTTGCAAATTCAACAATTGGCTTGTAGGCTATGAGTCCCCTGCCATAGACATTTATTCAACTGATGAACAATTAAACCAATAACAACCCAGGAGAAAAGAAGAATACATTCTGCTTTGTGGCCAGGATTTCCACTGTTTTCTTCAAAGCCAACATCAATTTCTGCCACAAATAAAGGGAATGGTATAATCACAGAGAGTGACATTATGGGGGACTGAAGCAAAAGAAAAGTAATACCAAGGTCAAGGATTATTAAACTCATCCAAAACTTTTATCAGAAAATTCTACCACGACAATTAAGAAACTATCCAGAGGCCAAAGACCTTATCATTTTGTGTTATCAAATGACCACATCCACCCAATGGAATAGATCACTATAGTTGTAAGGATCTCTACAGTTTCAAAGAAAATTGAAAGTTTGTTTTCTCTACTTTGTCTGAACTAATCAGATTCTGTGGATTAATCTGAAAATGGACTCGTATTGGCAGGAACAAAGCAGCAAAATCATATGTCTTGAATTACAATATAGATATCATAATTGTAAAGAATGGTCTCTGCAGAAGTAGACTTGTCCAAAGTTTCATAATGTTTTTAAGGAAATTAATCTTGAATCACAATGTTATATACTTCTTACACAATTATAAACGTAATAGATATACAAATGTCATTTTAATAATTTTACCTCAAACAATACACTTTGAAAAACAATAAACTGGATCTTAAATTTTAAATTGAAATGTTGGCTGAATTAGTCTGCAAAATTTTTTGGTTTCGGCAAACTATATAAAGCCGATGGTTTCAGAGTTGTGCTGTTTGTTGTAATGTTTGTGAATATTTCCTGGAAATGCCTGCAAATTCCTTCATAAGGAATGATCATTTTTAATTATCGACCCTGACATGGTCAGCTCAAGATATATTTCATATTTATAGTTCTGTTTAAAAATACAAGAAAAGATGTGAATATACTGCAGACAATGGGACATATATTTTCCAGTCTTCCCATGTGCCTTCCATACATTTCCCATGTAAAAAATGGTCTTTTATATATTGGTTTATTTTTAAAGTAAACAAAATAGCTGCATCTAGCCAATCAAAACTGACGTGGCCATAATGAGGTTTTCAAACCTTCACAATGAAGAGGGTGAGTACACAAACTATTCATTAAATTGAGCATCTTCAAATTTAAGATAAATAATTATGTAGCAAGTGCAAGCCCTACAAGCAATTTTATATTGGAAAATGTCCATGATTTGGATGAAAAAAAAAACCCACACACGCACACACTCCACTTTTCCACAAGTTTTCCACAAGTATTCAGCATGTTTGTGCACTGCTCACAGAGTGCCATACATGAACCTGTTCATCTGGATAATAATACTCTGACTGTCATACACATGATTGGTTTGCTGTGATTGGTTTGCTGACCAATCACAACAGCCAAAACAATGGTAGGGTTGAAGAGTGATTTTTTTCAACCAATCAGAGACCAGATAACAAATGATTACAAGCAATTTCTATAATTACAATGGTAGGAGATGGCAAATAAGATCTGTCTGCATTCTAACCTTGCAAAACTTCAGTGATATGTTCAAATTATAATTTCATTTTTGACTACAAAACACAATGAATATTGATTAAGTATAATATATATTCCATTTAATGCCTGGCAAACTCCAACCCATCATCTCCTTGCAACCAACTCTGCTTACAACGATCTGCACTGAGCCATTTAAAACAATCACCTTGGCAGTTAGGCATCATCCCCTATGTCTATTGTGGCACTTGGTTATATACATGTATATGAACTGCTAATATTACAGGAGACATGTGAATAGAAAGTCAGAGCTTAAACAATGGGGTAGCATTAGCCAAGATGTGTGCATTCTCAAATACCCAAGAAGCTGTTAAAAGAGGCAGGGTCAGATCTGACTTTCCCCTCCAGCGAGAAGGAAAATATCCGTAATTTGGGCATATGCCCTCTTCCAATGTATATTACCTAATTATTTTTACCATTAAATCACACAAAGGTGAGATAATTTGATCTGCGCTTGAAATTAATCAGCATTCAATATATTTCTGTTAAACTTTATTATTTCAGAAATCTCATTTCCTGAGTGAAGATGGAATTCAAGCATTCTCTAGTGGTTTGGCTCAGTTCCAAGTTGATTAAATTATTCTGTGATTCCTCTGTAAACAAACACTCCAAGGTTGACTGCCAGGAATTAAATTTGACAGTAAAATGTGTTCAATGAGATCTGAGCAGCAAGTTTTCAATTATTGGTAATGCATTGCCTCCTACACCATTCAAATCTCATAGAAAGTGAAATGCTTATAAACATAACATTTTTAAAAAATAGTCCCAACTTCTAAAGTCTTATGCAAACTATTCAAATGCAAAAGGATGCAGAATGTCGAAAAGAAAATATTTTTTTTAAGCAACCTAAATTGATATCCACTATGAAGATAAATGTGCTTTTTTTGTGTAAAAAATGCTTATATTTAAAATAATAGTAAACATTTTATACAATAACCCTGATAAGATTTTCAATAAGCTGCATCCATGTTTACGTTTCTTAATGCTATCTTTATTTGATGTCATTTTTTTACATTTACAAGATTTTTGGAGATTAAGTCACATAACCTTAAAATATAGGTCAAGGTCACCAAAAAGGGTACCTTTCAGACACCTTTCAGTGACAAAATGCACCATGATATAAGTTTGATAATGCTATCATTTATGCATTGCATTTACAAACTTTTTAGGTCACATAACATCAAAATCTAGGTCAAGGTCACTGATGAGCACACCAGTTCAAGATATTTATATACTGCATCCATTATTTGTTCTTAAGTTATTGCTTTCAAAAGCTAAAACAACAAAATGCCCAGATACCAAGTGACTTTGACAATAGCCTTTTCAACAAAATGTACGGTGGGGTGTAAAATTTTTGTTCAATATTTTGGCATTTCCATAAAATACTATGGTTTGAGGTTTTTATATAGGATCTATAAGGAAGTTGCAAACACATCCCTTCTTTGTATTAGTAATGGTTGAATTAACACATGGAAAAACATGTAAAACCAGGGGAATGTAGAACACAACAAAAAATAAACAGATATTAAAATATAAAGATATTAATGATTGGCTTTGGAAGAAGATCCTAGAGTGTTTATGGAATGTTTAAAAGATTTCTTTATCATAACAGGATAAAAAATTAAATAAAAAGAAACAAAATGCACCAACCATTTCAAAAAATCTTTCATCCGATATAACCAGAGATAAAATACATATTACACTTGGCCTTATTTGTGTGGCACACATGATGGCCTAATTTGCTTGAGATATTAATGTTGGCAGAGGAGAGCTGACATGAAATATAGTACAAGTATGAATAAAGTGATAATCTACTGCGGCAGGGAGTGGTCATAAACTCAGTGTGAACAACCTTCTGAGTCACCGGAGTGAGTGTTTGTTACACCTCCCTGAAAATGCTTTGCAACAGCTGCTACAGGGTGATCAACAAATCACACCAGCAAGATACGAAAATGGTACTTGCCGTATAAAATTTAATTTAATTAAACCCTATGTTTCCTGCCCATTATATGAGCAGATGAGTATTGCATGAACATCCATACACTTCATTTAGACCTTAATTAAATCTCCATCCACTACTAACTCAGCACTCGCTATATTCAGTATTATTCACACCTGACCAATGGAGCGATATCAAGAAGGCGTAAGCCTGGGTTTACAGTGCGATGTCTGCACCACCCGGTGTTCCTCGTGGGGTAACCCAGCCTCACCTCTCCTCATATTTCATTAGACCAACTACACCCTTGCAGATGGCTACAATTTCAGCACTTGTTTGACATGGACTAATTTTCCAATAACGGGTTGCCACCCGCCTAGTGATCACTGTATTATCAGCCCAAACATAGCTTCATGCTGAACTAATCCGCCCGCAAACTGGTTCAAATCAGTCTAATCACAGCCCATACTTTCCACAACACCACTGACTTATTGCGGTGACAAGCAACAGGAAACCACTTATGATTAGGCACATCCTCAGATACAAAATTTACCTTCAAGATGATGCTGTGCCTGTCCTGAAGGTTTTGTGTGTCTGATTGCAGATAGACATGAATTATCTCCAAATCCCTAAAAATTAAATGCTGATTCAGTCTAATCTTGGATTAAACTCATTTCATGGTTCTAATTCATGATCAATCACAACATGCAATATCAAATTTTTGAAATTCAAATGATTTTGTTTGTTTGTTTTTTTTGGGGTTTTACATCACTTTAACATTATTTCAGTCATTTCGTGATGAGACCTACTTCAAATGATGCTCACTGATAACATTAGTATTTTATATATAAACTGGACTATGTTAAATAGCTTCCTGGCTGCCCGCCTTGTTATCCGCAGCAGGAGGTGATAAGCTCATTTCGTGATCTTGTTGCTGGACCAGTTTGTTGGCGTCATTTGTGTGGCTGAGCAGTGGTTAGTTTGTTTGAGACCTTTGGGCCCAGTGCAATGGTCCGGGTAATCAATGTTCCTCACCAAGAATCAATCCCCAAAACACTTGTGAATTAACCCTGCTCAGAATGATGATTGCAACTAAATTTGCACCTAAATTGACGTGAATTGAAAAAGGCAGACTGTAATGGTGCCGGAAGGAGAAATAAATGATCCTAGGCAACAACATGGTGTGTCATTTGTACTCAAACACTTGCCGAGTCATGAGTTGAATATTGAAGCATTGTAAATGGATGTTCCCAAGTTGCCATCAACTTGATAGCACAAAATGAGATCATTTGGTAAGACCCAGAAGGCAGTCAGACAACACCAGGCCGAACCGAATGCCAACCATAGCTCATTATTTACTGAAAATATCTCACCGTAGCTCATTGTTCACTAAAAATACCTTACTGCAGCTCACTGTTTACTAAAAATACCTCACCTTAGCTCACTGTTTACTAAAAATACCTCACCTTAGCTCACTGTTCACTAAAAATACCTCACCATAGCTCACTGTTCACTAAAAATACCCAACCATAGCTCACTGTTTACTAAAAATACCTAACCATAGCTCACTGTTTACTAAAAATACCTAACCATAGCTCACTGTTTACTAAAAATACCTCACCATAATAGCTCACTGTTTACTAAGAATACCTCACCATAATAGCTCACTGTTTACTAAGAATACCTCACCATAACAGCTCACTGTTTACTAAAAATGCCTCACCGTAGCTCATTGTTTACTAGAAAATACCTTGTGAGAATTGTTACTAGAGAATGTAGCAAACTGCTTGTCTCAAATAAAGCCCAGCAGACTTCAAACAATCATCATGATGTTAAAATGAGTTTTGTTTTCAACATTAGTGATGCTGGAATATGGCTGGACTTGGGCTTTGGAGCCATCATTTCTGCCACAGCAAAGGTTTATGAAAATATAGTTCAAATATGACTTAGATCATTCCATCTGAACACCATAAAAAGTTCAGGTACATAATAATATGGATATAAATATGAATATATGCCTGGCATAAATTATGGTGGGCATACATTGTGCCAACTCAGATACCATAAGAAATGGTCAAATCAAAGTGTCTTGGTATAAATAGCAAACTGTGCTGCAATAAAAGATGGCTAAATGCTGTGTCATACAAAATGGTTCATTTTCATATCATTTTAATGTTCAAGATCAATATCCCTGGAAAAGTTTAACTATCACATTAAACAGCAAAGTATTTCCATTTAAAACATACAACCATGGCAACACAGAAAATGTCCAGGTTTTATGTTGTGCTATATTGTTAATATTAATTTTATAATAAAATTTGATAAAACGATAAACTTCAAATCAGCCACTCTTATTAAATCCCTATTATATAGCTTATTTCTAATCTGGTATTCATCAATAAAACTATCACCAATCCTTCTATCTTCAAATTAAATCTGCAAATCCATACAATGGTA
This sequence comes from Amphiduros pacificus, assembly GCA_949316495.1. NCBI lineage: Eukaryota > Metazoa > Annelida > Polychaeta > Phyllodocida > Hesionidae > Amphiduros > Amphiduros pacificus. The sequence continues at coordinate 13,413,120 of OX439003.1, read as the reverse complement.
GTTGCTATCTGGCTGCGCATCTTGAGACCTAATCACATAAATGGTAAATGTGGGGGTCCGTGTGTTATAGAGGTAGTAAGAAGCTTGTTATCAATCCGGTCCTTTGTGTCTGTCAATCCCGGTCAGTGTCACTCAGACAATAGTTAGTGTCTACGTGACACAGCAGACTGAAGCCTTGGAGAAAGGAGGACGCGAGTGGAGGTTTCTGAAATCTGCTATTTTATATGTGAATGTGTCTCTCATACTGCCAAGCTTCCACTATTATCTCTACCGATGACAGCTCTATAACTCAGCTCAGATGGTGAGAACCAGACAGACAGTATCTGTAGACCACAAATAACACATCTGCCACACAAAATAAAAGCTTTAAAAGAAGTGATGGAAATCTAAAATCTGCACTGGTGTCATATAATGTGTTTGTTTAAAACAAATGATGACAATTGGTGACTACATTATATAATTGTAGCGAATAGCATTCAACTGGTGCCAATATCATACAGTTAATGCAAATATCACACAGCTGGTGCCAATATCATACAGCTGGTGCCAATATCATACAGCTGGTGCTGATATCATACAGCTGGTCTCAATATCATACAGCTGGTGCCAATATCATACAGCTGGTGCCGATATGACACAGCTAATATTAATATCATTCAGTTGGTGCCAATGTCATATAGCTGGTGCCAATGTCATATAGCTGGTGCCAATATCATATAGCTGGTGCCAATATCATATAGCTGGTGCCAATATCATATAACTGGTGCTAATATCATACAGCTGATGCCAATATCATACAGCTGGTGCCAATATCATACAGCTGGTTCTAATATCATATAGCTGGTGCCAATATCATATAGCTGGTGCCAATATTATACAGCTGATACTAATATCACACAGCTGGTCCCAATATCATATAGCTGGTGCCAATATCATATAGCTGGTGCCAATATCATACAGCTGGTGCCAATATCATACAGCTGGTGCCAATATCATACAGCTGGTGCCAATATCATACAGCTGATGCTAATATCATATAACTGGTGCTAATATCATATAGCTGGTTCTAATATCATATAGCTGGTGCCAATATCATACAGCTGATGCTAATATCATATAACTGGTGCTAATATCATATAGCTGGTTCTAATATCATATAGCTGGTGCCAATATCATACAGCTGGTGCCAATATCATATAGCTGGTGCTAATATCATATAACTGGTGCCAATATCATACAGCTGGTGCTAATATCATACAGCTGGTGCCAATATCATACAGCTGGTGCTAATATCATATAACTGGTGCTAATATCATACAGCTGGTGCCAATATCATACGGCTGGTGCTAATATCATATAGCTGGTGCCAATATCATATAGCTGGTGCCGATATCATACGGCTGGTGCCAATATCATATAGCTGGTGCTAATATCATATAACTGGTGCTAATATCATATAGCTGGTGCCAATATCATACAGCTGGTGCTAATATCATACAGCTGGTGCCAATATCATACAGCTGGTGCTAATATCATATAACTGGTGCTAATATCATACAGCTGGTGCCAATATCATACGGCTGGTGCTAATATCATATAGCTGGTGCTAATATCATACAGCTGGTGCCAATATCATATAGCTGGTGCCCAATATCATACAGCTGGTGCTAATATCATACAGCTGGTGCTAATATCATATAGCTGGTGCTGATATCAATGTCAGAAGGGCTATTATCATATCAGGAACCTGGCAGCCATTAGACATTGTCTAGACGAGAAGACTGCTGTAACACTTACCCATGCTTTTGTTACATCTACTCTGGATTACGGTAATGGCCTGCTGGCTGGTCTTCCTAAAACTGACATTAGGAAGCTGCAATACCTCCAAAACTCTGCAGCACGTGTTGTAGGAAAAATTAGGAAATTTGATCACATTTCAGGAAAACTACAGGAATTGCACTGGCTCCCTGTACATGCGAGAATAGACTTTAAAATCCTTCTCCTAACCTGGAAGGCCCTAAATGGTAAGGCTCCGCTTTACTTACGTGATCTACTCCAAATCAAAGATGGGGAACGCTGTCTAAGATCCAACGATGGCACCCATCTACAAGTACCTAAGACCAGGCTAAGGACAGTGGGTGAAAGGGCCTTTTCATCTGCCGGCCCTAGACTTTGGAATTCCTTGCCTACTGAAATTAGGACAAGTACTTCAGTCTCCTCATTCAAGAATAGACTGAAAACTCATCTCTTCAGGACACATGTCTTGAACACAGCGCTATGAACAGACCTTGTCTGGTATCAGCGCTATACAAATTTTATTATTATTATTATTATCATATAGCCGGTGCCAATATCATTCAGCTGGTGCCAATATCATATAACTGGTGCTAATATCATATAGCTGGTGCTAATATCATATAGCTGGTGCCAATATCATACAGCTGGTGCCAATGTCATACAGCTGGTTCTAATATCATACAGCTGGCGCCAATATCATAAAGCTGGTGCCAATATCATATAGCTGGCGCCAATATCATACAGCTGGTGCCAATATCACACAGCTAATGTTAATATCATTCAGCTAATGTTAATATCATACAGCTGGCGCCAATATCATATAGCTGGTGCCAATATCACACAGCTAATGTTAATATCATATAGCTGGTGCCAATATCATACAGCTGGTGCCAATATCATACAGCTGGTGCCAATATCACACAGCTGGTGCCAATATCATACAGCTGGTGCCAATATCATATAGCTGGTCTCAATATCATACAGCTGGTGCCAATATCATATAGCTGGTGCCAATATCATACAGCTGGTGCCAATATCATACAGCTGGCGCCAATATCATACAGCTGGTGCCAATATCATTCAGCTGGTGCCAATGTCATACAGCTGGTGCCAATATCATACAGCTGGTGCTAATATCATTCAGCTGGTGCCAATATCATACAGCTGATGCTAATATCATATAGCTGGTGCTAATATCATACAGCTGGTGCTAATATCATATAGCTGGTGCTAATGTCATATAGCTGATGCTAATATCATATAGCTGGTGCTAATATCATATAGCTAATGCTAATGTCATACATTTGTTGAAAATATTATAAAAATGCTGTGCAAAGCTTAAAAACCCTTAACGTTCCATGTGACACTAAATCAAAATCCCTCCTGGTACAAAATAGGACATCACTATGACATCTATACCTCCACATTTTCAGGCCATAAAGCATTTATTTACATTGTGGATAGACAGATGGACAGATTCCATGGAATAAAAATACTCTCCTGCAATGTTCTCCTGAGGGGTTAAAATGGTGCTAATATCATCCATTAGTAAAGATGACATAATCATAAAATTATATGATTATATATCACCCTGATTAATGCCCAGGAAATGCTGACAATTTAGTTTCCTGTGGTTTGTGATGACATCTCGATATCAACCTGAGATCTTTCCCTGGGTCAGGCAGGTGCACTTTCATCAATTTCTGACCTTCATATGTCTGTCGGTGCCATTGTCAATTGATTGTTTTCAATTGTCATTTTATTTTACAAATTCAATAACATAATCCCATATACTTATTCGATATATATTATATATATCTCATAACATTTATTAATTGGGATGGAGGGAGGGGGAAGAGCTTGTTTTCAATTTAAGCTTTCTTATTTTTATATAAATTTCTTAATCATCAAAGCCTCACATATCTGCCATTTGCAATTATTGGCTGACTGAGTTCTTTGACCAATAATGGCTTTCTTGGGACTGGTAATAGAGCAGAATGACTCTACCTTGACCTTGTTTTTATCTTTTTATTGATTGATGCAAGTTGCTGCCATAAAGCTCTGCATGATGCCAGCCAATCTCTTTGAGATGTCTGTCATTGTTGATGTTTGTCTTTGTTCAGGGGTAATCCTCTTAAGATCCGAGTATCTTGTCTGAGACTATCAGACCTGTGGCAAGATTAAGATTCAGGTCAATATTGAGAATTTTGTTTGACATAAGAAAATTTCTTTGAAAATTCTTCTCGGTACATTTTTTTTATTAAACCATACACACATTTTAAAAAATGCATAAAAATCACTTTTAATTTTTTTAAAATACAAAGTATTTGTATACTTTTGAGACTTTTGGTGCTTAATTGTGATGTATGGTTGATATTAAAATTCTGAGAAGGGCAAATAAATCCAGACACACATCTGTGAAACTTATACTCATCAGTGGAAAAAAGTTTTATCAAGATGCATCTAATTCATCAAGATGCATATCCTATCAAGGAAGATAACAATCCATCAAATCAAGTGGCTGAATAATGTCCATGTCAATAGTTTTTATAAGGTGCTACTCAATCTATCATGCAGAAATACTTCTTCATAAAGGACCGCGGTAAAAAGTACATCTTGAATAATAGCACACGTGGCGTGTTAAACATCATCAGTTTGTATGTTACTAACACGCTTCTCATAATCTTGTATTCACATCCTGAAACCTTTCAATTTTCTAATATTCAGTGCTTGTCTGAATTACGAAGATTCACTTAGCACATGTACAAAAATAAATTTGTAACAAAATGTGCCAAAACGCACTTGTGCCAAATTACCATAAAAACACATATGGGTGAAAATGTGCCAAAAATGCACTTACACCAAAATGTACTTCTGGGTCAATATCAATGTTGTTATGAATCTTTGTTATTTTTAATTAGTTATACAGTGTTCACTGCACATTATGGTTTCTTCTCAGAAATCCTAGCTCCATCCGTTATCATCACAAAATAAGGTCATGTCTATGTTTACTGAAGTTTTCAGTGTTTTATTAATGTCTAATCGAAGCGTGACTTATATCTGGGAAACCATCGCTACTCATTAAGCTGTATCATTAAGCAAAAATTTTAGCCAGGTCTAGCATAACCTTTAAAAAGGTCAATGTCAATATTTTATTTAAATTGACCACTGGAGCATTGCTTTTTAAACATGGACCCATAGAGACCATTATGATTAACCTTTCCACTGAGTTTCAAGACTGGATGTTCAAAATAAGCCAACATAAAAAACATTTCAAGGTTTTTATTTCTCCAACTGTTGACAACTTAATATCACTATAAGAAAAAAATTCTACCGAACAGCAAAGATAAATATGTGTATACAGCAATACAAATCAATGTGAAATATAATATATCTTTTCTTATCTTATCGTCTTTTATACGGAGGGACGCAGCTGTGCGGGAAAAGAGTAATCATATATAAAACCAGAAGACCACAGCGATAGAGAACACAGATAAATGAGTTCAAGTTCTTGACATGTAAGATTCAAAATCATTTCTTGTTTGCTCACTTCATCCACCCAAGTTCCTATATTGTGTTCTGATAGAAACATTAAGACGTAAACACTTGTATAGTCGTCTTATCTATCTAAAATGTTCACAAGTCACTGAAAATGTTCACAAGTCACTGAAAAGGTTCACAAGTCATTGAAGATGGAGAATTAATCATTCAGGCGATAGAGACAAATATTTGTAAGATCCACTTTGGTAGGAAAGAAAGAAATTCAATACAAGCAAATTGGGACTTTTTCTCCCCTCCCTTGAATATCTAAAGGTCTGTCCCTTGGTTACATTTGTCTTCCTATTTTAGTCATTGTGGCCATTTTTCTCACTCCTCATCAATTGGCACTGAGAGCCGCGTACATGCATTTCTTGCTTTCCACACGTCCTCACCATAACAATGAGACCAATTGCTCATGTTAGGACATGTGATTTACTTCTTAACTTAACTGCCTATTGGCTGATTAAATAAAAGTGGGCAAGATTGGCTGTGGAATTTGGAACACTAACACAATGAGTTATGATGAAAACTTGCACAACCCTGTATTAAACAAGGCTCTTACCAGAATATGTATTCCCTGAATAAACTAAACATTTATACTGTCAGCAACCCATCCCATTTGCTAATGCTTGTATATATATATCCCTTGGCTGCTGTCACCATGGTGCAATCCATCCCAGTTATCAGAATATACCCACTGGGTAAACTTTTGCAATGTCTCCTTATGATAATCCAGGTATTTATATACACCCCTGAGTAAACTTTACATTCTGTCAGAAATACTGCAATTCATCCCATGCATTAGTACACACACCCCTGAGTAAACTTTGCATTCTGCTGTCCTTCTGCTGCCAAAAACACACTTTTCATCTCTGTTTTGTCAGACAGTCGCATGCCAAATGCAGTTTCATGTCATTTTTGACTCGAGCATGAAAGTGGTTTGATTACATTTCTTCTTACCAACTCAAAAAAAAAAAATTGTCTTCCATTTCTTTTAAGCCTTTATATTAAATAACCTTCTTTTAAAATCTTATGCTGAGACTTGCAGATTTTCATGTTAGTTTGCAAGTTTGAATCATCTGTTTTTGGCATTGTGGGGATAATCTAATGGACGTACCTTAACAAATACCAGATGCTGCATTAACGGCTGACCGGGGGTTTGCCTATTCTCTCACCAATACCAAAATCACATTATCTTGTTATCATCCTCAATGGTTTTCATCAAACCTGCTATAAAATTCTCATAATCTGAATGTTGATGAAGATTTACAACTTGACATAGGAGCTGTAGTGTATCACTATATAAAGAGTAGACATAGGGGTCCTTCCTGCATGCTGGCAATCATGTACATGTACATAAATTGTTTCATTGAGAACTTAATGAAAAAGATATCTTTCTTCGCAATTCATAATTTTTCCTGAGCTATATCATCAACAAGCTATATATATATTTTTATATGTATTATATTTGGGATTTTCTGGAAAAAAGAACTGTAATGATCAATTGTTAATAATTCTTCCTTTTCAAACATTGCAGCAAAGTCTATACCTCCAGTTAATCTTCCTATTTGAGATGCTGATAGAAATGTATTCATGATACTTCTTACCAAAGAATGGACATTCCAAACCTCTTTTGTTTTCTAAATCAATATCATGTACAGACAAGATTGGGGAATAATTCCTGCTACATCTTTAGAATTGCAATATTGCAATTCAGAGAAGTCCTTCTTCTTCCATAAATACCTGGGTCAACCAAGAATTGATTTATCAGTAGTTGTTTTCAAAGAATATCTCTAACACGCGGTCGGACAGTATTAAAATCAGCAAGAAACCCTGGCCTGCCTTTCACCAGTACAACATTCAATGCCGCAGAAAGTAAATTAGTGAGCACTGATTGGTGGGCTGGTCTGTAATTGGGCAGTCAGGACAGACTACACATGTCCCTCCTCACCTTTGTCACATCACTGGTTACCATGGCGATTAGTCTTGTTAACCTTCCATGGAAGACGCCCTTCTCTGTGTCACTGTCATTTCTTCAGGAATGTCAGCAGTATTCCATCTGGATATTATAAGTCTTATCAGATTCTTGTTTTTCTGCCTGCAAAATAATCATATCATATCCCAAGGCCAAAATAAAGAGAGTGTCTCATTTTTAAAGCTTCTTGTCCATCAAAAGAATTTATTCCACGAAAATATCTTGATCTTGTTTTGGTTTATTGCAGTTTTAATTTTCGTAGCGTTCCAGAACTTTCTCATTTTCAAAAGGAAAAGATCTCAAAAATATCCATAAACCAGATGAGCTGCATAGGTTGCATAAAGCCAGGCAGGCAAACATTCAATGCAAGGCTTTTGTGACATGGGATCATGTCAGGTGTGCACACCAATCCACCTCCATTAAGCCATAAGATTCATCCCCAAACATTAACCTCAGATGCAGCATTCTCACAAGCCTTGCCAGAAAACAGGTCACAAATAACACAACACAAATGATGCTTTTATGGCAGTCCTTTCGTGCATGAATGCTTGACATTTATACGTACATGTATATTGCTTAAGTTATGTGAAGTTTATTGGGAATTTGTTGGATCTGGGGTTAACACGCTGTACCCATCACAGAGAGGAGAGGGGTGTGTCCATCACAGAGAGAAGAGGGATGTGTCCATCACAGAGAGAAGAGGGATGTGTCCATCACAGAGAGGAGAGGGGTGTGTCCATCACAGAGAGGAGAGGGGTGTGTCCATCACAGAGAGGAGAGGGGTGTGTCCATCACAGAGAGGAGAGGGGCGTGTCCATCACAGAGAGAAGAGGGGTGTGTCAATCACAGAGAGAAGAGGGGTGTGTCCATCACAGAGAGGAGAGGGGTGTGTCCATCACAGAGAGAAATGGGTTGTGTCCATCATGGAGAGAAATGGGATGTGCCCATCACAGAGAGGAGTTGGATCACTCGATGCATTCATCTTAAGCTCTTACAGGTTGCTTCATTACTAATTTCCAGGGTAATATCATCCCTATGTTTTTCTTGACAAGTTCTGCAAATCTTCAGATGTTGGCACATGAAGAGTATTCTTGCCTGACTAATTTAAAGATTAAAATCCTACTTTCATCCCCGCAGCCACTAATCAAACTGTAACAAAGAGTTTAAAGAGTTTGTTCCAATCAGCTAATTATAAGGAGTTTGGAGCTGCTTTATAAGATATATCACTAATGGCTATGTTGCTGTATTCAAATAAAGTAATACTTATGTATATTCCCTTTATGTTTTGCAGTCTTAACACTTTTTGAAGATTAAATCTTTAAAATAGTTTATATAATATCTCAGAGAGTGCAGTTGGTATGGGGTCCTTGCATAATGTTATGCTATTGAAGTCATCTGAGCCCTGGGTATGGGAGCCAGGATATGGGAGCCAGGATATGGGAGCCAGGATATGGGAGCCAGGATATGGGACCCAGGATATGGGAGCCAGGATATGGGAGCCAGTTAACTCTGATATAGTTTAAACAATCAAACATTAATTAATGATTTGAAAATACACTCCTTCAATAAATTAACAATTATTGACCTCATCCTAACCTTCTGTGTGAAGTGATTCAGATATAACAATAGTATATGAGGTCATTCAAGTCTTTCATATTTTGAAGAAAAAAAAAACCCCTTTAAGGGCATCATCCAATCTAGCATATGAATGGGGCGCTCTCTTATTGAACAAATATACCTTTCAAATATTTGATATCTTGAAAATAAAACCCCTTCAAAAGGCCTCAATTTCAACATTATTTTAAGCTCAATAAGCCCTGCTAATGCCTCAGTCACATCTGGAGGCTTTGTTCCTATTTGCTGTGAGATGGTCACATTAGACATGGGCACCACGAGGCCCCCACAAACAATCTACCGGGATAAATTGAACAGAGATCTGAAGGATACTGAAGGGAGCCCCTGAGCCGGTTGCACAGTTTGAGGCCATCGGGCAGCTACCTAATGATTTCCGTACGGCACCTGTCCGGACATCAAGCCGTCCACTGGATGCATGAGAGTATGTAAAAAAAAATCCAAAGTTCACCATATGATGCCACCAGGAGCTTATGATAATCTTGTGATATCTCTGCAGGACACTCACAGGAGTTTCCAATGATTTGGGGTTTTAAAAAAAATGGCCGGATATCAACAACTTGTATTTTATAGCTTAATGATCCTGATGACTGAAGTGACATCTAAATATCAGCCAATCGTGGCCGATTATCTCCCAGTGTCCTTACCACTTCCCAGTTTGTTGGCCGATTTTGACAAAAACTATATCATGAGGCACCTTTACTGAAATCAGCACATATGTGACTGATGTATTTGGCCAACGTACTGTTTTTAGATCCTAATATTACAGTACACATCACATTAATATCTTAAATCCATTTTAACTCATATGGAAACGGTTATGTCATCCCTGGGTAGACAGACCTTCCATTTATCATGTGATATGGTTCTGTCCTAAATAGTTATAGAAAAGATCACATAATCTGATTCCTTGATTTAAGCCTTGTTGACTAATTGCTGTCAAATAACTGGATGGTTTAAGGAGTGATACTCACCCAAGCCCTGGATAGGCCAACATAATGTATGAGGAAGTAGATTCCTGCTATAATTGTATTGTTTTTATGTTTTTTTGTCTGAAGAGTTCTCCAAAAAGGCCAAAATGGACACTCTCTGGGTTCAATTTAATATAGAGATCTATTCTCACCTGAAATTGAGATCTCCTCTCACCCCTTGTCTGTCTCCTGCCAGTCTTATATAATTCTATTGTTGTTATTGTGTTTTTGTGCAGCTGAACTGAACTTCAAAGCTACTTCAAAGATGAGATGAGATGAGCTGCTTCCCAAGTTTGGTGGCTCGGGTTTCAAATGCAGGGAAGATATTGCATGACCAAGGTTACATAGAGGACTGACAGAAAAACAGAACTAATGACACAAAGAAAGCAATACCATACTTATTACACTCTTTCAAGACAAATATGGCTGATCACTAGCACCAAAGATATTAAAGACATGATCTAGATTTTAATTTATTCTCTGTCTTTTTTTCTTCTGAATGTTGAAAGCAAAGAACATTAAGAAATTTATAAAATAGATTCTCAAACTCTTGAGACACTTAAGAATCACTCTGTCTGAAAGCATTTGGTTGTAGATTTAATAATTATCTACAAATGCATATATCTAAACGAAAAGCTTAGAAATAGCATTAAATGGACAGAATGGGTGTGCAGCATGGCAACAGATATAACCACCGAATATAAGTAACGTAAAAAGCTATTAACCCTTAAGGGAAATGGTGCAGCTCATCCCGTATGGTCACACGATACGTCCATATAGAATGCGCGAGTATCAGTATTCTATGTGAGGCTGGCAGGTGTTTCACACCTCCTCATAGTCTGACCTATTACTCCAGCTGAATGTCATTCCCACATGCAATTAACGTATCAGATTCTCAACTTCAAAAACCATTTGCCCCCCGAGATTATTTTTATTTAAACTCATCCTTCTCTATGGACATGATAGTGTCTTTGTTTTACATATTTATTTTACTTTACTTTTTTGCTTTATTTTACATATTTTAAATACATATCTCCACCCAATATTGCTATATTTGTCCTTTGTCAAGAACGATTACAATGTATACATTGAAACTGAAATGATCATATGAACTGAATATGACTTCAGAAATGTTTATGGCTGCTGGGAAATAGTCCAGACATTTTTTTCCAGAGTCAATGTCACTGTGAGAACCTTCTATAAATAGGAATCATCATTTCAAATGTTGATATGAAGAAATATAAGACATTAAAAGAAAGCTTTTATGAAGTTCGTATTAAATACTTCCACATTTCTCACATTCTCTGAAATTGTGGTCATCATTTCCTACTGGCAGCCATCTTGTCAAGTAACAGCCAATCAGAAACAAGTTATACATTTACAGCAAGTGTCTAATTAACTTCAAGAATATCTGCTTCAGAATCATGGTGTATCACAAACACAGCACATATTATAAGTTAGGTCAAACAGCCATTACAAACTGGAATTGAGAACGGTTTGATGTCTTTATGCATGAAAAAGGGCAGCAATACGAAGAAGCAGAAATTGATTTTCAAGGTAATACAAAAGGTGTGAATGATTTTGCCAGAATTCTCAATCCAACTATTCATTGCACCATGACTATGATTCACAGTATGTGAACAGAAGGTATAATTAGCTGGTACAAATGTTCGGTGCCTTTGTAAATCTATATTCTTGACTGAACATCTTTAATCTGTGTAATATACCTAACCATCTTGAGGTTAACTGTCATTTTTTTAACATGAGAGTCAAACTGTAGTATTTCATTGATGGTCAGACCAAGACTATCTTTGTAGTTTGATATATCCCATAACTATATGTACATTGACAGTATCCCAACTCTTCATGAACTTTATTTGGAATTCTTATTGGTTGTCTTGTGTGAAGTTTATCCTGAACCATTTTTTAGTGCAACTATGGTCTGCGAGTCTTTCACGAAAATGCTTCTTAATGGTTTCACATGAGAAATCAACATCTGTGGTTACATAATAAGACATGTCACATGACATGACATCATTTCAAATGGAGATGTTTTCAAAGGACTTTTTTATTTACAAAATTTCATTCATATCTCCATGCACTTTGCCAATGAGACTATACTATTTGGTTATTGCACAGATTGCCCGACAAAAAAATCCATCATTAAAAATAAACACAGACGCCCACCTGTTTGGTTCAATTTCTTTGAAGTTTTCACATTAATGCTTCAGGTGGATGATTATTTTCCAAACATCCCTGCTCCGAGGCACAAAGAGTGCGTCACAATCAACAGAATAAACCAACATTAAGGACCAATTTTCCAAAAACATACTTCTTGGGCCCTTGTTAGGAGAAGACATGACTGCCACCACAGGGAAAGGTGTCGCTGCCCGCGGATAGGCCATAACTCAGGGTCTCCTCCACAATGGTTGCCTAGGAAACTTGACTTGACACACACAACCTCGTTCCTATTAAACACTGTAACATTTGTGTGATCACACTTGTCATAGATGGGAAGGGAAGATCAGGCGCTGACAACAGGAGAATAATGACGCTCTGCCTTGAATCCTCGTCGCTCCTCACAATGAATATATGCCTACACTTCACCTTACTTTTATTACAATCTTTAAATGTTTTATAAGAAAGTACAAAGTATTTTTCATGGCAGTGCTAATAAAAGTGAAGCTAACAGTCTCATTAATAGAGGTCATCCATGTGACCTTAATAGCGAGTTTATTTTGTTCCTTCGTTCTACAGGAAACTCTGTGTATATATTAGAAAATATTGAGAGAAAGTCAAATTCTTACTAGTTCAATATTATCATTTCATACTGAGGCCAACTTCACAAAATGCACTCAAACATGAGGGGACAAAATTAGCAGAACATAACAAATCACAGTTTTGTTTGTGAAACCCTTGGCTTAATAAACCTTGGCCATGATCAAACCAGCAATGAATAGTGATAAGAGGGAGAATTAAACCATTCTTTCAGTTGTGTTAATATCTGGAAAATTAATTAATTACTCAATTTGGCAATTTTCCATGAGCTGTTTGTCTTATGAGGAACACAAACTAATTGTGTTAAATAAAATATTTCAAGACAAAATTACAAACATATTGTTTGCTTTGCGGTGGCAATAGATGCTATTTGGCATTTCCTGGTAGCTCTGTGAAAGAAATATACTCCCATATTTTTTTAATTTCAAACTGTATGAAGTGAAAGTTTTGGCAATAAATGAAATTGGGGTGTTCTGTAAAATATTGCATTTTGTTGATTTTGAATATCTCTTGTGACCAAGAAAATAGCTCAAAGTCACAAAGTATAAATTGAGCATTTCATTGGTGGGTCGTATAGCCAAGTAATACCATATTTACTCGAATTTAGGATCCAAATCTTTAGTCAATGTTTGGGGGGGGTCGTCTTATACACTAGGGCAACCTGTGGATGATGTTTCATGGCGCCTCGGGGGTAATAAACTTTGCTCTTACTGCCCAGGTTCAAGCCTCCGCAGATGGCAATAAAATTTAAATCTAATACACATAGAAATATTCTACCACATGTCAACAGTAGTCTGCCTTCATTTAATAAGTGTAAATTATGCACAAGTCAGAGAAAACAGGAGTTTAACAATGCTTAAATATGCATACGCAACATGAAGTTGCCATTTTGAAAAGCAGAAGTGACAGGGAGTATAAATTATTTTTGGTGTGAAAACGATCAGAGCGCCACCACAGTGTATTAACTCTCATTGAAATACAGATATATTGCGCAATGATGGATCCCTGACACTACGTATTTATATTTACTTTTAAAATGGCTGCCAAACTTGAATGATAGCAGTGACGATGTCTCAAGAAAAACTGACTCATCCTATAATCGGAAATTGGCCTTTTCAGGCAAAATAACATCAATTTGGGGGTCGTTTTACGCACAGGATCATCCTATTTTTGAGTAAATACGGTACTTATATTGCTGTGTTTTGACAGACAGAGGAGCATTCACAGGTAAATTTGTGTTTATGCTAGCCTTGACATTGACCTTGACCAAAACAATAAAAAGGATACTTACAAAAATATAAAAAAAAACAATAAAATGTCCAGGCATGAAGAAATGATAATGGAGACAAATGCTGCAGCAGGGGCTGACAGAACATTGTGTGCGACCACATAACCATTTCACAATCAGACGTGAATTGCATAAAATAAATACAAATATCTTTGAAATAATCTTACAAAGCGATTTCTCTGAAGAATATTTGCTAACATAAAGGATACAAACAGAAAGTTAATGTATCAGATCTAAATATCAATCAAATACACCTGGGAGTAGTTAAAAATCTTGGGCGATAATTATATATAACCTCTTCTATTCTTAATTGGATATATTTTGATAAAGAATGATTTGCATATTCACCTTTGATGAAAAGAAAAAAGAAAATAACAAATTGTTAAATTGACTGACAGCTGCATCAACTTGTCCGTATATGGTGAGCAATCCTTTAAATAACTTAGTGTTTTCATTTTTCATTTATAGTAATATTTGCTCTACTCTTTTTCCAAATCTTTGATCATTTCTACTAGTGTGATAAGCCGAAATGCATTAAGAAATAATATTTGAATTATAACTTCCAAATTCTTAAACAATCCAATGGTAATTCATTATAATCTGAACATGAAAGCCGACTTTAGGTCTTAACTTACATTAATCAGATGTCAACATGGTGTCCATAGCAACGGCTTGATTGTGACATCACAATGTGTGATACAAAGCCAACAAACTGCAATTGCATGCTGACAAATCTTTGACAAATCAGTAGTGTAAATAGAATCCTTGACACCACCGCAGCACACCAAGAAAGGCTTACTGCTAATAGCGTGATAAATTGGGAACGGGCTCCTGTCGAGCTACGACAGATATGCAGAAAACTGTGTAACATTTGACTCGGAGACATTGAAAACACCACCGTGTCATAACACATGAAACATTCATGTGCAGACACCATTGGAGTCAGTTTCAAAACAAATATAATTTTGTCATTTTTTTTCGTTGTCTGGAGACATGAACTCTGGCTGCAATATATTACTCTGAACGTTCCCTTCGTGGATTATTTAATCACACTGCTTCATCTTTATCTAAAAGTTAAAAACCGAATCAACATCAAACATGTAAACTCTGATTAAATGAATTTCTTTATCTTCAAATGTTGTAACTTCTCAATGCCTTGGGCAGCTCCCAAGCAAAACAAGCAATTAGGTAAAACAACATAGCAAATAGTGGCAATTAATGTATAATAAGGTAAGCGACAACCAGATCAAACGTCCTTCATCCTTTCTGCACATAAAGAAAGCAACCGTCTGATCTGCCTACCACACCAAATACCTCACTGTCTCTTGTGATTTTGTTTAAGTTCTCTTTTTGTGTCCGGCATTCCAACCTCTTCAAAAGAAAAAGATAACAAAAATTACAGAGGCTGAGTGAAGCTGTTCTGAACTTAATAAGAGATTTCTATACCTCGAGCCCAGAAAAAAATCTTGTTTCGGATTTCCTTAACTACCCTAGTTGATTTGAACTTTCTGGGTGAAAAGACAAAGTTTCTGTAATAATTTCAAACATCTATCTCGATTCTCAATATATTTGTCACATTTCACAAAAGATGTAAAATAGAATAAAATCTAGCACCTATACTGTTTTTATAGAATAAAATCTAGCACCTATACTATTTTTCAGTTATCAGAAACAAGGTTATTATTTTTTCTGGCCTTATTGCACCATACTCAGTGACCCATTGTACCGTAGCTGAAATGTAATGGTCTGTAATGGATCTCAATGTCAAATAGCCAGTGTAAATGAGATTTTATCAGTCTGGAGGTGAACCCGTCTCGCCATGCCATTCACTTTATATATTGATGTCTGGAAATTTCAATAACGTGTATACTCTCCCACCCAACATCTTATCAGATCACATAAATGCATAACCATATGAATGCTCAACTGTGACTGGTTACCTAAAAAAATGCCATAATGTACTATAACACATTTTTATGTGCAATAAATATCATGAAAACTATGTGGACAATTCATTTTTTTTTTCTCAGCTTCCATTCAGCTTGTTGCGAGCAGCTTTATATATCTCTAAAGCTTCAGAGTGCCACCTGTAGTATGACCGTGGTATGCTTTTGGGGAGCTTGGATCTCCGGGGAGCAAAAAGGCCGTGCCACATCACCAGACACTGCTTCATGCTGGATGCTAGCTAGGCCTTAATGGCCTTCCTGGATTCTATCAGCATAAAGTGACACAAAGTTCTGCCTCTGTGTCGAGACAACACCAGCACCGCAGAAACAATCAATAACAATTCTCAATATTGGTGCTGATTGACGATAAAAGTGTCAGTGCACTCAAGACGCAGATCAATAACAAGTCAAGGGACACTGCAGATTAGTTTTGAAGGATAACAAAATCCATAACTGATGAAGTTTTTCTTGGCTGTGATGACTGTGGAACAAGCTTTATTGGATTATCCCAAAGTGCAGAATAATACCGGAATTTCCTGAGTACACTATCGATCCGTGTTGGCCATTGTAGATTGAATAGATTTATCTATCTCATTAATTGTCCCGACATGGCAATTTGTGAGCCTTTATCTTGTTTATCTTAACTCTCCCAAGTTCATGAGGTCAATTGTTCATATTCCATAAATCAAAAATGCCACGTACGAGATCTAATAAATACACATCTTGACCATTGAAGGTACCCAGTAAATACTGTCTAAGTAACAGTTGACAATATTATGTCAAGTCTGCATCATGTGAGGTAGTTTCCTACCCTTAAACTTTGCAAATCGGTATCTTAAATCGTGGCTGCTCTTGGTCTTCACCTTTCCATGGCCCCAGCCTCCGCATCACCAGTAATTGCTCCCAATCAACCCTGCCTCCCTTAAGGCTCCCAGCAATGGCAAACATTCCTAATTTCCCCACTGTAATGTTCCCTGCCCCATAGGATGAATTCGAACTATTTTTTTCTCCTCCTGCAAGCAATTACACGGGCTGACCCTCATTGCACGATTAGAGAAAAACTCAAGACTAATCAAAAAATTTTATCCGATCAATGTTATTTTCTCGGTTATGCCCCCAACGGAATATAACAGATTTGAAAATGACGGATCTGGTGAACTGTGTAATGGAGGGGTAACACAGAACGGTGTGCTTAACGAGGTCTCGTAAAACAGATGGTTTGAATGTGGCAAATAAGAAGCAGCTCCGGAGGTGTTTGTGCAAGAAAAGTCTCGGCTAGATTTACACTTTTGATTGAAAGGCTGAAATGTCATTGGAGCAGTTCCACAATGATAGAAATCTTTGCATCTGGAGTGGGAAGTGTTATCAATCAGTAAACCAAACCCAAGCAGTAGTCACAATTTAGCAAAAACATTTTCCCCTTTTCAAAGTGTTCTATACTCGCCTATTATAAAAGGAAAGTCTCGTTTTTGTTCTCTTTGCAAAGATTGTACCTCTATATGAAATGAGAGATTTGTGCTTAGTATATTGTTAAAAATAAAGCAGAATTCATGGCTGAAAATGTGATGTTGATGAAGCCATTTACCACAGTGAAACACTGTTTGAATGGTCATTTTGGTTGAGGTAATCCTTTTACAAAATGCCAGTAACAGCAAGTCAAGCTTTGCTGCTGATGAAACACAAATAAAGATTGTAGCCTTCAAACAAAGCCACTTTTAGTTCAAATCCACCATTTACTGAACTCTATAACAAGTCTTAAACAAGGCTAATATTGAGAATGCTGAGCCATAAGACAAGCCTAGTTATGTCTGACATCTGGTAAAATAGATGTGGGCCTGAGTGTGCTGGCATCAAACAAGATGACATGAGATGTGACCTGAGGTCACAGCTCATCTCAACCAATGACAGTGTCTCATTTGTGTCATGTGACCCACGCAGAACTTCCATGCAGAGTCTAAACATGATATTCTTATATCAATGAATTTTCTCTTTCTTTGGTGAAAGATTTCTCCATGATCTTTTCTTCAAGGTTTTAAAACAAGTAATGTTTATTCACGCACTTCATATGTGAATAACAAAGTGCCTATCTTCTCCCACGAACATCTTCCCCATATTTTGAAAACTGTAATCTTTCTATTTTTAAGCTTGTCACAATAACAAATTACATAAAATATTCTAAAAAGAAAATAAGCATCAGATATGCAGGCACACTCCGCTCTAGTCATTTCATAACTATATGAGTTTAAAAAGGCCACAGAGGAGTCCTGGTTAAAGTCGCTTTTGGGAAAAGCTATTTCTCCCAAAGAATTTACTAACCAAATTTGAAAGGAACCCAAGTTGTTTTGGTAAAATTATCATGCTTATAAGCAATAGGCCTGGTATCGTCACGTACTTTTCAAGAACAAAACGGTCACAGAGGGGTCAAGGCCAAACTTGTCCAAGACATTTCCCCAAAGAATTTATGTACCAAGTTTGAAAGGAATCCAAGTTGTTTTGGCAATGCTATTGTGTTTACAAGATGAATCAAACACACACACACACACACACACACACACACACACACACACACACACACACACACGCACACACATATCATATATGGTGAGTTATATGAAAATTGTATTTACAAGTTAAATTTCTTCTATGATGGCTTTGACCGTGGCTATGACTATAAACCCAAGGTCACAAAAAGGTCACACCCCAAAATGTTCAGGCTTATAAACTATGACAATGTAATATCTATACATAACATCCAAGCATGAGAGAATGAGAAAGAAAACAAACTGTGGCAGCAGAGGCAGTCAAAACTGACGTTAACAAATGAAATATCCTTTGAATATAATTAATATAGGAGTTGGGCAGATTTACAATATGGTCATACTATTGGAGACACTAGGATTGCAGTCCCCTCATCTGTCACATGTCCAACCCTTGTAAAGTATGGCACTTTAGCATGCCACAATATGATCAGCTTTGACATACCACTCACCCCGTCCTGACATAAACACTGACCTATGACTGACTGCTTGATAAATACCTCTATCAATATTGTGACCTTTTATCAGTGGCTTCCATGTTGAGTGACCCACACTATTTGGGACTGTTACCTTGTGTGATCAGGGACCTATAGACAATTTATGAACGTCCTCAGAATTTTGAAACATGCAATGAAATCTCTCTTAGCGTAAATCTTGCAGTCAATACTTGTTCAGGGAAAAACAATATCAGATACGTGGATCACAACACGATACAAACATCCCTGAAAAAAAATCCTTCGTACATCGTGATTTTCATATGAATCATTGCAACAGTCTGTAACAGTTCTGAGAATTATAATATACAGGAAATAATATGTGCTGACAATGCTCGGATTGTTTCTGACCATCTAATGCCCGTTTAATAAGCCATCTGTCCACTGAGGCAATCAATAGCTTAACTTATGTGGATTTAGGCTGCCTGGATGCAGATGCTGGATTAGCCATGAGAGACTTTGGGCATCTGCCTCTGGAGGCAGCCAGGTTAATCAACAAGACCTGGCCAGCATACACAAACACCATCCTCCAGTCCCCTTCCATTCTGCTTCATTTGTACTCAATTATTTCTTAATCACTCCAAGTGTGTACGTAAAATCTTATCACTGGGAACACACATATCTGAAATCACCCTGTCTTTATCTTCAGTGTCTTGTGTTTTTTCCCAGAATTTCTATATGATTTTATAAGCCAAATTATATGTAACCCCTAAATTTATCCATGGTGAGCACTTTTGGCAACAGGGGTTTTACTTGATGGGATTTTGTTCAAACTCACACTACAATGCAAGGTTGACCTCTGCTTTTATTTCTCAGTCTTGCCTTCAATGTGAGTGCTAAACCCACCTACTTGTGATAATATATTTTGTTTTTTTAATCACCTTTTCGGCACTGCTTAGTGTATATCAGATCTGGTAGAAGCCTGTCACTGGGACTCAATGCCCTGCCTTTTTAAAAAGTGACTAGAGATCTTTCTTTTGCATTATCACAAAAACGCGACAACCACAACCTTTGATAAGCAGTCATGGAGCACTGACTTCGATGAGAAACGATTGGGCTGTGATATTACATTAATAATTAGTCGCATTGTTATGTTGAGTAACTTCAACATGGCATGGTGGAGGGGAGTGATGTCCAGTCAAGGTAGATTGTATGAAGAAAAATAAGATATCAGAACTAAATTATCCTTTAGAATACTCATGAATGTTTTCCATGCCCAAAGGAAAATATAAATAACCATCTGAAGATGGCAGACAGGCAAAACATGTTGATTAATCAATGACCGTAAAGAACTCTATTGTGTATGCAAGGAATCTGCTTTACTTAACTATTCCACCCTATCAGTTTGGTATATTGCAAACCTCATGAGAAAGTCCTCGTAGCTATGTTATATCAAGCAACTAATTAAAAATATCCAATTCTAATCTATGTTACCCATTTATCCTATTGTTACTTTATTAAGTTGATTTGAAGCGTGTGTGATTTGAAGCGTGTGTGATTTGAAGCGTGTGTGATTTGAAGCGTGTGTGATTTGAAGTGTGTGTGATTTGAAGTGTGTGTGATTTGAAGTGTGTGATTTGAAATGTGTGTGATATGAAGTGAGTGTGATTTGAAGTGTGTGTGATTTGGAGTGTGTGTGATTTGAAGTGTGTGTGATTCGAAGTGTGTATGATTGGAAGTGCGTGATTTGAAGTGTGTGTGATTTGAAGTGAGTGTGATTTGAAGTGTGTGTGATTTGAAGTGTGTGTGATGGGAAATGAGTGTGATTTGAAATAAGTGTGATTTGAAGTGAGTGTGATTTGAAGTGTGTGTGATGTGAAGTGTGTGTGATGTGAAGTGTGTGTGATTTGAAGTGTGTGTGATGGGAAATGAGTGTGATTTGAAATAAGTGTGATTTGAAGTGAGTGTGATTTGAAGTGTGTGTTATTTGAAGTGTGTGTGATGTGAAGTGTGTGTGATTTGAAGTGTGTGTGATTTGAAGTGTGTGTGTGATTTTCATGTGACTCAGTATCACCACTTCAATAATAAAGCTGATTTTTCATTAAACATATTCAATTGCATGTCATCTCAAAACAGATGGAAATATTCCCATTTCAGCAACATGATTCATCTTCTCAGCAACAACTTAATAAACCAACCAAGGAGAGATATTCAGATAGATTTCCCTGTCTGCATATTTAACTGTCAATTGGATTTAGACCAAATGTATTGACACCGTTTCAAAATGAAATTTTGGACCTGTGATTTGTTCAATCTATGACTTTTTTCTTCCATCTTGTCAGTTTTATCATATAATACATGACTATTTTTCTATCTTGTTGGTTTTATCAGAAATTTTTGACTATTTTTTCCATTTTGTTGGTTTTATAAAATCTATGACTATTTTGTTGGTTTTATTATATAATCTATGACTATCTTTCTATCTTGTTGTGTTACAGACTATTGGTGTGATCAGAACAATTGTGGCTTATGAAATTTATGTCAAAAATAGATGCTTGACACATTTTGTCACTCAGTGTGACTCTTCAGAGGCTTGACAAGAAAATATTGATTGTATACCTGAAGGAGATAGAATCAAAACTGACCCGAATGAGGTAGAGCGTCAAACATTCTGTAAACAATATACTATGACGTAGCAAAATGGTTGCCAACAACAACTTGTCCAGTACTGTTGCTATGGTATTTATTCTACCGCTCACAAGTGGAAAATTGATGAATACCAAATGCCAATAAAGAGGTATTCAAAATTGCTGGTAGAACCAGGGACTGTCTCATAAAAAGAGTCTAGCTTTTAGGGGCGGGAAATGTCCAAAAAATATTATCTTGTTGGTATTATTGAACTATTTTTTTTCTCCATTTTGTTGGTTTTATTATATGATCTAAAACTCTTTTCTTCCATCTTGTTGGTTTTATTAATCTATGACTATTTTTCCATCATGTTAGTTTTATTGGAATTATTTTACTATTTCTTTCCATTTTGTTGTTTTCATTATATGATCTATAACTATTTTCTTCCATCTTGTTGTTTTTATTATATAATCTACATATATGACTATTTTTCTATCTTGTTGGTTTTATTGAAATTAGTTTACTATTTCTTTCCATTTTGTTGCTTTTATTATATGATCTATATAACTATTTTCGTCCATCTTGTTGGTTTTATTATATAATCTACATGTATGACTATTTTTCTATCTTGTTAGTTTTATTGAAATTATTTTACTATTTCTTTCCATTTTGTTGCTTTTATTATATGATCTATATAACTATTTTCGTCCATCTTGTTGTTTTTATTATATAATGTATGACTATGTGCTATATGCTGAGTTACTGTTGAGAAGAAGCATTGCTCTTGGACATGGCACCTGATTCTTCATCTTAATGAGACATGAAGCGATGTCCTGCATCTCTAGTCTAACCTCCCTCATCCCTCCTCCTCCTCCCGTCGTCCCTGTCTAATGACCCCCTGCAAAATATCTCCCTCAAAACACTGAAAAAATGTGCAAAATTATAGCAGCAAAAATAGCCATGAGCAAAGATGAAAAAATCCATTGCATATGGAGGAGAAGTTGGCATTGAGCTGCTGCGATCTGTGACCATTAAGCAAGTCCCTTATAATCCACCATGTCCTAATAGTGTCTGCAGGTTCCTGCGGCCCTCATTTATTTTCTC
This sequence comes from Amphiduros pacificus, assembly GCA_949316495.1. NCBI lineage: Eukaryota > Metazoa > Annelida > Polychaeta > Phyllodocida > Hesionidae > Amphiduros > Amphiduros pacificus. The sequence goes on along the minus strand of OX439003.1, from coordinate 13,390,490 downwards.
CACGCTCACATAAATTTGAGGGCAAACCAAGAGCCCAGAAATGACTAAGGGACTTGCTTATTTCCATGCATATCAAAGATCAACAGAGATAGCTGCCTCATCCACTATCTAGCCAAAATCGGATACCACGTGACAAAGCACAGCCTGCCCAATGTAACAGCTTATTCATATCAGAACGAATATGTTAGAGAAGGGCGCTCTACGACTGAGTTACGGCCCCCTCCCTTAAGAAAGGTATGAACCCTCACAGCATAAACAAGAGCATTGACTCTAAGTCCCTCATACTTTGGGCACAATAGATGTTTACGGCTGGGGGAATGTCTTTAAAGGGTAGTGTTAAATGCAGAAAATAAATCTAACAATGCATAACAGTGCATTTATGCAATATCTAAGCTAAATGTCAAACCGTTCTGGCTGTATCATGCATACAAGCCATGGCTGTCATGGCAACTGATATTGACCAATCACAGCCATTATCTAATCAGATAGGAGGAAGGTCCCCTGGAGTGCATGTGTGCAATATCTAAGATAAATGTATGCAATATCTAAGGTAAATTGTGGCTGTATTATGCACACAAGTAATTTACCACGGACACACGGACGCAGCTCAATTTAATGTCCCCTGCTTTTTGTGTTGCGAAGAATGTGGGGGACAAAAAGATTCATAAGGGAAGGTAACAGTCAAGGTGCTCCATGAAACTCTGAAAATTAGATACAGGAAAAAACATTTTCTATAAGCCAGAAAGTAGACAAACTTGAAGTAGACTCAACTTGTTTCCATGAAAGCTTTAAGCATATTGAGAAATGGTCCAGCCGTTTTATTATAAGTCAGTGCTGCTGTCCAATTGCAAGGCTTTGATAAAAATGTTAAAACTGACTATCTATTCCAACTTTCATATAATTCAGATAATTGAGGAAATGAAACCTGGTGCTTCCTTTAACATTTTCTATCATCATCTCTTCATTACTGTTTTTTTATTTGTTCAGTTTATTCATACATTTCCGGCTGGTTCTTAACCAACTAATCATTATTCAAAACTAATATGCATATTATAAGCAAAAGATGTTTTTTCTTGATTTTAGCTTTGTTAGTAAGATACTCTGGCAATTGTTTGGTTAAACTAATCAGAAGTTCTGAGTGGATCCAATGCCAGCAACCTGGACTTGACGGGAGTTTCTCAGATCCTTTTTTAAAAAAGGGTCAAATAAATTATTTCTGAGTTCTGCACCACCATGCTATTGTAAAAATTGGTTTAAAACTTAACCTCAGTACAGGTAACTATCGACTACCTGCATTGAAATAGTAATAGCTTGAATAGGATTTTTAAAATAACTAAAATAAAATTCATAAGAATTGTTTTAGTCACAAGGTATCCAGTGGATGTGCAGGCAGAGAACCTCTGACAGCCCTATCATCTCTCACCGATCTTCCCTCCAGATGATTCCCAACAAATTTCTCTATCAAAATTGGACTGGTCCTTTGGGTCCTTCACAGTTCGCACAGGCCAATGTGATAGGTTACCACTTGCTGGCTGCGGATTTCATGCGCAATTTTCAAGTCTTGGTAGTTGATGAAGAAAGTAAAAATTGCCCATAACTCTCACTGTTCTAATCTCCTATGTAATGTGCTAGCTCTCCTCTCACTGTCCTAATCCTCTATGTAATGTGCTAGCTCTCCTCTCAAGGTTCTAATCCTCTATGTAATGTGCTAGCTCTCCTCTCACTGTTCTAATCCTCTATGTAATGTGCTGGCTCTCCTCTCACTGTTCTAATCCTCTATGTAATGTGCTAGCTCTCCTCTCACTGTTCTAACCCTCTATGTAACGTACTAGCTCTCCTCTCACTGTTCTAATCCTCTATGTAATGTGCTAGCTCTCCTCTCACTGTTCTAATCCTCTATGTAATGTGCTGGCTCTCCTCTCACTGTTCTAATCCTCTATGTAATGTGCTAGCTCTCCTCTCACTGTTCTAATCCTCTATGTAATGTGCTAGCTCTCCTCTCACTGTTCTAACCCTCTATGTAACGTACTAGCTCTCCTCTCACTGTTCTAATCCTCTGTGTAACGTGCTAGTTCTCCTCTCACTGTTCTAATCCTCTGTGTAACGTGCTAGCTCTCCTCTCACTGTTCTAATCCTCTATGTAATGTGCTAGCTCTCCTCTCACTGTTCTAATCCTCTATGTAATGTGCTAGCTCTCCTCTCACTGTTCTAATCCTCTATGTAATGTGCTAGCTCTCCTCTCACTGTTCTAATCCTCTATGTAATGTGCTAGCTCTCCTCTCACTGTTCTAACCCTCTATGTAATGTGCTAGTTCTCCTCTCACTGTTCTAATCCTCTGTGTAACGTGCTAGCTCTCCTCTCACTGTTCTAATCCTCTATGTAATGTGCTAGCTCTCCTCTCACTGTTCTAATCCTCTATGTTATGTGCTAGCTCTCCTCTCACTGTTCTAATCCTCTATGTAATGTGCTAGCTCTCCTCTCACTGTTCTAATCCTCTATGTAATGTGCTAGCTCTCCTCTCACTGTTCTAACCCTCTATGTAATGTGCTAGTTCTCCTCTCACTGTTCTAATCCTCTGTGTAACGTGCTAGCTCTCCTCTCACTGTTCTAATCCTCTGTGTAACGTGCTAGCTCTCCTCTCACTGTTCTAATCCTCTATGTAATGTGCTAGCTCTCCTCTCACTGTTCTAATCCTCTATGTAATGTGCTAGCTCTCCTCTCACTGTTCTAATCCTCTATGTAATGTGCTAGCTCTCCTCTCACTGTTCTAACCCTCTATGTAATGTGCTAGTTCTCCTCTCACTGTTCTAATCCTCTGTGTAACGTGCTAGTTCTCCTCTCACTGTTCTAATCCTCTGTGTAACGTGCTAGCTCTCCTCTCACTGTTCTAATCCTCTATGTAATGTGCTAGCTCTCCTCTCACTGTTCTAATCCTCTATGTAATGTGCTAGCTCTCCTCTCACTGTTCTAATCCTCTATGTAATGTGCTAGCTCTCCTCTCACTGCTCCAATTCCCTATGCAATGTGCTAGCTCTCCTCTCACTGTTCTAATCCTCTATGTAATGTGCTAGCTCTCCTCTCACTGTTCTAATCCTCTATGTAATGTGCTAGCTCTCCTCTCACTGTTCTAATCCTCTATGTAATGTGCTAGCTCTCCTCTCACTGCTCCAATTCCCTATGTAATGTGCTAGCTCTCCTCTCACTGTTCTAATCCTCTGTGTAACGTGCTAGCTCTCCTCTCACTGTCCTAATCCTCTATGTAATGTGCTAGCACTCCTCTCACTGTTCTAATCCTCTATGTAATGTGCTAGCTCTCCTCTCACTGTTCTAATCCTCTATGTAATGTGCTAGCTCTCCTCTCACTGTTCTAATCCTCTATGTAATGTGCTAGCTCTCCTCTCACTGCTCCAATTCCCTATGTAATGTGCTAGCTCTCCTCTCACTGTTCTAATCCTCTATGTAATGTGCTAGCTCTCCTCTCACTGTCCTAATCCTCTATGTAATGTGCTAGCTCTCCTCTCACTGTTCTAATCCCCTATGTAATGTGCTAGCTCTCCTCTCACTGTTCTAATCCTCTATGTAATGTGCTAGCTCTCCTCTCACTGTCCTAATCCTCTATGTAATGTGCTAGCTCTCCTCTCACTGTTCTAATCCCCTATGTAATGTGCTAGCTCTCCTCTCACTGTTCTAATCCTCTATGTAATGTGCTAGCTCTCCTCTCACTGTTCTAATCCTCTATGTAATGTGCTAGTTCTCCTCTCACTGTTCTAATCCTCTATGTAATGTGCTGGCTCTCCTCTCACTGTTCTAATCCTCTATGTAATGTGCTAGCTCTCCTCTCACTGTTCTAATCCCCTATGTAATGTGCTAGCTCTCCTCTCACTGTTTCCAATACTCTGTGTAATGTGCTAGCTCTCCTCTCACTGTTCTAATCCCCTATGTAATGTGCTAGCACTCCTCTCACTGTTCTAATCCCCTATGTAATGTTCTAGCTCTCCTCTCACTGTTCTAATCCCCTATGTAATGTGCTAGCACTCCTCTCACTGTTCTAATCCTCTATGTAATGTGCTAGCTCTCCTCACACTGTTTAATCCTCTATGTAATGTTCTAGCTCTCCTCTCACTGTTCTAATCCTCTATGTAATGTGCTAGCTCTCCTCTCACTGTCCTAATCCTCTATGTAATGTGCTAGCTCTCCTCTCACTGTTCTAATCCTCTATGTAATGTGCTAGCTCTCCTCTCACTGTTCTAATCCCCTATGTAATGTGCTAGCTCTCCTCTCACTGTTCTAATCCTCTATGTAATGTGCTAGCTCTCCTCTCACTGCTCCAATTCCCTATGTAATGTGCTGGCTCTCCTCTCACTGTTCTAATCCTCTATGTAATGTGCTAGCTCTCCTCTCACTGTTCTAATCCTCTATGTAATGTGCTAGTTCTCCTCTCACTGTTCTAATCCTCTATGTAATGTGCTAGCTCTCCTCTCACTGCTCCAATTCCCTATGTAATGTGCTAGTTCTCCTCTCACTGTTCTAATCCTCTATGTAATGTGCTAGCTCTCCTCTCACTGCTCCAATTCCCTATGTAATGTGCTAGTTCTCCTCTCACTGTTCTAATCCTCTATGTAATGTGCTAGCTCTCCTCTCACTGCTCCAATTCCCTATGTAATGTGCTAGTTCTCCTCTCACTGTTCTAATCCTCTATGTAATGTGCTGGCTCTCCTCTCACTGTTCTAATCCTCTATGTAATGTGCTAGCTCTCCTCTCACTGTTCTAATCCCCTATGTAATGTGCTAGCACTCCTCTCACTGTTCTAATCCCCTATGTAATGTTCTAGCTCTCCTCTCACTGTTCTAATCCCCTATGTAATGTGCTAGCACTCCTCTCACTGTTCTAATCCTCTATGTAATGTGCTAGCTCTCCTCACACTGTTTAATCCTCTATGTAATGTTCTAGCTCTCCTCTCACTGTTCTAATCCTCTATGTAATGTGCTAGCTCTCCTCTCACTGTCCTAATCCTCTATGTAATGTGCTAGCTCTCCTCTCACTGTTCTAATCCTCTGTGTAACGTGCTAGTTCTCCTCTCACTGTTCTAATCCTCTATGTAATGTGCTAGCACTCCTCTCACTGTTCTAATCCTCTATGTAATGTGCTAGCTCTCCTCTCACTGTTCTAATCCCCTATGTAATGTGCTAGCTCTCCTCTCACTGTTCTAATCCTCTTTGCAATGTGCTAATCCTCTATGTAATGCATTTGTGAACCCTTCAAACATGATTGCATACCCCAATAAAAAATTCTGATAGGTGCAAAGAAAAAGGCCAGACAAAATGTTGCGACTGACAATTCAACGGTCTGACCAAATTGTGCAAGTCTCCAGTGCATCCTTCGGATGTCTTGATGGCGATAATATACCCTATTACTAATACAATACCGAAGCTCTTGGTGAAACTAAAACAAATCTGTTTCAATAAATGGAATATCCTTATATATTGAATTCTAAATAAAAGATAAAATTATATTTCCCAATGACAAATACTTGCATAGAGCCCAGACCTGATGAGTAGTTTTGTCCATGCCTTGACCTGGCACTACGCTCTCCCCAAGCTGGGCTATACACAACTTACATTTCCTGTTCGTGACCTAGTCAATGGCTTTAACCAAGTGCATTTGACATCCATCTTTCCCACCCAATGGTTCAAATCTCCACACAATCATGTCTAATGCACTGTTCATTTGCCCTGCAATTCCCTATAATGGTATTCCGGCCATGCTAACAGTGGAGAGTGGACATAAGGTCAGAGGTGTGGCTTGTATAAGGTGTTTCTGATCGCCAACGTCTTGCTCTTTCTTCATTATACAATATGGCCCAAAAAATTCATAATCTTGTTTCCGACAACATGCTCTGAAAAAAATAACCTGAATGGAGTTAGACTTGTTTCAAAAGACTTTTAAATGCAATTTATATATTTATAAATATGTTTGAATATATTAACATGAGTTGTACCTTGTTTCCGATAACATTCTCTGAAATAAGTAACCTGAATGGAGTTAGACTTGTTTCAAAAGACTTTTAAATGTAATTTATATATTTATAAATATATTTTAATATATTAACATGACTTGTACCTTGTTTCCGATAACATTGTCTGAAAAAAATAACCTGATGGAGTTATGCTTGTTTCATAAGACTTTTAAATGCAATCTATGGAATCTATAGTTAAATATGACAATCTTGGTCACGTTGAAAATTATGAAACGTGAAAAATTGTAAAATGTTAAATTAATCATTGTGTTCATCAGAACTTAGAACTCAGAAATAATTTATTTGACCCCTTTACAAAAAGGATCTGGGAGACTCCCATTAAGACCAAAAGGTCGCTGGCATGGGAGCCACCCAGAACTCCTGATTAGGCAAACTTAACAATTGACAGCTGATTAGGCAAACTTAACAATTGACAGAGTTAAATTATATAAATAATTTAACTAAGATTAGGAAAAAAACATATTTGGGTTATAATATTATCATAAGTTACAAATAATGATAAGTTTGTTCATTGAACATGAGAGATCGTGATAATCTATTATAGTATATGCCAGCCTGCAAAGCAAATATCAAAGAAAAATAAATGGATCATCAAAGTATCAAATATCAAAGAATAATAAATGGATCATCAAAGTATCAAATATCAAAGAATAATAAATGGATCATCTAAACATCTAAGGTGAGGACAAAGGTAAAATAATGTCATGGAAGTGTTAAAATAGTTAATGACTGCACCTCAAGCACTGTTGTTTACTTAGTCCTGAAATGATATCAAACAATGCCAGTCTCTAATTTAATAGGCTGTATTTGGGGTTACAAGAGTTCATAGCACCCTTCTTTCATGTCACCAGTTGCTGTTGGTGAAAGCAAGCTATCTATTTATCACAAGCTCCCTCCCATATCATATTTATGTTCACTCATTTTATTGTCTTGAGGACAGTTGGATCTCCAGTGTCAAAATAAAAATTCCGAAATACTAAAAATAACTCAGTGATAAAATATATTTTCAACGTACAGGAAATTAGTTATAGGTCACCATCTGAGATTTTTACAAATAAATCACAAATCACGAATGTTAGGATTTTTTTACATTATATATTAGAATAATATGACATTGTGTCTTTTATTCCTCCATAATTCTCTTTTTGTCTAGCAATAATATAGAAGAACAATGCAAAGAGTTGTCTTATTGATGAAGTAATTAACTTTTAGGTATAATATTTATTTGTAAGAACACTAATGATATGCTATATTTGTAATAACAATGGGTAAATAATACTGAAGTTTTATTATGCATAGGACTGATAAATGAGTTGTACTTTAATATACAGAATGTTAAAATGGCAATAAAGTGATTATATTTCCTCAGCAAAGACATATGAACATTCAAAACCTCAACTGTATTTAATACAATGTCGGATGACATTCATCTCTTGTAAGCAGAGTAATCCAATTATTGTTTGTTAATTAGGTTTAACATTAAATGAGATTACCATAAATCCTTCTTAATTGAAGCAATGACCCAATCTGTTTCAAACTGCAGATGGCCTGAACAGTCTCCCTGTTTGGAATGACACCTTCATCAAGGCATATTTACCAGTTGTGACAAAATTAATTAATTTCTCATCATATCTTCACAGCTCCTGACCAAAATTATTATTTTTCTGAAAACTTTTCAAATTACCCAAATTTAAAAAGTCGTTTTTTATTATTTGTTTGACACATTGAATTAATAATATTGATTTCATTCAAACACAAATATAATCCTAGATTATCTTTTTCAAAAATTCTTGATGGTAATGAAATATGAATAAATTGTTTGATTTTCTATTCCCACCTTTGACTTTAAACCCAATACTATCAGAGATGGCCTATATCAGAGATGGCCTATATCAGATATGGCCTGTATCAGAGATGGCCTATATCAGAGATGGCCTATATCAGAGATGGCCTATATCAGAGATGGCCTATATCAGAGATGGCCTATATCAGAGATGGCCTATGTCAGAGATGGCTTACATCACCAGTTTGGTGACCCTCACAGGTAGCTGTTTGATTATTGCATTAGGCCCAAAATGATAATAACCTTGTTTCCAAAAACATGCACTGAAAAAAATAGGACAAGAGAAGATTTATTCATTTATGTATCTCTTTAACTTTGGTTGAATATGATAACGATATATGTATACATGAATTTTTCTCCTGTTTTTTTCAGGGCATGTTATTGGAACAAAGTTATTATTTTTTTATGCCTTATTGTAATTTTCTCAATTCATTCCAAACATTTTATCTCATTTTTCTTTGTCAATTTCATCTTGTCATGTAATTTTCCTGATTAACACTTGGGAGTTACGGCAGGAAGCTAATCATTCGGCAAGATGTTAATCTAATTTTTGGTAAACGCGTTACCGAGATCTCATTACCTAACATCGATTACCAAACTTCGACTAGATGCTTTGATGGTGAGCTGAGATCAACATAAAATCTTCTACTAGGCACTGCTTCTACAGATTTCTTATAAAAGCTTTATGATGGCCGGATTTTAACAGTCTGGTTTAATTTGTTTGCCCTATCTGTTGAAACAATATCGTATTGTACCTTACTTATGAGAAGACGAGCATGAATAATGCGCGGGGCTGTCATGTGATCGGGGAAGGATGTTTGCGTTAGGCAGTCAGGCTGTGGCACTTCTCACCTGAGGCCAAATGGTAAGCCACGAATCATGCCATAATGTGCAAATGGGTTTTTGGTCATAAAATATACATGGAGTTTGATACAACCTACTTAATGTCCATATCCTGCCCGTTCACGTGTTGTTCTGGTCTTGTGACTGCGGAAGACCGGGGCATAAATGGTCAAAAATGCTGTGTCTATCATTTTTATTATACAGGATTTATAACACCTTTTTCTGCATGGTAACATTGCCAAAACATGACGACACAGACAATTCTCTGATTTTTACTGAATGAGATTGACATTATCAGGTGAAAAAAAAATCTATTCATGATTATTTTAAAACATATGCAGCTCCCTCTATTGATCTGTTTCTCATTGAGTATTCCCCTTGCCAACTGATGGAGTGTTAGCAATCAACTATCCATAATACATCACTGTATTGATGAATGTAGTCCACAGCCAGACTATACAAACCTCAGGAGTCTACTGCATTCGAGTCAGGATATAAGACCATTAAAAACGTGTGTGTGTGTGTGTGTGTACGCCTGGTATTCTGATACGCCTGTGCTTTTTTCTCAGTGGTCTTCCACATGAACACTTCAAATGTCTTTACATTTCTAATTTTTTTTCAATGCAGACAATAATAGAAATCAGGTCTAATAAATGTTGTATGAGAAAAGGACACACACTTATTTCTTTGGGTCTTATATCCTGACATGTATCGTCTAATGAGCCTATAACATAACTCCAGACTCAAACAACCTTCTTCATTATAAATCAATACTAATGCACCTCGATTGCCACTTTATATATTTTTTTTAACTTGAAAAAAATCCTACTTACTTTTTGCATACTTTCATTTCTACAGACATAATTTATTTAAATATCATGTATTTATCTCAATTTATATATATATTTGATCACATATAATAAACCAAATAACCTCATTATAAGTACTGGTAATTTCATCCTATTTTTTCAAGGTTATTATTTTTTCGCATAAAATGCTTTGAAAACATAGGGAATCTGAAAAGCTAAGATGATACAGAATTTTCTATTATTTCTTTCCAATTCCATACTTTTAGGATATGGATTCCGAAAAAAATTTATGAACCTTATTCATGGATAAAAACCTTCCCACCCAAAGGTGTGATTTAAGCTTTCATTCATTTTCAGTTGTATCTGACAAAAGAAGAATTGAAATTTCTGCACTATCATAGCTTTTCAGATTACCTTAGCTTCCAACTGGCTTAGTACCATCATGCCCAATATATTTTTTTTTCAAAACCCACAGGTGGGAAGTCATTAGGGTCCATGCCCATATCTCTAATCTCACTTTAACCATAACCACATACCAGATCTGCTATCTGTTCACATATCCTTCCTGTCTGCAGCAGCAGTTTTTGCGATCGCATAAAACACTTAAACGGTCATTAAACTAATTGCTTTTAAACAGCTAAAGCCTTATATCAAAGAATTTGCCTACAAATGATTTGAATGATTATGTAATCCAAATAATATAGAAAACAAGGGATCAGGACTGGGATCAGAATATCTCATAGAGCCAGAGATATTCATTGAGTCAAAAATGTCACAATAATTATTATAGTCAACTTTACTGAACATTCTTATATTCTCGGACTAGTTGGTGCATGAAAACATGAAAAAAACATGAAAATGTGAAAAACCAAGGTTCTACAGGACGGGTATGCACTTTGTTTGCCTTGATTATTGTCCTTATCTTGTTGGTATTGCTACTCTAATGATGATACAACACTGGGGAATTAGTGTGATCAAATTTATTGAGAATTGAGTCATATACATCATGAAATAATTACTGATGCTCAACAAGTGTAAAAAGGAAATCAGAAGCAAGCTAATTTTTTTTTTAGCCTAACCGATCTCAAAAGTCACATCAAAATGTTTGTGTCACAAGAGTTACCTGAAACCTTGATAACATGTAAATCACACTCACAATGCATCAACTCTGTCTCGCCTCTCTTATTATATCTCAGACAAAAACTGCGGCCAAGTTCTTCATTTAGTGTGGCACGAGTGATGTTGGCTCGTCGTAAGTAGGCGCGTCAGGTCGGGCTACTTTGCATTACATGAGGTACATGGCATGCCCATTCTGGTTACTCGCAGCACTATGTTAGAGGTCAGATCACGTGACCTATGCCTGCACCTTGCCGTAATTCAGTGTGAATGCAGATCCTACCCATGAGAGTTCCAATGACCTTGGGTTAGTCTCCTACATGACCAATTATACTTGCACCCAGACCAAGAGCTCTTATCTGATAGGTCAAAAATAAAGATGAGGTTCTTTTCCCAAAATTACGAAATTAAAGATAATCCAAATTATGTAAATTAACTATACTTTGCATTTTATATGTATTTAAAAAAAAGATTTTTTTTTATTCAAAATAAATACACAAATTTTATTCGGACACCCTTTACCAATGGTTCCTTTCACGTAACAAAAATGAAATGTTCCACATAATATGTTACAATATGGTAACCAGATTTGCTCTATTTCTAATAGTTGGTAAAAGTGGTCTATTTGTGTTGCCTACATGAATCAATAATTAACCACGACCTCAGCCGCTCTTTCCTCCTCGTCATCCTGAACTGCTCACAGAATGGACGTATGTTTTTTTCATATTCTGCTATCTCAGTCTCTCAGAATAATGTATTTGTCACAGATCGCAAATATCGCAGCACATGTATGATGTCAGCACCAATCCTAATCTTTTAAAACTCTCCATGATCGCAAACGTTATCAGATTTTTAAAATGTGACATACCAGTCTATTTGAAGGTCCTCATCAGATGAAATCAGTACTGGCACTCAAATTTATTTTAAAGGATGTTATGATAAAAGACCTACAAAATGTGAAATAAAGGCTCCTTGAACACTAATTAAAGGCAATTTTACCTGATTTGTTAAAACATTTTTATGTACATAGTCAAAATATATCATAAACTAAGAGTACCACTGTCAAATAATAATGAATCAAATACCAAAGTGTTTCTTCAAGGTCACGTTTCCAGCGCTCATCAAGATGTGATGCTTTTCCCATAATTCCTCCAGATTGATGTACCCAGAATGCTCAGCTAATGGCCTGTCCCTTATGATCCATATCATTTACATGTAAACAATAGTTGCCACAACAACAGCAGTGAAAATATCATCCACGTCTTCACAGAATCACATATTTCATTCACAAATAACAACACCTGAGACTTGAGGTCAGAATGGCTGGGGTCAGGGAGTCTATAGTCATTCCACACTCCCATGACAGTCAGTGTATCACATATCACTTACAAAGATGGATCCCATCACGGTGAACCTTCTAGCATGTCACTCATGCTCCCTGCAAGTTCTCGGTTGATTGGCATTCACATTCAAAAGTAATATAGTGATACCTTATAGAATTCAGCAGTCTCAAATAAACGCTTACACAATTGTTAAAAAACTCTCTCATCTAAAATTAATCATACCATTTCTTTTTAAATATTTATATATTTTTATTTTATTCAAGTTTTACTTCCTACTTTTTATACCATCAAAATTAGAATAACAAAATCCAAGGGGTCTTGAAAAGTTGAAGTGTCAGTTATAATATATTGCAAATTTACGGGCAATGTAATTGTGGACAAATGTGGACAAAGTGTTGATTTATGTGTGTGTTACTATTGCATACTCCACAGGGAAGGCAAATGGGGGCTGCTCTGAAGACAAATTGTCACAGAGGGGCATGTGTCACCTCAAGAGCTCTCTGTAAGTGACAGCACAGATCTGAATGGGACGTCTCTCTAGTTATAGATGTGAGTCGCCATAATCATCAGGCCCGCTTATAGATGCAAGGGATGCGCATAATTGCCTGCCTCCTTGTACTCTGTCAAAGAATTATACAATATGTGATAATGAGGAACTAGACATATAGCTATACTCTTATGGTTTGAATAAACAGACAGAATTATCAGGTGCACAACCGTGGCTTTTTCCTGAATGAGTTAACTAACATATACTGAATTGGAGTATATGGTAACTTTTGACAATTAGCATATCATGTCATACAGATAATGATGTCATAATAGTGATACTCAACATACTATATCATTAAGATAATGATGTCATGATAGTGACAATCTGCATACTGTATCAAAATGATGTCATAATAGTGACAATCAGCATACTACATACATACATGTATATCAAAATGATGACATCATAATAGTGATACTCAACATACTATATCATAAAGATAATGATGTCATAATAGTGACAAACTGCATACAATATCAAAATGATGATGTCATAATAGTGACAATCCGCATACTATACCATAATGATGTCATAATAGTAACAATCAGCACACTATATCATAATGATGTCAAGATGACAACTGTCATGCTGTATCATAATGATGATGTCATAATAATTAGAATCAGCATACTAGCGGTCATTTATGTCCTTCCTATCTCCTATGAAGGATTATGAACAATATCCCTCCCCTCCTTAATGGTTAAGGAACAGAACAAAAGATTATTACAGAAATGGGCATGTACTCTGTCTCATTAAACAGTCTGCATGAAAAATGTCAAACTCACAATGTGCCAACTGTCTTGAATGGTGCTAATATTTCTTGGTGTAATTGTATGAAAAAATATTAAACCCAATAATCAGGGATACAATTACTCTTTGATTATGTTCTGAAGTTAAGTGTGGACACTGTGTTGCTGTCACACTCTTGTCAAGCTAAGTGCAGATAATTTATGATCCTGTCACAATCTTGTGAAGTTGAAACGTACAATTTTTTGGTGATGGATAAAAATATTCCAGTAATGGACAATAATAAATCATAAAAAGGAAATTTTAAACAGTCTTTCTTTAAAGTAAATTAGGTGTGAACAACATCAGCAGCATAGAAAAGCATTGAAAGATATCATACTAGTAGAGCATATGGTCGTGCTGGATGATGACTTTTGCCAGGTAGCTGTAACCTTATGGTCTGGCATAAAATTGTCACATGATCTGTCTCATCGGTCATAACCCACATGTGATCACTGGGGCAACCCAGTCATCCTGCTATCATCCTCTTGTCTCATTCAGTAGTTTTCACATAATATGGTAAGACTCTTCAACATCTTCAACATCTCAGTTCACTCTGTCTCTTGAAGACAATGGAGAGCTTGTCCCTAACCAAGTATGTGTCTACACCTGTATACAGTTAAGTGGCTGTCCCTACCCAAGTATGTGTCTACACTTGTATACAGTGAAGAGGCTGTCCCTACCCAAGTATGTGTCTACACTTGTATAATGGGAAGTGGCTGTCTCTACCCAAGTATGCGTCTACACTTGTATACAGTGAAGAGTCTGTCCCTACCCAAGTATGTGTCTACACTTGTATAATGGGAAGTGGCTGTCTCTACCCAAGTATGTGTCTGCACTTGTATACAGTGAAGTGGCTGTCCCTACCCAAGTATGTGTCTACACTTGTATACAGCGAAGAGTCTGTCCCTACCCAAGTATGTGTCTACATGTACACTTGTATACTGTAAAAAGCTTAAAATTTAATTCTGTGTGTTCTGCCATGTCATTTCAAACTTGCAATGACTAAAACCTTTGTAGCATATGTGAAGTGAAAACAACCCAATATTCACCCACAATGCTGCACCTGACATTCCTGGTAGCCATAACAGGAAGTCTGTAAACAGCGCCCTCTATATATATTACTCCCACGTAAAAGATTCTTTTCAAAAGCTGTTCTTGTACAGTTATTTATGTTGCTTATATAAACAAACAAAAACTGTTGTTCCTCACTTATGGTAATCACATGATGAGTGATATTATGTGAGCATGGGGTGATTTGCATAATGTACTTGTGTGAGTGCAGGGATCTCTTGGGCGTCTTTGCATCATGTATCATGCATGCTGGCCAGACATAATCTGCTGGTCATGCAACATTCAGTATAAGAAGAAATGTGCTTTGATTGTACCTAGTTCTTATTTCATTTAAAATAATAATCTAAATTCCATTTTGATTTGGATGGAGATTAGATTGTGGTATTGATTTTCAAAACAGATGACACACTCCTCACAGTGCCACTGACAATCACTAATCATTGTCTCAGGCAAATTAATGCTGCTATCATTTTGTAAAGATCAACAGAGCGATACATCGTACCCAATTTAAATGTTATTTAAGCCTGTCAAGGTATATTTCTGTATTGAGTTGTTAGCAAAAATGGCTGCCATTTTAGCAGCTAAACCTATAACTAATCAAATGGCAATTAGATATTGCAAGATGTCCAATCATTGTTTGGGTGGGTGAGTAAAGTAGGGGTGTTGGATGTATTGGTAAAATGAAAACAGATAATCCACTGCTGCAGATTATCAGACTTATTTTTTACAAATGTGTATATTTTCGCTTTATTATTTTGCTGATCACATCAGAGTAATTGTTTAACATCTTGCGAGGTGCTTCAATTGCATGTTGTTTTTATTTTTTCATCCGAGAGTTTCTAATTCAGTGACACTGTCATATATTTGATGCATTTTATTGCCTCAATAATATCATGTAAACAAAATGTTTGGCTGTAGAAGATAGAGAGAAAAAATGTGCACATTGTCTGCCATACTGAAAGCTCCTAAATGAAAATTTGCTAAATTCTGATTGGTTAATAATCAATCACGACAAGCAAGAATTCAGAACAGGAAGGTGTTGTCATGAGGAATATTTCGGGGTGGAATATTTCTGTTGTTCAATAATGTATATTATTGAAAGTAATATTATGCAAATCTATGGGCTGCATAGAGTGAAGGTGTGAAGAATGTTACATTTTTTATGGAAAGATATGGTGCCAACCAAAACCGCACCCATAATGTGCAAGCCTGAGTGCTAACACAGCATCCATGTGAGGCCGTTTGTACTAGATTGGTAGATATCATCAACCAGTGGAAAATGTAAAAAGTAAAATTACATAGTTTACATCAACCAAAAGTAAGTATGCACTTGCTTGCTTTGAAATACTGAGATGACATATGTATGGTAATGTTATCATGGTAAGAGTTGTCAAAAGTTTGTTAGTACATTTCACCTCCACTAAGCACCTAAATTTTACAGATTTTGGATGGAAATGGTCAAATGATCGTGCATATCTCACATATTTTGCCACCTCAAATATGTAATATCTGCACCTTCCATAAGAGGTGGAGCCTAATATTTATGGATTGGGGGGATTGGGAATATGAAATTGACTCCTGAAAGCAAATCTAACAGGTAATTGCTGTAGTAGCAATTGGATTCTACCATGTTGTGTGGAATACATAACTGTTGCCATCATTGACCGGTTCATTCAAAAATAGCAAATGTCAATGAAATAAAAACTCAGTGCAATTTCCAAATCGGTGAACATTCTAATTTCATCAGGCACAGTCGTAATTGCATTTGCTACTTAATGCATTAAGAACCTGCCATGGACAGAAACAAATGCTTCCATGTTTTTAGCCTTAACTTGTGTTTCAGGTGGAGCCTAGCGCCGCTCTATGTTTTATTCTGCTATGCATAGTGCAAGCATCTAAGTCTGTCCTATAACAGGAATTCCCTGCATATCTATGCAACAACAATTTCAAACAACATGTCATATATACCGTAAAATTGGTTGGTCATCTTCCTCCAACATTATTTTTTTTAAATTCACAAGATTCTGCTTCCATCATATATGATTTAAGTTTCCAATTTTATATTTGCTGAAAAAATCTTGTGTGAAAGGCTCTTGAGACATGCAGCAGCATCAGAATTTTCCATACTGACTGTTTGCTTTTGGGTCTAATAAAAGGGTCCACATGACTTTAGACCCAGTAAATGTCTTTAAATTGACTTATTGCAAACATAACATTTGGTGTTGAGAAGGATTTGTGGCCTGTGGAAGATTGACCTATTCCAGAAATTTCCTTTTTGCCACTAATGTATTGGCAAACATTACTATCTCATTCAACACATATATTGTGATTGTCAAGGCCGGAGCCACATAAACCTTCTGTCAGAGTAAAATAATCTTACTTAAAGTGAATTTTTAAATAATTTTAAGAATTTTTAAATAACTGATTTATTATTTTAACAATTTTTAAATAACTGATTAATGTTTTGCCACAAAAGAAAATGAATAATTAGTGCAAAAATATTCTTAACTATTATCTGCAGAAATTATCAGAAGATATCACATGATTGTAAATTTTATCCTCACATGATTTTTGAACATGAGGATGAGAAATCATTGTTCATTGATATGACACATCAATGTTTAGTTTTAAAAGTAGAAAACTGATAATTAAAATCCAAAAGAATTTTGCTGAACATTTTCTTACTTCATCTTTTCAATTATCAATGATGACTTTTTCCATTAGCTGTCTCTTCATGATAACCAAGTTTTAATTAGATTTTTTTTCTTTATTCAGTTGCTACATTCATAAAATCAACCTATTAATTTCTATTGTACTGACATTAATTGTACGCATATTTTTTTTTCTTAAGTTATTTTTTTTATATTTATATATTTTTTATTGTTTTCTTTTTAATTGGATTCCTGAGTTTAAAGCAATAAATGAATGAATGAATGAATGACTGAATCTAAAGATCATAAAGTATAATATGATATGGACTTTGTCATGCATTATAATGTGACAGACTTACTTTAGAAATGAGCCAACAAATGCCTCTATTTGCTGATGTTGTCTCCATTGTACATGTGTTATTTGAGAAACCTATCCAATTACTAGCCCTAATGTTATTCTCCAGGAAACTTTCACTCGCAGGGCCCCAAACTTTATATTTTACTGATTAGTAGCAACAAATGAGTCTTTCTTGGTGGTTGGTTTTAACTCATGACTGGATAGGTCTTGTTAAATTATTATTGACACTCTGACATATCATCAAAGGAATCATGCATCAATTTTGGAGAAAAAAAAACATATCAAAATCATAAATGAGTGAGACATTTATTATTTGCTTGCCCCCTTTTGAAGGCACTCTCTTTACGTGGGGTCATTTTTTGGTGGAGTGTGAAAATTGAGCTTTGCAGATAATGTAACTTCTACATCTTATGCCAGAGTCACATTTGTGATGATTTCCAAACAGGTGCCAGGGTGATGATTTTATTTTTACAAAATCAAGCCATTATTTAGACATTGCACTGGTTACAGGGAGCTTCTAGCTGCAATGTAGATGTTGCGGATTTCCGCCCAATTTGGTATAACCAAACTCGTCAGAACCAAGCAGGCAGGCTTTCCTATGCAGCATACAGGAACATCTCAGGGCTCCCCGTTGCATTGTAGGGTAAAATTTGTATATTTCAAAATTCATGCTCCCACTCATTTTGTAGACCACACATAGTCAAGGAAAAGTTTCGAAGTACATATGTATTATGGTGAATGCAATAATTGACAGCCAGTTTATATGCTAGTGTCCTTTTCTAACATGAACAATTTCTATTGGGACCTTTTTGACTATAAAGCTATTATTTGTATTAAGTTTTTTTAGGATATTTCAGACAACATTAGGTTAGCATCCTGACAATCAGGAATAAGCACTCAAAATTCAACTAAACATATTAGTCATGTTCCAAGCCTCACCTATATGTAAACCTAGAGAACAGCAGGACATGGTCCCACTATCATATACAAAAAGATGTTTGTTAAAGCGATAAGCTGTTTATTATGTTGTTTACTCCATTAAAAATCCTATTCAAAATAAATCTGGTGATATGGGAACAAACACTTTTCATTGACTTTTATTGTTGATGATAAGTGTTCAATACATCTGCTCTTTAGGATATCGTGAGTTGCAGTCCGTCAGTGCGGATGCTAACCCGGATGCTAACCCGCTCAATTGCTTCTGACAGAAAGTACACAAATAAACAGGCTGAGTCCTCTGGGACATATTGCCATGGTCACCGAGGACAATGGTCATGCATCAAACAATGGCATTTTAATGTGTAGCCATGACAAAGAGTGCCTGTTAATGTAAACTTGTGCCCCATGAGCTATAAATCCATTGGAATATTGTCCCTCATATGAGGAGACTGGGTGGCATAGCTCCTCCTCTAAAACAAGCTTGAGCTGAACATAGCATAGGCCCCTTACTGACATGCAGCCCCTTACTGGCATGCAGCCCATTGCTGACATGGGGCCATCTACTGGCATGTAGCCCCTTACTGGTATGGGGCTATCTACTGGCATGGGGCCATCTACTGGCATGCAGCCCCTTACTGACATGGGGCCATCGACTGGCATGGGGCTATCTACTGGCATGTAGCCCCTTACTGACATGGGGCCTTCTACTGGCATGCAGCCCCTTACTGACATGGGGCCATCTACTGGCATAGGGCCATCTACTGGCATGGGACCATCTACTGGCATGCAGCCCCTTACTGGCATGGGCCCCTTACTGGCATGGGCACCCTTACTGGCATGGAACCCCTTACTCGCATTTGGCCAGATCATTTTGGTAGTCTTTGTTTATAAATAAAGTAGTTAGTTAAGTACAGTATTTAGAACCAAAGACGAAAGCATTTCATAAAAATTAACAAATCTAATTTCACTCATGCCATTACACCAGTTAAAAATATATAGAAATCTTAATGTTTTTATGTTCTACTGCAGAAAATGATGTGGAGCAAACACACATTTGAATGCCATCCACACTCTCCTGATAATACATCAAATTAGAGAAATCGCAAAGTGTCATGATCAGGTCATACAGAATACAAAGCCTTCCTGTTTGCAACCCAAGGACATTTGCATTCTATGTGTATAATTTGTCATCCCTCGGTTCTTGCATCGGTTTTTTTTTTCAAATTGGCTCCATTAAGATGTCTTCCCTGGCTGACTATACTTGTGTAATCATCTATGCCTACATGTGTGTCTTCCCTAAATATGTGTCAAAGTGAGCACTAATGTGTCCTCCCTATCTCTGTACCAATGTGGGCAGTAGAGTGTCCTCCCTAGGTCTGCTGTATCAATATTCACAATAGAGTGCCCTCCCTAGGTCTGCTGTATCATTATTCACAATAGAGTGCCCTCCCTAGGTCTGCTGTATCATTATTCACAATAGAGTGTCCTCCCTAGGTCTGCTGTATCAATATTCACAATAGAGTGCCCTCCCTAGGTCTGCTGTATCATTATTCACAATAGAGTGCCCTCCCTAGGTCTGCTGTATCATTATTCACAATAGAGTGTCCTCCCTAGGTCTTCTGTATCATTATTCACAATAGAGTGTCCTCCCTAGGTCTTCTGTATCATTATTCACAATAGAGTGCCCTCCCTAGGTCTGCTGTATCAATATTCACAATAGAGTGCCCTCCCTAGGTCTGCTGTATCATTATTCACAATAGAGTGTCCTCCCTAGGTCTGCTGTATCAATATTCACAATAGAGTGCCCTCCCTAGGTCTGCTGTATCATTATTCACAATAGAGTGTCCTCCCTAGGTCTGCTATATCAATGTAAGCAATGCAGTATCCTTCCTAGAACTTTAACAATATGGGCAATATGGTGTCCTGCCATGGTCTTTATCAATACAGGCAGTAGAGTGTCCTCCCCAGGTTTTTATCAATGTGGGCAGTATAGTATCTTCACGAGATCTGTGCCAATGTGGGTGTCCTCCCTGGATCTGTACCAATCTCGGTCTTTACCAATGTGGGCAGTTGAGTGTCCTCCCTAGGACTTTTATCAATGTGGGCAGTAGAGTGTCCTCCCTAGGTCTTTATCAATGTGGGCAGTAGAGTGTCCCCCCTAGGTTGTGCCAATGTGGGTATCCTCCCTAGGACTTTTATCAATGTGGGCAGTTGAATGTCCTCCCTAGGACTATTATCAATGTGGGCAGTAGAGTGTCCTCCCTGGGTCTTTATCAATACATGCAGTGGAGTGGGCTGGGAGCTTTGTGCAGGCTCGGCATGGCATGGTCACTGAGTGTTTTGTCATCTGGAATGCAACACGACACCCTCAGCAGCAGTACTTCTTTCTCAGGCAACATGTTCCCAAGTCTTTGAAGACAGTTTGTATGTCTGGACCATATGAACTCTAAATTAGCAGTATAATTGCTTTGAATTCTCATCCAGCTAATACAAATGCATCTCTGCAGGTGTGGCATATCTTGTTGCCATATTTCTAAGATGCTTCCAGAAAAAAACTAATCATTTTTCCAGAAAATCATTATACCTCATATCTGTCTGTATCTAACATGATATGAGACAAAATAAAGCTAATAATGCTATTGGTCCATATACTGGCGTTAATGCCAGTACTGGTGTTTGGTCCATTAATCTTGTTGGACCCTATACTGGTGCTGGGGCTTGTACTGGTTCTGGTACTGGTGCTGAGGGGTGACTGTGCTGGTTCTGGTTACTGTTCTGGTGCTGGGGCCTATACCGGGGCTGGTTGCTGTACTGGTGATATGGGGTGACTGTACTGGTTCTGGTGACTGTACTGGTGCTGGGGCCTATACCGGGGCTGGTTGCTGAACTGGTGATAGGGGGTGACTGTACTGGTTATGGTGACTGTACTGGTGCTGGGGCCTATACCGGGCTGGTTGCTGAACTGGTGATATGGGGTGACTGTACTGGTTCTGGTTACTGTACTGGTGCTGGGGCCTATACTGGGGCTGGTTGCTGAACTGGTGATAGAGGGTGACTGTACTGGTATGGTGACTGTACTGGTGCTGGGGCCTATACCGGGGCTGGTTGCTGAACTGGTGATAGAGGGTGACTGTACTGGTATGGTGACTGTACTGGTGCTGGGGCCTATACCGGGGCTGGTTGCTGAACTGGTGATAGAGGGTGACTGTACTGGTATGGTGACTGTACTGGTGCTGGGGCCTATACCGGGGCTGGTTGCTGAGCTGGTATAGGTGATTACTCAAGCTGGTGGTGAAACTAGTGCAGGTATTAACGGTGCACTCATATTTTTATCAATCATTTCTCATCAATAACTTGATGTAAGTTAATGTTTCTTGTTCAAATGATCAATGGAAAGTAAAATAAAAATATTTTAATCTTTATCTCTAGTTGACTACTCATGCTGGTGCCTATACTGGTAGTAGTGGTTATTTGAGAAGGAGGAGCATATATCCTTTGAATGAGTTTCAGGCACTCTCCTCAATACACAGAAAAAGTTCATAAGGGATGGTAACAGTCAAATATATCCAATGTTAGTTATGCTGGGTAGGAGTGCACACAAACTCATTGAGTTGCAGCTAATTGCCAGTGTTAACATGGTAACCTATCTGAAAAGAAACATTGTTATATTCCCACCTTATTATATAAAATGTAGTTATATGCACTGAGTCAAGAGATCCATACCAAAACATTCGTTTAAATCAAAATAAAACTGAAATAGCAAAAAAGCAGGTTGTGTCATTATCAAATATTTCTATCACAAATGCTTCATCATGTTGAAAGAATATTACTATGTGGTTTTATTTAAGAATATAGTCTTTAAAATGCCACCAGCTTCCAGTTTCATGTGTTTGCCACACTGCTCAAGTTGTCTCTGCAGACCACTGAATATGATGAAGCACCATGTCACAATTAAGAATAAGCTAGTATCAAACTCACAAAATATGGTCACCCAATTTAGTATTAACCAACGAAAACTCACAGAATATGGTCTCGCAACTTAGTATGTACCATAGAACACTCACAGAATATGGTCACCAAACCTAGTATTAACCAAAGAACACTCACAGAATATGGTCACCAAACCTAGTATGTACCATACAACACTCACAGAATATGGTCTCCCAACCTAGTATGTACCATAGAACAATCACAGAATATGGTCTCCCAACCTAGTATGTACCATAGAACAATCACAGAATATGGTCACCAAACCTAGTATGTACCATAGAACACTCACAGAATATGGTCACCAAACCTAGTATTAACCAAAGAACACTCACAGAATATGGTCTCCCAACCTAGTATGTACCATAGAACACTCACAGAATATGGTCTCCCAACCTAGTATGTACCATAGAACACTCACAGAATATGGTCACCAAACCTAGTATTAACCAAAGAACACTCACAGAATATGGTCTCCCAACCTAGTATGTACCATAGGACACTCACAGAATATGGTCACCAAACCTAGTATTAACCAAAGAACACTCACAGAATATGGTCTCCCAACCTAATATGTACCATAGAACACTCACAGAATATGGTCACCAAACCTAGTATTAACCAAAGAACACTCACAGAATATGGTCTCCCAACCTAATATGTACCATAGAACACTCACAGAATATGGTCACCAAACCTAGTATTAACCAAAGAACACTCACAGAATATGGTCTCCCAACCTAGTATGTACCATAGAACACTCACAGAATATGGTCTCCCAACCTAGTATGTACCATAGAACACTCACAGAATATGGTCACCAAACCTAGTATTAACCAAAGAACACTCACAGAATATGGTCTCCCAACCTAGTATGTACCATAGAACACTCACAGAATATGGTCACCAAACCTAGTATTAACCAAAGAACACTCACAGAATATGGTCTCCCAACCTAGTATGTACCATAGAACACTCACAGAATGTGGTCTCCCGATCTAGTATCAACCAAATATCACCTACACTAGAATATGGTCACCTACACTATCTCAAGGTTTTCTGGTAACAAACTGAGCAATATGATCTGGCCATTACAATATATGGTCACAGAATATGGTCACCCACACTATGTTTATGGTGCACCTATACTGGTATCAATCATTGACTATTCACAGAATATGGTCACCCACACTTTGTTTATGGTGCACCCACACTAGTATCAATCATTGATTCTTCACAGAATATGGTCACCCACACTATGTTTATGGTGCACCCACACGAGTATCAATCAACGATTCTTCACAGAATATGGTCACCCACACTATGTTTATGGTGCACCCATACTAGTATCAATCATTGATTCTTCACAGAATATGGTCACCCACACTATGTTTATGGTGCACCCACACTAGTATCAATCAACGATTCTTCACAGAATATGGCCACCAACACTATGTTTATGGTGCACCCATACTAGTATCAATCATTGATTCTTCACAGAATATGGTCACCCACACTATGTTTATGTTGCACCCATACTAGTATCAATCAACAATTCTTCACAGAATATGGTCAGCCACACTATGTTTATGGTGCACCCACACTAGTATCAATCATTGATAACTCACAGAATATGGTCAGCCACACTATGTTTATGGTGCACCCATATTAGTATCAATCATTGACTATTCACAGAATATGGTCACCCACACTATGTTTATGTTGCACCCATACTAGTATCAATCATTGATTCTTCACAGAATATGGTCACCCACACTGTGTTTATGGTGCACCCATACTAGTATCAATCATTGATTCTTCACAGAATATGGTCACCCACACTATGTTTATGGTGCTCCCACACCAGTATCAATCATTGATTACTCACAGAATATGGTCACCCACACTATGTTTATGGTGCACCCATACTAGTATCAATCATTGATTCTTCACAGAATATGGTCACCCCCACTATGTTTATGGTGCACCCATACTAGTATCAATCATTGATTCTTCACAGAATATGGTCAGCCACACTATGTTTATGGTGCACCCATACTAGTATCAATCATTGATTCTTCACAGAATATGGTCACCCATACTAGTATCAATCAACGATTCTTCACAGAATATGGTCACCCACACTATGTTTATGGTGCACCTTATCATCTGCTGACACAGAGCAGCTATATAATACGGCCATTCAATGATGCATACCACAATTGCATGTCCAGCTCTATTATTGTAATAGACAAAGTGGTTTTCACTTAAGCCTTCATTTTCCAATAAAATTTTCTTTATTCGTGGATGGAAGTGATGAAGAGGTACTTGTGGGAGGTGTCCACTGCCGGGCTGTACTTCTCGCTTTCTTTATACATGCTCCGCGGCTGTCAATCCAACTCCCCCAGTTTGCCAATATACACTGTACTCCTCCAGTCTGTCAGACAATTTACAGCATCATATCAGCATTTTTTAAAGTGGTGCAACCATTGTGCAATACATTACTTGAGGAAATGATCTTAAAAGCATTTTCATTTACTTCTTTCCGAGCTATTAAGTTGGATAAAATGTCAAAAGTAAATGTTTGACCCAAGCCTAAGCTGCAAAATGGTGGCAAGCTGTCATTCAACAACAAAAAATCATAAAACCGTATGATCACATTTTAAATCTGTTAGTGTTTTTCCAAAAATTTCTTGAGGGCTTCATTAATTGTCCATGCGAAACAAGAAAAGTTTTCAACAGAGTCTCTCTTTTATCATTTCATAAATCTGTCTCACCAAATTGGCATAGTCTTGTATTCATCACAGAAATGAGTTGCCCTACTGTGAACAATTATAGGAGACTAAAAACTGATCTTAATGTTATCTTGTTTTGCATCTCTCGTGCCTTGTATACCATGTGCTGTCATTTCTAGCGAGGAATTCTTCTCATTTTTTAAAAGTATGGGATAAATCATGATCACTGAAGTGATGATGAACAATATGAATAAAAGCATACAGCTTATTTTTTGTACTCACTCTCTGTATCCAATAAAATTGTCATCAATGTTTTCTCAAGTTTTAAACCAACTTATACTCATCAGTGCGAACATTTTGAATTTTTTCTAAATTTCAGGGTCTATATCTTCATTATAATTAATAGTAAGTTCCTTTTTACAACACTGCTCATTGAAGCATATAAGTTATCACTAATAGCGATACTCCACATCCATTAAGATGCATAACTCAACCAACAGTGTCAGCTCCATCCATCATGGTACTTAGCATCTTAAACTTAGTGCTTCAAGATGATGCTCTGTACTATCTGCACCTTCAGACTTGGGGAAGGATCACACTTGTTCCACCAGAACCAACTTGTGAGATCTGTCTAGCTGGACACTGCCCTCACATGTTCATGTCTCATTATCTCAGTTGTGCTTGAATCTTGAACGTTTTAAAAGAAATGAACAATTCATTTGACATCATGTAATGATCATGGCAATGATCAATCTGGATTTTCATGGATTACAGTTGATATAGTACAATTAGCTGGTTTTAATATGCATGATTACCTAATACCTGAGATAACATTCAAGGAAATCTTAGCAAAAATTTTAAATCAAACTTGATTTACAAAAGTTGACAAATAATCGAGAGGCATCATTCCCAATACTTTTCCACAAACACAAAATATAATTCTGTGTAAATCATAATTTTAAGCATGATCAAAATGAAATTGTTACATTTTAGAGCATGTAAAATTTGAGACATTGCAGTATCATCAAATTTCTAATTTGTGAGAGTGGGCATTTTAATGGAGTGAGCCAATGAAGTTTTAAAAATTCTAATATAAGGCTGTATTTAATCCTCCTACCTTGAAGAGCAGAGAGATTGCTGGATCTTAATCTGCCTGTTATCAACAATATCACATGTGTCATCTTCCCCTGGATCCCTCCTTATACATGGACATACCGGAATGCCGGCAACTAAGCCCACACAGGCACTAATGACACAAGATATGTGCATATATGTAGTACTGACACTCAAGGCTTCTGTGGCCAGTCTTTATTCAAAATGTGCTATTTTATATTTAAATCACAATTGTGTCTCAGATATGTCAAGTATTTGAATATCATTGAATAATTCAAACTCAAGACTAAAATTGCAAACATGTTTTTTTTTGTCTTTTTTTAAATTGCTGGTGTTATTAAGCCATTTTGTTTGTGACAATTCTTATATTAATCAGTAAACATGAAATATAAATCATCAAAGTTCCTATGTCCCTAACAGTTGAGTCTACATATTTAATATACTGCATAGTAACTTCAAAAAGTAAATTTGAATCACGAGGGAATTAAAAAAGAATTCCATTCTTCCTGTATTAATCCATGAGAAATTGTAGCTTTGTAATAGAAAAAATAAAAGGAAATGGTGATATTCTACTACATTCAAGGCATTTATTTCCTGAATTACAGCCCTGGATATATGATGATTCCAGCGACAGAGTTTGTATCAGTCAGTTGGAGAATACCGTCAATATTGACTGCTTGATGGACAAAGCCTTTCTAATCCAGCATATCTATTCAGGAATGTTGACAGACTATTGCCGGCCAGACCCTGATATATTACATTATTTTGATGGAAATGCTGTACCAGTCAGCTGATGCTCTGAATAACTTGATGCCAAACTGGGTTGAAAGTATTAAGGCTCAAAACACAGAAAGCACTGATACATCTGCATTGTAAGTGAAGCTATTATTTTCATCCTGCTTGGAATCTTTTATCCAGTTTTGACACCTAACACATTATAGACATTAATTCTTTTTTTTATCTTTCAGAACCAGGTATTACATAGGCCAGGTCTATATAGCCTCTTGATAGCTTTTAGAGCAAAGTTCAGTTTTCAATCTTATTTCTAGTTTGGGCAGTAAAAAATGTTTCTGAAAATTTATCATATTTTGATTTCTTCATTTTCACAGAATGACCTGAGAGTCAGGAGGATTATCTGATGCAGAAATTGATAAGGCATGATTGGTTGGTGTGTATGTCGAGTTTTATGTCACTTTCAACATTATTTCAGTCATATCATGACAAGACCTAATTCCAGATGATATATTGCTTTCAACAAGTACCGCTTCACTGAATTATCATGATGCAGGTCGTTGATTTACAAGGCCATCAGGTTTTATGTCACTTTCAACATTATTTCAGTCATATCATGACAAGACCTAATTCCAGATGATATATTGCTTTCAACAAGTACCGCTTCAATGAATTATCATGTTGCAGGTCGTTTGATTTACAAGGCCATCAGGTGAATCTTTCAGGCACAATATGAATGATTAAAACAAAAAAATTAAAACAATTATTATATTAAAGGTATATATTGGCATGACTCTCAAGATATTAACTGGTTCTGCAAGAGGAGCACCATTTGACATAAACTAACCTCATATAATCACATATATCTTATTTTTCATCATCTGAGGATTGTTGACATGGCTCAAATATCTTGATGAAAACATAAACTTTACAACCGTAATATCCATCCTGCTAAAACATATCACAGTGCATCTTGCTGGTCATCTGATATTTATGCATCAATCATTTCTTGGGATTCTCAAAACTTGAAACCACACTTCTTTTTATCGTTAATAAGTTTCCAGAAATAGAAAACCAAACAAGTTTTGTTTCGTTCTTTTCCCTGATATCTGATGGACTGAGCTTTTTGAGATGTGCACAAAGTCATAAAGCAGACAATGGATATCTAGCCCCAAGAAACCCATCACACCAGGCATTGCATTATGAAGTCATCCCAGTTGGCAACTTATTGATGTAATGTGAGAAGTAAAACAATCTTTGATATGAATTTTCACCTCATTTTGTTTGTCCTCGAAGAGAACAAACTTGACTTTGGAGGTGAAATACTGGAGAGAGGAACAGGACAGGGGAATTAGGAGGTTGAATAATGTATGGTCATGAACATACTTATAGGTATTTTGTTTGGGACAAAATTATTGGTGACTTTGGTAGCCAAGCTGTTTAAGTACTGAAATCAAGATGGCTGACAGTATGTTGAAAATTGCCTCAAAATCTCCTTTGAGCCTTTTCAGAGGATAGGAAATGAGTAATGCGTCTTTGAATGAATATAAACACACAAGAGAACAAAAGATTGTTATGGTTTGATTAACATTAGCAGAAATGACATGGGAAGGCCCAGGAGATGATGTGATATTTTCCCTCACAAGGGGGCTCTTAAGATGTCAAATGACATGTTGCCAAGTTATTGCGATGACAAAATGTGCTGATCACTCCCACAATGATTATGTATGAATTAAATCATATGAACAGTTATTCAAGCTATATATTTGGTTAAGGAATTATTGATTTTCAGAATTTTGGATGAAATAAAGTGCTTCTATTTTCCATCGAACTTGACACCTTGTGGAACAACTGTTTTCACTGGTAAACCCAGTGAATTTCCCTACAGGCAAATTTTGTTGATTCCTTTAAATGAACCATTAAACAAAATTTGTGTAAAATATATCCTTTCCAGACATTTCAAGGAAAATATGTTTTACCTTATCTTTGAATAGATTACCCAGGATAAAAAAGCCTAAGACATGCATGTCAAGTCCATTCATAAGATCCAACGTCTTTTTAAAACGTATTGCATGAGAGAGGGAGATTGTCATTTCATCAGGTTTTCTGAGGCCATGGTAGCATGAAACAGGTTGCCAGCATATAGCATACACTACCTAATGCATACATGCCTGTCATTCACTGATACAAACTCTTGCCAGTAAAAGCATTAACGCTGACGCTAATGTACACATCAGCAAATTATGCCTGCATATTACAGGTCCATGATCAAATTAAACTACCTGCAATATTTAACATAAAAGCCATTGAGCTCAAACCAGTGCAAATATCATGTTTGCAGTAATTTTCAGTACTATTTTATCTATGTCTCATATGTTCTTTTATTCTAATGGAATCTTCTTGCTTTCAAATTTTATTTTGAAATGAATGGTGCATCAAGCAAATGATCATTTTTTGTATTTTGTCACAGTTGTTGCTCAGAGTCGGGCAGTATAACCAAGATTGTACCTATTATCACTGATCCATTATGTGTATCTGCTGACTTTCATTGGACAGTAAGTAACTGTTGAATGCTTTTTTTAAGCTAGGAGGCTGATCATCCCATTATAAAAAGGCTATACAATGCAGCGTGGCAAACTTTATAGGAGTGCTATCTCAATATATGGTACACCCAGCCTTCAAAGTAATGTAATGTGATAACTTTGCTATTAATTTAAACTCATATCAGAGAGTTTTAAATGTCAGCCTTTCTTAGTCTCACAGCTTTCTTTCCATGACTCATTCATGTTATATTTTCCAAATATTTGCATAAAGGGGGTTTTATTGTATTTTATACTTTTCAGTAGGACTCAATGCCCTGCACCTTTCAAAGAGTAACTGGAGATCGTCCTTTTGCATTATCGCAAAGACCCAATAACACAACACAAACCATGGCATTTGATAACCATCACTGAAATTAAGCACTAACATTAGTAATAAAACTCAATATATCACTAACACTAAAAAGGTTTGCAAATTTATATCATGATAATTGTTACTCATTCTTCACAATTGTGATTATTATTTTCAATACCTTGAACAATTTTTGTGTCACTCTCTGGAAACAAGCTAGCAAAGAACTGATAATCCCCCATGTGTAATCCATGTTCAGAGAGACATTTTATGTCTTGTTGTATTATATTACTCTTTGGTATGAAACATGGTCCAATATTCATGTTGGTTTTCTAATATTCCAAGGTTGTTATTGGCAAAAGAAGCCTTTTTCCAGGTGAAGTCTCCTTTCTCGGAAGCAAATACATAAATGCAGGATTAGTTTTTGATGCCTCTTCATCCGACATATTTTCTACTTAATCGGAAGCTAACATGCAGCAAAATATCACAGGCTGTCATAGTATGAAAACTTTGAAATCCAATGATGACACCGCCCCATTAAGTGTGACACTGCACTTTTGTGATTTTTTTCAAATTTCTCTGCAATTTTTTGTTTTCATTGAGAGCAACATCATTGTCTGTTCCACAAATTTAAAACCATATATACATTATGTTTGCAGACAAGCCATGTCATGCCACTTCAGGGAGGGGATTTTCACAAATATACATTCTCATTCTCCATATTAAATTCACATTTCAGATTCAAGAAATATTTTGCACATTCCATGAAAACTTAATACTTGGAATATAGAAGAGTACCATATGAGTAACCTTAAATGTCAATACATGTACTACATGTACATACAGCTGCAATCAAAATATTTGTTCATGATATATGATTTTGTTTTCCTCTTTTATTTTTTTTGATAAATCTTATTAGACATTGAAACGTATTGGCCATTGCATTCTTTAATGAGAAAGTACTTATCCCAGCAGGCCCAGCTGGCTATCTCTGTGTTTTCCTCTTGTGTTCTTGCCTGGTTTTATAAATGTACAATACCAGTGATATAGTAGCATTCCATTCATGCCTTCCCCTAATCACTACATCCCCCTACACGCTCTGCCATGTGGGCTGTGTTTACATCCACTTTCTCTTTTCTCCTGTGCTGGAGAGCTACCACATGCCAGCCTACAATATGTACTGTGTCAGTGTTTTCAAACAAAAAAAAGGGGGGGGCACCCGTCAACTCACCTTACTATGACTGAGCATCTATAGGCCTGTCACCACCGTCCTCCTACTCTGAACATGAGTGTCAGTGGTAATAATATCCCATAAAAATTCCACTCGCACTGTTGCCGTGCCAAGCAGCAAACTGTGAATGAGCCGAACACGTGTTATGCGATGATACAGTCAGATGGGCCTGGCATTGCAACCGCTGGGTCGATCGCTTTTATACAATTCTGGCAGTTGTCTTCGGGAGCTGCCATGGAGAGGCTTGACGTTGGGCGGCGAGGCCTTTATTAGCTTGCTGCTCAGTGGCGATCTCGTTGTATTATCTGGCTTAATGCCCGATGCTGGTGTGTGGTGGCTGTATGCCTTATGATGCTAACTATCCCTGCACTCCATCGAGACCCATCATCGCTCAACCCTCATCGCTGCATTACTCCCATCCACATCCTACACAATGCAACACAAAACACTGCCCAGCTTGAAACATTTTATAACTAACTTTGTGCATACATGCATAAATAAACTGTTTTGTGTGTATGGGGTTTTACGTCACTTTCAATATTATTTCAGTCATGTCATGACGAGATCTACTCATAGCAGATACAATGCTGCCTCCCTGAATTGCCTAAAGGTGGGTCCTTGACATGATAACCCTCCCAGTCACCGTTTTACAAGAACTGGTTTATCCTTCAGGCATGGGTCTCGGCTTATTTTAACTTTGATGAAGTAAAATAGAAAGCAGTAAAATATTTTCCATATATGCTTTAAGTATGACTTTAATATGGGTATCTCAAATAAGGAAAGACTGTAAGAAAATATGAGGATATTGAATGAAATAATCTCTCAAGCAATGTCTCATATGCTTTAAAACTGTTTCTCCACATGTTTATAGCTTCAAATTATCTGTCATTCCCTCCAGATCAATCTCATATTTCTGATTAACAGTTCTAAAAATAGCCGCAGTTATGGACTATTTAGTCAGTGGATGTCCACATTTACCCATATCTTGACATATTAAATACTCTAACATCCTGAACTCCACAACTAAAAATATTCACGAGAAGCACGCCTTGCCATGAATGATAAGTATGCCTGCCCAATGCAAGATAGGGGAATTGCATGTTGGGACATGGGAAATAATCCAATAATATTGAGTACATCAGATTTCACTGTCTTGAATGTGCATATGTGAACTTATCTGTCGAGCACTATCCCTTGTTGACCTTGCACCAATGCAGCATTCACAGAAAAAGCATTAACTCAACAGGAACTAGTAATCTCCACAAGACAAGGAACCTCCTCTGAATGATCTCCTTATTTCCATCATAAAAACTCAGTCACATCTCCAATGGCAGACTTGTTTGGCACTTCAAACTTCAACCAATCTCGATTCTTTCTGTGTTTAAGACTTTGATTTGTGCTGAGCAATGCAATCTGAAGTGTGAACTTAGGGCAGCTCAGCCTTCCATCTAAACACAATCCTCTC
Organism: Amphiduros pacificus; assembly: GCA_949316495.1. Lineage (NCBI taxonomy): Eukaryota > Metazoa > Annelida > Polychaeta > Phyllodocida > Hesionidae > Amphiduros > Amphiduros pacificus. Next base: position 13,357,985 of record OX439003.1, on the reverse strand, counting down.
GTATTATCTGTATTTTATTCATGTTTCAGTAAATACCTTTCCTGTCAGCAATGAGGTGAACATGGATGAGAAATGGACTGGGCACCTTACTAATGTTTAGAAGGCAACACAAATTCTGCATGGATGAACAGTCCCTGTTTACTTTGTACTCATTAATCCTTGACCATGCAATTATGTTAAGCATGTGGTGAATAGCCAAATGTCCTCAACCCAATGAACTGGAATGCAGCTATGAAACTCAGCAGGATGTTTACCTTGCTTTATCAGTGCCTTGGTCTTAAGCCATGTTTGGCACACCAAGCTGAGGTGAGGTTCTCCTGAGGGGAGATTAACTCGAGTCCATCATCTGACACAGGTGTGCATATATATATATCAGTATAGTTCACCTCAGATTAAGTTTGGGCATGGAGTGAGGGTCAAAAATCTAGGTAGATATTCTGGATTAAACAAACTTGTTCTGCCCTAAATTTAGATTTTCAAAACTTTCCAATATGTGATTGCCTGATAAATGATCGTTTATAAGCTATGAACAACTTTTTCGTCTGTTTCATTTAACCCCTAATACCTGACCATGTTATAACTATACACATTATCCAAAATATTCATCCTAGGCAGCTTTAAAACTGTTGATCTGTTATCATATACAAAACAAAAATAGTTTGTAAAGGATTCAATATACATGAAATACTAATGTTAATATATAATATTAAAATGCTAGTCAAGTGTTACTCACCATCAAAAAGATAGCATTCAGGGCTATTCAAAATAAATAACATTTTTACATTATCTTTACATACCTGTTTATTACAGGTATTGTGCAATAATTCTCTAATTTGGTATATCAAAATCAGATTTACAACATCACGGTGCACTGTAGTTTCACAGAGTTTTTAGACAAGTTACTGACATGCACAGAAGTTGTACTATCAGCTGAGGTCTGTCTTAGCCCATCCCATAGCTCCATGTGGTGAGTAAACACAGTTGCATGAACTCTTTATGACCCTAGATGAGGCTTTACATTGTGTCATTTCATTCCAGCACTATGAAAAGAACAATGCCTTAGATGATGTCATATGCATATTACCATTCTCATTAGACCTCAATTTACCTTCAGTACCTCTTTGATGACACTCCATTCAAAAATGATGCCAAGCAAGGAGTGTGCTTTCAGAATAGGGCTATTTATTGGGGTCTTGTTCATATAGATTTTAATTCAATAATGCATCAATCTGAAAAGGTAGTGCAAATCAAAGACACATACATCAATTATCAATATGATATTTTTATACTTTATTTCCATAATTCCTGTTTTTTTTTTGACAAACTTTCAGCCTTCATGTTTCTAGTCCTTTCATAGCTTGGCTACCATTATCACAAAGGATTTTGCATATCAAGTTTTACCCATGTTTTCCTGCCTCAGTTTTTACCTCAATGAGTGCTCTATAGAACATAAAGGTCAATGACCTAGTCTCCATGGGTATGGCTCAATCACAGGAAGAAAAACAAAAATAATAAAGTGTGGCTACATGTGGAATGACAGCCCCATTTTGATATATCAAATGTGTCGTGAAATATATCTGAGACTCAGTCTGGTGCCTTACCACACCCAAGGCTATTCCAAATGTAATCATATATCTAAATATAATGCAAATATGGGCAGTGATCAAAGCGTATATATGCCATTTACTGTAAAGTGTATATTAAAATGTCTATTGGTTAAACATTAAGGGAAACTGGACAACCTTTTCATATGTGGCATCCTGAGGGTTACTAGCCATAGTACTCAAGCTTTAAAACAAGATAATAAAAAATACATTTCTCTCTGTAGTAAAGTCAAAATGAAATTGGATTAGACTTTTATGTCTGAAATGTAAATAATTTTCACCTAAAATAAATCCAAAATGAAAATTCTTGCTGGTGTTTTCTAGAAATGTCTGTTGTTACTCTAGCGTGGATTAGTTATGTTTTTAGTTGTTGTTTATAAGTTATAAATTGTCACTTATTAGAAAATCACATATTCTTAAATTGTGAAAATCTAAATGTAGAGTAGAAAATGTCCAAAAGTCCACCCTACCCTACATTTTATTTTTGTCACTCCTCATACCATGCCCAAACATAATCTGAGGTGAAAATGTGTTGACATACAAATACACAGAACCTCTACCATCTGAAGGACTGCAAGTATAGATTGGTTATTTGAACATCATCATGTCATCAAGTTCAGAATATAATAGATTAGAATAGATTAGATTGGAATAGATTGGATTGGAATAGATGAGAACAGATGAGAATAGATTACAACAGAAAAGATTAGAATGGATTAGAATAGAATAGATAGGAAATGATTACAATTTATTAAATTAGATCAAAATTGTTAAGAACAGAATAAAATAGAATGGATGGGCTTTCATTAATATCTTTTCAAAGAATACACTTATGGCAATGATTTACATGTAGTTCTTAAATTGTGGGAACAAAAAAAAAATCCCAATGAAACGATACAAGAAAGAGTTCAAATTCAAGTAGGTTGGCCATAATGTCAACCTCTAGCATATAGCATATCATTGTCGACGTGATATCCCATTTCTAAGCCTTCACAGAAAAAAGCCTAACTTCAAAGTTCCAACTCCATGTAATCCTATATTTTGCAATGTAAAGCCAATTAAGTTAAGTCAATTTGATGGAGTTAGGAATAACCTTGTACAGTGGCAGATGTATAAGACTGAGCTAAAATACATACTTGTGCAATAATTAAGCACAAGGAGATGATCCATAATCTTAAAAATCAATAAAAAAACCATAACATATTAACTCTTCTTTTTTATCCAAAATTTAAAATGACTGCAACTTGATTCTTTAAAAGCATAGGAGTGGGGTTTTTTTTTCAATTTGTAAAAGAAACAAAGAATATATTCTTATTGTCAAAATCTTTTGATCTTCAAAATAATGAATCTAATTCTCACAATTCAACTTCTTAAACAGGGTTGAATAAGAAACACTGGGATATCTTGTCAAACACACGTGTCGGGGGGGGGGGGTGAGCGGGGGGGTGAGCCGGGGGGGGATATGAGGCAGGGCCCCAGCCATCCCTCTCCTTCTTTGGGCCTGCTTGTTTCAGATGATCATAGATGATGCTTTTACACATATCTCCACCTCCTCTATTAGCGAGCTCTTAGCTTCAGGGAGCGGTGGTAATATGATGATGGACATAAATGCTAACCTGAAGTGTAGATGGGTACTCTATGCCTCATAAGTGCTTGTTATCACAAGAATCACTCACCCTTGTGTCTCTTTAGCAATGTTTAGCTGTCTGACCGCCGCACATCCGAGTTCTGATAAAGTAGCTTTCTTGGTTCACACTTACCCGTCATATCACTCCCGCGAGAGTTGTCCTCATCACCAGGTTTTATCTGTGAACAAAAAAACTGACTGGAGTCTTCGACTTGACTGCGGCTGCGGTAATGACCAGTGGCACTTCCTGACCGAACCCAGCATTCGCCTCGCGGGCGTGACAAGGGAGCAAAAGTTGGACGGGGGAGGCAAAGCGATAATTCAATCATTGTAAGAGAGAGGAGGTTTGCGCCCCCTAGAGGCGATTGCGCACATCACAGCAAACACCCACCCCTCACACATCTTAACTAATTGATAAACCTCTAAATAAGCAAACATTCGATGTCTTTTAAAGTCTCAGACTAATCTTGTCGCTGGCATTAATTTAGGTCTCTCCTACCGACCTTGCCTCGTTCAATCTCTATTCAACACTCGTGGCTTCCACCGGGGGATAGAGCACAGGGTTTCTGCGGCTGGTGGCAAAAGTCTAAACATATTGTCCACACTAACTGATTGCAAGCCCTCCATCGTATCCGATTGCTTTGGTGTCTTGAACAAACACAACACCGGTTGGGCATTTGAGATTCTTTGGTAAGATCCATTCACACCGTGAAATGAAATTCATTTATCATGTTTTCAAGCTGTAAAAAGTCCAGCTAATGCTGCAGTAATTAGCAGCAATTCTGCATCGTCATTCCAAGTAGCTTTCTATAATCTTCTCCCACACTCCTATAAAACAGGCGAATGAATAAATATGTCTCTATTTGGAATGGAGCACTTTACTGATATGACAGATTGAAGCATTATATTTTGTTAAGAAAAGATAAAAGCTGTCGTTATTCCGATATCTCATTTTGATAGAGAAAGGCAACCCATTATCATGGATGTCCCATTCTTCGATAGATTGAGATTGTATATCTTTATAACAATGATGCGGTAATTTCAGGTGTCTTGGAGACACTTTCCACAAAACACATGTTTTATACTAAACAACCGGATCAAATGAAAGCCCTGTTATAAGTTAAGAAGAGAATGATGACAAAATCCACAAAGCAATGTCTTCTCGGAAATTATCTCACATATGATAAATCCACACAAGAGTTTCCGAGTCTCAAGGATATTAATTGGGAGACTTTCTTTTTGGCCCATAGATTTCCACCAAATTACTGATGAATAATCCAGATATAGATGTTTAACAAACTTGTCCCAGAGACACAGCCTGCACACAGCCTATATTAAAGCTCTCAAAATATAACATGGTTTTTTTGTATATTGGACGATTGAGGAACGTTGATAGTTTTGTTCTCATCTGACCATAACTTGCCTAGATTTTGATTAAAATAACGTGTTTGAAATTTATGAGATCATGATGTATAAATTTCATGTTCTTTTTTGTTTTGTTGTTGTTTGTTTGTTTTTTTCAGACAAATGCCTTAGTAACCTTTCTAACATTGTTGATTATTCAAAACTCCAATTGAAATTTAAATTATAAATCTATTATGTGTTGGGCTTTAAAAGATTTTAAGGTATATCTCAACCAACTTTCAGTCATCTTGGTTTCAGTGCTCTCACAGATTCGCTAACACTATCACAACTGATTTTCCCCTTAACACTATAAGTGAGAAAGCATTCATCTTTTTAATCTCCCACACTGGTTTCATACCGAAGAATTTCCTTTCAAAGCGTGGTATGATCTCTTTAAGGGACTAACACGTCATGTGAAGCAATTAAATCTTTACAGTTTGAAGTGAAATGCGCATGGTGAGTGATGTTGGCAAAATGTACGCAGTCTTTTAACAGATTAATTGCTTTCTGTATCACCGAGCAAAACCTTATATAACCATCAAAAGATCTAACTCTTTTATTCAAATAAATCAATTATCAACAGACAACCTCACGAGTTCGGGGAAGATCAAAGGCCATTTGTATGATGCAACAATTGATTTTCATTTAGCATTAATCGTAATTGCATAAAATGTTCTTCTCCTAATAGAACCAACCTTTTCCCATTTATTCTCTGAGTCAGTTATTTTAGATACTTTACAAAATGATTGGAGCCAAATGATCCATTATGCTATATAGATATATTATCTTGATTTCCGGTGTTTTATTTAGCATGTTTTAAGACAAACCAAAATGTATGCCCTGGAGAATGTAAATCTGTAAGACTAAAGACAGACTGATGAAGGAAATATCCTATTGACAAATGACAGATTTCATAAAAATGTGATGATTTAAAGAAGAATGTATGATTATTAGATTTTAGAGTCAGCGTTTGGAACGCTTGGGACATAAATACAAAAACAAAAACAAAAAAATTATAAAAGCTATTTCAGTGCGAAGTCACAAATTGTTTGTGAGCTATCTGGGTTACATTTCCGGTGAGAACAAAAATCTGGTGCCAAACAGGTATGTTAGCGGCACCTTATCTGCAGGGAACATGACTTGCATTGACTGCCCATGCAATCCAACCCCACCAACGAGACTTGCCTCCTACCAACGAGACTAGACGAGACCTATTGCTCCAAACAACATTCTGTCACACCCAGTCCTCATCACAAAGCTCAATCTCATATCTTTCACAAATTTCTATCAAAAATCTTTCTCTCATATCTTTATCTGATACTTCTATCATGTATATATTTATGGTCCACTCACTTTGTAAACGAACCATAGGGGGAGCTAACATCAAACAAGACCATATTGTGTTTCAGACCAGGATTTAATCAAAATTTTATCAATTGTGTTACAAAAAGGCTTAAACCTGACATTTCTCAACTCAATTTCAAATATTCTTCTGACAATTATAATCTTTCCAGACCTCTTATGTAACATAAGAAAATGATACCTGTGAAAACCCATGATATCTGATTAGGACACTCAGGTAAATAAGATTTACCAGGATAGACCATTATCCACACAGACTTCACAAGTTACTTTAAATATCCGACTTTTGAAAAGTAGGAATTAAATTCAACCGAACATGTTATATACAACTCTTGTATTTTTCAGAATCACTATATCGTGAACATATACTTGGCCAATAATTCATTTTATTCACGCCTCAGTTATCTTGATGATGATGATGATGATGATGATGATGATGATGATGATGATGATGATAATAATAATGATAATAATAATGATGATAATAATAATAATAATAATGATAATGATAATAATAATAATAATAATAATAATAATAATAATAATAATAATAATAATAATAATAATAATATAACCTTACACTCATCTCGACTATCTTGCATAACTGCGCACCGTAAAATTAGATACATGTCCTCATCACCAAGTAGTTGTATGAGTAAGGATGAGAATAATCTTTTCTGAGATTTGATTTTGATAACATATAATATCAACTATGAACATGCTAGTTTAGAGGAGATTGTAGTTATATTCGCTTACCTTGCAGATAAAATATTCTCCAGATGCAATTATAATTTAGCTTTTTCGTAAATAACTCCATTGACAATGTGTTTTGTGGAATAATATTTCCATTCAAATTATACCTGTAATATGATAGGGAAACGATATCCTCATGTCTTCTCAAGCCAAGTTATCCCATCTCTTTCCAAGCCCAGTTATTCCCATCTCTTCTCAACCCAAGTTATCCCCATCTCTTCTTCTCAAGCCAAGTTAATTCCATTTCTTCCTCTCAATCCAAGTTATCCACATATCTTCTTCTCAAGCCAAGTTATCCCCATCTCTTATCAAGCCAAGTTATCCCCATCTCTTCTACTCAAGCCAAGTTATCCACATATCTTCTTCTCAAGCCAAGTTATCCCCATCTTTTCTACTCAAGCCAAGTTATCCACATCTTTTCTCAAGCCAAGTTATACCCATCTCTTCTCAAGCCAAGTTATCCCCATCTTTTCTTCTCAGGCCAAGTTATCCCCATCTCTTCTTCTCAGGCCAAGTTATTCCCATCTCTACTTCTCAAGCCAAGTTATCCCCATCTTTTCTTCTCAGGCCAAGTTATCCCCATCTCTTCTTCTCAGGCCAAGTTATCCCCATCTCTTATCAAGCCAAGTTATCCCCATCTCTTCTCAAGCCAAGTTATCCCTATTTCTTCTACTCAGGCCAAGTTATTCCCATCTCTTCTTCTCAAGCCAAGTTATCCCCATCTTTTCTTCTCAGGCCAAGTTATCCCCATCTCTTCTTCTCAGGCCAAGTTATTCCCATCTCTACTTCTCAAGCCAAGTTATCCCCATCTTTTCTTCTCAGGCCAAGTTATCCCCATCTCTTCTTCTCAGGCCAAGTTATCCCCATCTTTTCTTCTCAGGCCAAGTTATCCCCATCTTTTCTTCTCAGGCCAAGTTATCCCCATCTTTTCTCCTCAGGCCAAGTTATTCCCATCTTTTCTTCTCAAGACAAGTTATCCCATGTCTTCTTCTCAAGCCAAGTCATCCCCATCTTTTCTTCTCAAGCCAAGTTATCCCCATCTCTTCATCTCGAGCCAAGTTATCCCCATCTATTCTTCTCAAGCCAAGTTATCCCCATCCATCAGTAGAAATGACAGACATAGGCATATAACATTTTTACTGTGTGGGACACATCCACAAATGATACATGACTGAGCGTGGACCTTTATATTTATAAAATATTGCCGGTGACCTCGAAGTGCCCTTTGAATGACTTTGCAAATGAAATTCATATTTCCGTAGATTTTACTATAAATTTCAATATCCAGTCATCTGCATCTTTCAAAAACGAGCTCATAGAGTCTTTATTCATCAAAATCCATTCAGAATTAACAATATTAGACCAATTTTTAATTTTGGACCAATCTGCAAAGGAAATTAGAGGAAATTTTGATATGCTAAGCTATTTTGAAATAATATCTATAATAGCAGCTTATTGTTGCTTAAATTATGAAAGTTCATATTGTACCACATAGTAAAAAACTTTAATGCTGAAAATAAAATGAAAATAAAGTCTGTCAATTTTGAGATTTATTAACAAGCTAAATTTGGTTAGAAATAGCTTAAATGTGGTCAGTGTCCGAAAGATGAAAATTGATGGACTTTAAATTGACCCAATGCAATGTTTTAAAGTTGCATACATGAAAAATATAAGTGTATTCTCAGAAAATAACACCCAATAAACTGCTCTAGGCATAATGGTACATAAAAAAATGATATTAAACTATCAAATTATGTGAAAATGTGCTAAATGTGCAATAGAAAAAACATCAGGTGACAAGAAATGTATTAACTGTAGAGACAAATGGATTACCTCATTGAAAAGCTGATTTCTTTCCGCAAATTTTCATATATTTATTTATTTTTCTTCAATAAGAGGAAGGTGCTAACATTAGTTCTTGAATATGCATATACATTGGAGAATGTGTTCTATTTTTGGCGCTATTTATGCTGGGTGAAAGTGACACCATGTACCCACTGCAATAGGAAGTTTTGTACTACCCATTTCATGTTCAATGTCTCCCATTTCTAGTAATGTCTTCTACTCAAGCCAAGTTATCCCATCTCTTCTTCTCAAGCCAAGTTATCCCCATCTCTTCTCAAGCCAAGTTATCCCCATCTCTTCTCAAGCCAAGTTATCACCATATCTTCTCAAGCCAAGTTATCCCCATCTCTTCTTCTCAAGCCAAGTTATCACCATCTCTTCTCAAGCCGAGCTTTCCCCATCTCTTCTCAAGCCAAGTTATCACCATATCTTCTCAAGCCAAGTTATCCCCATCTCTTCTTCTCAAGCCAAGTTATCCCTATCTCTCCTTCTCAGGCCAGGTTATCCCCATATTTTCTTCTCATGCCAGGTTATCCTCATCCCCTATATATTCCCGCTGGTGGATTGCTGAAATGTGACTTTTCACATGTGCCAGACACCTATTGACATTTAATTCGAATTTAAACCCAAGCCTCGAATTATCTGTTAATATAGGAGCGGTTTTGCGCATCTCAATGTTCAGTGATCAGGTTTGTGGAATGCGGAATTCATAATCACTTCTAGCTGTAACCATACATCTCCCATCGAAATATGGGAATAATATGGAGGAATTTTGACAAGGATTGCTTCTTGCATTTCCAGCTCAGAATTCATGATTAATAAACACATTGACTGGAAAATAAAAATTAAAACAAAATTCAAAGGACGGTTCAGATTTATTTGTGAAAGTATTTAACAAAATTGCTTTTAGATAAATTTGACCTGCTAATTGCGATACACGTATTACATGACTACAATACTGTCACTGTATATCCAACCAACTGAACAAGGCCACACAAATACCACTTTTGACAGGAATCAAATAATCAATAGAGATGATAGATACCTGCTGAGGTAAATAGCTTCACAAGACAGCAGTAAACAACGCCTCAGTTCGCAGCCCAGGGGCTGTGTTTGATGATTTTGATCATTCAGACCAAGGTAAATCATCTAGCGATGAGACTACACTCTCCTGTGTGCTTTCTGACGGCAACATAATCACATTTCTTGCAGAACAAATGTGCACATTGTGATCAATATCTTTTTTTTTTTAAGAGGCCATTGCTTAACTGTTATGCGCGCCATAATACCTCAGGTACACAGGGGATAATGTGTTTATCACACTGTCAACACATTTTGAAATAACAGTTATTATCTAAATACATTTGGTCTATATGATAAATATAAACGCATTCTTTAAAACATAAAAACTGGTTTTGCATCACACAGCATGCAGCTAGCTCTGTTTTATCAGACAGACTCAAATGAAAAATTCTTCTATTTGTTTTGCCGATACCAAGCAACCTACAATTCAATGTCACCTGGAATAAATAGAACCACTCAATGCATCGCAGAGTGGGTGCGCCATGAAATCATTCTTATTCAATAAAAGACTGAACAAGGGCATGCTTGATTGAAATACCCAATCCAAATAGAAAGTTTCCCCTCCAACTTTTTCACAATTTTGATTTATTGTGGATCACACAATAGATTCAGAACACAGGGAGGGTGTGTGGGGAAGCATTTCCCCCATAAAATCCAATTTCCCGCCAGTATCCTGCCTGTGCAGAAAAGCGAATCCTGTCTCTTGCATCGAGCACCAGATCAGGGGTGCCACAAGAGCGCTATATAATCGTCAGTACAAGAGCACATCCCACTTCACTTAGCATCACCACCCATGTGTGTGAACTTTGTTACTTATTTGCTATTCACAATTCATTATTGATTTTTTTTTCTCAATTTATCACCAACCGTGTATGATGACCCCACATTTCACTAAAACCATTTTTCTATACAGAATTTTATTTGACTAGGAAAAAGGGTATAGAACATTTTTTGATGATTTTCAGCTACAGACAAGTGTTTTCTTGAGCTTCAGCTACAGACAAGTCTTTTCTTGATATGACATTGCACCCTAATCCTATATTGATGCCGATATTGCCTGCTGCATTGTGGGTAGAGTGTTATCAGTGTGCACTCTGTCTTCTGCCTCGTGGACCACCCCTGCAATCTTACAGGCCTCCAACAAACCGGCCTGGCCAAGATCACTGGTGATTATCAATGAACAAATAAGGGCATTTGTCAGATTGAGCCCGCTAGGGGGTGCTCCGTCCCATTAGACCAAACACATCATGGCGTCTCGTGCGAAACGCCCCAGGCACAGCTGCAGACTTTTCTGCAACTCCCAAACCCAAAACTGGCCATCCATCATGCAGCGTCTTTGACGGTATTGATGTTGTAATCAAATTATATGGTGGGACAAGGTGCATGCGGACAACACAGCCACTTTGCTGACGAGGACGCAGGAGCCTGACCACAACACACTGTTCTCATCACCACTTTGTGCTCCTATATCGTATGCTAATCAAGGTCGAAATAATATCTCAACTAATACTCGTTTATTGACACCGTGTATATGATAAGAATTAACATGACAAAGGGTGTACAGAATTGGACAAAAAAGATCACAAAAGAAAAAACTTCTTTGTTCAGACTTCTTTATTTTCTATATTATAATATTAATAAGCATTGGGCATCCTCGGTGTGGTATCTTCAGTTGATAAAAGATTGATATCTATCCAAGATCTATCATTGCGCTGCTCAGTTATACACTGAAGGGAAACACTCACAGAGTTTATACCAATATCTGAGACAAGAGGACTCTTTTCTCTCATATATTATAATTAATAGCCTAGACATGAATACAATAGACCAGAATTACTCTTCTTTGTTATAAAACCAATACCCTAGACATGAATACAATACACCAGAATTGCTCCTCTTTGTTATATATCAATACCCTAGACGAGAATACAATAGACCAGAATTACCCTTGACAAGAATACAATAGACCAGAATTGCTCTTCTTTGTTATATATCAATACCCTAGACATGAATACAATAGACCAGAATTGCTCTTCTTTGTTATATATCAATACCCTAGACAAGAATACAATAGACCAGAATTGCTCTTCTTTGTTATATATCAATACCCTAGACAAGAATACAATAGACCAGAATTGCTCTTCTTTGTTATATATCAAAACCCCAGACATGAATACAATAGACCAGAATTGCTCTTCTTTGGTATATATCAATACCCCAGACGAGAATATGATACACCAGGATAGCCCTGTTGTTAGCCAATAGTCAAGACAAGAATATGATGAAGCAAGTATCCCCAACTACTCAGAAAGTGCACATGTTGGACTACTCCCAACAGATACCCGTAACTGCTCAGAAAGTGCACATGTTGGACTACTCCCAACAGATACCCGTAACTGCTCAGATGGTGCACATGTTGGACTACTCCCAACAGATACCCATAACTACTCAGAAAGTGCACATGTTGGACTACTCTCAACAGATACCCATAACTACTCAGAAAGTGCACATGTTGGACTACTCTCAACAGATACCCATAACTACTCAGAAAGTGCACATGTTGGACTACTCCCAACAGATACCCGTAACTGCTCAGACGGTGCACATGTTGGACTTCTCCTAACAGATACCCATAACTACTCAGAAAGTGCACATGTTGGACTACTCCCAACAGATACCCATAACTACTCCGAAAGTGCACATGTTGGACTACTCCCAACAAATACCCATAACTACTCAGAAGGTGCACATGTTGGACTACTCTCAACAAATACCCATAACTACTCCGAAAGAGCACATGTTGGACTACTCCCAACAAATACCCATAACTACTCAGACGGTGCACATGTTGGACTACTCCCAACAAATACCCATAACTACTCAGAAGGTGCACATGTTGGACTACTCCCAACAGATACCCATAACTACTCAGAAGGTGCATATGTTAGACTACTCCCAACAAATACCCATAACTACTCAGAAGGTACATATGTCGGGCTACTCCCAACAGATACCCATAACTACTCAGAAGGTGCATATGTTAGACTACTCCCAACAAATACCCATAACTACTCCGAAAGTGCACATGTTGGACTACTCCCAACAAATACCCATAACTACTCAGAAGGTGCACATGTTGGACTACTCCCAACAGATACCCATAACTACTCAGAAGGTGCACATGTTGGACTACTCCCAACAGATACCCATAACTACTCAGAAGGTACATATGTCGGGCTACTCCCAACAGATACCCATAACTACTCAGAAGGTGCACATGTTGGACTACTCCCAACAGATACCCATAACTACTCAGAAGGTACATATGTCGGGCTACTCCCAACAGATACCCATAACTACTCAGAAGGTGCATATGTTAGACTACTCCCAACAAATACCCATAACTACTCCGAAAGTGCACATGTTGGACTACTCCCAACAAATACCCATAACTACTCAGAAGGTGCACATGTTGGACTACTCCCAACAGATACCCATAAATACTCAGAAGGTGCACATGTTGGACTACTCCCAACAGATACCCATAACTACTCAGAAGGTGCACATGTTGGACTACTCCCAACAGATACCCATAACTACTCAGAAGGTGCACATGTTGGACTACTCTCAACAGATACCCAAAACTACTCAGAAGGTGCACATGTTGGACTTCTCCTAATAGATACCCATATCTACTCAGAAAGTGCATATGCTGGACTTCTCCCAATAGATATCCATAACTGCTCAGAAGGTGCACATGTTGGACTACTCCCAACATATACTCATAACTACTCAGAAGGTGCACATGTTGGACTACTCTCAATAGATACCCATAACTACTCAGAAGGTGCACATGTTGGACTACTCCCAATAGATAACCATAACTACTCAGAAAGTGCACATGTTGGACTACTCTCAACATATACTCATAACTACTCAGAAGGTGCACATGTTGGACTACTCCCAACAGATACCCATAACTGCTCAGACGGTGCAAATGTTGGACTACTCTCAACATATACCCATAACTTCTAATATTTGATACTTATATTGGAATATTCACAAACATCTATGACAACGTGCCCATATCTGCTCAGAAAGTATATTGAACACATTTTTTTGAAATAATGGGTTTTATATCTTTATAGAATATATTTAGTGAAATGTAAAGGATAAATATAAGAAATGTGGATTTTACGGTATTGTTATGTTGTCATGATTTACAGTTCAAATATTTCTTTTATGATAGCATAATCTACTGTTATTTTATGAACAATATCAATTACCATGCGCTGTCTGCAAACCAAATGATAAAGATAGGTTTGATCACAGCCATGTGTCTACATATCGCATTACTATATATATTAACTAAGGGCATGAAAACTCTTGCACCACATTTGTGTCAATCTGATGTTTCAAATCAGATTGAAAAATACTTATATACATCCTAAAATGTTAAGGATATTATCCATTCAATGCTAAGATAGCAAAACATTTTTAGAAAGTTAAAACTTTACCTTATGCTTTTTAAAAATATTTGTTTCATGGAGTTGAAAATTGCGTTCCAAAGAAATAAGAAAAAACAGTGATTGGGTGGTGGAATACCCTGTAAATAATGATATTCTCGAGGAAAGTTACAAATATTGCATCCCCTGTTGTCTGCTGTTTAATTGTTCATGATATTTGCAAAGAACTACAAGGCATTGTCACACCCCATTAAGCATAGGATTATAGTATTCTATGGACAATATTGATTTGCAAAATTCCCTCTATTGGATCACAGGCTTTTCTGATTTTTGTACAAGTGAATTCAGTTTTGAGCAGAAATATTATTCAAGGTAAGTCAAGGTTAAGTTTTTGAAACATTGAATTTAAGGACTGGATGGCACAGATAAGAAATATCCACACTTCAAGGTCATAAAAGTAAAATTGATTGCATTGATCTCATCCAAGGTTGTGATTTAAAGCATTGGTGAAACCTGACTTTCAGACACATTTTCTTTACATAACATGAATGTTTATACCCTAAACAGTGCTTTTATGTAGTAGTACCCAAAATATTCTCTGTTAACAAATTTCTGTGGCACTTGAAAGTTGATCAGTTGTCTGCTAAAACCTACACCAGCAATTGAACACTTTGTCAACAAGCTTTGTTTAGCTGGTATGTGATCTTGTGTAAACACCTAATGAGTTACCAGTTGTGCACCTGTCCAGCTTGGGAAACAGGGTGAAGATGTTTTGTACAATTTATCAATTTGTTGCCAGGAGTATACTTCAGAACAACATAAGAATATTTTAATATTATTTGAATCAATGAAATAACTCATGGCCGTGAAAAATATTTTATGGTTGTGACAAATATCTTATGGTTGTGAAAGATATATCATTTATGGGAAAAGTATACTATTTATTTGAAAAGTATCTTATGCATATGAAAACCTTTCTGTCAAAAAGGGAAGACATGACTCAAAGGTTGCATGGAATCCCCCTTAACTTGAAGGCAGTGATATTGAAAAAGTGACATTAAACCCTTTGATCACTGGTTTGGCCTTAAATCACAATGACTTTGAATGGCAAAACTGTGAATGCTGATAATTGGTATCAGTAAAATTTATGATATGACCCTCTTTGATGAAATTTGGGGTTTTTCACACCATTGAATGGGAAGACATCAAAGGCTGCATGGATTCCACCTTAAAAGCTGGGCTGTATAGAATTTTTTTAAACTTTTTTTTGCAAACATATATAATATAAAAAATAAAGATTTCTTCGTTTATAACTTCATAAATATTCATCCGTTTTTAATAAATTTACCACCAAAAGAAAGCCAAGAAAAGGCACTATCATCATGATAAGTATTATCTTCCAATTCATTCTCTAAATAGTGGAAAAAAATGGCCAAAAATGTGTTGCTCCAATTTTGACAATTGGTAAACAACACCTCCTATGACTTACAGAGCCCCCTGACAGTTCAAAGGTCAAGGTCACACAACACACTTCCTGTTTAGTCCTGGCAGTACTTGGTGGTCACAAAAAATCATGATTCTCAGGGCAGATGTTCTTTAGTGGATTTCAGATAGATAGCCTGTATGTATGTCAATTTTAAGATCATATATTGTTTTCAGATACCTTAAATCACTGTAAAATTGCCTGGAACCTTCCAGGTTTCATGAATGCTTTAAGCTTTCATCCCTTTAGTTGTATATGAGTAAAGGGAGAATTGACATTGCATTGATCACACAATTTCGACACTATCTAAGCTTTTTAGATTCCCTGTGGCAATTGCTGTAATAATACAGCTAAAAGTACTAGAAGTCTCTAGTTAGTCCTTGAAATGTATAGAAACACTGACGCAAAGCAGAAAATAAAAAAAAACGAAATCCTTCTACAAGGGGCTTAAAGGAGTTTAAAAATACGTTTGATCGAATAAAAATACTCTGACACCAAACTTCAATAGTTATAAAGGGAAAAGGAGTAAAGGGAAAAATAGTTTTGTATAAAGACATCACTAAATATAGAGAGACATAGAGTTAGTGTGGATACAATCTTAGGGAAGGCTTGGGCTTTGTTGGAGACATTTGGTTGCATGTGCGTATGTTGAATACCACACAATAGGCTTTTAAATCACTGAAAACGTCACATAAAATGACTCATATTATTTAACGTGTAAAAGCCGCATGGCATGCAGAGATCTGTCCAAGTAATTCACAAAGGACAACAGCCAAACATCTTGCAGAATAAAAGCGATAAAAAAGACGGAAAGCATCACTTTGTTATAAAGAGCATCACGACATCAAGCGAAAAAGGTATGTCTGATATCACACAAAAAGGTCAAGCTAAATCACAAAGCAGAAGGGTACAAGAACAAGCTAATCATAATACCAAAAGTCTGCAGATTATTAACAAGAAATAAACCAATATTCTATACGTTTTTTTATTAAAAGTTGTTAACTAATGTTCCCACAGGTGGCGTCCAGGGAGACAGGTTAATACTGAAGTAGATTTGATGTTTCCGCATGTAGAATTTTGAAAGTCCATATTGAAGTCTATGTTTTGAAAGTCCATATTGAAGTAGACCAGATATTCCGTTAGATGGTGTGTGTTTCTGAAAAACAAGTTCATATGGAAGAAGACCATATATTCCGTTAGGTGGTGTTCCAGAAATCAAGTTCATATGGAAGTAGACAAGATGTTCTAGTAGACGGTGTTCTGGAAGAATGAAAGTAGACCAATACCATTTTTCCCAACAGGTGGCATGAGCGGCGTTTTTATAAGTCTATATAGCCTTCTAAGGCTACAACATTGAAGACCGCGTAAGGTGAGATGAAAACATCAAAGCACAGAATAATACACTCCTCGGGCAGTCACCAACTCCTACTACTTATGTTCATTATACACCATACAAAACAGGGAACGTGTTATAACAATGCTCACGCATGCTCTAAGAGGCTACTTCCACGCACATGCCATGCTCTGGATGTGAATGATCACCTTTCAAAGCGGTACATCTCCCGTTTCACAGAACGTCAGTAGAAATATGACAGACATAGGCCTGCAATGTTTTTTGTTTGGGATAGATCTACAAATGATACGTGAATGAATGTGGACCTTAGATGGTTATTTTATAAAATATTGCCAGTGACCTTGAAGTGACTTGTTAATGACCTTGAAAATTAAACTTCTATTTCTGGGAATTTTACTACAAATGTGTAACTTTCAAACGCCAGCTCATGAAGTACAAATTCCTCAAAATTAACTATATTGGAGCAACTTATAGATGTTGAATAATTCTTTTAGGAAATTCAGTAAAGGAAAAAAAACATATGTTGAGCTATTTTGAAATAATATCTATAATAACAGATTACATGCGCCTAATTTATGAAAGTATATGTCACACTGCTAAAGAAACCAAAACTGAAAATAAAGTCAGGCTAAATTGATTAAAATAGCCTAATAGTAGGTTTCCAAAAGACGAAAAATTTACTTTAAATCGGTTCTATACAATCTTTTCAAGTTTCATATGTATACGATATGTGTTATTTCAGAAAATGATCCCTTGTAAGCTGTTTCTTTCATAAAAGTACATAAAAACCGACAACAAACTCTCATAATATCAGAAAATATCAAATCAAATGGACTTAATTTGCAAAAGAAATGATCTGATAACAACAAATGAATTGAATTTAGAGACAAATGGATTTCCTTGTTTTATTGTTGAAAATTTTTTCATATATCTATTTTTTTTTTAAGGAGGGTGCTTTTATTGTTCCTTGATTATGTGTTTAGAGAACATATTTCGTTTTTGGTGCCATTTATGCGGAATAAAAATGATGCTAAGTACCCACTGCATCAGAAAGTCTACCTATTTCATGTTAAACGTCTCCCATTTTAGTGATGATGCTTTCCAACATATATTATTCAATAACGTGCCATGTAGAAAAAAATCACTATATAGATTTTCTTATGATTCTATAAACAAGAACGATGTTTTAAAATGATTTTTAATGCTATCATTGGAACTGTATGACAACTTTCCATTTTCTTTTTTTTGTTCTTTTTTTGCACATAAACGATACATTCAATAATCAAATTTTAAAAAATACAAACAAATAAAATCTTTCTGACGATTTTTTAATATCAATGCACCAAAGTACTTGGCAAAGTACTGATTTCCCACCTGAGAGTTTTTTTATGATCAAGAAGCTCATTATTTTTCTGAAATAATACAAAGCTTCTATTATTAATTTTCTTTCTTTTCCTCAAATAATACTGTAAATTAAGAAGACATCACCTGACATCACCTGAAGATTCAAAAGGACATGAGCGGTATGCCGCTTTTTTGGGGGGCAATTCTCTAAGAGAATGGCGTAACGGTGTCTGTCGGTTTAAGGTGAATTTCTAATGCATCTGCTGAAGCCTGTACATGCCATTGACACGCGTGCGCAATGCAGTGTATGTCTGTGGATACTATTTTGGGAGCGCACGGACGTCCTCTTTGAGAAATACAATACTTGGTGCCTCGGATGCTCTGTGTCTCTTATCATGCTGATTCACTCCTCCGCAGGGAATGTTTCTCGTGCCAATCATCCCCTCTGACCACCAACATCTGCCTTCCTGAAAAAGTAAAAAGACGAGAAAACTCCTCTATTCAGCACGAAGTATGACCCGGAATATACACTCATTCAGGGATGAATAAAAAATATAAAATAAATCTCTCATCAAAATTCTTGTCAAACCCACACTAAATATCTTAGGGCCCCAAAACGCATTGCACACTTCTCGGAATAGGCTTTGTTCTTGACGACTGGTATCTTATACTCCTTTGCTTATTTACCCAGTACTTTAATGGATCTTTCACATATCAGTTTCACTATCGTAAGGGTAGAGCTAAATGGTCACATGTTGGGAAATATGATGGTTTTTGTTACCATGATTATTTGACATGAGAGATGTATATCTTGTGTTCTCCTTGATAAGCATTCATCTATGTGTTGGGTGCCTAGTTTCCATGAAGCCTTCTCTGATTGGACATAAGGGGCCAAACTTTGGGAAATATATAAATTATCATCTTCAGGAAAACAATTATCGGTATTGCCAAAGGAATCATAAACAAATGGACTTGAACAGTCCCATTACAATCAATTTCTTCATCAACTCTAAACTAAATGAATAATCAACTTTTATGAACATCACATGGGCAGAATTTAGAAATATAATCTACATTTTTCCAAATTAAACAATTCTTATAAAACCTTTATATATTCATTTTTAATAGGGATTTGTCACATGGAAGTTCACATTAAATGGTTTTCTGCCTGTATCATTTTAAACTTACTTAAAGTAAACTTTGAGAAGGTTCTTTAAGATGTCATACAAATCAACCAAATAGATTTTGATGTGATTCTTGGCAAAGAGTGGATATAATGTATGACATCATGGCATACTGTATGACATCATGGCATAATGTATGACATCATGGCATACTGTATGACATCATGACATACTGTATGACATCATGGCATAATGTATGACATCATGGCATAATGTATGACATCATGGCATAATGTATGACATCATGGCATAATGTATGACATCATGGCATACTGTATGACATCATGGCATAATGTATGACATCATGGCATAATGTATGACATCATGGCATAATGTATGACATCATGGTATTGTAGTGTACATATGATTTGACAATTGAAATGAGTGATGATTCGAAAGCTTTAGAATAAACTTAGGCAAACAGAGAAATTTAGTAGTCACATATCGAATGTGCCTTGCCAAGCAAGCCCCAGTTTATATCTACATCTGCTAGTTTTCTTTACAAGAGTGAAAAATAACACTAATGGATTACAGCTGGTCTAAAGCAGCTGTTGATTCTGGCATTCACACTCTGGCAATAAAGACCACTCCTGAATGACGCAGAAGCTTCAGTGGTCAATATAGTGCAGTCAATTTAGCAGACACAATCTTTTAGTCCCTGGAGGTTCATGAAAAGAAACTCTATTTGTTTGTTTCCCTCAGTTAGCATTTCACTAAGCTATAAGTAGCGTAATATTATCAATCCACCCGTATTGAGATTTAAATTTCTCTCCACACGTTTGAATTATCCGAGTTCCTGTAAGCAGTAGGTGAGATATATATTTGGGTGTATATAGATGGCACAGACCGTGTAGTTCTAGTAAGATATATATTTGGGTGTGTTCAGATGGCACAGACTGTGTAGCTCTAGTGAGCTACATTGGGTTGTGTTCAGATGGCACACACCGTGTAGTTCTAGTGAGATATATATTTGGCTGTGTTCAGATGGCACAGAACGTGTAGCTCTAGTGAGATATATATTTGGCTTTGTTCAGATGGCACAGACCGTGTAGTTCTAGTAAGATATATATTTGGCTGTGTTCAGATGGCACAGACCGTGTAGCTCTAGTGAGATATATATTTGGCTTTGTTCAGATGGCACAGACCGTGTAGTTCTAGTAAGATATATATTTGGCTTTGTTCAGATGGCACAGACCGTGTAGCTCTAGTGAGATATATATTTGGGTGTGTTCAGATGGCACAGACTGTGTAGTTCTAGTAAGATATATATTTGGGTGTGTTCAGATGGCACAGACTGTGTAGCTCTAGTGAGCTACATTGGGTTGTGTTCAGATGGCACACACCGTGTAGTTCTAGTGAGATATATATTTGGCTTTGTTCAGATGGCACAGACTGTGTAGCTCTAGTGAGATATATATTTGGTTGTGTTCAGATGGCACAGACCGTGTAGCTCTAGAGAAATATATATTTGGGTGTGTTCAGATGGCACAGACTGTGTAGCTCTAGTGAGCTACATTGGGTTGTGTTCAGATGGCACACACCGTGTAGTTCTAGTGAGATATATATTTGGCTTTGTTCAGATGGCACAGACCGTGTAGCTCTAGTGAGATATATATTTAGTTGTGTTCAGATGGCACAGACCGTGTAGCTCTAGTGAGATATATATTTGGTTGTGTTCAGATGGCACAGACCGTGTAGTTCAAGTGAGTTATATATTCGGGTGTATACAGATGGCACAGACCGTCATGTAATTAGCATTCTATATAGTTTGATTATAGATGACACGGACAGTGTATTTCTAATGAGCAGTCTATGTAGTTTGATTATAGATGACCATGTAGTTCTAGTTTACAGTCTCTATAGGCTGTTTACAGATGATATAGATTGTGTAGTACTAGTCTCTATAGTTTGTTTATATATGGTATAGACTATGTTTGCAGTCTCTATAGTTTGTTTATATATGTTATAGACTATGTTTGCAGTCACTATAGTTTGTTTATATATGGTATAAACTTTGTTGTTCTAGTTTGGTTATGTATGGTATAGACTGTGTTGTTCTATAGACTGTGTTGTTGTAGTCTATATGTAGCTTTAGTTTGTAGTCTATATGGACTGCATATAGATGGCATAGACTGCGTGGTTTTAGTTTGTAGTCTATATGGGCTGCATATAGATGGCATAGACTACGTGGTTTTAGTTTGTAGTCTGTATGGACTGCATATAGATGGCATAGACTGCGTGGTTTTAGTTTGTAGTCTATATGGACTGCATATAGATGGCATAGACTGCGTGGTTTTAGTTTGTAGTCTATATGGGTTGTATTTAGATGGCATAGACTACGTGGTTTTAGTTTGTAGTCTATATGGGTTGTATATAGATGGCATAGACTGCGTGGTTTTAGTTTGTAGTCTATATGGACTGTATATAGATGGCATAGACTGCGTGGTTTTAGTTTGTAGTCTATATGGACTGTATATAGATGGCATAGACTGCGTGGTTTTAGTTTGTAGTCTATATGGGTTGTATATAGATGGCATACACTGCGTGGTTTTAGTTTGTAGTCTATATGGGTTGTATATAGATGGCATAGACTGCGTGGTTTTAGTTTGTAGTCTATATGGACTGTATATAAATGGCATAGACTGCGTGGTTTTAGTTTGCAGTCTATATGGGTTGAATATAGATGGCATAGACTGCGTGGTTTTAGTTTGTAGTCTATATGGACTGCATATAGATGGCATAGACTGTGTGGTTTTAGTTTGTAGTCTATATGGACTGCATATAGATGGCATAGACTGTGTGGTTTTAGTTTGTAGTCTATATGGACTGTATATAGATGGCATAGACTGTGTGGTTTTAGTTTGCAGTCTATATGGGTTGAATATAGATGGCATAGACTGCGTGGTTTTAGTTTGTAGTCTATATGGACTGCATATAGATGGCATAGACTGTGTGGTTTTAGTTTGCAGTCTATATGGGTTGAATATAGATGGCATAGACTGCGTGGTTTTAGTTTGTAGTCTATATGGACTGCATATAGATGGCATAGACTGTGTGGTTTTAGTTTGTAGTCTATATGGGTTGAATATAGATGGCATAGACTGCGTGGTTTTAGTTTGTAGTCTATATGGACTGTATATAGATGGCATAGACTGCGTGGTTTTAGTTTGTAGTCTATATGGGTTGTATATAGATGGCATAGACTGCGTGGTTTTAGTTTGTAGTCTATATGGGTTGAATATAGATGGTATAGACTGCGTGGTTTTAGTTTGTAGTCTATATGGACTGTATATAAATGGCATAGACTGCGTGGTTTTAGTTTGCAGTCTATATGGGTTGAATATAGATGGCATAGACTGCATGGTTTTAGTTTGTAGTCTATATGGACTGCATATAGATGGCATAGACTGTGTGGTTTTAGTTTGTAGTCTATATGGGTTGAATATAGATGGCATAGACTGCGTGGTTTTAGTTTGTAGTCTATATGGACTGTATATAGATGTCATAGACTGCGTGGTTTTAGTTTGTAGTCTATATGGGTTGTATATAGATGGCATAGACTGCGTGGTTTGAGTTTGTAGTCTATATGGGTTGTATATAGATTGCATAGACTGCGTGGTTTTAGTTTGCAGTCTATATGGGTTGTATATAGATGGCATAGACTGCGTGGTTTTAGTTTGTAGTCTATATGGGTTGTATATAGATGGTATAGACTGCGTGGTTTGAGTTTGTAGTTTATATGGACTGTATATAGATGGCATAGACTGCGTGGTTTTAGTTTGCAGTCTATATGGGTTGTATATAGATGGCATAGACTGCGTGGTTTTAGTTTGTAGTCTATATGGACTGCATATAGATGGCATAGACTGTGTGGTTTTAGTTTGTAGTCTATATGGACTGCATATAGATGGCATAGACTGTGTTGTTTTAGTTTGCAGTCTATATGGGTTGTATATAGATGGCATAGACTGCGTGGTTTTAGTTTGTAGTCTATATGGACTGTATATAGATGCCATAGACTGCGTGGTTTTAGTTTGTAGTCTATATGGACTGTATAAAGATGGCATAGACTGCATGGTTTTAGTTTGTAGTCTATATGGACTGCATATAGATGGCATAGACTGCGTGGTTTTAGTTTGTAGTCTATTTGGGTTGCATATAGATGGCATAGACTGCGTGGTTTTAGTTTGTAGTCTATATGGGTTGTATATAGATAGCATAGACTGCGTGGTTTTAGTTTGTAGTCTATATGGGTTGTATACAGATGGCATAGACTGCGTGGTTTTAGTTTGTAGTCTATTTGGGTTGCATATAGATGGCATAGACTGCGTGGTTTTAGTTTGTAGTCTATTTGGGTTGCATATAGATGGCATAGACTGCGTGGTTTTAGTTTGTAGTCTATATGGGTTGTATATAGATAGCATAGACTGCGTGGTTTTAGTTTGTAGTCTATATGGGTTGTATACAGATGGCATAGACTGCGTGGTTTTAGTTTGTAGTCTATTTGGGTTGCATATAGATGGCATAGACTGCGTGGTTTTAGTTTGTAGTCTATAGGGACTGCATATAGATGGCATAGACTGCGTGGTTTTAGTTTGTAGTCTATATGGGTTGTATATAGATGGCATAGACTGCGTGGTTTTAGTTTGTAGTCTATATGGGCTGCATATAGATGGCATAGACTGCGTGGTTTTAGTTTGTAGTCTATATGGACTGCATATAGATGGCATAGACTGCGTGGTTTTAGTTTGCAGTCTATATGGGTTGTATATAGATGGCATAGACTGCGTGGTTTGAGTTTGGAGTCTATATGGACTGTATATAGATGCCATAGACTGCGTGGTTTTAGTTTGTAGTCTATATGGACTGTATAAAGATGGCATAGACTGCGTGGTTTTAGTTTGTAGTCTATATGGACTGTATATAGATGGCATAGACTGCGTCGTTTTAGTTTGTAGTCTATATGGGCTGCATATAGATGGCATAGACTGCGTCGTTTTAGTTTGTAGTCTATATGGGTTGTATATAGATGGCATAGACTGCGTGGTTTTAGTTTGTAGTCTATATGGGTTGTATATAGATGGCATAGACTGCGTGGTTTTAGTTTGTAGTCTATATGGGTTGTATATAGATGGCATAGACTGCGTGGTTTGAGTTTGCAGTCTATATGGGTTGTATATAGATGGCATAGATTGTGTGGTTTTAGTTTGTAGTCTATATGGTTGTATATAGATGGTATAGACTGCGTGGTTTTAGTTTGTAGTCTATATGGACTGTATATAGATGGCATAGACTGCGTGGTTTTAGTTTGTAGTCTATATTGACTGTATATAGATGGCATAGACTGCGTGGTTTGAGTTTGTAGTCTATATGGACTGTATATAGATGGCATAGACTGCGTGGTTTTAGTTTGTAGTCTATATGGGTTGTATATAGATGGCATTGACTGCGTGGTTTTAGTTTGTAGTCTATATAGACTGTATATAGATGGCATAGACTGCGTGGTTTTAGTTTGTAGTCTATATGGACTGTATATAGATGGCATAGACTGCGTGGTTTTAGTTTTTAGTCTATATGGACTGTATATAGATGGCATAGACTGCGTGGTTTGAGTTTGCAGTCTATATGGACTGTATATAGATGGCATAGACTGCGTGGTTTGAGTTTGCAGTCTATATGGACTGTATATAGATGGCATAGATTGTGTGGTTTTAGTTTGTAGTCTATATGGGTTGTATATAGATGGCATAGACTGCGTGGTTTTAGTTTGTAGTCTATATGGGCTGCATATAGATGGCATAGACTGCGTGGTTTTAGTTTGTAGTCTATATGGGTTGTATATAGATGGCATAGACTGCGTGGTTTTAGTTTGTAGTCTATATGGGTTGTATATAGATGGCATAGACTGCGTGGTTTTAGTTTGTAGTCTATATGGGTTGTATATAGATGGCATAGACTGCGTGGTTTGAGTTTGCAGTCTATATGGGTTGTATATAGATGGCATAGATTGTGTGGTTTTAGTTTGTAGTCTATATGGTTGTATATAGATGGTATAGACTGCGTGGTTTTAGTTTGTAGTCTATATGGACTGTATATAGATGGCATAGACTGCGTGGTTTTAGTTTGTAGTCTATATTGACTGTATATAGATGGCATAGACTGCGTGGTTTTAGTTTGTAGTCTATATGGACTGTATATAGATGGCATAGACTGCGTGGTTTTAGTTTGTAGTCTATATGGGTTGTATATAGATGGCATTGACTGCGTGGTTTTAGTTTGTAGTCTATATAGACTGTATATAGATGGCATAGACTGCGTGGTTTTAGTTTGTAGTCTATATGGACTGTATATAGATGGCATAGACTGCGTGGTTTTAGTTTGTAGTCTATATGGACTGCGTGGTTTTAGTTTGTAGTCTATATGGGCTGCATATAGATGGCATAGACTGCGTGGTTTTAGTTTGTAGTCTATATGGGCTGCATATAGATGGCATAGACTGCGTGGTTTTAGCTGTAGTCTATATGGACTGCATATAGATGGCATAGACTGCGTGGTTTTAGTTTGTAGTCTATATGGACTGTATATAGATGGCATAGACTGCGTGGCTTTAGTTTGTAGTCTATATGGACTGTTTATAGATGGCATAGACTGCGTGGTTTTAGTTTGTAGTCTATATGGACTGTATATAGATGACATAGACTGCGTGGTTTTAGTTTGTAGTCTATATGGGCTGCATATAGATGGCATAGCCTGCGTGGTTTTAATTTGTAGTCTATATGGGTTGTATGTTGATGTCATAGACTGCGTGGTTTTAGTTTGTAGTCTATATGGGTTGCATATAGATGGCATCTATATACAACTGTATATAAATGGCATAGACTGCGTGGTTTTAGTTTGCAGTCTATATGGACTGCATATAGATGGCATAGACTGCGTGGTTATAGTTTGCAGTGTACTTGGTGGCAGAAACCGTTCAGATTTAGTGGGCATTATGTGAGGATGAGTATACTGAAGACAAATAGGAATAGATCAGAGCGCATGAGCTTGGCACTCAGATCTGAGGACATGTCATGAGAAAATCTAATTTGTGCTTTGATACAATGTGAAGGGATATAAAAGGGCCTTGGGCATTTGTACTAATAGGTTTATAGTGTGAGTTCCCCACAAACATGCTTGATCTCAATGTATTGGGTAGCACAAAACACATTCAATGGCCAGGGCTGGGGAAGAATCGCATTATAATCAGATATTCAAAGAATTATTTGGATGATGAGGTAGTTTGAGTCCGTGGTAGAGAATGCTGTTCATTTCCATTTATTTAACATATCATAAAATATGAAAATTACATTTTTCCCCTTCTTTCGCTTTTGAACAATGATCATCATATTTTAAGGTATATATTGTCCGCAACATATAATATGGGCTTGACGTGTTAACTTTTTCATAAGAAAGGAAATAGTTAGATTAATCACAATATAATGTCATATGGGTAACATAATTGAATAGTATTGTATATGACACTAAAAATGATATTGCATAAATCGAAATTGTTGCGCTGTCTTAGCTTTTCAGATTTCCTGTAAGGACAGTGTTAAATTGTAATAATCCTCTCTCAGTAAAAGTAGACAATAATGTTAATATTGCGAAGACGACCTTGAGCATCTTATTTGGTGATTATGTGTCTGAGTACATGACATAGCAACTATTAATTTACTTTCAGACGTGTCCATATCCAGTAACAGGTAGTTTCCTTCCTTCCAGAATTGCAGTGTACACCCTGCGTGAACCATATTTTTTTCAGCACAGCGGTTATAAAAATTCACGATATAACTAGACTACTGCTAGTCATGACTAAGTCAAAATAGTTCTGGTATAGAATTTTCATACTTAATGATTTTTTATAGTTGATGGATGATTTCACTGAGCAGTATGAAAAAATTCTTTATTGTGGACCACAACTAATTATATCTAAGAGTATAAACAAATAACCTTTGTTTTATATCTTTGTTTTATATCTATTATGATGGAAATCATTATACTTTATTTCCTGGATAGAGGATGCGACAGTCTGTCTCTTTTTTCCGTAGAGTATTTTACCCCAGTTAAAGCATGCTGAACATTACAGAGAAACTTGTGTATCTACCTCCGGCACGTCCCAGTACAAAGACGTTCATCACGCTATTCTACCGAGACATTGTCTGTTAATGTGGTCTTGACAGCCGCAAGGCAACACAAGAGGAAATACAGACAATTTCCTCTGCATTACACTGCTGGTGATTCTATTAACAGAAATGTCCGTCATCTGAGAGTGTCTACCACTCCACCATAACACACCTTGCACACACATACAATATATATTATATATATATATATATATATATATATATATATATATATATATATATATATATATATATATATATATGGACTTTCTACGATCCTGTTGATAGAATATGTCAGAATGTTTCACTTAAAGAACAAGGAGAATTTCAGTTTATACACCAGGTACTATTTCTATTAATTTATACTGAAGTGTCTTGTTCTAGACATATACAGGGGTTTGGAAGAAACGCTCCAGGGTTGATTTCACCTATTTGATCACCAATTTTCATGTGTTTTATTTATTCAACTTCTGATAAAATCTTTTGATAAAATCTTTTGCACCTGTATTTTAAGTTAGCTTGACATATGTATTCTCTATTAAGCATTTTCTAAATGGGTTTTGAATTTCTGTAGACATTATTGGGTCTTTATTTGGTCACCATAAAAATAGAGCGACATCCAAAGTTTTATGCAAACTTATGACTGGGGAAGATAGTGACATGAGTGGTTGCTGCAATAGTCACTCACTGGAGGTCGATTTTAGTCAGTCCAAAATTGGCCACACGGATCTGTATACACTGATTAAAACAAGAAAAAATGGTGCTCCACATATAACATGGATGGGACAAAATTACAACAAACAGAACGAAATTACAATAAACGAAACAAAAATTACAACAAACAAAACAAAAATGCAAACTGGTGGGGTAGTTGAAATTGTTGTTGTTCAATTGTTGTTGCTAAAGATATTTAATTTGGTATGTGGACGAATCTTTTTAGCACAACTGAATGCAAACTTGTGTCTTTTCAGGCTTGATTATGTAAGTTCCTCGGGGGTAATTGAATTTGGTGGAATGTGGATGATTACGATTATGTAAGAATAAATTAAAACTATTATAAGAAAAGTAAAATTAAATAAATTCAAAAGGTACAGAACATTTAGGTTTGGTTATATATGGATTTTCCTTAACTGTGGATACCACGATCGTACAAAGAATTTTAAGAAGATTGAGCAAAGAATTGTAAAAGTTTTTTAGACAAAATATGGTTGGTTTTGTTTCACCAATTTTAGACTTTAAAAAAAGATATAACAAGAGAGGTTGAAGATTATGAATTAGAATTACATTATATTAAAGACTGAATGTGCTGAATCTAAAATGTGATATAGTACAATAGGCAAATTGGTGTATTTGTAAATGAAACATGAGTAGGTAATGCTGCCACCTGGTGTATTTGAAAATGCTACACAGTGGGGTACTGTTTGGATCTAGCACAGGCCAAATTAAGTCATCGGTCAACAATCCTCATACCATGAGCTGTCTGCAAACCAAATGATTAGAATAGGTTTGATCTCAGCCATGTGTCTATAGTGAGTATTGCTATATATCAAATTAAGGGTATGAGAACTTTGCACCACATTTCTGTCAACCTGATCACGATGTTTCAAATTAGATTTCAAATAGTAAGGTTCATCCTAAAATATAAAGGATATGATCCATATAATGCTATGATAGAAAAGTATTTGTAGAAACTGTAAACCTTCCATTTTGCATTTTTACAATATTTCTTTCATAAAGATGATATTTGTAATCCGATAGAAATGAGTGGCGGAGAAATTAATCAATGTAAGGCAAGAATAAGTATTGAAACACCGAATTTAAGGATTAGATAGAACGGAACAGAAATATCCGCACTGTTAGGTCATGATAGTAAAATTAATAACTTTATACTTTGATTTAAAATGTTCTAGTAGAGGTCTTCAGCTATAAGACAAACACTGCAAAACCTGCAAATTATACCCCAGACCTACAAAATTGTAGAAATAATCTACATAAAAGGAATGCTTGGCTTTCTGGTCCACATGTCCAGGTGGACAACTTAACCACCCTACTTGTCCATTTGGACAAGTAAAAAAGGTACATAAGCAGGAAGAAACTGGTGCACACTGATAAACATGAGAATAAATCAGTCGAAGGACACTGATTGCCGTTTCTTTAATCTCAAAACTGGTTCATTTTGTTTAAATCAGAAGAAGTTAAACACCTAAAATAGTACACCAACTTCGCTTAAATTACGTCAGAAAAAGGACACCAAATATTACATCTTAATCAAGAGAAGAAATTATATTTTATTCCAAAATGAAAATTGAAATAATTCTTCCAAATCTGTATTTTATGTAGTCTTCGAAAGCCTTTTTATCGTTATATCATTTGTAAAAATCATACAAATATATTTATGGCTTTAATAAAAACACCATGAAATATCTGACCTGTCCCTTTCAAATGCAAGCATTCTTGTGATCCTTTCATTTTCCATTATTTCAGGAAAAAAATGTTGCATTTGTTCAGAAGGATCATAAATAGTATGTATGTTGATATTTAGAAATATTTGTTGATATTTGTTTGTTTGTTTGTTTGTTTGTTTGTTTGTTTGTTTGTTAAAACAATCCTTTCAGCACTATTCGGGCTCATCATGATAAAATTGTGAGCATGTGCCCAGCACGTTTCTAGCATGTTGTGAGCACGTTGTGAGCATATTGTGAGCTTGACATTGTAGCCTGACATTGTAAGGATAATGAAGGAGATATGAACAAATTTGGCTGTCTTAGTTACTCAGTTGGGACTGTCCCTTCTGGAGTTTCCTTTAGTATATCAACTGGCATGTTAGCTGCTCTGTTGACATTGTCTGAAATTATTTGGATATATATTGCAATTGGTAATAACAATAAACTTGCATCACAACAAAAGACATGAGCATTTTATTTTGTTCATTCAGAACACTACGTCTTGTCTATTAAATTCAGTGTATACTTTGAATTACTTAACAACTAAGCTATTACAGGTTGCCATTTTCTGTGATACTGCAGCCACCTATTGGCCAATTCAACAACCACTACAAGGTTCTCTTCTACATGCTCACCACATTGTAAGCACGTTGTTACAAAACGTAAGGCAATGTGTTGAAAACGTTCTGAGCACGGAGGACAATGTTATCAGATTGGACTGCAATGTTATTCTTCTACATGCTCAGAACGTTTAAAAAACATAGAAAGACAACTAAATTTAAACCTTATTTCTACATGCTCACAACTTTGTTCCTATGTAATGCATTGCCTCGGATAGATCTGGACATTTGAGAAGACATTTGATCAAATAAGTAGACATCAATATAAAGATGTATGCCAGCAAATAAGGTTTGAAATTACCAATGGCTGCAAGTCAAAGTACTCATTTTATTCACAACCTATTGTGTTCTATTCATTTAACTGTTTTGAGGACAATAAAGTCAGAGCGGGGCCAGTCTTTTTGTTCGCTGATTCAAAGATTGATATTCTCTTTTACAGGAATCTTGTTTCCTGGATTCTTGTTTGCTGAGTTCATGTTTTCTAGATTCTTTTTTTCTGTATTCTTGTTTTCTGGATTCTTGTTTTCTGGATTCTTGTTTTCTGGATTCTTGTTTTCTGGATTCTTGTTTTCTGGATTCTTGTTTTCTGGATTCTTGTTTTCTGGATTCTTGTTTTCTGGATTCTTGTATTCTAGATTCTTATTTCCTGGATTCGTGTTTTCTGGATTCTTGTTTTCTTGATTCTTGTTTCCTGGGTTCATGTTTTCTTGATTCTTGTTTCCTGGAATCGTGTTTTCTGGATTCTTGTTTCCTGGATTCTTGTTTTCTGGGTTCTTGTTTCCCTCAGTCTTGATTCGTGGATTTTTGTTTCCTTGTGTCATGTTTCCTTGGGTTTTGCTTCTGTTTGATACCGCCCTCTTATTGTCTGGGTGTACCTTAGCAGTCCTGCTGTTCTTTTCATGTTTTTCTTTTTTTGATATTGTGTTTTTGTATTTACTCCAGGAAGTGAAGATTTTTTTCTCATCATCTCCAACACAGGACCATTCACGACAGCACACGTACTTACAACAGAAGAACAGTGCGGCTATTCCGATTATAATGCCACCAAAGGTCAATCCAGTTTCTAACCCTGTAGTCGTCTCACCTGCAAAAAATCACAGTTATTGAGAGAATTTAATTGAGAATTAGATATATTTTGCATCTTTAATCAAACTCATGATATAGACATTCATTTCTCTAATGAAATCTGTATCATCCTCAAACGGAAGCGAAAGCTATATCAATGCTGACCTCTTTTTGGCATGACACAGCTGAGATATGCATGTTTTCATATGTTGTCAATTTCATACTGATGTTGAGAGAGATCGTGTAAAATAAATATTTATATCTAAATGTATTGTCTTGAACATAGAATAAGACTAAGTGTTACTTTTCATGGCACAAAATGTATAATTATATCCTCTCAAACCTCAAACTGATCAGTCATTGGTTCATGGTGACTGAAAAGAGGTGATTGTACATAATGCTGAGACTGAATGATCAATAGGCTTAAATGATGAAGAGCAGGATGTGGTGGCATCTCAAAACATTAAATAGATATATGGTTATAACCCTATATCACATGCCTGATACAAATCAGAAAATTGCCATAAATCAGAGTGAAAAACATGATAGAAATCGCTGTCACTCAGAGTGACACACATGATAGAAATCAGGAAATCGCTGTCAATCCATGATGGCCATGAGTGCCATGGCCAGTGAGATTCATAATATAAATCAGGAAATTACTGTCACTCAAAGTGACACACATGATAAAAATCAGGAAATTACTGTCACTCACAGTGACACACATGATAAAAATCAGGAAATTACTGTCACTCAAAGTGACACACATGATAAAAATCAGGAAATTACTGTCACTCAAAGTGACACACATGATACAACTCGGGAGACCGCTATCAATCTGAGTGACACACATGATACTACTCAGGAAATCACTGTCACTCAAAGTGACACACATGATAAAAATCAGGAAACTGCTATTAATCTGAGTGACACACATGATACAAATGATGATACTGATGTTTTCAGTTATTTCCTGATTTGTAACAAGCAAGTGATACAGAGTTACAACAATACATAACAATATCAAAATCTTTCAACGCTAATAATTCCCACAGTATAATATCTGGTAAAAGATGGAAACGATGCCATGAATTGGAGTTGCAATAATCTCAAGAAAAATAAATTCACTTTGATGTTATAATGATTTTAAAATACTGGCTTTTGGTGGGGCGTTTTCAGAGACTATAAAAACTCACCTTTAACGACATCCACATATATTTGTCCAAGTACAACAAGTTTGTAGAATATATTCATACTTCATATACCTCATGTTATCATGGACATCGGATACCTAATCTGTGCATGATTCCATGTGCGTTCAATAAGCATTGATCCGTACAATTCCCATGGACATAGAAGACGTTGACAATCCACAAAGTATATATCATCTAACATTCACCACAGAATAAAAATCTATATTATGATATATAATATCAAGTGCAGTAGCGTTTATCGCGTCTGCGAGACTTTGCCAGTGTCTGCGAGACTTTACCAGTGTCTGCTTGACTTTACCAATCTTGGTTTGAAACTTAATATCTGACGCAGTCCATTTTCATGGTTCTTGAGGATGATTTAAATTTTGATGAACCATATCTATCGTCATCGGGGACATGATCAATAAAGTTTATTATTAGCTTTTTTTCTAAAGCTAACTCATTCAAGCGTATACTAAACTATTCAAAGCATGCAACTGAATTGCTTCAAATAGAGTTATATCGTTAGTTAAGTGGTAATGGAAATATGTCTCAGTAAAGGTAACACTATATTGTTATGAAGGCCACATTATGGCAAAGGCAGGGCACCTAAGAATTTCACAGCACAGCTCAGGTAACCTGCGATGCCTTCAAGTGCTATCATTATATTTTTGTCAACACTCCTGAACGCTATATTTGATGGCACTCTCAAACATGTAAAATAAACAAAACCAATAGAGAAAATGAATATTTAAGTAATCCGATATATATATATATATATCCGATATGTTTCATTTTTAACTAAATTTCATTATTAATTGTCCAAATCAGTGGAGTGATCATGTATATGAAATCATGGCTGCTCGAGTTTCAGGATTTTTTTCCACCAGGTGTCACTGTTGTCCCGTACTATGTATCCAGGATACAACAAATTCCAGGAAGGGACTGTATTCACTTGACAGTGGTGTGAATATCATTGCCAAGTTTATTTCTGTGAGGCAGCAGAGTGTGTCCACGTTGCCTGTATTTCCCCACATGGCAGATGTTGCATGGGTTAAGTGGTTGAAAGGACCTGTTGCATAATGTCGGTGGGAAAGATCTCAAGGCAAGAAAATGGTCATTTGGTTGGCAAAATAAACATTAAGATTAAGAGTGTGTTCTGTTCAAGATGGCAAGAAGCACGAAGATATTAGGGGCATTACAAGAAATGATATGTCTATTTTGCATGAAATAGAATGTAATAAAATGAATCCTGGAACCAAGTCTGTCATTGCCAAATTTGAAGCATCCTGTACACAATGATTTTGATACACTTACACATGATTATCTGGCACCAAGTCTGATAGTGAAAGCACAAGCCTGTAAGCGCCAGTTCCTCACTAAAGTTGTGTCACAATATATCATGTGATCTGAGGCCCATTATCTTTGTTAATATGTGACTTGATGGATTGTCACATCATGGACATACAATATGACAATTCAGTGATGCAGCATTATATCTGGTACAAACAGGTCTCGCCTGGATATGACTGAAGTAATGGTAAACCTTCTCACATCCACCAGTTATAACACCAATTGTTTTGCATGACGTGTTTTCCCTTAAGCCAAAATACCAAAATCCCTTAAGACAAAAAAGAGGAACATTTCAGGTCAGGGTACCAGCGATAGAGATTATAAAATGTGAGTTGGCATCATGTTGAGGCTTGCTTGCTGAGATTAGCACTCAGATGAGTGGGGCGTGTGGTCATTTTTATGCGTCATGAAATAGTGGGCAAATCACTACACATTGAGCTGAACAATATTGCTACACATATTTCTTGATTCAAATAGTGGTTTTATTTAACAATTTAAAACATGATTAGAATAATTGATAAGTTTTTTAAATTATACAAAATTCTAATTCTATATTGTTAATACTGTCTAAACAGCTGTGAAATAAGATAACTGTCATTGACACCATTTCCAATAAGTGATCTGTGCACATGTGACCACGTGCACTTTGGCTGACCTTGGACAGAGCAAATAAGATTAACCACTAGAAACTTTATAAAGTATGGCATTTTTTTCTGGGAAGGACAATCCCTTGAAAATTAACACCAGGAACAAGGGAGATGATTTATATTGCTCTTAGGGTAGAATATGAAGCATCTGAAAAGTATAATGTAATCATCTTCCTGGGAAACAGAGAAATATACATGCAAGTGACATGTTACTTGTTGAATTCCATCATGACTGACATGGTCAAATATTGACAACTCTACATTTTGAAGATCTCTGTTTTTCTACTAGTCATTTTCTTCTCCATTGACAAAATACATTTCAATGATAAATGTTCTGACACATATATTACTCAAATAAAACCACAGTATTTACAATTAAGCTTCTTCTTCAGCATTAAAAAGAATCGAACCCCAAACTTTGAACATGGAAGACAGACATCTTACTAACTGCGCCACATTACCAGTAAAATGTAGCATTCTCACTGGTAAATCACAGAAATGGTCAAGGTCGTCATCACTATATCAAGTTATTTTATGAAGGAAGCTATTCAATAATTTCAGAGAACAGCCCAAGTTAAAATCATAGACCAACATTTTCTAAAGTTATGTTTGTCTAATGTGGTTACAAAATTAATCCAAATAGATTAGAAGAAGTAGATATATACGACTCATGTCTCATTTAAATTTAAGGCACCATTTTCTGGTTGATTTGTCTGTAGGTAGGAATATAAGGTAAACATGCATATACTTGCATTGAATATGAAGTGTGTCATTAAGTGTCCAAACACATTTTATATATTTTACTTGAACTTGAAAATGAAAAAATCAAGGAAAGTCAGTGACCAGAGTGTTGTGTATTTATGGGAGATGTCATCTGTATAGTTGTCCGGGAGGGTGTAGGTTTCATAGGAGCTAATATGCTGATATATACACAATGAGTTCACTCATAATAGAAATCAAGATGGCTGAATATCAGTTGCAAATGTGCTGAATTTCTCTAAAGGAAATTGCACGTCATTGTGAAATTGTGGTTTTCTCTAATATAAAAAGCATTATAACTATTTAACCTTTATTCCTATCATTAAACAATGAAAAAAAAAGTGTAGGACACAAGACATTTTTAATATTTTTGACATTTTACCACTTCCACTTGGCCAATAGAACTGCATTGCAAATATTTAATACTCTGAAGCGGAGGATGCTTTGTATCTACACCTAACACCTATGCTTTCAGTTGCTACTGGAGCAAATGAAGATAATCTGTAAACCTATCAATTAATGGGGAATATTTGATTACCAATTACAATCTGAATAAAACACAGGTGGATATTTAAAAACAACTGTAAAGAAAAAAGATAACTAGGACAAAGTAGACACAAAATGGGTTTCAATCATAAGTAATTGAAGATTAAAACTCGACAAGAGGTCAAAATGATTTTCATTGTTACTGTCTTATTATCTGTTTATTATTTGAGAAAAGAGTTCATTTCATGACATTTCTCCATATTTTCAGCTGTATGGTCTGTGGTCTGTTCTTTATATGTGAATGGTGGAAGAAACGTTTGAGTTAGAAAGATTAGACGTGGAAATGTTGTATGCCACGTGACTGGCATTGTGTTGTTTCCATGGACACAGCGCCTTGAGAACTTTCCTCTTGACCGCTGGCGCCATCGTGCAGAACATGATGCAGTTAGCAAAGCCCTGGACGCTGTCGCCTACTCCCTGCCAGAAAAAAAAGGTTATGCTCATATAAAGTCAGCCAATTAACACAACACGGATATAATGAAATAATTCTATGATCATAATGCAACATATTTTCTGGTATGTCTCAGTTTAAAAATATATTTGCATCACCGCTCTTATAAGAAAAATAGATAATTGTTTACAAAAAATAATGCTGGTTTTTATCAAATTACGACATCTTTTTAGATGTTTCCATACATATCCAATCAACACCGAAAAGGCTCATATCTAATTCTTAATAAGTTCCTCTTTGAGTAAATTCTGAATGAACTGCTAATAGTCATTTTGCATTCCGCAAATGTCAAACACTATCAAGACTATAGACTGCAAATTAATGTCTCCTAAAATGAAAGGATTGGAACAGTCAATTAGTTCATACGCAAAACAGTTTGCTTGATTATCATATCATCATATTGTTATCCATATATAAAAGGTTATTGAAAATAGACACAAAATAATACCTGCAGTGGAACAATCCAGAGTATAGCATAGGATGAAAGGACGTGGTGGAAGTGCGCTCCTAGAATATGGCGGACACTGCCCCAAATCCGACAACAGATGAAGACAGCGGGAACGAAGGTCAGATTCCTATTGGCTGAACTGATCACATCTCTGGATATAGAAGAAAAATCATTATTCAGGACATCAATAACCAGTCACATAAATGTATCTGCTATTGGTGAAGCTCATCAGACCTGCCAAGCTCATCAAACCTACCAAGCTCATCAGACCTGCCAAGCTCATCAAATCTGCCAAGCTCCCCAAACCTGCCAAGATAATAAAACCTGACAAGCTCATCAGACCTGCCAAGCTCATCAGATCTGCCAAGCTCATCAGACCTGTCAAGCTCACCAGACCTGCAAAGCTCATCAAACCTGCCCAGCTCATCAGACCTGCCAAGCTCATCAGACCTGCCAAACTCATCAGACCTGCCAAGCTCATCAGACCTGCCAAGCTCATCAGACCCTCCAAGCTCATCAAACCTGCCAAGCTCATCAGACCTGCCAAGACCATCAGACCTGCCAAGCTCATCAGACCCTCCAAGCTCATCAAACCTGCCAAGCTCATCAGACCTGCCAAGCTCATCAAATCTGCCAAGCTCCCCAAACCTGCCAAGATAATAAAACCTGCCCAGCTCATCAGACCTGCCAAGCTCATCAGACCTGCCAAACTCATCAGACCTGCCAAGCTCATCAGACCTGCCAAGCTCATCAGACCCTCCAAGCTCATCAGACCTGCCAAGCTCATCAGACCTGCTAAGACCATCAGACCTGCCAAGCTCATCAGACCCTCCAAGCTCATCAAACCTGCCAAGCTCATCAGACCTGCCAAGCTCATCAAATCTGCCAAGCTCCCCAAACCTGCCAAGTTAATAAAACCTGCTAAGCTCATCAAACCTACCAAGCAAGCTCCCCAAACCTGCCAAGTTAATAAAACCTGCTAAACTCATCAAACTTGCCTGCATCATCAAACCTACTGAGCTCATCAGACCTGTAAAACTCATCAAACCTGCCAAGCTCATCAGACCTTCCATGCTCCCCAAACCTGCCAAGTTAATAAAACCTGCTAAACTCATCAAACTTGCCTGCATCATCAAACCTACTGAGCTCATCAAACCTTTCAAGCTCACCAGACCTGCCAAGCTCATCAGACCTGCCAAGCGTTATATGGCGTTATATACCACATTCGGTCTGCTTGAGGGCGATTTTGATTAAATGTTTTTGAACTAATAAAAAAGGTAAGGATCCCAGAGAATAGCTGGACGACGATCAAAATCCCCAAGCCAATGTTTTTTTAAATAAATATTTTTTTCTAATTTTCAAACTATTACTGATAATCCGCTTTTATTGTTTTATTTATAGAGACGGGGCATTCCACATCTTTAGGCATATATAGATACAGCCGACGACAACAAAGCTGCAAGCGACAACAGAGCTGCGGTTCCATTTTCAAAGCCTTTGTTTTCAGTTTGTGTCAGATACGTAAATATGGCAACAACAAATGGTGTGATAAACATCGGCAAACAATTGAACAAATAAACTGAAACGCAGCTCTGTTGTCGTCCGCAGTTCTGTTGTCGTCGGCTGTATACGGTTACCATGGTTACCTAGAACCAGCATCCTTCCTGGCAGATACACCTATAAATGACCTCATCTTCCTTGTCCTTCTCATCTGTCTGATGAGGTGGACCTTGACGGCCAGATAGAGGGCCACAACTGTGCCATAGGAAGCCATCTCCCATGCCTTGCCGGTCACGTAGGTCCACATCAGATTGTGGGGTACATCGGGGTTAATCCAGCACCAACTCGGCGTTTTCAGCTCAGAAAAGTGGCCCAAAATATCCAGACTCAATGCCGTGATACCGACTGCAACTGTCAAATATCATTTCAGTTATATTAATAAATGTGTTACATAAAGCATAGGAAAACCAGAGATATTTAAAGCATTCATAAAACCACAGAGGTCATAGACAATTTTACAGAGGTTTGGGGTACGCTTTAATTATATGTGGCCATGACACTGTGATACAAGCAAGTTATAAATCTCACTGAAATCAACCAAAATACACCAACCATGGTTATTGTGTTTTGCTCAAAGTGCCAAGTACTGGCTGTATTCTTTTGACCACCGAGTGGTCACATGTATACAATCATGCGACCTCTATCTGTCAGGGTGTTAGGCCTGTACCATTGCACAAACATTAATGGACAAACAGGGCTCTGTAATGCCTCAGTCACATTTGCACCGGGCGCCGGCCGGGCAGTAACAATCGGCCGACTTCCCAGTCTGCCGGACGCCGGGGAGTTTATAAGCAACAATCTGAGGGATGCCGTAGCTGTGGTCACATTATTAAAGGGCACCGCACGGCACGTGCAAGACTGAATGACACAAACGTCTGCAGGACATCTTAAAGACGTCTGTCAATGATCCAGACGTCTGAAAGACATCCTAAAGACGTCTG
The DNA here is from genome assembly GCA_949316495.1 of Amphiduros pacificus. Classification (NCBI taxonomy): domain Eukaryota; kingdom Metazoa; phylum Annelida; class Polychaeta; order Phyllodocida; family Hesionidae; genus Amphiduros; species Amphiduros pacificus. The sequence continues at coordinate 13,318,287 of OX439003.1, read as the reverse complement.
TCTCATTTGACAGACGTCTGAAAGACATCTTAAAGACGTCTATGATATATCGCAGGGAGCCCGTGCAATCATCTGACGATGGTCTATGAACACATGAAATAAATATAATCCTATTTTCACCGCACGATGCCACCGGCAGCCCTAAGATAATCTGCCGATGTCCCTGAGGGACACTGCCGGGACCCTGCCGTGCACTTTAAGATGATATTTGCTGATAAGACATCGGGGAAACGCCGGCAACTTTTATGTGGCAGCTAAAAGTTCCCGATGACCCGCCCGACGTCTTAAAGATGTCTAATTGTGGCTGATGATCTCCCGGTGCCCGCACGGCAATCTGAACTGCCGGCCGATTGTGTAAAAAATACTCATCGGCCGGGCATCTTTACTGAAATCGGCGCAAATGTGACTGAGGTATAAGCCAAACCACACAATTGTCCCAATCTAAAGGTGCCCCACTGTTAGCAAGACTTTTTAAGCAGGTGATGGCACAAGATCACTGGTCAGCTAAACAAAGATTGTTGATAAAGTGTCGAATGGATGATTCGGATTTTAGCAGAAGACTCATCCACTTTCAAATGGCACAGAAATTTATGTTGGGGAAATATGATGAGAAATAACTTTTGATCACAAGGTTTGGGGTATAAACATTTAGATTATGCAAGGAATAAGTGCTTGAATACCTCATTTCATGAATGCTTTAAACATGTATTAAATGTCTCTGGGAAAACATATGTACCAAAACGATACTTTCTTTACGCCCTGGTCAAAGGCAAAAACTCTCTTGAAGCGACACATTTCCCGCCAAAATTGACAAATTGTTTTAAAACCAAAGTGATGGCGTTTTTCGAGAGCGTATTTTCGCATTTAAGATCGCTAATTGCTTTGTTGTTTATATGCAAGCCACATGTTGTTTCTATGCAAATCACGTGTTTGATTCTGTGAATGCAACGTAAAAATAGTTATAGAAAATACAAACGGAACCGGAAAACATTTCCACAAATCCTGTTTTAAATTTTACGCCTTTTGGCAAGACCACGGCGTAAAAAAAATCGACTAGACAAATCGACAACTGTATCATGAGAGTCAAGCATAATGATGATTGTTCTTTTAACAACTACAAGGCAGACAATAATCGGTAACCACAAACTGGACGTGTTCAGTTTTCTCTTTAACTTTTCATTTTTTCATAGATAATTTACATTCCAAATGAAATAATACATAAAAGCTGGATGTCAAAGATGGGTATCATGTTCTCAGATAGATGCGAAATTCATTCCTTTTATCAACTGGTTCCTGTTTAAATGTCATTCAAATGCATTAAACTGAGTACATGTGCAAAGGATCAACTCTATGTCAATCAATAAAGAGTTGATTCTTTAGACTTCGTCTTAATCCTCCAAGTCGGAAGGGATAATTTGGGTCAGGAACGAAACTATTGATCCAAAAACAGGATGTTTACCTCACTGTACAGAAAGCCTTGCAAGCGTGGTGATAAACAAGTGTCCAGGTGTAAACACTTCTACAGTGATCTTCACATTTACCTGTTCATTCAAATTTCTTCTAAACGTTTCTACAGAACTTTTTATTGAGTCGCGCGATTTACGAACTGTTGAAGACAATTCAGAAGATCCACAAACCTGTACCAACTTATGCATCTGAAAAATGTATATTTATATAATGGTATCTTATTCCTATGGTCATGCAGGTATGCCTGAGAAATATACAGATGTTTGTTCATATAGAACTTCTCCCACTAGAAATCAATGATTACGTGCAATGCATTCAGTGTATCCACAATAAAGATTCACCCAAATTGCTGTGCTATAATACAATACATTTCAATAAAATGGGATTGCCTCTACTGTGAACAAATTTGGTTTACCATACAAAGAAACTGTAAATAATGGTCACCTTAAAAATCTCTTTAAATTGAATATATCAGGAAGTAGCGACAGGAAAAAGTTTTTCCTTTGTGCAAACTTGTGAGGTATGTTTTATGAAGAAGGTAATGTGAAAAGTATTTGCTTGTTCAGGATGTGAGCATGATCATGCATGTGATTTGACATCAAGGACCATTCACAAAAAAAAACCTTGAGTACAGGCACCTAATACACTTCTAGGAAAAACAAACTTTTGATGTCTATATGTAAACATAAGGAATAAGGAATAGTCAAAGACAACGAATATAAGGGGCGGACCATTACTCATTCAGGAGGGGTGGAGGCAAAAACATCTGTGAGAACACTTTATGGGGAAAAAATATTGAGAATGCCAGTCTTGTGAAAAAGATTAATTGAGACTCGCATCTGCCAAAAAAAATTGTTTGAAGGGTCAATTTTTTATAGGAAAAAAAGAGTTTCAACCTTGTAGAAGTCAATTGCAGAGGGAAAAGGAAACCAAAAGAAAAAAGATTTGCCCCACTTAGCTTGACACTACAAAAGGTACAATCTACACAAAACATGTTTGAGGAGCCAGTTTTGAGGCACTTGCAACAAATACAAAATAAAACAAAACATTTAAGGCAACATACAATATGTTTATTTGGCACCGGCTCATATGACAAATAACATCATGAATTCAATGGCCGGGGATCAAACCCATGTCCTCTGGATCATCACAAAAGTGCTGGTGCTACTCTTCTGCTCCAACCAACTGTGCCATAGCCTGTGGCCACCTCCAATCTGAGAGCAATAATAAATGTTATAATGCTCTCAGATACAATCTACTGAGTCTATCTCTTATCTTTTATATTTACGAGATGTTAAGCTTGATTACTTTATTTAACATTTATTATTAGGCAAAACATAGACTTCCATAGTTTTGATTTCTTAATTTTTACATTGGTTGTATCTTAACCATAACATTTGCTTACTGCTACCACATATTCAACAGTTATGTTATTATGTTTTGTGATTAAAGGCAGATTTTATACCCAAAAAATCAGATGCTTGAAAAATGCTTGAATTGGGTTGTTTTAAAGCCAAACCTTTATGGTAACTAAACAGAGAAAAACTCTGTAGTTTATTCTTTAATAATCATAACAATTTATTGATAATTATAAGCTCCTGATGCCTAAATGGTATATTAGCTATATTACTGGATTCCATCCATGTGTGTGGGGGTCTGTGGGTCACCCTGTCAACACAAATGTTACATTTTGCCATCTTATCAACTGTATGAGATAGAATGACCTCAGCTTTGACCTTGAATTGTTTTTCAAGGTCACAGGCTTTAAATATTAATCACAATATCTTGCTATATATAAAAGGCACTGGCTTCATGAACTATTTCAAAATAATGAATGCTTGAAATAGCCACTAACTAAGCAAGACCACATAATGAAGTTGTTAACATATCCTTTTAAAATATGACCCCATGACTTTAACATTTCACTATTTCTCATCACTATAACAACTGGCAGAAACCACTGGGGTTGGGGTGGGAAATAAATTTATGGATTTTAATCCATAATTTACAGCATTATTTTTAGCACAATGAGTTTTCAGAGGTTGACTGTTCCCAACCCTTGCTCCTCCTGACCCTGACAATTTACGCAAGTCCCATCCACTGACTTTCCTGGTCAGTAAAGCAAGCTTTTTAGTCAAAGAAAGCTGTGAAAGTTGTGCCTATTGTTCAAAGTGATAGTTCGATAATTAAGCCTTTACAAATCGTGGATCAGGAATTTAAATTTAATTAAAATGAACGTATAACATCATTTTAGTGCTTTCACGATGGTCAAATATTCTAAACTTAAAATTATCTTTTGCTGGTGGCAGCCAAGGGAATTATAGTACTACCAGCCAATCAAAACCAAGTTATAAAATAATTGCAAATTACAAAATGTTATTATATAAATCAAATATAAAATGTATCAGCATCATTGTTTACCACAAACACAGTGCAAATATTTATCTAGGTCATCTAGCTATTGTAAACTGTGGTTAAGAAAGGTATTGTACCTTCAAACCGGTGACAAAGGCCAGCCATTTTAACAGGTAGGGAATTATTTACACTTGGTGTTTTATATGGTACAGGTTTGAAGCTAATAGAATGTTAAATTTTTGATTGTTTTAAAGCCAATGACAATTACAAGCATGTTGCTATTGCAGCCATGACACCTTCCTCCCTTATGCTGATCATAGGAAGTAATAAAAGTTCATATCATTTTTTCCACAATTAAGTTCATATAATTGTCTCTACAATTTTGAAACTTGTCTCAACCATGATGTAATAATTTACTATATATAACAATTTAGGGCAACAGGCCGTCGCGCAGTTGGTTAGAGTGCCAGCTTATTAGCCCCAGTTCCTCTTTGGTGATCCGAAGGTCGTGGGTTCGATCCCCAGCCGTGCCGAGATTGAATTCATGACACAATTTCACGCATGAGCTGAGGCCCGCGCCAAAGGGTTAACCCGTTGTCCTTGTAAATCTGTGACCAGGTGGATTGTCATGTGAAGGACCTGCGACATGACAATTCAGTGAGGCAGCAATATATCTGTTACAAGTAGGTCTCATCACGAAATGACAGAAATAATGTTGAAAGTGATGTAAAAACCCCAACAAACAAACAAACTATGAAAATTTAGAAGGCCGCTGGATTCTGAATTGTAGACCGGGCATGTGAGCAGTAATAGGGAAATGTCAGATTTCCGGACTAAACCACTCAGGTCAACAACTGGATGGTTTGAAAAGGGCTGCTAACAATAATTAAATTACTGAGGTTTGAAATAAGGGTTCTGTTAGTCATTGAGCTGTCTGCTGTCCCACTACTTGTCTACAACACTGGATATACACTTTTGTACGGCTCTTATCATGTATATATCACGTGTTATACCCCAGTCACATTTTTTCCAATTCTAAAAATTTGTTTCAATCTCCGGAAAAGGTGCTTAGCAGATGGATTTTAATATCTGCCATCAACCTAGGGTGCCTGTAGACTGCCCGATGTCTGAAAAAATGTGTGGTGTCTTGGCAATATGTGGTTGGCGCTTGGGCGGGCAAGCAGTGCCTGTATCGAATGCGACAATTAGGACAAGACCTCCTGGCACCCAGGACTTTATAGACGGATGAAGTTTACTTCGATAAATGACTACTTTAAATAGTTGGATTAACTGTAAATTAGGTTAAATTAAGCATTGACATGGGATCTTGAACCTACCTGACAGTTTTCCACGGATCGTACAATTAAAAAATGGAACAAAATGGTGCAAAATGGTACAATTCTGAGCGCTTTTCCATTCCCTGTATTGACCCTAACAGCATAACAAAGGTTCATAAGGGATGATAACTGTCAAGATCAAAATAAAATTGGTGACCCATGCGACAGAGAAAATAGACATATGAAAATTTTTCTTGGTTCAGAATAAAATTGAGAAGAAACAAAAACAAAAACAAAAAAAAAAACAACAAAAAACAGCAAAATTATTTTCCTCCACAACAACATCCCACCAAATGAATAATGGTCCGTCCCTTAAGATAAAAAAATAAATACTTACGTGGAATTGGCCAACATAAAGCATGAAACACATAGATTAATTTGTCAGCCAATTTTGCATTTGCCAAAACAATAGACACAAAAAGATGAATGCCAATAGATACTGTCCACAAGAAAGCACTAATGGAAGAAGATATAGTGAGGGAGGCATGAAAGTCACAAAGCACTTTACTGGCGTGAGGGGTGAGGAGGTCCTTAATGATATACCAGATGATCCCACAAAGGTTGCCAAATGCTGTTAAGAAATCCACAACACTCAACCACACCAGTAACTTCCTTCCGGAACTGCGCAATTCTCGAGACAGAATATATGTAGAAATTATGATAAAGCAGCCAATCATCGACAAAATCGACGTTATAGTGGTAAGGATAAAATACATGTATCCCATGACCATGTCTAAGGTGGCAGAGCTGGTCTCGGGTAGGGAAGTAGAAGTGATTCCATCCTCCGAAAAGAAGAGTGAGGTTTGTTCCCATGAAACATTCATAGCAGACGATGATAACGCAATACTCAACATGGGTTTCACCAGATGTACACTTTGTTGAATGTGTCTTGTTTGTAGGTTGACGCTGGCCTTTAATATCCGCACATCATTTACATAATGTGTGTTCTGTGTGTCAGTTTGTTCATTAACCCATCAGCTAATGAAATAAAAAACATTATTCTTAACATCTGATATTTGTTTGTCTGAGGATATTCCTTTTAAAATTGTGTTTTCAAGAAAATGATAATTAGTCTATTACCGAATGGAAAGGTATTGAACTCATCTTTGAGACTACTCTGACTGACATTGCAACCTTATTTGTTCCATTTTTCCTACCAAATTGAATATTAAACTCACTTTCACTTAAAAAATTATTTATCTTATTGAAGCTGTACAATACACCTACCGTACTTACTGGTATATTAGACAAAGTTTTCAAACCCAAAGATAATGTTTGGGGGACCGTCTTATATACGAGGGCAACCTGTGGACGGTGATTTACGGCAAGAATAATTAACTTTATCAGTGTGAAAAATAAACTTCGCTCATACTGTCCAAATACAAACTCCCCAAACGGCGATATAATTAATATCTTAGTCTTACACATAGAAATATTATGATCGATTTTAATTGCATTTTTAATTGCATTTTTAATTGCATTTTTAATTGCATTTTTAATTGCATTTTTAATTGCATTTTTAATTGCATTTTTAATTGCATTTTTAATTGCATTTTTAATTGCATTTTTAATTGCATTTTTAATTGCATTTTTAATTGCATTTTTAATTGCATTTTTAATTGCATTTTTAATTGCATTTTAAATGATAAATAAACTTATTTACCCAATATTTTCACATTTTACACTCCCCAGGTCGAGAAGTTGTCCAATTCCTTGACCTTAGCGTAAAAACAAAACATTTTCATTACGAACTTTCATATTTTCGAGGTAACAAATATCGGATATAGCGGATAGATTTTAATTACGTTGAAATGATAAATAAAGGTATTTACCCAATATTATCACAAATTATGCTTTGTAGGCCGAGAACAGAACATGGATTACGCAATATGAGGTCTTCATTTCAAAAAGTGGGAGTGACAAGCTCTTATTTTTGGCTTGAAAACAATTGCAGCATATTAACTCACATTGAAATATTAATATATTGTGCAATGATTGATCTCTGGCTTCTCCTCATGCTGCACATTTTTATGTTAAGGTCAAGGATGTCACGGACATCGTATTTACATTTTACTTTACTTCTATGTCTATTAAAATTAAAATTATTATTTAATCGCACAATTCAATTCTACACAGCCTTTGATGTCTTCCCTTTCACTGGTGTGAAAATCATTAAAATTTCACTGATGGCAATTATCAGCGTTCACAGTTTTGACAGAAATGCTTTCACACATATAATATATTTATGATACATTTATTCATCATTTAAAACGCAATTAAAATCGATCCACTACGTCCAATATCCGTTATTTCGAAAATACGAACATCATATTTACGTTTTACCATAAGTCCTCGTGTATAAGACCATTAAGATCTTGTTGTGTAAGTTTCACTTTAAATATGGCTGCCAAACTTGATGGTTGCAGTGACGATGTCTCGAGAAAAAGTGACTCGTCTAATATTTGGAAATTGGTCTTTTCAAGCAAAATAACATCAATTTTGGGGGATCGTCTTATACACAAGTCGTCTTATATTCGAGTAAATATGGTATGTTGTCAGTGATATCGCACAGCATCTGATCATCATTAAGATACCATTAAAACAGCTTAAAACATAATTGAGTCACTGTCAAATGACGTCAGAAGTGGTGACGTAACCAACATCACCATATAACTCAATGGAAACTCGGACAATCTGCAGGTTTGCTGAATTTGTGAATTTCCCGCTAATTCTGTAAATATTGAAAGGATATCATTTTTACTTCACATGCCTTTGAAGTAGACTGTCTTCTATCGATGTGAGCAGTTTTTACAAAGTATTGAAAGGTTTTGTGAAAATCGGGAGTCAAAAACATGAAAGTGTCCGGGTTTGGCTGCCGATCACTGTATATAACAGCTATATAACAGCTATTTTGAAACAATATCTATAATAACCACTTGTTGTTGGTTAATTTATGAAAGTACTTATTAAAATGCATAGAAGAAAACTTTAATGCTAAAAATAAAGAATAAGAAAAAGAAGAAGAATAACTTTATTTGAAATCGATAGAAAAGTGTCATCATAGTGTCGTCAGACATGGAAGTGTCAACAAAGTGACGTCATGTAACATTATAAAGCAATTATTACCTTACTTCTCAAGACATTTTATTTTTTGTTACAGCAACTTAAAAAAAACAAGCACTGTGTGTGGTTTAATCTATTCAAATACATGAATTTCAACATTTAGATTGATAAAAATGCTGACCCAAACAGTCTTTTGATCAAATTACCTATTCCTATTTAACAATTACATATCTTGTCTGTCTCATTCTAATTTGTATTCAGATAATTGGTCTGTCTCATACTGATTTGTATTCAGATAATCTCTACCTACTACCAGGGCCCGATTTTTCCATCGTAGGTCTCCTTCAAATTGAAGTACGTGCTCAGATCCTAATTTCATGCTCAGATTTGAAGTTTTGCTCAGATTCTGAGTATATACACAAATCCGATTTTTCCATCATGCTTGGAAAACACAGACTTGAAGTTTTTGCTCAGATTTGAAGTTCATGCTCACGTTCTGAGTATTTACTCAGATCCAAGATTTTTTGATTTTCCCAATGTGCTCAGACATTTTTCATGCTCAGATTCTGAGACAGCTCAGAGGCTGGCTTCAAGCTGAAGTCAATGCTCCAAAGTATGATTTGTCGCGAAATATTGAATAATTTATGTTAAAGTAAAGGATTAGATAAAGTTAGAAGCACATGCAGATACATTCCCAGTCACCGGAAAAGTTCTTACATTACATAAAGTGATCCCCCATTCCGAGCCCCTGTTATCCCCTATTTTGGGCCTCTGCATTTTATCATTTGAATATGACGTCATGGGAGTATTTACTCAATTAAACAATGGAAATATGAGGTCATATGGCTCAATTATGCACTTCAAGTCTGAGCAAATACTTCGTGAACCACGTCCACCACCGGTTACGGACAGGAGGGACGTTGACGTCCTCATTGTTCTGGCTCAATGACGTCATTTTGTAACATTCCCTTGGCTGCAACTTTGTTACAATGTAATCATGATAATGACGTCTGACTGACTGGATCATGAACTTTTGACCCCAGCACTTCATTGAGCATAATGAATAACCATGGTTATATATTTTATCAATTAAGTGTGTAAATACACTAGTCCAGAAAAAAATTGGTTAGTCCAGCCAATCAAACAAATTTAGATGGCCTAGTCCCTTAGGGGTCAAGGTCCCAATAATGATGAGTGCAACAATAATATGCTCAATATCAAACAATAAACTGGTAAATGGTGAATTGCACAAAATAAATAAATATCTCTATCACTATCTCTTTTTCTCCCTGAATTTGTCTAATACTGGTTTGTATAATCTCTACCTATTACCAGATCATCTCCTACTAAGGTACCAACAATAATGAGTGTAACAATAATATACTCAATAACAAACGGTAAACTTGCTAAATGATGATTACACACAAAATATATCTCTGTTTCTCTCTCGGTACAGGATAATCTAAGTTAAGTTCAAGTTATATCCTATACTAGTAAAGTACCAACAATAAAGGGTGTAACAATAATATGCTCCATTAAACATATGGTACACTGGTAAATGACTATTGCACACAAATTGTACAAATCCAATTGTTCTGGAAGATGGAGAAGGTGGATAAAGGCGTTGATACATTGGAAAACAATAAGACTTTCCTTGGTTTTGGAGAAAAATGCTAAATATATAATCAATTGGATAATATCAATTGGACTTTGTAACACATGGAAGATCTGTTATTGTTTTGGTCAAACGTTTTCTGTATTGTCATAATTTCAGGCTTTCTATATAAAAAAGAACAATGGCGTATATGGACTATAACACTTGCACTAATGTGTTCCTTGGTTTTGGTTAATAGAACAAGCGAACAAATATTTGCAAATATTATCAAACACTCAGGTGTTTCTATCTATCAGGCATGCCTCATTTAAAGTCTGCAATGATTTAGAATACAGGCTGGAGAAATATATGGGCCATATTTTAAAAGTAAGTGAGCTTCTTGTGATGCATTCAATCCATTCAATAACATAGACCTTTATTCAAAAATATTATGGCCATTTTGGTAGGGTGACCTATGCAGAAACATCTTTTCATTAATGTACTAACCAATGTCTATAAATATAGCACCATGTCTTCTGGGCAAATACCCTTATCTTTGACTTTGTTGTCTTATGCCGATATGCCACAGCCTCTTCTGCTAAAGATGAAATGCTCTGTGCCATCTGCATTGTTTTCGATTATTGGTATGAATAGATAATCTCACAAAATTCCTTTGTTCCAACATGTATTAAATTGAATTTTATAGAATTTTATGTTCTTTTCCACATCAGTTATATCTTGACAGGACCTGCTCCAACCTGTATTGAACACTGCCAATGTGACAAAAATGATAACGTCCCTTTCAATTGGTAATTACACTTTCTCTGGCACTGATATTTCAATTGGTGATGTTGGATGTTGTAATTTCATTAATCTCCAAGGAAACACCAGCAATAAGGAGGCAAATATCATGCTCCCTCCTCCCAAATAGAAAGCTGAAGAATATACTCCAGTTTGGTCAAATAATAAACCTGAAATATAGCAATGTCCAATTAAGTAATAAGTTTAACACCATTTTCTGTCTACAGGTGTGGTAGGTGGCTTGTTTGTTCGGGGTTTTACATCACGTTCAACATTATTTCGGTCATTTCATGATGAGACCTCGAAAATATACTGCTGCCTCACTGAATTATTATAATAATAATAATAATAATAATAATAATAATAACAAGTCTGTTCATAGCGCTGAGCTCAGGACATGCATCCTAAAGAGATGAGTTTTCAGCCTCTTCTTAAACAAGGAGACTGAAGTACTTGTCCTAATATCAGTAGGTAAGGAATTCCATAGTCGTGGACCTACAGATGAGAAGGCCCTGTCACCTACTGTCCTTAGCCTGGTAGTTGGTACTTGTAAGTTGGTGCCGTCATTGGATCTTAGACAGCGTTCACCTTCCTTAATCAGGAGTAGATCACGTAAGTAAGGCGGAGCCTTACCATTTAGGGCTTTCCAGGTTAATAGAAGAATTTTAAAATCAATTCTCACGTGAACAGGAAGCCAGTGCAATTCCTGCAATTTTCCTGAAATGTGATCGAATTTCCTGATTTTTCCTACTACCCGTGCTGCAGAGTTTTGGAGGTATTGCAGTTTCCTGATGTCAGTTTTAGGAAGACCGGCCAGAAGACCATTTCCGTAGTCCAGGGTCGATGTAACAAAGGCATGTGTAAGTGTAACCGCGGTCTTCTCGTCTAGACAGTGTCTGATAGCTGCCAGGTTCCTAATGTGATAATAGCCCTTCTGACACATTTTCTTGATCTGGGCCTTCATGTCCATGCTGGAGTCAAATGTGATGCCAAGGTCAACCACTGATTGACTAGGAGCAATATCAGAGCCACCCACTCTGATTGTGGTTGGGGTACTGCCATGGTTGGTAGTATTGTACCTGTCAGTACATATGATCATCTCAGTTTTTCCATCATTTATCTTCATCTTGTTTGATATGTGAAATTGTGAAATGGTGTTTTTACGACCCTTTCAGCAACTATGGCCATATCAGGTCGACTTTCGAGCCTTTTAACCAGTGTGAAAGTAACACTGCCGGCAGTGGGAGTCGAACCCACCACCTCCCGTCCTCCACTTATATAACCATTAAAGGCACAGATCCTACACTCTACCAACTGTGCTAGTGGGGTCGGTTTTGTTTGATATGAGGAAGTTTCTGACCTCACAGACACACTCCTCTAGTTTGTGTCTGCTCATATCCATATGTTGGGGAGAGGTGTGGTCTACAGGGATGTAGATCTGAGTATCATCTGCATAAATATGATAGCTCAGACCATATTTGGCAAGGATATCAGAAAGGGGTGTCATGTAAATGGTGAACAGTATTGGACCCAGGACTGAACCTTGGGGTACCCCATATTTTAGGGACTTGAGACAGGATCTATGGATCCCCACTTTCACACATTGCTTCCTGTTCATTAGGTATGACCGAATCCAGGAGAGTGCCTGACCTTTGACGTTGCATCTTTCCCTCAGTCTATCCAAAAGGATTTGATGGTCAATAGTGTCAAAGGCAGCGGAAAGGTCCAGCAACAGCAAAATAACTGACTTTCTATTGTCCAGAGCACCCAAGATATCATTTTGCGACAGGTCATTGCCATGACAACCCACCCAGTCACATATTTACAGGGACAACCAGTTAACCTCTCACAGATGCTAACCAATCAGTCCAAAACAGAATTTTTATTAAGAAACAATTGATTTTACACTGATCAGTGCACAGTCTGTCTGACAAAAGCTTAATATGATAAAGTTCATCCTATACATTAAATCATACTGACCAAATCCTGCAAATGGAAAAAGTGAAGTAAAATGATTAGATAGTTATTTGGTATGATGATGTTTAAGGGCATTTATAAAAATCTAATCTTTGCCCTGTTAAAAGAGGAAAAAAAATCAAGAATTTCTTGACTCTATCAGAACCAAGCGATTTTATGAGAATTTTCTGAATAGAGATTTGAATTTGCCAAAAAAAGGTACCAAAATTTAACGAATTCTTGTTTCACATTTTAATCTATACCCAAAGACAGCGTCAAAATAATAAATAAATAATAATACTAAAATTTATATCGCGCTGATACCAGTCAAGACTGTTCATAGCGCTATGCCCAGAACGTGCGTTCTGAATAGATGGGTTTTGAGTCTATTCTTAAAAGAATCGACTGTAGTGCTAGTTCTAATGTTCTGTGGTAACATATTCCATAGTCTGGGACTAATTACCGAAAAAGCCCTTTCACCTATAATTTTCAGGCGCGTTCTTGGCACTCATAGATATGTACCATCATTTGATCTAAGGTCTTGTTCACCTTGTTTCACCTGCAGAAGGTCACGCAGGTAAGGGGGTGCCTTACCATTTAGCGCCTTCCATGTCATTAAGAGAATTTTAAATTTTATTCTGGCGTGCACTGGGAGCCAATGCAATTCCCTCAGCTTTTCTGATATGTGATCGAATTTCCTGAGCTTACACACAACCCTTGCTGCAGCATTCTGCACATATTGTAGTTTCCTAATTTCGGAATTTGGTAGGCCCGCAAGTAGTCCGTTTCCATAGTCCAAAGTGGACGTCACAAATGAATGCGTTAAGGTAACCGCTGTCTTTTCATCCAGACAGGGCCTAATGGCAGCGAGGTTCCTTATATGGTAATAGCCTTTTTTACACATTTTTTTTATTTGAGCCTTTAGGTTCATGTTTGAATCTAGTGTGATGCCCAGATCTACAACACTGGCAGATGGTGATCTAGATGAAGCGCCCACCCTAATGGAAGTGGGTAAGTGGGTACCGGTATCCCGTTTGTCTGTGCATATTAGCATTTCAGTTTAACTATCATTTATCTCCATTTTATTTGATATTAGAAAAGATCTTACTTCATCAACGCATTTTTCAAGATTAGTTTTACTAATTTCACCATTTTTCTCAGATGAGTGGTCAATAGGAATGTAGATTTGCGTGTCATCCGCATAAATATGGTAATTCATATTGTATTTCTTTAGAATATCAGCCATGGGGGACATGTATATTGTGAACAGTATAGGTCCTAGGACCAAGCCTTGTGGGACCCCATATTTTATTTGATTAAGAGCCGACCTCTGTAGTCCCACCTTGACACATTGCTTTCTGTTTCCCAAGTATGACTTTATCCAGTCCAGGGCATGACCCCTGATATTGCAGCGGGTATGGAGTCGGTCAAACAGTATATTATGATCAATAGTATCAAATGCTGCAAAAAGATCTAGAAAGAGTAATATGACCGAGTTTCTATTATCTAAACTCAGTAGGATGTCATTTTGAACTCTCATTAGAGCCGTCTCAGTGCTGTGAAACTTCTTGTATGCAGATTGGAAAGTATCCGTTAGTCCATTTGTGACTAAGTGTGATATTAGTTGTTCAGATACAACCCTTTCTGTTAGTTTAGAGATGTAACTGAGATTTGATACCGGTCTATAATTTTTCTCTATTAATTCTAGACCAAGCTTTTTTAAGAGCGGTTTAATTATTGCTATTTTCATATTTTCAGACACTTCAGCCTCAGTTAAAGATTTATTTATGATGACCGTAATTATGTGAAGAAGCTCATCCATAAGGTCATGCAGTAACCAACCAGGGAGCGGATCCAGTTCACAGGACTTTTTTGCAGCCTTCTTGATCATCTTCCTGACCTCCTCTGGGGTAAGTGGCATGAATCTGTCTAGTACAGATGAGTTCAATTCATTTACATTGTTTGTGCTGGCATCTGGTGGTGAGAAGTTGCCAACAGGTGTTGCATCTATATCAAGTCTAATTAAGTCAATTTTTTCAAGGAAGAATTTATTAAATTTGTCTGCCTGTTCCGTGTCATTATTACCTGGAGGCATAGGGATATCTTTAGGTTTGTGCATTACCTTATCAATGGCCCTGAAGAGTTTCTTTGGGTCATCTTTATTTTCATGTACAAGGTTAGCAAAGTAGTCTGATTGTGCAGATTTCAACAAGGCATTATATTCATTTTTCTTTGCTTTATAGAGTTCCTTGTCCACTTGTAGTCCAGTCTTATTCATTTTTCTCTCAAGTCTTCTCTTTAAAGACCGCTCCTTCTTTATATGGTCACTCATCCAGGGGACATTGTTGCGGTCTGTCACATTGGCAGTCTTCATTGGAGCATGCTTATCCAAGATTGAGGTCAATTTGGTGTCATAGAAAGCCACCAGGTTTTCCAGGGAAATATTTTCCCAGTCCGATTTGGCCTGGAGAACTGATCTGATATCTTTTTTCATGGAAGTTATATCCATATTTTTAAAATCTCTGTAACAGATTGATTTTTTAGTGGGTTTTGGGGGATTTATGTCCAGATTGAAGAGTACCATTTTGTGGTCAGATATGTATTCATCAACTTTTTGGTCTTTTAGATATTTATTATTTTTAAAAGTAATGATTAAATCAAGAGTGTTTCCATGTCTATGTGTGGGCTCATTTATCCATTGAGTCATATCAAATGTAGATAGAATATCATTGAATTTAATAACATTAGGCTTCCTTGGCTTATTCATGTGAAAATTGTAGTCACCGAAGAAGATGACCTCATGATTAAATGACCCATAATGAGCGATCAGTTGTGTGAACTCATCATAGAACTGTGAGTAGGTATACATGTTTCCACCAGATGGCTCTGGTCTATCTATGGTAACAATGGTTACGTGTTTGCTTCTAATATGTAACGAGGATTCCATTATCTCCATTGTGTTTAGTTTTGGTGAATTTATCCTATTGGTTTTAAAGGGGATTTCAATCCGGTGAAGGAGCCCCAGGCCACCTCCGGTATGTCCTAACCTGGGGAAGGAATGGAATTTGAAACCACCACTTTCCAATTCATTTTTTATCCGTTCATCTCCGGTTTCATGTAGCCATGTTTCCGTAATGAAGAGTGCATGTATATTGTTTTCTCTGATATAATCTTTAATCAATAAGATTTTATGCTTGATGCTCTGTGCGTTGCAGGATCCAATATTAATGCACGACAGTTTGTTAAGAATTTTCTTTTTAGTCAGATTATCTGTATTTGTTATTTTATATGTATCTTTACTTGCAGGATCAATATCAGTGAGAGATGTGGGAATCCCATCTTCCCGGTTCATTGATGAATTTATCAATGGGGGTATCCCTAGACCATAATGTTTTCGGTCTGCAGGACAGCGAATCACGGCCGAGGTGGGTGTGGCCTCATCAGTGTCATAGATCATAACTGGGGTCGAATTTGTGGACTTTGGTGTATGTAATTCCATATTTTGAGTGTTAGCACTAACTACAGATCCAATTTGTTCTGATATAATGGATGAATTTCTCTTCAGTGCCGATCTAGTCTTTGTACGGATCGTGGTATCCGATATGTGGGCGTCTCTAAAATGACCACGTGGACAAAAGACGCCCTGTGATTCGAAGTTACGTAATCTTTTTTTACTTTTATCCGGGTGTTTAAAGCTTGAAGTTTCATTAAGAGTCTGTTTGACTCGGCCATTGTCACGTGATTCAGGGTTATTTTTAGGGCATCGTGTGCTATTTATAGCTAGATCGTAGTAAGAATACGGTGGTGTAGTAAATCTGTTTGTTGACATAGTAAAATCGTAATAATGGTTTACTTTACTTCGGATATCTGCATTAGTTTTTTCACCGTCAAAACGTGAAACATAATAATTATTACTTTTCAGGGCGGTGCTATATAGTCTTTTAGTCAGACTGTTTGGATTGCTATATCTATTTTTATTTGCATATTGCATATTGTGTTCAACAGATGGATGGAGAGATATAGTTAAGCCATTGGATTTCAAGTTTATACATATGATATTAAATATCTTATTTTTAAAGAAATATTTAAATAATCTTGTCAGAATTAGTTTAAGATTGTATTCAGCCGGATTTGCAGCATTCTTAAAAATCATATTAAATTTCCATTGTTTATTACAACTACATGGTAAAATATAGACTTGAAATCCTCTGTTTCTAGAAACACCTTGCACTGGCCTTAATATGTAACCCACGACTCTGGAAGAACTCGACTTCTGGCAACTAACAATCAAACAATTATGTAATTTTTACATATATATTAAAAAAAGCATGAACGTGATCAGAGAGGAAGTGTGGCGAGATGTGAAAAAAAAAAAAAAGTTGCTATATGTGGTATTGGCCGAGTTCAAATTCGCCACTGATAAGAGGGTGTGATCTCGCTGTTGCGTTTTTACGTTGCCGTCTGGTGGACGCTAGACCAGTCTCCACTTCAGTTTTATTTTGCAAGTTTCTGCAATGGTTTGCACAATATGTACATTAGGAATAGAGTGGTTTTCACTCATTTCTTGTCAGAATTATGATAGATATGAAATATTACCCACAATATGCATGGATTTCTGTATTAGAGCTTTGTTTTCAACCATCGGTAAATTGCCCTATTTATTGACCTAATTATTGAGGCCCCGTTAGGTTTTGTACAAAGGGGCATACAAGGGTGAAATGCAGATATTTTTAGCCAGCACGATTGTGAGAAACATTTGAGAGATAGCTGTATAAGTGAGAGATAGCTGCACAAGTGAGAGATAGATGCACAAGTAAGAGATAGCTGCATAAATAAGAGATAGCTGAATAAATAAGAGATAGCTGCATAAATAAGAGAAAGCTGCATTGCTACAGCAGCAAGAGATAGCTGCATAAATAAGAGATAGCTGTATGAATAAGAGAAAGCTGCATAAATTATAGATAGCTGTATAAATAAGAGATAGCTGCATAACTGAGAGATAGCTGTATTGAGAAATGAAAAATAGCCGTACAAGTGAGTTATAGTTACAACAATGAGATAGCTGCAACATTGAGAGATAGCTGCAACATTGAGAGATAATAATCACAACAGCGAGAGACAGTTACAGCAGAGATAGATAGCTGCACAAGTGAGAGACAATTGCATACTTGAGAGATAGCTGCACATGTGAGAGACAGCTGCATCAGTGAGAGATAGTTGTACAAGGAAGAGACAGCTGCATAGGTGGGAGATAGCTACCATAGAGAGAGACAGCATCCTTTCCCAGCCGAAGGCACTTGTTATAGCTGCATATATGAGAGATAGCTGCATATATGAGAGACAGCTGCATCAGTGAGAGATAGTTGTACAAGAGAGAGACAGCTGCATAGGTAAGAGATAGTTACAACAGTGAGACAGTTATAACAGAGAGAGATACATAGTTGAACAAGTGAGAGACAGCTGCATACTTGAGATAACTGCAAAGTGAGAGATAGTTACAACAGTGAGAGATAGCTGCACAAGTGAGGGGTAGTTACAGCAGAGATAGATAGCTGCACAAGTGAGAAACAGCTGCATAAGTGTGAGATAGGTGCACATGTAAGAGACAGCTGCATCAGTGAGATAGCTGTACAAGGGAGAGACAGCTGCATCAGTGAGATAGCTGTACAAGGGAGAGACAGCTGCATAAGTGAGAGATAATTACAACAGTGAGAGACAGCTATAGCAGTGAGAGACAGCTATAGCAGTGAGAGACAGCTATAGCAGTGAGAGACAGCTGCATAATTGAGAGATAGCCACAACAGAGAGAAACAGCATCCTTTCCCAGTCGAAGGCACTTGTATATGTCAACATTACGGAGGCAAAACTGAGAACAACAACGATGTAAAAGCGTTCTCCAATCACCCATCGGCAAAGCCTAGATAGGTGATCTGGAGAGGTTTGAGATTTTTGCTTTTTCTGTATAACCTCGTTTGCATGAGATATTTTAAATATCCAACTCTTTCAGTGAAAATTCATATTTTATGTTTGACTGTATCTAAAATCTCCCCAAAAAGCTTGATAATTCTGCGGAGAGCAAAAAATAAAGAAAATATAAATATTTGATATCAGTCGCCAGCTGCAAAATCTGAGTCAAACCCATTTTAACGGCAGTTGAAACGGGTTCAATTTTGACGTTTAAACGGGTTTACCTCAGTTTTTGTAGCTGGCGACTTTTTACTTCACTTGAGCTCTAACAATTCCACCAAAATTTTCTTTGGTTGAAATTGGTAGAGACCTTGGACGTTCGACAAACCCCTCCAGATCACCTATCTGGGCTTTGCCGATTGGTGATTGGAGAACACTAACGATGAAAAGATGAAAGACAGAGGCGACAATGTCCCGAACAGGCTGTCACCACTGTTCCGGATTTGCTGTGTGCAAAGAATTGGGTCAAATACGATCATAGCGCTGTAAAAATGCAGCGTATATGGTAGAGCAGATAGGGAGATAATCTGAACTTGTATTGAAAAACAAAGGCACAAAAGCAAATGGGTTAGGAAATGGGTGACATCACACCCTGGGATGAAAGCGTTCTTCTATAGAAGTAAAAGAATTAAACTATTCCAGGGGAATGTTGGACCTTATAGGGGGCAGTATGATGATATACATTAGAAGAAATTATTTATAATTTAATCAAGATTGCTGAATAAAGGATGAAAATGTTCAATTATTATTAAAGAATAAAGCACATCATGAGCAGGCAAGCCTGGAAAGTTTGGCAACCTGGATATGTTAAGGTAGCAAAACGATTCTTCATATTAGTCTAATTCAATGCAATATTCAATATTTCTATGATAAATATATAGATATGTGTGTTGTAAATCTGTGACCAGGTGGGTTGTCATGTCAAGGACCTGCGACATGACAATTCAGTGAGGCAGCACTATATCTGCTACAAATAGATCTCATCTCGAAATGACTGAAATAATGTTGAAAGTGATGTAAAACCCCAAACAAACAAATATATATTCACTCGATTATTACTATCATTATTATTATTATTATTATTATTATTATTATTATTATTATTATTATTATTATTATTATTATTATTATTTACTAATAATTGATAATAATTATTAATAATTATTATTATTATCTATTAATAATTGATAATAATTATTAATAATAATTATTATTATTATTATTTATTAATAATTGATAATAATTATTAAAAATTATTAATCATTATTATTATTATTATTATTATTATTATTAAGAAATAAAGAAATTGTGTGCACATTAATTTACCTGCAACTGGTCCTCCAGCCATGAATCCTATGGAGGTAATTGTATATTGATACCCCATACCTACACCAATCATATCTACTCCAAGTACCTCTGCTAATATCTGAGGCATCAAGACTCCATATGTTCCATTAAGCGCACCAAACATCCCTGCATATACCTGAATCCAACTGTAGCTTTCCATGAATGGAAGCATGATAGTTATAAAGCCTTGTATCATGTTTGACATGAAATATAATGCTATTGTAGACACACATGGAATTTGGTCAGCTGCACCCCAAACTAGGCGCCCAACTGAGTCAGATATGCCTATAGTTGACAGAGCCATGGCAGCACTCTCCATGGAGAAACCAAGGTGCTTAACGTGGGCTGCAAGATGCACCCTTGTTATCCCAATGGAAAACCAAACCACCACTGATTGAAGCGTCAGTACAACAAAAGTAAAATTTGTAAATATTTCCAGATGAATACCACTTGTGTGTGAAGTTTCCTGTGTCTGTTGGTTTGTTTGGGTAGGTACAGGTCGGAAGAATAGAGCAAATATTACTGCATGCAGACATATTGCAGATATCAGTAGAAGAGCGCCTCGCCAACCATAATATTTCTCCAGGTAGTTGATCACTGGTGGGAATATAAATCCACCTATTCCCATTCCTGACATGCATATACCAAGAGCTACGGATCTGTATTTGTCAAAATACAAACCCAATATGGATATATTTGGCATAGATGTCAAACCTACGCCTACACCTGTGAAAATAGAGGAAATCATCAACATTCATAAACTGAATAATTTGGCTGCATTTCACAGATAACTTATTTTAACATCACACAGAACTTTTTACAATTATTCTATTAATCTAAGAGGAAATAGATCAAAAGTGAATGATTAGCAAAATGTACTTACCTACGATGATACCAAATGTAAAGTAAAGATGCACAACAGATGTTGCAAGTGAGCTTAAACCAAAACCCAAACTTATCAGAAATACACCCATCACAGCAACAGGTCTGCAACCCCACTTATTGGCCAATATTCCGGAAACCACACCTGAGAGATGTTTTTTACAGATACATTATATAAGGTACTGATTTTACATCAAATATGTATGATCATATGTCAAAAATATGAGTAATACATTAAAAATATTTGGATTACATTGCAATATGAATGCCAAGGTAGGTACCAATAGGTATGTTTAAAGGAAATCGTTTCCAAAACAATATCAGGGTTTTTATTAGTGTTAATACTTTATAGGATCAAAATCCTGTAAAATTTGCAAAGATAATCCTATAAAGATTGACATTATAATTCTAAAAAAGGGGACTTTTTGATAGATAAATCGATAAATAATGTGTCTGATATGTTACATTTGCAAGAAGGAAAATTGGAAAACATGTGAAATGGTGTTTTAAGACACTTGTGAAAGTAACACTGAATACAGCGGGCATCAAAGCCACCACCTCACATTCTCTACTTCAGTAACCAAGTTTGACACAGTTTCATTCTACGAACTGTGCTTGTTAGACCTGTGATAGAATAAGAATATACATTACCCATCAAAGCATAGGTGCCATTGCAAAAGGAGGTTATGAGGGCAACCTTGGCATTGCTATTGTTTTTTATCTTCTCCATGAATATGACATGATATATACCGGAAGCATTGATCACTCCCCGTGTCAAGATGTTGCTGCAGAAGGCCATGGCTGCAATCAGCCATGACAATCTAGTGTCTTGATGTTTATCCATTCTGAAATTGCAAATAAGATTAATTCTATAATTCTAATTTTAGTTTTTTTTGTGGTTTTCTGGGGCATTTTTATTAATTTATAGGACCATAAAACCTAAAAAAAACACATAAAACATAAAAAACTATTTTAAGGGGTGATCATGATTTTTCCAATGGAGACAATTATGATAAATAATCCTGCAAAGTTTTAAGGTTGGAAGAATTTGGCAGAGATATTGAAATCTTGAATATACATAAGTCAGGCATTGACAAGCATTGCTTTAAAGTAAAGGTTTAGTGATAATGGAGCACCTTCAGATTGGAGAAGTGAAGTGATTTGGCTTACAGAGGCATGTTTATCCATTTGAATTGTATATTGGTATCGACCATATACCCTTACAGACCACAATAGAGATCACAGGAGTACAGTTTCGGCAAAATACAATAATCCCGGCAGGTGCATTTTGTTAATTTGGCGGTGATAGCAGTATCATAGTATATCATTTAGTCATACCCCAAATGTCTGTAAAATTGTCTGTGATCTCCGTGATTTCTTGAAAGCTTTCATTAATTTCTAAAGACTCCAAAGAGCAGCATAAAGATAAGACATTTCACTTTTTTTAATTAACCTGACTGTTCGTAGTGTGTGAAGTATAGCTTGCCAATGTTTCAGATGAGAGCTAATACCTTAATCCTATCCCAATGATTTAGTATTAAACACGGAACCAGACATGGTCTGTTCCATTTCCATAACAATGTAGTCTTGTGTTTTTATCATACGTGGCGCAGTTGGCGCGCCAGTTTATTAGCACCAGTTCCTCTGTGGGGATCGAACCCAGGTCGTGGGTTGAGTTCGATCCCCGGCCGTGCCGTGATTGAATTCATGATACAATTTCACATTGAATTCATGATACAATTTCACGTTGCCCTTGAGATAGTGATATTGACACTATATTCATTTCAAGGAGACACTGGTCCTAATTATATTAAGGAGATCATTCCAGAGGTTAAGGACAATGAAAATGCCTTGCAAATAAGGTGGTGCCATTTAATGGTTTCTGGTAGGTCAGTATGATTTTTTCTGGCATACACTTGCAGCCAGTACAGTTCGTTTAATGTTTTTTTTTTCGAAAATATGATCAAATCTTCGCCCCACTACTACTCTGCATAACCGAGGTAGTATTCAATTACTACCTCTGCAGACATTGTCCTATATTTGAAACCAATCTAAAGGGCCACGGGCCGTGGCGCAGTTGGTTGAAGCGCCATCTTATTAGCACCAGTTCCTCTGTGGTGATTCAAAGGTCGTGGGTTCGAACCCTGGCCGTGCCGAGATTGAACTCATGATACAATTTCCCATATGAGCTGAGGCCCGTGCCTAAAGGGTTAACCCGTTGTCCTTGTAAATCTGTGACCGGGTGGGTTCAGTGAGGCAGCACTATATTTGTTACAGGTAGGTCTCATCACGAAATGACTGAAATAATGTTGAAAGTGATGTAAAACCCCAAACAAACAAACAAACAAACAAAACCATTCTAAATTTGGAATTCCCCAATTCATAAATACTTGCCTTGCTCACAAAATCTCATCAAATCTGAATTGACCAACATCAGGTCATAAACTGTAATCAGGTGTCTGACACATAAACTGATCAATCAGTACAAGTACCAGTACAAAACAAATCTATTTATACTTTTTCACCAATCAGTGGACAGCCAGACTTTTATGAATAGTGATGACTTACAATCGATATATATGTCCAAAGAATGATATGAGAGAGTCCTGTTATGGAGGGTACCCCACTACACACATTGCAGAGTTCTCCAAATATTGAAGTTTTTTAATGTCAGTTGAAGGAAAACGCCTTTTACCATAATCAGGAGCAGAATCGCAAAGGCAAATTTCAATGTTTCTGTCATCTTGTCATCTAAACACTGTCTAATAACCAATATGATTGTGCACAGTTTCTTAATTGTGCCTTCTTGTTCATATCCGAGTCTAATGTGGTGTCAATGTCTACCACTGAGTTGATGCCATTGGGTTTCATCTTATATTTGATGAAAAAGGTTTTAACTTCATTAATGCAATTTTCCAGCTCAAGATGCATATTGACCTTGTCTACATGTCGGATCCATAGAGATGTAAATCTGAGTGTCATCAGTGACTCAACTAAACCTAAAAAATGTGTCAGATAGAGAAAGGATGTAAACTGTAAATAGGATTGATCTGAGGACTAACGATTGCAGAAGAGAAGTATTTAAAAAAATAGAAAACTCTCTTAAATCATTGAAAAACTGTTGCAAAAATGCATAAATTAGAGACTTATTAGTAAAGATTCTTTCAATTCGTCATGTCAATTAATCTTTTTGTATCTCAGATTCACATACTCTATAATCTTTCTCAGTCTAGGTTTTTTTGGTGTGAAGAAATGAATATTTGTGTTCAATATTTATTTGTGGACGCTTTTTAGTTATGCGTAGCATAGCTTCTGCAGTGATTGGAAGAATTTTCTCTCATTCTCTCTGTCCGTTTACTTTGATCTTCTCCACTAAAACTACTGTTAAGAGTTCTTGGCTATTTGTAAGCAAAATATTGTATTTTCAGCAGACCAATTCTATCTATTTTCCATTGAGCTCAGAATATTAGATATAAAACTGTGCACATAAACTGACCAATCAGTACAACTGCCAGTACAAAACAAATCTATTTATATTCTTTCCCCAATGAGTGGACAAACCGATTATTAATAATACTGATGACTTGCGCTCAATTCTGTGGGCACATTTATACCTTTGGTGGCAGGGAATGATATGAAAGAGAAGTCCTGCTATGGAGGGTAGCAAGTTGCAGACATGTCCAAAAAGGCAATCAAATTCACATAAGAAGTCTACCTGAATTCCAAAGGAAATGTAGGGCAAGAGCATTATTGATATAGGCTATTTGGGAATTTTTAGTATCAAAAGGATTCAATTCATTCATAATTCTTTAGGATTTGGATGTCCCATTTTTTATAAGTCCCTTATGTGAACTGCCAGCTGTACATGATATTAGAAAATTAAATGACTCCTAACCCCTGCAACAGATTACAACTCAGTGATATTATATTATATGAATACCTTAATTCATTCACCCTGAGTTATCATATTATTCAAATATTTTCAGGTTATGAACAATAATTTACATCCCAAACATTTGTTCATCCCCATCTTCGGTTTTTGTTGTATTAAATGAAATATATATGTAATTAGATTTTATCTAATGAAATATATAAATACCATTAATAAAAGGAAATACAGATTAGTTTGTTTGTTTGTTTGGGGTTTTACATCACTTTCAACATTATTTCAGTCATTTCGTGATGAGACCTACTTGTAGCAAATATAGTGCTGCCTCACTGAATTGTCCTGTTGCAAGTCCTCGACATTTTTACAAGGAAACGGGTTAACCCATTCGGCAGGGGCCTCAGCTCATATGGGAAATTGTATCATGAGTGCAATCGTGGTATGGCCAGGGTTCGAACCCACAACCTTTGGATCACCACAGAGGAACTGATAAGCTAATAAGCTTAGTAATAAGCTTATAAGCTGGCACTCTAACCAACTGCACCACGGCACATGGCCTACTCTGCATGGCGAGGTAGAGTTATATACTACCTCTGCCGTAATAGGCATGACACTGTTTCAATCTATTCCGCAAGGTCGATTGCATAATCCACAGACAGGTGGGTAATTGGTTGTCTTTGCACATGTGCACTCACAATGCCCGCCCAATTGGCTTATACTCGCACACACATCAGGTGCACTCACTTTCTGCCCAAACAAACATTTGTGAAGTTTGTTACTTATTCACTTTTCACAGTTCACTTTTCACAGTGCCACAAAATACACCCCAGTGACATTTTGAAAACAATATTGCAAATATAACATGTTGACAACCTCATCTATTGACTTTGAAAAAAATCTGAATCATGAACTGTGAAAAGTGAAAAAGTAAAAAACTTCACACACATACAAAACACTGACACCAGTTTATTGAGTTATACTTGCACATGTATTTGTTGTTGTAGACACTTTCTTACCAAACAAGGACACTGATTGGCTGTGTTATTACATGTGACAACATTTTTTACTTGGTGTCGATTGGCTTCTAAAAGAAGCTTGTTATGGGCGTGACCTCTCAGTACTCACTGATTAGGGTCAATTATTGCAGAGCTAGGTAGAAATCCTGGCTCTGCTATGGAGAATACCCATGGCCCAGATATAATTAGAATTTATTTAACGAAATATAGATATGATTAGAAGTTATGCAGCTTAGAGCAATACAAAGGCAGTGGCAACTTACCTGAGTGAGACAATCCAAATCAGCTCACTCATGACATTTGTATGCTAACCATAACCTTACTAACATTTGGCAACCTTCAACACCTCCCGAGGTCACCCCAGGTAGCCAGGTACTGTGACCTACTGTCAAACAGGGTTGAGTGTGCATTAGGAAGTGAGAGCCACAATCTTTTGCACACACAACAGGGAGATTAAGATAGCTAACTGCATAGGAAAACAATGGGGACCAATTAGTATTTGTTTGTTTATTTAGACAGGACATAGGTTCAAAGTAATCTTTTTTTTTAAAACAGTTTATAATTGTGGGATTAGAATTTTCCATTCAGTAGCATGTGTTTAGTGCAGTCCAGACTTCAGGGGCAAAGTTCCCAGGACCTCATCTGCATACACTCACATGTGTGGCAAGCAGGCGGGCAGATACAATTAGAGGGTGTGAAAGTGTTATCTAATATTACACAGCGAAAAGAACAACGGGACAGGGGTACTTGTGGGAGCTGGGCCTCTTCTCTTCTAGTCTCGTTGATATTACCAAAGAAAGGACACTTTCTCCAATTTGGACATATATTATTTAATGATAGAGCGGCTTTCTTAGTTTGGGTAAAAGTCACCATGTGAGCTGTCAATGTCCAAACCATGTATCAGTCTTTGTTATGATCAGGGTACATGAATGTCCATATGGAGGTCATTAAGGAGGACTGGTGGTGTTTCACCACCAGAGGTTTACTTGAATGCCAGTTTTGCTGCCCTGCGCTTGGGAATTATCTCTGTGACAATTCCTATAAAGTTATTTAATAAATCTTAACAGACATTTCATTTAACAGACATTTCATTTAACGTTAATGTATGATATGTTATTTTCATTTAATGTTAATGTATGATATGTATTTCCAGATAACATGAAGACTATACGAGATAAGATTTAGCAACAATAGAAGATATCAATATTATCTGATCGGCAACTTCCCAATTGGCCCACAAAACGAAATCAAAGTTAATGATTTCTGTTTACTTCAAGAAAGTTGGGCAAGAGGCCAACCTCGAGCCTATAATTTCAGTGTTATATTTTCTATTATATTAGTGGCTAAATGGTTTATTTATTGACAAGTGAATAAAAAAAGGTTAGAAATCGAAAACCCCAAGAGTACATTAAAAGGATATTAAAATAGAATTCAATGAGAAATGTTAAGCTTCATTTAAAAGGTTTGAGAACCAATTCCATTTTCAAGTTGTGCTTAAGAAGTTGAAATCTATGTGACAGAACACCTTCTGTGCATGGCATCAAAGAGGTGAGGTTACCTTGTATAATCTGTTATGTATATTTCCACACTGAAACTGGCTGGATTATATTGAAGCCAGTTGGAGAGTGAAAAAACAGCTATCACCCAGTGTAATAATAATATCACCTGGTACATTGAAAGTGGTCGATATCTGTCTCACATTCTAATGGTCTAAAGTTCGATTACCAGTTGGGACAAGTTCCTTGGTTATGCTGTACGGTCGGGAAAGGTGTAAATCTGCTTCTGGGTTGTTTCTCTTTCCAAGATGTAAAGGATTGTGTCCTAAAAGAAACATCCCCAGACACACTTCGAAAGGAGTAGGGCATTGAGTCCCAGTAACAGGCTTCTATCTGACCTTATACAACCCCAATCAATTTGTGCTATAAAATAGGTAAACAATATTTAAGTAAACAAATGCTGACGATTGGGTGTTTTACCAATACAAATGTCTCTGATTTATGTCCCATTTTGGCCCACTTTGAGAAATTTATGGCGAGGATACGAGGAAGGGAAACTATACATTATGAAAAATGGAGAAATTGACGTTACATTGATAATCTATGATAATGGGCTTTTATGTTTCACTCTCATGCAAATTTAAGCAGTTGATATCATTAACGTTTACAGTCGTATAACTATATCATCCTGTGGAGAAAAAAAATAGATTTGTGAATGGAAGGAAAGAATGAAGTTGATCATGAATGCTTAGCAAAGTTTATTTAAAAGTTTCTTATGTACCGTAATATACCTTTAAGCCTCTTTTCAAGCCTGATTAATGTTACAATTTATCACAATACTTGACTCTTTTGAAGTCTCTCTACAAATAAAAGGCAAAAAGATAACCTTTGTCACAATTTACAGACCAGAGCCATCTGGTGTTAACAAATACACATACACTGAATTCTATGACGAATTCACTGATTGCTCATTATGGGTCATTCAATCACGAGGTCATTTTCTTAGGTGACTACAATTTTCATGTAAATAAACCTTTTAAACCTGATGTGGTTAAATTTAATGACATTCTATCAACCTTTGATATGACCCAATGGTTAGAAGAACCCACCCACAAGCTAGGTAACAAAAAAAACCTTTAAATATAGAAACTTTAGAAATATTAATATGGAATCCCTTAAAAAAGACATCAAATCTATTACACTTCAAGATGCAAATTGGAAACATTCATCCCTACAGGAGATGTTAAACTTCTATGATAAAAGCCTGACATCTTAGGACAGGAAACATATCGAAACGTAAGCTCGTACCGTGGATGAATAGCGGCATTAAGGATGAGAGGTCTCTCAAGAGAAGACTTGAGAGAAAAATGAACAACACCGGACTTCAAATTGACAAGGAATCATACAATAGACAAAAGAATAAATACAGTTCTATCCACACAATCTGATTACTTTGCTAACCGAGTTGAAGAAAATAAACATGACCTGAAAAAACTCTTTAGAGTCATAGATAAGGTCATGCATAAAAATAATGCCACACCTATGCCTCAATCAACGTGTGATGAAGAGCAAGCAGAGAAGTTTAATGACTTCTTTCTTGACAAAATATAAACAATCCGTCATAAATTAGATAATTCTGCATATTCAAATCCAACACCAGGTGACACTACAAACAAAACCGCTAGGCCCAATCACAATGTTTCAACTCTGCACAGATTTGAGCCACTATCAATCATCCCATCCTGGCTACTAAATCATCAGTATCGGATAACAAGAAAATTGCTATTATCAAGCCACTTCTAGGCCTAGAATTCATTGAAAAAAACTGCAGACCTGTCTCCAACCTCAGCTATATTTCCAAGCTTACTGAAAGGGCGGTGGCTAACCAACTAGTACCACATCTAGTAAAGAATGGACTTACTGACAAATTCCAGTCAGCATACAAAGATCATCATAGCACTGAAACTGCACTACTTAGAGTTCAAAATGACATTCTACATGAGATGGATAACAGAATATCAATCACTCCACTCTTATTAGACCTATCTGCGGCATTTGACACAGTTGACCATTAAATATCATTCAATAGACTTGAATCCCGATGTCATGTCACTGGCCAAGCCCTTGCCTGGATTAAATCATATTTGTCAGATCGCAAACAATGTGTCAAGGTTGGGCTCCACAGATCCACCCTTAAGCCCATGAAATATGGAGTACCACAAGGATCGGTCCTTGGACCAATTCTGTTCACAATATACATGTCTCCATTGGCTGACATCTTGGCAAAATATAATCTCAACTACCACATTTATGCGGATGACATGCAGATCTACATCCCCATTGACCACTCATCCAGTCAACATAGTGAGATAGGCAAACATACACTTGAACAATGTGTCAATGAGGTCAGATCTTTCCTAATATCTAACAAAATGAAAATAAATGACGGAAAGACTGAGATGTTAGTCTGCTCAGACAGTCCCATCAGCCAAAGTATGACTTACACATTCAAAGTTGGTGACTCCAACATAACCCCTTCAGACTCTGTGGTCGATTGAGGGATCACTTTTGACTCAAAGATGGACCTGAAGGCTCAGATCAGAAAAATGTGTAAAATAGGTTACTACCATATTAGAAACTTATCTGCAATTAGAAATTGTTTGGATGAAAAAACAGCTGCAGCTATAACTCTAATCTATGCCTTTGTTACATCAACGCTGGGTTATGGTAATGGCCTTCTGGCGGGTCTACCAAAGTCAGATATCAAGAAGCTGTAATACTGTAGAACTCCGCAGCGCGTGTAGTCGGGAAATTAGGAAATTCGACTATATCTCGGATAAACTAAGAGATCTTCATTGGTTGCCTGTTCATGCCAGAATTGAATTCAAAATCCCACTCACTACATGGAAAGCCCTAAATGGTTCACTTACTTACGTGACCTATTGCAAATTAAGCAGGGTGAGAGATGCCTCAGATCAAATGACGGTACCTACCTACAAGTTCCTATGACCCGACTAAAAACGGTAAGTGACAGAGCCTTTTCCACCATTGGTTATGGAATTCCCTCCCTAGGGAAATTAGGACTAGCCCTTCGATTGACTCCTTCAAGAGTCGATTGAAGACACATTTATTCAGGACCCATTTTCTGAACACAGCGCTATGAGCAGAGCCATCTGGTATCAGCGCTATCGAAATTTTATTATTATTTTTATTATTATTGACTCTTTATGAGAAAACAGATAATCCGAAATCATCAAAAGGAAAATGCGTAGTGTTTTATGGCATATGTTTATGCCCTTTAACTCTATATGGCAGTGCCCTTAATCTTAAAGAATAAAGGAATAATCTATTTATTCTGCTCTCAGATGAGATTTTAGTACAGCGTTCACTTTGAGATGAAAGATATATTTGTAAGCCTTGTGCAGACATGAATAAATCTCATCTAATATAAAAAAAAAGCTGTATGGCCAATTCAAAATGGTTACTTAAGGTATAGATATAGGTCAGTTTTATATTATGGTGAATTTAATGATGATAAATTGAATTTAAATGATAAGGCTCCTACATCAACATTTATATGGAGTGACTGGTTATTTTTGACAGAACACACATTGGAATGCTATATAACCAGATGTGGGGCACGAGTCTGAGTGAGAATCACCTCGATAGAGGAGATTAACATCCAAAGGAAGTTATTACAAAGTAGTGGCATTGGTTAGTTATGCCGTCAAACCATATTATGATTAATAGCTTAATTTACAAAAAGCTATTGTTGCAGTCCAATGGTGTCAAAATACAATTATCTTGTCTTTCCTGTCTCTCTTGTGGATTATATAATTATTGAGCTGACCCGTGGAGTTGTGACATAAAATTTTATACTCCAAAGATGGCACCACATCAGGCTGTATGTGAAGGTGTCCAAAGGTGGCACCGCATCAGGCTGTATGTGAAGGTGTCTAAAGATGGCACCGCATCAGGCTGTATGTGAAGGTGTCCAAAGATGGCACCACACCAGGCTGTATGTGAAGGTGTCCAAAGATGGCACCACACCAGGCTGTATGTGTAGGTGTCCAAAGATGGCACCACACCAGGCTGTATGTGAAGGTGTCCAAAGATGGCACCGCATCAGGCTGTATGTGAAGGTGTCCAAAGATGGCACCGCATCAGGCTGTATGTGAAGGTGTCCAAAGATGGCACCACATCAGGCTGTATGTGAAGGTGTCCAAAGATGGCACCACACCAGGCTGTATGTGAAGGTGTCCAAAGATGGCACCACATCAGGCTGTATGTGAAGGTGTCCAAAGATGGCACCGCATCAGGCTGTATGTGAAGGTGTCCAAAGATGGCACCGCATCAGGCTGTATGTGAAGGTGTCCAAAGATGGCACCACACCAGGCTGTATGTGTAGGTGTCCAAAGATGGCACCACACCAGGCTGTATGTGAAGGTGTCCAAAGATGGCACCACACCAGGCTGTATGTCTAGGTGTCCAAAGATGGCACCGCATCAGGCTGTATGTCTAGGTGTCCAAAGATGGCACCGCATCAGGCTGTATGTCTAGGTGTCCAAAGATGGCACCACATCAGGCTGTATGTGAAGGTGTCCAAAGATGGCACCACATCAGGCTGTATGTGAAGGTGTCCAAAGATGACACCGCATCAGGCTGTATGTGAAGGTGTCCAAAGATGGCACCGCATCAGGCTGTATGTCTAGGTGTCCAAAGATGGCAC
This sequence comes from Amphiduros pacificus, assembly GCA_949316495.1. Taxonomy (NCBI): domain Eukaryota; kingdom Metazoa; phylum Annelida; class Polychaeta; order Phyllodocida; family Hesionidae; genus Amphiduros; species Amphiduros pacificus. The sequence continues at coordinate 13,286,391 of OX439003.1, read as the reverse complement.
CACATCAGGCTGTATGTGAAGGTGTCCAAAGATGGCACCACATCAGGCTGTATGTGAAGGTGTCCAAAGATGGCACCACATCAGGCTGTATGTGAAGGTGTCCAAAGATGGCACCGCATCAGGCTGTATGTGAAGGTGTCCAAAGATGGCACCGCATCAGGCTGTATGTGAAGGTGTCCAAAGATGGCACCACATCAGGCTGTATGTGAAGGTGTCCAAAGATGGCACCACATCAGGCTGTATGTCTAGGTGTCCAAAGATGGCACCGCATCAGGCTGTATGTGAAGGTGTCCAAAGATGGCACCACATCAGGCTGTATGTCTAGGTGTCCAAAGATGGCACCGCATCAGGCTGTATGTGAAGGTGTCCAAAGGTGGCACCACATCAGGCTGTATGTGAAGGTGTCCAAAGATGACACCGCATCAGGCTGTATGTGAAGGTGTCCAAAGATGGCACCGCATCAGGCTGTATGTCTAGGTGTCCAAAGATGGCACCACATCAGGCTGTATGTGAAGGTGTCCAAAGATGGCACCACATCAGGCTGTATGTGAAGGTGTCCAAAGATGGCACCACATCAGGCTGTATGTGAAGGTGTCCAAAGATGGCACCGCATCAGGCTGTATGTGAAGGTGTCCAAAGATGGCACCGCATCAGGCTGTATGTGAAGGTGTCCAAAGATGGCACCACATCAGGCTGTATGTGAAGGTGTCCAAAGATGGCACCGCATCAGGCTGTATGTGAAGGTGTCCAAAGGTGGCACCACATCAGGCTGTATGTGAAGGTGTCCAAAGATGGCACCACATCAGGCTGTATGTGAAGGTGTCCAAAGATGGCACCGCATCAGGCTGTATGTGAAGGTGTCCAAAGATGGCACCGCATCAGGCTGTATGTGAAGGTGTCTAAAGATGGCACCACATCAGGCTGTATGTGAAGGTGTCCAAAGATGGCACCACATCAGGCTGTATGTGAAGGTGTCCAAAGATGGCACCACATCAGGCTGTATGTGAAGGTGTCCAAAGATGGCACCGCATCAGGCTGTGTGTGAAGGTGTCCAAAGGTGGCACCGCATCCAAAGATGGCACCGCATCAGGCTGTATGTGAAGGTGTCCAAAGATGGCACCGCATCAGGCTGTGTGTGAAGGTGTCCAAAGGTGGCACCGCATCCAAAAATGGCACCGCATCAGGCTGTTTGTGTAGGTGTCCAAAGATGGCACCGCATCAGGCTGTATGCGAAGGTGTCCAAAGGTGGCACCGCATCCAAAGATGGCACATCAGTCTACAATAGGATTAAAATCCTCAGCAATTTTAGGTAATTACTACATTCACCACATGGAGTAATCTATTGGATTACTTCCAGCGTCTAATTTGAGGTAATTAGTATATACTTTGATATTTCTATGGTAACTTGGAACAGGCGTATATCTTCAACAAAAACGGTTCCAAGAATGCTTCTATTTGACCTACATAAACAGTGCTGAAAAGGTCAATGATACAAACAAAACAAAATTCCTCAAAATATATGTTTTCACCCATGTAGCTTCTAGTATGCATATAGACGAGGCAAACATGGCACCACAGATGACACACAGACATATTTCACTAACCTGGGTTACTATCATGATTCCTGAATCCCAAACTTCCTCAACAATATCAGGATGCAGCCATTTCATGAATGGCAATGTTTGCCCTGTCTCTATAACATGTCATAAGGTATGTAACAGTCAGATGAAGTTATGGGTCAGAGGGATGTGTAGCTCTGGTCTTGAAATGGCAGTTCTATAATTTTCTGTTCATTCTGCTTTAGGGTTCACTGGGTTGTGTACAGTATTTACACAACATTCTGGTTTCAGATGGGTGTGCAGTGATTACACAATGAACACATCTTAGCAGAAAGTTGTCCTCGTGAATAACACATATAATTGTATCCCCTCAAAACGTCACCATACTCACGATCATTCACTTTGGCTTTCACTTTGGAGGTTTGAGCAACAGTCCCCCTGATTTGGCTTGGTATGTGGTGTTTTAATTCGTGCCTTTGATGTCAGGAAAATCTTCTTTTCCAGTGGAGCAATTTCGAGAGTATCCTTATCTGGTATTGTCACATTTGCAGTGAGCTTTTGGCTTGCTGGTCCAGCCACGTGGATGATGAGAGAGTATAAGACATTTTCTGTGAGTTTTACAACTAATGCTGCCACTAACTTTATCTCGTGTCGGGTATCAGGTTTCGCCCCATGTTATTTTTGGATGGCTTGCTGGGCCACCTCTGCTGCAGCCAGCAGTCAGTAGCCCGTATGAACATGTCAATCGTGAAAGCAATGTGTTGGCAGTAAACTACAGATAATATCACTGGAGAACATTGTTCCCAATCATAATTGCTGTGTCACATACAAACTACCTTTACAAACATGATCGTAGAGTTGCATGCCACCCTCTTAAGAATCTGCCAAAGATATCTTTTCTTCGTCAATTTTCTGTTTGTGTGAATATACATGTCTGCTTTTCCATTTTCATCGAGCTATATATATATATATATATATATATACAGTTGATCACAGTTCTGACAGTAAGGAATGCCGTTCTTCATGTAGCCTTCTTATAAAATATTTTCCCAGGATATTTGAGAATGGGGCATGCTATGAGAGATATAGATATTAACTTTATTATTATTGTTCAAGATATGAGATATAAATATTAACTTTAATATATATTGTAAGATGAGTTCTGGTGGCAAGCTACTCTCAATTATAGACTCCACTGTGTAGAAATAGTCTCAAAAGTACGTTACTGAGATGTGTACAGCACTGACAGAAACAAACTTTTGATAATGGTTTGCGTTTTTGCCTCAAATGGATGTAACATTTCAATTAAATAAGATATTTCTTATTTTTGCGGGAAAATCATGATATCCTTTAGCTTTATATAATTTGAAGGTGTGGTTTGTTAAAAGAGGTTCAAAGAAAAATGTACTTGGTCTGAAGTTCTGGGATTTGGAATTTGTAATGGGATTTTATGACAAAAGGGCCGGGTATGATGGACCTGCTCGGTGATTTAAAACTATAAACTTAGGGATTACACAGAAATATATTCTTAAATGACATATGGATTCATGTGATAAAAATAAATATACCAAATCTTAAAAAGAATTCCTCGAAGGTATTTGCCATTACCTCAGATACTGTTAAGATATGAAAAACATAACCCCATGGGTTGATAGCTCTGCTGACTTGAATGAAAACACATGAACTGAGATTAAGTACAACAAGCAACCAGGTTATGATTTTCCATACAAGATCCCAAAGTAGGCAAGATGTTGTATTTTCTGAGGTCTAATTCTATCTATTTTCCATTAGACTCAGTTCTTTTTCCATTTTGTCATGATTTTTTCAAAAATCTAATAGCTATCACTAAGTTGTCAAGGAGGCTGCCATTTTGAATAACATAGCCAATTAGAATCAAGATAACAAGTTGGGGCCAAATTTGAAATGTAACATGCATTTTGATTGGTCAAAATCATCATCTGCTCAAGTCTGCTCCACTTTTAATGGTTGTGAGATTTTGCATGCACACAAATTTTGAATTCAAGGTCAATGTGTCAAGGACAAAGGTCACATGACTAAGAAAGTATTACGAGGCAGGGCTATGACCTAAGACATTTCTGTATACCAAGTTTTAATTTCTTCTTATAAGTGGTTGCTGAGATATGCTCCTTACAAAATTTGTGACATCAAGGTCACTGCACTAAGCTCAATGGTGACATCACTGAGAATTTAAGGAATCTGAATCTTCAACTCTCTATCTAGCTCTGTATAAAATATGAAACATAAATTAATGGCAGTTTTGGAGAAGAAGATTTTAAAACATAGTGTTGGTATATAACAGATATGAAGTGACACAAATTTTGAATTCAAGGTCAATGTGTCAAGGACAAAGGTCACAAGACTAAGAAAGTATGACGAGGCGCGGCTATGGCCTAAGACATTTCTGTATTCCAAGTTTTAGTTTCTTCTTATAAGTGGTTGCTGAGATAAATTCCTCACAAAATTTGTGACATCAAGGCCACTGCACTAAGGTCAATGGTGACATCACTAAGATTTGAAGGAATCTGAATCTTCAACTCTCTATCTACCTCTGTATTAAATATGAAACAAATATTACTGGTAGTTTTGGAGAAGATTTTTAAACATAGTGTTAGTATATAACAGATATGAAGTGTTTTTTATTCACTTCTGATGGTTGTGATGTGGCATGTTCACAAATTTTGAATTCAAGGTCAATGTGTCAAGGTCAAAGGTCACATTACTAAAATTGTATGACGAGGTACAGCTTTAACATAAGACATTCCTGTATACCAAGATTTAATTTCTTCTTGCAAGTGGTTGCTGAAATATGCTCCTTACAAAATTTGTGACATCAAGGTCACTGCACTAAGCTCAATGGTGACATCACTTATAATTGAAGGAATCTAAATCTTCAACTCTCTATCTAGCTCTGTATAAAATAGTGTTGGTATAAAAAAGATATGAAGTGCATTTAATTCACTTCTAATGGTTATGATGTGGCATGTTCACAAATTTTGAATTCAAGGTCAATGTGTCAAGGTCAAAGGTCACATGACTAAGAAAGTATGACGAGGCACGGCTATGACCTAAAACATTTCTGTATACCAAGTTTTAATTTCTTCTTATAAGTAGTTGCTGAGATATACTCCTTACAAAATTTGTGACATCAAGGTCAATGCATTAAGGTCAATGGTGACATCACTAAGATTTGAAGGAATCTGAATCTTCAACTCTCTATCTACCTCTGTATTAAATATGAAACAAATATTACTGGTAGTTTTGGAGGAGAAGATTTTTAAACATAGTGTTAGTATATAACAGATATGAAGTATTTTTTATTCATTTCTGATGGTTGTGATGTGGCATGTTCACAAATTTTGAATTCAAGGTCAATGTGTCAAGGTCAAAGGTCACATGACTAAAATTGTATGACAAGGCACAGCTTTAACATATGACATTTCTGCATACCAAGTTTTAATATCCTGTAATAAGTGGTTGCTGAGATATGCTCAGTACAAAATTTGTGACCTCAAGGTCACTGCACTAAGGTCAATGGTGACATCACTAAGATTTGAAGGAATCTGAATCTTCAACTATATATCTACCTCTATATAAAATATGAAAGATGTACTACTGGTAGTTTTGGAGAAGAAGATTTTTAAAGAAATGTTGACAGACGGACGGACAGACGGACAGACAGACCGACAGACATTTTCCCCCTCCTAAAGCTCTGCGAGCTAAAGTCTCAGCAGAGCTAAAAAACATGTGATGCCCATTGAAAGACATGAGAGACCCGATGAAAATATCTGGATTTAAATCAAGAAAATTTTGTGATTCACACCGAAAACACATTATTATGGAAATATATTTTTTATTTCTCTTTTTGTACATCTACACCCACTTGTCTTCTTATCAAAGTTCCATGGGACATTGCGGAATGAACAGATGAAAATCTGAGAAAATTACAACCACTGTACAAACATCGTCATCTATCGCTACATCACGTGTCACGTGACACATCACGTGTCACGTGACAAACTTGGCCCCAGGAGATTATAATTTATACAGCTCTCCTCTTGCGCACTCAACATATAAAACATCAGAATTACATGGACCAATAACGATATTGAACAGAACATATAATAGATAATGACTGACTTATGTGGATCACAAATAAATACTTGACCAAAAGACATGTACACAACAAATATTGGAAAACCTGTAAAATGGCCATGCCAATAACACAACCTAACCGAGATCTGCGCATAAATGACTAGAACACCAGGGCAATGGCAAATATACTCCGCATGAAACACAGATTGCATAATAACGTTAATACGTGTATAAGGAATGTCTTATTTCTGTCATATATTAAGAAGTTCTCTTCAAATAGTGTTTTTGGATGCATCGCTTCCATAATTACTTTTATGGATTTTATCACCTCATAAAGATGTTGGAGTGTGTCCATACCATCACTCACATATACATTAAAACATTATCACAGTCTTGATACGAGGTCCCATATCACATGGTGATAAAGATGGGAATTGCTTCATACTGGAAACCTTCAATTCAATTAAGCTGTTGTGCTTGTTCCATTAAGTTCAGGATCACACTTCAGTTCATTTTTGCGGCAGTTTATTTGGAGGTCTTTATCAATCTCCATGGAATGAGCAGTACCAGTTGTTTCTTTGGAGGTCTTTGTTAATCTCCATGGAATCAGCAGTACCAGAGATCCCACTATGAAGCAAGTACCTGCCAGGTAGAACGAAGGCGAATACAGCCCAGTCACATCCAGCAGAAACCCTGAAATAGTGGCATATACTTTAAACAACAGAGTTAGATCAATAATTTTGACAAGGGGGGGGGTGGGGAGGCACTCAAAAAATAGAATTCCTTGTTTCACTGTGTATACTTATCATACACCTTACTAATGAGCAGACCACTGATCATCTGGCCAAAAAGTCAAAATATTTTCCATAAAGGACCAGGTTCAATATTTCTTTTCCAATTCATTCCAATCCAAAGTTTTCTAATCCTATCCTGCAAACACAGTTTTGTGCAAATGAGGTTTTAATTTTGTTCCCCCAATGTTGGAGTACTCATTTGTTTTTGTCGCCAATGAGTGTCCCCATTTTCTCCAATTTTCCTTTTCGCTTAACTCCTAGAATGATTAATGGTCCATCCCTCAGATGAAAAGGTTCAAAACAAACATTACTTATATGAACAGCTTGTCTATAATCACAACTTGTTGCACCAGCCATTCAGGTAAGACAATATGATATTTGTAAACCATATCACCAACTTTTTATAGACATATTTAACTTTCATCTTGTTACTTATGTCTAAAATGTCTAGTATAATGTACATCAGTCTTGAATTACCTGCATGTGTGGTATAGAATGGTGAGCGATAACCATGAGGTCAGTGGATTTATCTTTGAGACAGGTCAAAGAACAGATTTTCAGTTGATAGAAAGGGGGACTATTCCAACAGCCATGGTTCTACCAACCATTTATACATGTCCTTTTGACAGAAACTAGAAACCTTTACACTGACTTACTGAATATATTGAAGCGGCAAAAGAAAACATAAAACAGTAATATATATCTCACCTGCAAGTAATCCACCAATGAGGCATGCAATGGCGGCTATAGTAAACTGATAGCCAATGCCAACTCCAATAAGGTCAACGCCCAGAACCTCCACGACCAGCTGAGGCATGGATGTTCCATAGGAACCAGAGAGTAAGCCGAACACACCAGAATACACAACCACCCACGTATAGTCACTCAACAAAGGCACAAGAACAGTCAAAATGCCTTGAATCATGTAGCACCCAAAGTACAAAGTGATTGGTGTGATGGAGGGGATCTGATTCATACCTCCCCAAATAAGGCGCCCAATACAGTTACTTATGCCCATAACTGATACAGCCACCGCAGCCTGTCTGTTGGTATAGCCCAGATACCTCACATAAGCAGCTAAGTGAACAAACAGAATTGTGTTAGCGAGCCACACAATACAGCACTGAATTATCAACACCACATATGCTTTGTTCTTAAAAATGTGCAAGTGGAGAGATCTGGGTGGTTGAGTTTGGTTTTTTGTTTGGACGGGCCGATAGAGGGCGCCTAGCACGGTGAGATTGAGCAAGACTCCTCCCAAGATTAGTAGTGCTCCTCTCCAACCGTATTCTTCTTCCAGGTAGGTGATAACAGGGGGAAGCGTGAAAGCCCCCAAGCCTATCCCAGCTGTGGAAATCCCAAAAGCAGTAGAGCGGTACTTATGGAAGTAGATCCCAACCACACTTAGAGTGGGCATTGTATGGAGTCCAAGCCCCACTCCTTGGGTGAAAGAAAAAAAAACAAAAACAAAAAGTTTCAATGTGAGGCATGCAAAATTATATTGACAGAAATCGAGAGGAACATAAATGATTAGTTGTTACTCACTTATGGGGTGGAATATATACCTACCAGTAATGACTCCAAACGTGATGTAAAGATGGTAGACAGACTGGGCCAGTGAGCTGAGAAGCATCCCCAGGCAGGCCACGACCCCGCCGATCATAGCCGTGATGCGGCAGCCAAAAGAGCAGGCCAGGAGACCAGATGCCATTCCTGCATGGAAAACATATCATATCATATCAGACTGCAAATGTGCTGGGTGAAATTGAATTATAGTGAACAAACTATACAAATATAAACATAGACAACATAGTATCTTTAAGTGTGTGTTTCTGCGAGATGTACAGCTCAGCAGAGGCATTTAAAACATTTATATATCTCTGAGCTAATGTATAGGATATGTTTATAATACCTTCTCAACAGGGCATTATTAACTGTACCTCATTACGCACTTAAAAAGGTTAGTGGTGGGCGTTCCTGGTATAATGCACGGTGTATAATGATACATAGTAAATAATCTATAACCTATTAATATTTAACATTCTCGTCAAGGTTGCCAGATACAATATTCCTGAACAGTTTGCCAGTTGTATTCAAATATTGATATGATCTTTTATTATTTTATTAGATTTCCGTCATTTTATGACCAGTGGTTGAACTATCAAATATTCATTTCAGTGATAACCTAAACAGAACTAAATGATATAAAAGAATCCGGTACATATATGGAAAGACTGGATTTTTTTGATACATTTTATTTGGTCACATATCTGTTTAATGACAGCAATATATGCTTCTTTTGAGAAACAGTTATTATTGCTTTCAAAATACAGCAAAAATGACTGATACTCTACAAGTACTCATTACAATATTTTCTCTGAGAAGTGAAAAATATCGATGTGATCATCGAAATAGATTTGATTTTGTAACTGGTCACTTTAGCAATGATTATCAGTCAAAAACTCTGATATATTTCAACGTGAAATGGTTTTTTCTTATCTTTATATAAATTAAAAACTGTATAAAGATTAATATACAAATTAAAAACCAGTATAAAGATCAATATACAAATTAAAAACTGATATTTGGAGTAATCACTGTTAAATTTCTATTTTTATATAAATGTATGGTATCCCTTGTAATTATCATTTGGAAACTCAGTGATAGCTGTTAATATTTTGAAAAATTCATAAAGAAATAGAAAAAGATCTGAGCTTAATGGAAAATAGATAGAATTGGTGATTATGATATAATCACTCAATGTCATAGGATATATATACATCTTTTTCAGCATGAAATGTTTTACTTTATCTTTATTCAAATCAAAAACTGTATAAAGATTAATATACAAATTAAAAACCTGTAGGTTTTAAAGGGCTGTAGTTTTTTAAAGCTTATTAAATAAGCTAAAATCAAGCTTTTTATATATATATATATATATATATATATATATATATATATATATATTGGATTACAAAATTACAAAGACTGACCAACTCCCGACGATATAGACACAGTTAAGGAGGTTATGAGCGCCACCTGTGCGCTTCCACTGTTGTCTATGTTTTCCATGAAGATGGTGTGGAAGACGCCCACTGTGTTAATGACGCCGTAGATCAGCATGTTGCTGATGCTGGAGAGAAGGGCAATCAGCCAGGAGTATCCGGTATCCTCATGTGGCTCCATCTCCTGGTCACGTCTATCTCCAGATTACTTCATTAAAGAACTCCTGCCACACCATTACTTTGTTCCTACAAACAAACAATATAAATCTATTGGTAACATACAGAACTTTAGGTGTTTTTAATAAATCTGGATATATCTTGTCTGATCATTCTGACATTGTTAACAAGATAATATTCCGTGGAACAATAAAACGTGTAGACTTTTTTTTTTAGGAAAAATAGAAGCGAGGAAAGCAAAAGAAAAACACAGCACATTCATATTACATTCATGGGTTAATTAAAATGAATTCCATATCTAAAGTATTTATAAGCCATTCTTAAAAACACTTTGGATACCATCACTACTCTGTAAGAGAGGAAAGTAACATTACCGTCAGTTGAATACTTTTTCAGTCCAGGAAAATATCTCTTTGACAAAAAGCCACTGGTGATGCAATAAGGTGAAACTATGCGGCGGGAGGAAGCTGCATTGTCGCCCGTCCACATTCGGCAAGTGTAACGTGAGGCAGGCAAAGCTGACAGACTTACATATAATCACCACACTCTCATTCCAACAACAATAATAATAATAATAATAATAATGTTATTTGGAACTAATACATATGTCTCTATTACACGTCAGCAAATGTATAGAAAGCTATATGCGTGTCCTTTGGAGTGTACATTATTGCAGCTAATAAACAATGCGTTATATCATGATTGTTTATTTTCTATATTGCCGTTTTTATGAGAATGTGGGTGTAATTCATTCTTTTCATTTGTGAGCATGCCTCTTAGTGATAATCTGGTGTGCAGTTTACATTGATGATACCGTTTAGGCAGTGAAACTAAACCCGGTTAGCGATGCAAACAAGATGTACGTGAATCTTTTCATGATATGAATCACTTGACATGTTAACACGTGACAGTTTATGGACGTATTCTGGACTAATCACACAATGTGACAGTGTGTGATACTATGATCGTAATATGAGACTAATCATCCAATGTGACAGTGTGTGATAATTTCATAGTAATAATATGAGACTAATCACTCAATGTCATATTATGGTCTTATTATGAGACTAATCACTCACTGTCATAGTATGGTCTTATTATGAGACTAATCACTCAATGCCATAATATGGTCTTATTATTAGACTAATCACTCAATGTCATAGTATGGTCTTATAATGAGACTAATCACTCAATGTCATAGTATGGTCTTATAATGAGACTAATCACTCAATGTCATAATATGGTCTTATTATGAGACTAATCATTCAATGTCATAGTATGGTCTTATAATGAGACTAATCACTCAATGTCATAGTATGGTCTTATAATGAGACTAATCACTCAATGTCATAGTATGGTCTTATAATGAGACTAATCACTCAATGTCATAGTATGGTCATATTATTAGACTAATCACTCAATGTCATAGTATGGTCTTATTGTGAGACTAATCACTCAATGTCATAGTATGGTCTTATAATGAGACTAATCACTCAATGTCATAGTATGGTCTTATAATGAGACTAATCACTCAATGTCATAGTATGGTCTTATTATGAGACTAATCACTCACTGTCATAGTATGGTCTTATAATGAGACTAATCACTCAATGTCATAGTATGGTCTTATAATGAGACTAATCACTCAATGTCATAGTATGGTCTTATTATGAGACTAATCACTCAATGTCATAGTATGGTCTTATAATGAGACTAATCACTCAATGTCATAGTATGGTCTTATAATGAGACTAATCACTCACTGTCATAGTATGGTCTTATAATGAGACTAATCACTCAATGTCATAGTATGGTCTGGTTATGAGACTAATCACTCAATGTCATAGTATGGTCTTATTGTGAGACTAATCACTCAATGTCATAGTATGGTCTTATAATGGAACTAATCACTCAATGTCATAGTATGGTCTTATAATGAGACTAATCACTCAATGCCATAGTATGGTCATATTATGAGACTAATCACTCAATGTGATAGTATGGTCTTATTATGAGACTAATCACTCAATGTCATAGTATGGTCTTATAATGAGACTAATCACTCAATGTGATAGTATGGTCTTATTATGAGACTAATCACTCAATGTCATTGTATGGTCTTATAATGAGACTAATCACAAAATGTCATAATATGGTCTTATTATGAGACTAATCACTCAATGTCATAGTATGGTCTTATTATTAGACTAATCACTCAATGTCATAGTATGGTCTTATAATGAGACTAAACACTCAATGTCATAGTATGGTCTTATTATGAGACTAATCACTCAATGTCATAGTATGGTCTTATTGTGAGACCAATCACTCAATGTCATAGTATGGTCTTATTGTGAGACTAATCACTCGATGTCATAGTATGGTCTTATTATGAGACTAATCACTCAATGTCATAGTATGGTCTTATTATGAGACTAATCACTCACTGTCATAGTATGGTCTTATAATGAGACTAATCACTCAATGCCATAGTATGGTCTTATAATGAGACTAATCACTCAATGCCATAGTATGGTCTTATAATGAGACTAATCACTCAATGCCATAGTATGGTCATATTATGAGACTAATCACTCAATGCCATAGTATGGTCATATTATGAGACTAATCACTCAATGTCATAGTATGGTCTTATAATGAGACTAATCACTCAATGTCATAGTATGGTCATATTATGAGACTAATCACTCAATGTGATAGTATGGTCCTAAAGTGAGACCAATCACTCAATGTCATAGTATGGTCTTATTATGAGACTAATCACTCAGTGTCATAGTATGGTCTTATTATGAGACTAATCACTCAATGTCATAGTATGGTCTTATTATGAGACTAATCACTCAATGTCATAGTATGGTCTTATAATGAGACTAATCACTCAGTGTCATAGTATGGTCTTATAATGGAACTAATCACTCAATGTCATAGTATGGTCTTATAATGAGACTAATCACTCACTGTCATAGTATGGTCTTATAATGAGACTAATCACTCAATGTCATAGTATGGTCTGGTTATGAGACTAATCACTCAGTGTCATAGTATGGTCTTATAATGAGACTAATCACTCAATGCCATAGTATGGTCATATTATGAGACTAATCACTCAATGTCATAGTATGGTCATATTATGAGACTAATCACTCAATGCCATAGTATGGTCATATTATGAGACTAATCACTCAATGTGATAGTATGGTCCTAAAGTGAGACCAATCACTCAATGTCATAATATGGTCTTATTATTAGACTAATCACTCAATGTCATAGTATGGTCTTATTATGAGACTAATCACTCAATGTCATAGTATGGTCTTATTATGAGACTAATCACTCAATGTCATAGTATGGTTTATTATGAGACTAATCACTCAGTGTCATAGTATGGTCTTATAATGGAACTAATCACTCAATGCCATAGTATGGTCTTATGAGAATTTAATGTGATATTTTAATCTTATGACGAGACTAATATATCACTCAATGCTATAGTATGTGAGAATATAATCGTTTATGAGACTAATCGCTCAATGTGATTATATCATCTAATAACAAGACTAACCAATCAATTTGATAGTGTGACCTTGTAGTACCTATGAATTACTCCAAGGTATGACCATATCCTCGGCTGGTCACTCAATGTAATTACCTGGTCATATTCTTGACCGTATTCATTCCATGTAATAGTCTGATCCAATTTTGAGGCTAAACTTTCAATGCGATTTTGCTGATTAATCTTTTTTTGTTTGCACACACCCTGTAGATTTATGGGGGTCTGCAAGTAACAAGCTTACATACTACTCACATAGTTGAGAAGAAAGAATCAAGATAGCACATGCAGTTTACGGATTGGAGTAAGAAAGACCACATTTTACCCTTGTGAGTCTGCAAATATATGTATATATAAATATATTTGGTGATTTTTTAAAAATACACCAAGATCCATATACTGGTCATTTCATACAATGTACCGCGCTAAAAAAAACCTGATAAAAAATGTGTTTTTAATTCATTGCATGTATAATGTTATTGCAGGCCCCAATAGCATATCTCTTATCATTGTCTCTTTGTGTCGCTGACACTGATATGTGTGATACTATCATCCTGGAATTATGAGACTAAACTCTCTAGTCATCTGATACATTGTTTGACAGCTGGTCCGTGTAGTACAGGGGGAGGGGAATGCTTTCTTTGTTCGCGTATTATTGAGCCGGCTTTGGCTTTGGCACCGCACCGCCGGCTGTCTTGCCAAACGCTTTCACTTGGCACTCGTCTCCAGATACCAACATGCATCTATAGAATCTACACTATCTGACCATAGATGTTGATTTTCGACTTACCTGTGATATCCAGTGCTGATGATAAGTGATTTATTTACAGCATTCCTCAAGTAATCTCTGTCGTGTATTTTCTCCACAGATGATGCAGCGAGCACGGTAAGGACAAGAGACTGTCGTGATCAGCTGTGAAACATGCGCGCGCATCAGCCTGAAGGTCAGTGTTGATGAGGCAGCAGGAACTACTACCTCCAAGCCACTGGAAGCCACTGCTTCACTGCAGGGAATGTGACAACATATTATGTTCCAGTCAAGCCGGGCTGTGTCTGATAGCTGGGACTTTGCCAGGGATTGTCGAATGGAAAACAACTTATCAAAATACAAACTTACATATTAATTATATATCACCAGTCACCAATTATACCGATCTGATATGTATGCATAAAAATCTGTATTCCTCCATTCCGATATCCGTAATATAATTATTTTATGGAGAATACCAGCAGGGATGATTTCATCAATATGATAAGAACTATTATAAGATGAAAGATTGTTTTGCAAGTCGTAGTATTTGCTATTAGCAGATAATAAAATTGAATGCCAGATTACATTTTACGTACCCGTAAAAATTATAAAAAGTTTATCACTTATTTCCTGTTTACAGTTTTATTTATTTTTTTCCAATGAATTAATTGAGACAACAAAATGTCAACGATTTCTTTGAAACATTGTTCCATTTTATGTTCTTTTCATATCATCAAACGCAAATTAAGACAAAATTAAAGAAATATATTTTCCAGCTAAATTTATATGCACAACTTAAAATTGAATAATTTATTTGTTACTAATTTGAATATTTAGGTTGATGTGAATCTGGAGCCATCAAGTCGCTATGAACTTCCCATCAATACACCCACGGAGCCCCCCCCCCCCCCCCCCACACACACACACACACTTATGATATAATCACCGATATGTTAATTTTACAAAATGCTTGAGTTGATTATTTTTTACTGATTAAATATTCCAAATGCTTTTAACATGACGCACGGTGATTCAAATCAGATTTGACATTAACGCAACCAAATGTTCAAGCCCTCTAACAAGTTGCCATCTTGGGTAGATAATTTTATCCTTTGAAAGTAATGAGTATTTTTTTAATATTATTATTTTATCTTTTGTTATTCGTGTGACTGAAGCCGTATAAATGAACCCTATTCCTGAGAAATAATCAAATGTCTTATGATCTCTTGGAATCCCGATGATTATAGTAGATTTGAAATAAAATTTTAATAATGAAATGTGAGAAAGAAAAACTTCACATTTATACAGTTGTAAAGGCATCCAAATTAGCATTTGTAAAAAAATAGAAAATCTGATGACAGGCCATGTGATGTATCCAGAAGGGAATATGCTCCCAATGCAAGCTGTCGTCACCAGGTGTTGCCACTAGTTCTGTTAAAAAACGTTATATTGCAGGTGTGACCTACATTTCAGAGCACCGTGACCGATTTGTGCAGATACACTGGATCGAGTAATTGGTATTTCCCAACTTAACCGGACAACACTCTGTTCTGGACCGTAGATTTTCGCCTGTGTTTCGACAAGTCAAGTGTCGATATTATATTACCGTTACCATGGATGCAGAGAATACATGCATATGTGTTACATTTTCGTATTTAGACTAACTGAGAGCGATTTAGTAGAATCTCGCTTGTTGATTTCGATCCAACATGGTGCTGATGTACAACTCAATGCTCAGTACATCTTTTACGGTGAATACTCTTTTGTGATCTGGAATTTATTTCTGCATTTTATGGATTATACTTTTGGTTTTATTTTTTTGAACTCCACTTCGATAACAATGCCAAACACACGACATGTATACAAACTACACCAGAGGGCGACGTGATGAACCCATTTAAGCTGCTTTGCTTATGTCGCTCGGATGAAATAAACACGGGTCAACTACCAGTCAACTGTGATATGAATTTATGAATCTCTGGTCAGCTTGGGGGTAAATACATCGAACAATGGAGGCTAGATTCACGTCTCTCGATATTAGCGTTCATATGGAGACAGCGCTGGAAAACCATCTCTCATTTCTGCAGCTGATGGATCAGAAATCGAAATGGATTCACCGTGACGACGTGGTGAGGACCGCCACCAGACGCTACGAGACCCTGTGGCTCCCTCTAGTTGCCAAACACAAGGACGATACCAATTTGGAGCCACCCGATGACATTCACTGGGTCTGGCACGTGCATATGCTGTGTCCTAAGAAATACTTTGAAGATTGTCATAACATCATAAACATGATGCCTGACCATAAACTAAGACACACAAATGAAAGACGTGCGGCTAAAATTAAAACCGCGGGGTTATGGCAAATTGAATACCCTGAAGAACCCTATGAATTTGACTTTGGTAATTCTGCAGATTACTGTTTTCAGAGTTATCAAGATTACACTTCTCAAATCAGTTATGACATTAGCCAGGCATCAGAGAGACAAAGGGTATTTTATTATAGTGTGTCTCTTTCACACTATAAGTCAGCATCGTTCATTAAACATGCCATTTTGAGGTATAAAAAATTTGTAAATCTCAAGAAGGTGAAAGCAGATGCCTTCATTGTTCCGATGTACGACGTTGACTTGGTTTGGCACACCCATCAGCTGTACCCCGTTGCCTATAGGAGGGACATACAAGCGTTCCTCGGATACGTCATGAACCATGATGACACCACTACGGACAGGTCTGAGGGCTCCACACTCACCTCAGCTGATGATGCAACTAGAAAGTTGTGGCTACACACATATCAAGAGACCTTCCCCATCCCTGGGGTCATGTACAGAGGAATTTCGTCATCGGGAGTTTTAGCCAGCGGACTGGATACAATTAGCACCAAGCTAAAGAAAAAAGCGTCATTATCAGTCACTAAGATTAAATTAACGGGAGACTCTATTAAGGACAGGTTTATGATCAGTGGGAAGATGACTGTTTCAGGTCATAATAAAGTGTTTAATTTACCAACATTGAAGAAACCTCCATTTGTGTGGGAGATAGAGGGACTATATTTTGACACGGAGACAAACAGCCCTGAAGGTTTCCATATATGTTTTACAAGACACGATGGGATCAAAGGCAGATTGTTTGGAAAGTCTTGGATTTCTTCAAGATTAAAACCTCAAGATTATCTTGATTCTGTTTACGTAGACACAAAAGGAGGTTCTACTTCCAAGTTTTGTATGACCACTAAGCCTATGGTGGGTGTGAAACTGGGCGTCAAGTGTAATGTAGAAAAGTTACATCTTCAGGACGAGTTAGTGCAAGTGAGAGTTAGCGCTTTCCAACCACGTGTGTTGGTCAGCCAGGATGTTTGGCAGTGGGCGCCCACGGTGACCATTCCCAGGATTAAACCGGACATTGAGGTTTCTTTCTCACAAGCAGTGCACAGGTAAACAGTAATAATTGAAAAAAAAGTATATTTAATCAATTTGATATTTATTTCAAAAAGACATATTGCATGTACATTTAACAGATCATACTTTTGTTTAAGTGTCTCTGATACTTGACATTTTCATCCTTTAATGAACCTTTCTATAGGTCCATACAGGTTCTATGAGGGAGGGTATTGAAGATCAGTCAAGTCTGATACACATTCTCAATGGCTTTTCAGAGTGACAAGTCAGCATGGAGGTGTTACATTTGCAGTGAAGGTGGTCCACTGCCTGGTACCTCAGATGTCCGTGGTCAGTGTTGCCAGTGGGGAAGACACCTTAGTGGTTGCACAACTTATTGGTTCAGCACAACTCCCAACACCTCAGCAGGTTAATGTCCGCAATACTTATCCTTTTATCATGAGGACACATTTATAAAATATTCCTTGACTTGATATGACTTGATATGATACTTGAAATGATGACTTGATATGAAACTTGAAATGACATGACTTTAAATATGGTTTTAACTATGATTAATAGATGGGAGGTGATGGATCTAAACACGTGACTTTGGACACACATAAGGGAGAAAGGGCCTTTCTCATTAAGAATCACTGTGGGGACTGGGGAATAGTGAAAGCCATGTGGAGAAGAACATCTAACTCACATTCTGCAAATACAGGTATTTTCACCTATATTCATTATTTTTATTATCTTACCCATATTCATTATTTTTAAATATTTTTATTAAATATTTTATTTTAAAATAATTAATAAATGTTATATATATATATATATATATATATATATATATATATATATATATATATATAATTGATATATCAGATTGATATTAAATTTAAAATTTGTACAAATATCTCATGTCATTAAGATGATTTTCATTCCCTTTTCAGCCAATAATACGAATATGAAAAATAATTCAGGATATCTAGCAGTGAAATTTACACATCTTAAAACAGAGAAACATTACACTTGCTGTGTCTTAAAGGATGAAAGTGGAGTGACAAATGAGACTTTCAAAATATTCCATTCTGTAGTGGATTTAAGAACTGGTCACATCTCTTTGATTGCAAAACATGGCAATATTGCAGAGAACTTGGCTTTGTCTTTCTGTATCTCATTACTCTATATTCTGTGTGAACTTAAGTCAGAGCAAGCACCTAGGACATCAACCATGAGCCAGTTAACAATGCTTCAAGCCGCTGGGTATGGAACAGAAATACCATCAAATACCTGGATGAGAGATAGACATAAAATGAAACCTACAAGCTCAGGGCCATCTAGTAGTGTTACCTCTGAGAAAAACAGAGACAGCAACCGAGAGGGTTCCATGTTAGAGCATTCTCAATCAACTAAGAACAGATCAGCATCATATAGGACTGACGGCCAATGCGTCCAACACGAGGAAAGAGTTGAATGCAACATGGAGACTGCAGCTATGGTCCCTCAGGATCACATCTCTCACAATTCTGGTGGTGAAGATCAGTCGGATATCAGTCTGAATGGTATGGAAGTATCTGATAATAACGACTCATCCGATGCTCATTCTGTAGATTTACAGCAGGACGCATTACCAGTGAATAGTCCAGCTAGCCACACAACAGGCCTCAATTTACTCTGATTCACAAATCTTACTCTCTAAACTACATGAACAATTCATGACCCATTTCAATTTGTACATTAAGATTTTACCATTTTGTTTTCATATCAGTTTATTTATTTATTTTTTTATTTTTTATTTTTTGAATCATTTTCTTTAAATCATTTGTTATAATTATTATTTTTTTCTTTTATTTTTTATTTATTAATTTTTTTTTTTTTTTTTTTACTATTTTTGTATTTAGTTTTTCTTATTTTTGAATTGTTATTTGTTCAACAATATTAATAAAAATATTGAATATATGTTGTTGCCTATTTAATTTTATTTGACCAGCATATTTCTGTGTGTGTGTGTGCGTGTGAAGCCAAGTCCATAAGCTGTGTAATGATTATTAATTTTGACATGTTCAAGGAGGAGGATTGCAAATACTTAATTGGCAGCACTTGTACCACAAACGCACCACCCTTAAAAACTACCAATTTCATATGTCATGTAAATTTGGCACTCTCTCATGCACTTGTCCCACAATGACAAGAATTTGAACACAAGTTTTTTGTGTTTTTACAGCAAATGTTCCTATAAACGCAAAATATAGGAGTTGCAGTTTATAAACAGCATAAGTTGATGATAAATGTGCTGTCGGCAACTTTTGCTGTAAATCAACAGTAAATTTACTGTTACAACTATTTACAGTGTGCTCAAAGAGGATGGTAGACTTTTAGATACAGAACATAAGAATTGCATTAGTGCAGAGATATTGAAACATATGTTTAATGTCTCTGATTAGTGACATCGTTTTGCTTAAAAATTGAGCTCCCAATTTTTTTAATGATCTGATAAATAGATTCAAATATTATTAGTTGGGCTGTTCTGTTAGTTTATATTACTGGTCCCACACGATTTGGTCCGGCAAGTTGGCCTGGGTTATCCGTTTGTCCACGATTGACCCGGCAGGTGTCGTGTCGGTTGTTGCTCTCTGATAATGCTCGGCATATCCGCCGACTGACTGCCAAGCGGCGGGTGCTAATCTTATGCAGCCAAAGGCTTCAACCTGGTCACTGGTGTTTTGAATTTTATCGGTACATTATCTCGATGTCACCCATGAAATACATAACCAGTTGATTTGTACCGCATTCAGAAATAATTTAAACGTTGGATAGTGCGCTGGAGACGGGTTTCACATTATGTTATTGGATGCATGAGCCACGGACAGAGCAAGCGCAAGTGATTTCATCGAGATCAATTTGCATGAATTTTTTTCTGTTTCCCTCTGGTGACCTCATTTATACATTATATAATACAAGGATAAGAAACGATCCCAGGCTGATTTCAACTCTTGCCCAATTTCCACATGTCATTTATTTCAATTTCAGTCAAAATGGCATTTGAGCTGAGGACGTTTCTTATCCTTATATTATGTAATATATAGGTCACTCAGTGTCAGCTGATGCCTTGAATACACTTGCGCTTGCTCTGTCCGTGGCATGAGCATAGAGAACCGCATTAGCTTCCAGCCTCTCACAACACGTGGACCACTGCACGTGCAGGGATACCAATGCGTACGCAAATATGATGATATATCAAGAGAGGAAACAAAAATCTATGCATTTCCCGACCTTTCGAGGCATATGATGTTGTAAACTGTGCAAACGACTGCTTTCCTTCCAAATTTGTATCTGGCCATCTTCTAAAATGTATCAGCTTGTGTTCTGATATTGTGATGTTCCAAAAATATATTAGGAAAGATACTTTATTTTGTTATAAAGTCAGCCGAAGGCATACAAAAAAAATTCAGATCACTTTGGTGCCCGGAAGTAATTGGTAGCTCAAAGAGTTATAAAACGTCACAATGCATTTTCACGTGAGGTCATTCAAAACAATACCGACAACATTCAAATATTTTTAACTCGCCAATCAAGATTTAGCATGCACGTGAGAAGACTGACTTCCGGGCACAAAAGTGATCTGAATTTTCTGCAGACAGGAAAGTTGATAAAAACATGGAATATATTTAATATTTTGGAATATTTTTCTCTGGAATTGTTTTATCATTGTATTCTGCGTGTGCTGTCCAAAGCACACCATTCATAATGCTCTGTATGCTCTACGGTGAGAAATTCCTGAAAAACTTGTTTCATCTCTTGAAGTATATCATATTTGCACCTCGTGCACGTGCCAACCATTGACATGACGTCACTGACCAGCACGTGCAGTGAACACGCGCTGAAAACTGATGCGGTTCTCTTTGTGCATGAGCCACAGCGTTGAGGTGAGCGATATAAGGTGATTATTTGGTCAGTTAGTCCTCATGAGCGGGTTGTACTTGCAAATGTAAACAGCTCAATTCCTGTAACAAAACAGTTCCAGAATATAAAATAGAGCTGTCAGGTTAAGAGGGATATCATTTGGCTGTGGATGTTCAATTTAATCAGTCATCGTTAATTTATCCCCATCGTACGAGTACAGTGAACAATTTTTTTAAAACCAGTTTATCTTAACTAAGTAGTTTATCAAGTACATGTCATTTAAACAAACATTGCATTGTTCATCACATGCATGCATATGCATGCTACTCATGTCCAACCAGTTTCTGTCGCTACCAGTTACCACCGATTACAGCAGATAAGCTGGAGAGAACCCTTGTAGCTGGTGACAGTCTTGGTCCATTTCATCGGCAGAAACTGGTCTTTGACAAGTACTTGTGCCCGACCAGTTTTCCATCACTACCAATTTTCACCAATTACAGCGGGTAAGCTGGAGAGGACCCTTGTAGCCACTGGCAGTCACAGTCTACTTCATCGACGGAAACTGGTCGCTGACAAGTAGTCATTGCATTAGCCCTACATGACCAACAGACTTTTCGAGCTGACGTGCTGAGGCTATCATTGCATAAGGTTGTCCGACACAAGCACTTAACAAGAACACCAAATAGTGTGATAAACATTTACAACTAGTTCACAAATTCAACATCACCTGAAGCTTCTATCTATAGACCGATAACGGGTCGCCATATACTGCCCCATTGAAAACAACACATCAGAACCGATCAAACAAAATCTGAAGTGCACAGAAAACATCCTAAAATCCAATCATAAAAAAAAACCAAGATGGTAACCCACAATCACCGGCCACAATCTCTCTATGTTGCTCCCATGAATACCACACACGCAAAGGCATTGAGAGCAATATAGGTGACTGTTGATGGTTGCTGCCATTTTCACACAGGCCCCTGTTCAACCATGGTATGTTCAACCCTGTTAAAGAATTCTGTTCTCCAGTGTGACAGTGTTTGGAAGAAGTGCATTGGCCTTGGCCACTCTGTATTCTTTGAGAAAGCTAATTGACCCTGACAGCCAAATTAATATTGACAACAAAAAGTAGAAAGTAGGTAATTTAATTGATATTATTCAGTTGACAGGCATGATAGAACAGTTTACAGTTGAACAGGGGCCATGTAAAACCATCAGTCATGCTGTTGATGATTATGATGATGATAAAGGTTTTAAGAAGTGTGATATGAAAGACTTGCTAAGACCACCATATGCTTAATTTCTTGAAAAAGAAAGTCTTTAGCCCTGATCTGAAAGACTCATATTTTTGGCACATCCCCGGCTTGATTGGCAGTTAATTCCAATTTTTTCGGTCAGTAACCAGGAAAGCTCTTTTTCCCAGTGTCTATTCTGCCTTCCAACATTTTTACTAGGTACCTCTCTCTTCCAGATCATAGCCACGCCAGTTTTTGCTGACCAATTTGGACCATTTTGTTGCCAATCCATACCTTACAATCCAATCCAGATGATGTGTTAAGGTAAGTTATGCCTATTTTTGGTTTAAAAAAGAAGAAGCCCTAACAGGACTTCTCTTGAATACTTTTCAGGACCAGTTACAGCCCCAATATTGTGACTTTTTTCAAATAGAAATACTAAAAAGAGATATATGTAAATAATCATTTATATTTTTTCATCCTTTTATAATACAAATTCAAATGAAAAAAATTAAATTAACATTCATCATTGCAGTACAATAGCAAACATATGAATTCTGTGTCTACAATGTTCAAAATGAATATCTAAAGACATGTTAAATGCCTTGACTAGAATTTGGTGTAGCCGAATAATTTATTTAAAAAACTTGGCATGATTATTGCAGCATAAATGGAAGGAGACGACTCCATAGAGGAGAGTGTCAGCACTCAGCAACTCATCTCCGATATCAGCAGTGTTCTTAATGCATCAGAGATGAGAACACCGAGTGGTACATCAGAGCACACCATGGAATGTGAAGACAACTCAGAAATCCTCACCACTTCAGCAGCCCAGGTTATTGCCACCTCAGGATCCCAGCCCCCTTCAGGATCCCAGCCCCCCTCACATCCTGATGACATATCTACTGAATGTGGCATGCACTCAAAATGTGTGGAGATTGAGGGTAAAAGTACAGAAATTATAGAAGACTGTATACAGCCATCATCTTCTGAAGCCATCATTGTAGGTAACAATACGGGAGAGAGGGCTGAGGACTGCAAACTCCCGAGAGAGGAAGATGTGAAAAGAAAGTGTGGAGAACAATCTTCTGAAGTTAAAAAAATTAGAACTGAAAATATCACATCACAAACACTTTCCTTGGAGGAATCTAACGAAGTTCATGTAGCAGGTGCAAATATGGAGACCCTGAAAAAGACAGATCTTTCAGAGTTTAATAACAGAGACAATGAGAGGCAGGCACTTGCAGAAAGCACATTACAGAGACCTGCAGAAAGCACATTGCAGAGAATTGCAGAAAATGCAGAAAGCACATTGCAGAGAGTTGCAGAAAATGCAGAAAGCACATTGCCGAAAGCAGCAGGAAATGCAGAAAGCACATTGCAGAAAGCAGCAGGAAATGCAGAAAGCACATTGCAGAAAGCTGCGGATAATGCACATATGGAGCAAGAATCTAGCATTAGGTATAAGTTTTCTTACACATCTGACATTAGCATTTATAAGTTTTCCATGACTTGTTTGGGGGGACATAGACAGCTCACAGCACTTTGTCTGGCCACTTTATAATATGACATGACAGAAATAGACATTGTGATTTTAATGAATCATTGTCTTTTGATTCACCCTGCATTTAAGCAATCATATTTACTTGACTTAATCCTATATACGGAAATTGGCCTTTTCAAGCAAAATAACATCAATTTGGGGGGGGGTCGTCTTATACACAGGGTCGTCCTATTTTCAAGTAAAAATGGTAATCTCTTTTCATTGCTGATACCAGTACTCAACTGTTACCATCCCCCTTGGACCTTTTTGATGCTGCCTGGGTCCCAGACACAAGGAAGGAGCTAGAAACTCAGTCAATGCTAATACATGTTATAATCATTTTAACAGATTTGCAACAAATAACATATATTCATTATCAAACTTAAAGAATGGAATGATAGGTTTAAATGTTAAGAGTAAAACAATTTTTAATACAAATTTGTAGTTATGAGAATGACTTCCATCATGCTCCTGTAAGACTAACTGGTAGCTGGACAGAATTTGAAGGCCAGAAAGAGAATTTCCTCAAAGGTTGTAAATGGTAAGAATATTTTCTTCATCTTCTATAGTTCAGTAACACTTCAGGTACAGGAAATACTACTTTTTCCAATGTAATCAAAGAAAGTGTTACTTTAATAATCTAAAATTAGTATTTAATAGGGGCTCCTAATTTCTAAATTGTCCCTGTCCTGTATTCTTGTTCAAAAAATTAAACTGACATCATTATTGGTAATAATTCTTTTTAAGCCCAGCCAGGCCATATCTCGGCAACTGTAAATAGGAGGTATCTTATGTGTGGTACATGTATACATTTCAACCTTAGAGCATTATCATGTTAATTTGACCCTTTGACTATGACATGGTGGCCTTCGCTGGTGAAAATTAGTGGGCAAGATTCTGAAACAAAGGTATATATACCGGTAGGTATCACCTCCCAGGACAGTCAGTCCAGTACCTACATGTATTCAGTCAGGATCGAACTCCCGCTTTTCACGCCAGATGGAACGTTTACTTTTAATTGTGATCGTCACGCCATCTGTAGTAAAACGGACTAGCGTTGATACAAGGCTTTTCTTTTCAGTCAGTTTATATCAAAAAGGCAAAAAGGATTGTGAAATCTGTTCACACCAACTGATTTATTATGTGATTATTTCCCCTTGTTTCAATTTTAAAAATAATTTAAGGTCAAAGAGGAGAACTTGACATACCTTGCCTTGCTGGAGGCTGTCAATCAACACTGCTACACTTTTGAGGCACACACATTTTGACAATTCTGATGATTGCAGATGATAATATAGACTGTTATCTCTGTACACTGTGCATGTATAACTGGTGCAATGTGTAATTAAAAAGTGTAGCAGTGTTGAATGACAGCCTACAGCAAGGCAAGGTTCAATGTTTTTGTCCATTGGCTTCAATGGTACAGACGAGTCAAGTCTGAAGCGTCCGTGCTTATTTACAAACACTTAGCCACAAATTTATGAATGGTATCCAAGTAGTTCAAAACAAGGCAAGAAGTGTCATAATCAAGCTGTCTGCTATCCCACCCCATATTTACAACACTGTACACTGTTCACATTTTCATTTGGCCCGTATCAATTCTTATTGAGCATATATGAATATTAATGACAAGCATAGTTTGCTTGCAAATAAAGGCTCACTACATCAGCCTCTTTTCCTGAGGCAGGGGATTGAAGCTCAGTCAAGAACATTGTGTTAATATGGGCAATGGTCTGTATTGTGAAGCATTACTCGTGGAAAAAATACCAGCACTAAAAATTGTAAATTAGTTATCTGTGAAAAAGTGCCAGAAAAATAAAACTATATGAAGGCAAGATTGATATTTTTCTATATAAAGATGTATGATTTATCCTTTTAATATTTGAGGTCTCCAGATGGTACATGCATCTTGACAAATAGTAATGATAACTGCCTGAGAATCTTCAATCTTCCAGAACAACTCTACCATGGAAAGACAACAGAAATAAGTGAAATGGTAAGATATGCTTGAATGTTTCTTTCCTTTATGATCCTTTTTCATACAAATGACTGTGTGAGGGAGGAGAGTGAAGATCGATCCAAATATCGAGTCCTCATTGAAATCATACCTAAAATATTTTTTAATATCTCTCCAAGAAGTCACAATATTTGGACTGAGATAATGAATCTTGTTTGCCTCCCAACAAATGGAATGTTGAAACTTATGCAAATTTACTTCTTTGAACCAACAACAAATATGGCTAATAAGTGAAAGCTAATAATCTAGACATCTTGGTAACGGCTTATCATAAGAACATTTGTTGGGACACAGAAGAGACTTGTAAGAGTTGAAGAGAGGAAAAGGAGAAGGAGAGGGCCAAGAGAGTCCCTGATTGAACAGAATTTGCAATCAGTCTGACCTATGTAAATCATTATCAATATGGAGGCCTAAATCATTATTAATATGGAGTCCTAAATCATCATCAATATGGAGTCCTAAATCATTATTAATATAGAGTCCTAAATCATTATCAATATGGAGGCCTAAATCATTATCAATATGGAGGCCTAAAACATTATCAATATGGAGTCCTAAATCATTACTAATATGGAGTCCTAAATCATTATTAATATGGAGTCCTAAATCATTATCAATATGGAGGCCTAAATCATTATCAATATGGAGGCCTAAATCATTATCAATGTGGAGTCCTAGATTATTATTAATATGGAGTCCTAAATCATTAATATGGAGTCCTAAATCATTAATATAGAGTCCTAAATCATTATCAATATGGAGTCCTAAATCATTATCAATATGGAGTCCTAAATCATTATCAATATAGAGTCCTAAATCATTATCAATATAGAGTCCTAAATCATTATCAATATGGAGTCCTAAATCATTATTAATATGGAGGCCTAAATCATTATCAATATGGAGTCCTAAATCATTATCAATATGGAGGCCTAAAACATTATCAATATGGAGTCCTAAATCACTATCAATGTGGAGGCCTAAATCATTATTAATATGGAGTCCTAAATCACTATCAATGTGGAGGCCTAAATCATTATTAATATTGAGTACTAAATCATCAATATGGAGTCCTAAATCATTATCAATATAGAGTCCTAAATCATTATTATTATGGAATCCTAAATCATTATTAATATGGAGTCCTAAATCATTATCAACATGGAGCCCTAAATCATTATTATTATGAAGTCCTAAATCATTATCAACATGGAGTCCTAAATCATTAATATGGAGTCCTAAATCATTATTAATATTATGGAATCCAAAATCATTATTAATATGGAGTCCTAAATCATTATTAATATGGAGTCCTAAATCATTATCACCATGGAGTCCTAAATCATTATTATTATGGAGTCCTAAATCATTATCAATATGGAGTCCTAAATCATTATTATTATGGAGTCCTAAATCATTATCAATATGGAGTCCTAAATCATTATCAACATGGAGTCCTAAATCATTATTATTATGGAGTCCAAAATCATTATCAATATGGAGTCCTAAATCATTATTATTATGGAGTCCTAAATCATTATCAATATGGAGTCCTAAATCATTATCAATATGGAGTCCTAAATCATTATCAACATGGAGTCCTATTTCATTATTATTATGGAGTGCTGTGGCAAGTCTCATTTTGATTGATGTACCGATCTAGTCATCAATGTGTGCAAACATCGGTGATGAGTAAGAACAACCAAATTTTATTTTGTATTGTTGTGGAATTATCATTTTGTGTTATTTCCGGTTGTTGGTGATGCTGCAGTGTTCTGCAGTAAGGATGGAGGAGGGAGAACTGATATATTTTATTATTCTGTGTTGTTTTGGAATTAATATTTTGTTATTATCATTTAGTGTTATTTCATGTTGTTGTTGGTGATATTGCAGTGTTCTGCCGTGAAGATGCAGGAAGGAGAACTGATATACGACTACTGCTGGTTCCCACTGATGACCTCTGATGACCCCGCCACATGCTGGTACATATCACAACTTCTTTGTATCCAAGTATTAGGCCCACAATGAACCTCTATTATAGTGAAATCAATGTGTAAATAACATTTTTTTTTCAAAAGCACAGTGATATTTCTTTTTCAAAGAAATCTTTCTTGTGACCTCATATTTTTTTTGGTATATAAAAATGTCAAAAACCTAAGAATGCTAAATCATGTATGTTATAAATACAAGTTTTCACCTCCATACAAAACTAAGCACTTTTTTCAAACATAATTTGAGGAGTTTTTATAGATTTCTATTGTCTCCAAAGTAACAAAATTGTATAGATAAAATTGTGATTAGTGCACACAGTGAAAAAAAAACCCAGGAGTTATGATCACATGTCAGGGGATCACATTGACATAAATAGTATTTTTTTATTTTGACTGACTAGCAGATGAAGTTTAAGAAAGGAGTGATAGCTTGGTGCATAACCTCTCGTGTTTGTAGTTAGGTAGCATTAACAGTAGCAGCATGTCAGTTGGGATGTTGCAGTGGCCTTGGCATTTTGTCATTCTGAATATGCTTAGCTACATTTAGAAAAATGGCTCCAATAAAGAGATCATACGTCAACAAAAATATGTATTAAACGGTATCTTTGTTTGATTTGTTTGCAGTTTAGCATCTACCAGCAGAGATAATCCAGTTCACCTGTGGGATGCATTTACTGGCGAGCTCAGGTGCTCATATCGGGCATTTGATCACCTGGTATGTATCAATACATAATTACAATCCCTGAATTTCTTTGAAATTTATTTTAAGGACAGGATTTTATAAAATGATATTAAGGGTATTTATGGGTGTTGGTAGTGAGTGCCCCCTAGTGGCAGAGGAGTAAATTACCAAAATACTGTACTTTATGGGAATCAGTACATTTACGGTGTAAAAATACAATCCTATTAAATTAAAAGCATTCACGACATGAATCAATATTTAAACACTACAATATTTGAATATAAGGTATGATTACAATACAAGTTTATTTCGTTCAAAATAGTATTTTGTCCTAATTTTCCTTGACGATAGTTTTGATGAGAAATGAAGAAGACAAGCAAATAAGTTCTGCAGATTACACAACAGGAGTAGGCTTGTTTTTAGCTGCGTTTATTTCATTTCATCGGAAAGAAAATTCACTGTGATCCTAGTGAAACAGATTTTCTCATTTTGATTTGTATAATTTGGAAATATAAAGGAAGTTTGGCAATCAGATATGTGAAAGGAGGTGAAAAAATTCATATTTTTGAAATGATCAAGTGCGTACTTTACCTATATTTTCCTCTTAATGTTTTTGAAAAATAGAAAATCTGTTTCACTAGGATCACAGTAAATATTGTTAAGATCACTTTTACAAAATTATTTGGAAATCCACTTTATCATGGTCCCACAATCTGCAAAACTTTTTCTCTTTAACATTTTGACATGACAAAATAAATTTTGGAGCAGTGACACATTACTACGCCACATTTTTTTAGTTAAAAAGATATGAAGCTTTCAACATAATCCAAGAAATTCCATTGTGATTTTCAAATAATAAATCAATAATTTTACTACAAAAATGAATACCATAAAATGTCATTTCATGACTTGAAAGTTTTAATGAAAAGGGAACTCTTTTTGACAGTTGAGCATTTTTCCCGTACTTTTTTTAAAACGTTCCATTTTGGCGTAAAAAGAAAGTAGTTCCCTCAGAAAATCTGCCACCAGAGGACACTCACTATCAACACCCATAAATACCCTTAATAGATAATCAAAAGCTTTGAGAACTTTATATTTAAAAAAAATAAACTGTAATAAGGATGTTGTATTGCATGCTGATATTTTATTGATGTTTTGAGCAGGAAATTTGAAACCTCAAGCTAATATTATCAGTAGCCACACTTTTGTATATGTTTATTTGTCAATTAATGTTATTGCCTATCCTAAAGTTGTTGGAAAATATCTCTTTATTAAATGATAAACTGGGTAATATACTGAAATATACAATATTGGGTGGAGGAGCAGGCTGTTAAGGAGAGAATGCAACATAATATCTACTGGTGTGCTCATGGCAGGCTAATTCTGGCACTAAATTTGAATTATAAAAGTGAATCTGATAATTTTATTTTATGATAATCTGTATCTACTAAATAATTGTGTCAATAACATTGCTATCAACATCACAGTAATATGTCTTCTTTAAAGAAATCTTTCTTGTTTAGGATGAACTGACCTCAGCCCACAGTCTTGCGTTCAACTCAGATGGTACTAAGATGTATTCTGGCTATAACAAGATGGTGCGCATCTTTGATGTGGGGCGGCCAGGGAGAGATTGCACAGAAAGACCAACATATGGTACATACACTAATAAAACTGTTTCCATTAACATACCATAAACAATATGGAATAGGGTCAGAATTTGGTTAAATGTGGTCTAACATATTGAGAATTAAGGTATAATTTCAAAGAAATAAATAAGTAAATATTTTGTCTCACCATTATTCATACTTCCATTAATGTCACTTCTGTAGATTTTGCATAAAACTTGTCTTCTTGGTTTGAGAAACTTGTCTTCTTGGTTTGAGAAACTCTAGCATAGTCTTCCTGGTAGTGTTTTGAAACATTTGTGTATTCTTATGCTGTTTTATCTCAATCTTAAAGAATAACTCCTGTATGAAAGATCAAATATAAGACACCAATTTATGGCATGTGACATCCTAATCTCGACACACTTGACAAGTTGATGGAAGTCTAATTTCTGTGCTAAATTTGAATTTTCTGCAAGTTAATATTGAAAATATCTCAAATTTGAGATACCCGGTACATAAATATGATTTCAATAATGTAGATTTGAAAATAGCTTTTGATGAAAAGTCAACTTTATGATGATGTAAATGACATCATTTTCAAAAGCACAATATTATTTCTTTTTTAAAGAAATCTTGCTTGTCAGAATATGCTGATGATACATGTGTGTTTGAACATTTCAGTGAAGCAGGGCCAGCCTGGTATAATATCGTGTCTCGCCATCAACCCTGCAGCACCAGACATCTATGCAGCTGGATCCTACTCCAGATCAGGTCACTCTCTCCCCACCCTTACAAACAATTGAATTTAGTTAAGAGTTATCAATAAAATTTAACAAAAATCTTAGCCTCATGGAAGATAAGTTAGGATTCTTCTGATGATGGGACATCTAGTATATATAATTGAGGCACTGGAAAGTAGTTAGTTAAGAGTTATCAATAAAATGTGACATAAATCTTAGCCTCATGGAAGATAAGTTAGGATTCTTCTGGTTATGGGACACCAAAGTTTAATCATGGATGCATCTTATCAATGTTCAATAAACATCATTATTAATAAAAATGATGTTCTTTTTCTTGACCTTGACCAACATGCCAAAATCATGTGACCTGATCTCTGAAAAATATGTTGACAAATTAAGATAGTTACCAAACCATTGATGCATAACAGCTTTAAATGTCTACTGATTTCACTGTTACTATAAGCCGAAAGGTATGTTTCCAACTGATATTTTCCACACTCAGAAAATAATATTTCCATCTGTACTGTGTCTTATGCAAAAGAGATAGAAAGTCTTGGTACATAAGGCAATAAAAGTGTTGCAGCAAAATTAAGGGATCCTTTGATCCTCAGATTGCTAAGGAACTTCAAGTAATTTGCACAAGTCGGTCTCTTTTTTCATAAGCTTTGCTTTCAGTCTCACCACAGCTTACAACATTGTAACAATAAATGATATATCTAATGTTCAGTTATATTTAATGATCATTTTATATTTTGCAGTTGGTGTATATTCTGAACCTAAAGGGGAAATGGTGTGCATGTTCCAGGGGCAGCAAGGGGGCGTCACTCATATCAAGTTCTCAGATGACGGATACAGACTGTACACAGGGGCCAGAAAGGTACTGGTATTTACCACATTTGTCCACATTAAGCCTCAAGCCTTTTGAATTTTCAAGCCTTTGAATTTTAATATATAATCAGAGTGGGCACAGGTAGATTTTTCTCTTTAACATGAGTTTGGGTTTGGGTTTTGTGGAAATATCTTTTGTAGATTTGGATATGATGATGAGAATTAAGTATCTATACCATCTTTGAATGGGAAATCTAAAATCATTAGAATTCCCTAGGATGGAATGTGCAATGAATTGTTGGTATGAATCTCATGAATTGTTGGTATGAATATCTTGTAAAATCAAAACCTGTTCAGTTAGTTTGTATGGATTTTTTTACAGGATCAGGAGATTTTATGTTGGGATTTAAGAAACCCTGGGGAGATATTGTTCACAGCATTACGAAAGGTTTCCACAAACCAGAGGATTTATTTTGACATTGACAGGTATATTTTGCAACTTTTAAACCTTTAATGAACCTTTGCAGACAAAATAAAATACTTTTACATGACCAAGTGTTCTATTTTTTCTGGTTATTTTTGTGATAATAATAAGGAAAGTTTGAATTTTTAGCACTGGGCAGTACATGGTATCAGGCAACCAGGATGGATCAGTGCATGCGTGGGACACGTCACTGCCACCAGAGGACACTGCAGATGGAGATCCAACCTTGCACCCCATCATGACGTACCAAGCACACAATGATACCGTCAATGGTGTCAGGTAATCCCACTTACATGTCTCAAAGTTCCAAATTTTTGTTGAGGCCTGAAAAAAAAGCTTGCTTCTAATTTCCTACCTACCCAAGGGCAAAACCAGCGACCAAAAGTTTTATGGACTTTCAAGGCAAAAAAGATACTTTCAATGCTAATTTCACCAAAAATTAATGTGTATATCAATTCTCAATATTTTAAATCTCCCCCTATACAATTTTTTGGTGGTCAGGCATTTTATTTGAAACAAAATTTTATACTTTTTGGCCTTGCTTTGTAAATATTGGGGTGAACTGTCCCCTTTTCAGACTAATGACGCATTGGGTATTGACAACTTTTTTCTACACTTTCTTAACTAAGCCACAAGAGGGTGGGGGATGAACTTAATTTCACATTACTGATAGAATGGTGTAATACAGACTAATGTTGTGATCAGAGCAACAGTGACTAAAGAAATTTGTCAAAAATAGATGCCTGACGCGTTTCGTCACTCCGGGTGACTCTTTAAAAAAAAAATAAAAAAATTACTGATAGAAGTAAGATGTATATGATACTGTTTTTTTTTTTCAGCCTACATCCAACTATGCCAGTGCTAGCTACAGCCTCAGGACAGAGACACTTCAGCCTCAGTTGCCTGCAGAGCGAGTCAGATAGTGATGGGGAGGAGGTGGCAGACAGCTCCTTAATGCTCTGGTGGCTCAACTCATCAGCAGTGCAGACCTAGAAGTGGGGATCAGATCAGGCCTAAGAAAAAATCTGTTTCTGATTACCCCATCTACTCCAGTTCAAACCAGTGAAGTTTCTTTGGACTTACCGGTACTAGGTGAAAAGACACTGATTCACTTAAAATTTCATATATCATGTGCCTATTTTTTTTAAAGCTTATTATCAAAAACAAGGTAATAGCTGTATCATACATTTAACTTACCGCATTTACTCGAATATAAGATGACTCGTGTATAAGACGATCCCCCAAAATTGATGTTATTTTGCTAAAAAAAAACCAATTTCTGAATATTAGACGAGTCGCTTTTTGTCGAGACATTGGCACTGCTACCATTCAAGTTTGGCAGCCATATTAAAAGTGAAAAGTAAATATGCTTACGCAACAAGATGTTATACATGAGGATTTACGGTAAAACGTAAATAAGATGTTGGTATTTTTTAAATAACGGATATCAGACGTAGCGGATCGATTTTAATTACGTTCTAAATGATAAATAAAGGTATTTACCCAATATTATCACAAATTACGCTTCGCAGATCGAGAATTTCTCCAAGTCCTTGACCTCAGAGTCAAAACAAAGCGTTTTCATTATGAACTCCAAGGAAAAGTTGTTTGATTGAATCAAACTTATTGGTAATGTCACAGGTAAAATTAAATATTAGAGGCTGTCATAACTGTTCAAAAGTATTTAAGGAGGTTTTTTTTCCAGATATTAAAATACAAAATGAACAGCAAATAAAATATAGTGTTGTTGTCCTTTAATAGATATAAATAATCTGTTTATGCTTACCAGTCATCTATTCCTTGTTTGTACAAGAGAAAGGTATTCAGACTGCTTGACCTTGATATTTTCAACCCGATATATTTGTGTTTCTTACCAAACAGAACCTTCAACCAGCCATTGTTTGGATTAATGATGTAGTGTGCTTCACAAATATATCTGGGCCCGATATTTAACGTAAAAACTAGGTGGCAATTTTATGTTGATTTATCATTATGTCATCTGCAGGCTGTTTGACATAAAATGAATGCCCCTCTGTCAATGAGACCTCACCACAGGGTGATTTGGCGAACCTAGTAGTGTGCATGCCAATTTATTTTTATGTAAAAAGGAGACTGCTATTTTGAATAACATGACAAATATCAGCCAATGCCTTTTGTTTGGCAAAAATTGTCTGCATTTGAAAAAGGATTTAAAAGATCATTCATCAAGCAATTTGCAGGCATTTCTAGAAATATTTAAAAAAAATCAAAAGCAGTGATTTGAAAAAAAATTGGCCTATGTTTTACATAACTTAGAAGGACTTGAAGGTTTTAAAATATTTCAACTTGAATTTCTGTCATTCTGCCTGTCTATAAAACCTTATCTTTTCCTCTGATGAAACATCTACTTTCCAACAGAGATGAATAAATATATGGATTTGATGGAGTCCACCCACCATATTGTGTACAATACTACACATTGCTAGACCTGCACAGCTGGGTAACTACTTAAAATTATCATTCATAAAGCATGTTTCCATGCATTTGTGGGAAATGGCCACAAGAAAGCAATGACCAGTCGTAGAGCTCCTGAGCCTTTCATCTGTTTCATTATGGCCTTGGGCAAATAGAATGATAGCCACAGGCATCAGGTACAGGACAGTAGAAGTGTACATGTATAAGTGTAAGTGCAGCAAAGTAATATATATATAACTATATATATATAACTATATAACTATATATATAACTATATATAAAACTATATATATAAATATCTATATATATATATATATAGTTATATATACATATACACACACACACACATATATATATATACTTGACCATCACCATCTGTAGTTGCCCCAAATTATCCTGTTGCCAGTTAATTTGAATTTTCTACCAATAGCACTAACATTATTGTTATAATTTCTCAGTTTTTGGTGATTTGTCTCTATTATTTATTCTGAAAAGACCATCTATACGATGCTGAAATGTAGACGTGGTGATTGCCACATCCCACCATTGTTACTATGGACACTGTTTGTACCGGTAATCATTTGTTAGCTGCTCTATGATGGTAGCAAAATATTTGGAAAAAAATTGCATGTGTTGATTTAAATCTGCAACATGTCAGTGTTTAAGGGCCAAATAAAAAGCGTGCATGCTGTAATTTAGCTCAATTTCAGTTAAAGAATAACTTTCAAATTATGTTTATTTTCATGTAAGATATAAATAAAAGATATTTTTATGGTGATGGAAATCCTTTGCGTCAGAGTTTGGTGAAAATATCAGCATAGATTATTCATGGCTTGTTTTCCATAAATGCATAACACAACCTGCAAAAAGCAAACAATGGGAGACCCGAGTGATGGACCATTGCCTGGGGAGCCTATATATATATACCGCCTCGGGCAGCTTCTCTCCCTGCCACAACAGTCCACCCAACAATTAAATTGTAATAACTCCATGACTATTTTTATTGCAAGCCAGATACTTCAGTATCTGGTAGCTCTGCCAGTGTGAGGAACATTTTATGTCGGGAACAACACCAATTTCCAACTGATGTGCATTGCTAGCTCTGCCAGTGTGAGGAA
The DNA here is from genome assembly GCA_949316495.1 of Amphiduros pacificus. NCBI lineage: Eukaryota > Metazoa > Annelida > Polychaeta > Phyllodocida > Hesionidae > Amphiduros > Amphiduros pacificus. The sequence continues at coordinate 13,250,430 of OX439003.1, read as the reverse complement.
CATTTTATGTCGGGAACAACACTAATTTCCAACTGATGTGTATATCGCTAAAAAATAAATCATCTTGGGAACGATGCCCTGGAAAAAAGGTGGCTATTGCCTGACAAATTACTCGGATGTGGAAGGGTTGCAGGAGGATTGTAAAGTGAACTCTCCAGGTTCACAGGATAACTCACCCGGACACGATTCATTATGGTACTTCGGATACAAAGCAAAGTACCTCGGCAAACTGCAAGTCAAAAAGGGAAATCACGACACCTGCACCGAATCTGTGCCACAACTTATCCAAAAAATTATTGAAACTAGTCCTGCCTCCTGCACAGTGTTCTTGGATGTGAAAGTTTACGGTTTGGTGTTGTATGATACAGATGAGTGCTATAAGGTCACAAGGACAAGGTATTTTGACCTAGCCAGAATCTCATTCTGCAGCTCAACCCATCAGACGGAGGCGGCAGTGTTTGCCTGGATATATCATCAGGAAACCCAGCAGGGCTTCCAGATGGAGTGCTATGCTGTTAAGATGGAGGGAAGGAAAGCAGCGGACCGACTGGCATTCAAGCTCAATAAAGAATTTGTTAATCTGCACCGAGATGTTCAAGCTGCAGTAAAGAGCAGTGAACTGTTCCATCAAGCATGCAAAGAAACTCAAAAGTGCAAACTTGAAAACAACTCCGAAAGATGAAAATTAGGGATATATCTGAGGATTACAATGTATAAACAGCCAGTTGACAGTTGTTATTTAAATCAGTCAAACCAGTTATGTAATGTGAATTTGTGGAGGTTTTCATTTGGATAGGTTGTTCATGACATAGCATTGTCTTCGTCCCATATTCTTCCTTCACAGAAGAGCTTTCAGTTTAAAGTTTCAACTTTACCATCCTTTATTTCGCAATGTATTGGTGGTTATATATTGTGATGGAGTTAAGATTGAGCTATGCTTGTGTAAGAGCTGAATTACACAAACATACCACAGTAAAGCACAGGCAGATTAATATGGAAACACGAAGAGAACTTCCCCTTTGCACATTTTGTCCAAATCAAAATCTACCAAATTGGATTTATTCCTTGATATGATGACATTAATATGATGCAAGATAATTTCTGAATATGTACAGTGTAAGGCAATATTTCCAAGGGATAATTCAGAAAGCTTGGGTCCCACATTGTATACATTCAACTTCACTTGTCGCAAAATTGGTCATTCTATTTCTTTTTAATCCACATTTCGACGCAAAAATAAGACTACACTGAAACCCATTTTTATGTTAAAAAATGGGTTTTGTTGACCATGATTAACTTATACGAGCATGGAATGGTAATTCCATTCAGCCGGCTGTTGGGCTGGCTCTTGGCACGGTGAGAAGACCTTTTTCACTCACAAGGGCAAGGCTCTTCATATTTATAATATAGAGACCTCATATTGCGCTTTACAAATTAATAAAAATCCACAATGTCATGCTTGAGTGAAAGAGCATTCAAGAAAAAAACATTGCTATGGACTTCTTTAAATTATTTTAAAGGTGTTTTTTTTTCACATTTGATAAGGGGACTCTTACATGGACAATCAATGCCATGCATGAATTAGTGCACAAGTCACATGAATAAGCATTGGAGAGAAACTTGAACATATACTTCCATCACTTCCTATAAAGGTCAGGTTTTTCACACTTGGCATGGAGACTCTGACATGGACTATTAGAAGAATAACCAACCAAGAAAATAATTTGCATGCACTTTGGAGTGCAGAAGCAAAGTAGTCCGGGACATGAATCCTACGGCTCCGCGCAGATTGTATTCTTGTGCCATTTGTTGAAGCAATGTGACCAACACTGATAAAGTTTAAAGTTTTAAATGATCATACATACCAGATATGAATTACCGGCTATTGAAGGTAAGGTCGTCATAGCAAGATAAAAGTTGTAATATCAAACATGACCATTACCAGCCAATACCCCACCCAGCCTTAGGGCTGTGGAGTAAAAAAAAATATGGGAATTATTAAACACCAAAACTAGTAATGGCACCAGATTTATAAAAAAAACACTACAATGCTAGATTTATACAAAAATAACTTTATACATATTTTAAGCACAAGTCCTAAGATACAAAATGTTTTTTATATAAAGATGAATCAATGTTGTTACTATAGCTATAACAAATATGACCAAAAACTTTCATAATACCTGTAGCCTCACCAGGCACAATTTGTATGTATAAATTCTCATACAGGATACACAACATTAATTTAGCTGTAAGAGCTTTGCCATGATTTAAATCAATTCCAAAACATGATGTTGCAAAACATAATAAAGTCTTGTGCCTTTATATTTAAAGTAGAGATGAAAACAGTGGTATTGTACAATAATATATACAATTAAATAAAACTTATGACAACAGATTTTCGTGAGGATAAATCCTTGATCATTACATCCTTTATATTTGGCCAAGAATAGGAAACAAATACTACTTTTATGAAATTTAACAAATTCCTGATGCTCTGATGCTGGTGTACCAAAAACTAAGAAAACATTTTATAGCCTCTTTTATAGCCTTATATAGTGAAAGCTCTGAACATCAACACATTCTTCATTTTTTCAGTCCCTTTTAAAGTGTTCCATTTTTTTTTCATAAAAAAATTATTCACTGTTGACTTAAGTTCTGACAAATATTATCCCTCCAGTGATGTGATATTAAAACCCTCAATGCCAATCTATTCAGCATCCTCAAACTGGCCTGCCTCCATAGCTTCATCTGTCTCCATGGTTTCTGAAACATGCACAAGAAACTATTATAAAATTATTTTAGAATTCATTAAAAAATTATCTTAACACTCAAAATTCATTTGATAAGATTTTTTTTCCAAAGGTTTTTCCCATTCCAGCCTGCTTAATGGAGTGGTGATTTTTAGGTCTCAATGTTGGAGGGCAAGCAATAAAATAGCAAAATGGAGGTCATCACCTTAATCCTGACACTACCACTACAATCATGCTCCCTGCCTCATGCCAATTTGACACCATGGCCCCTGCCCATTTGACACTATCATGCCTCATGCCAAATTTTACGCCATCATGCCTACTGCCCATTTGACACCATCATGCCTCCTGCCCATTTGACACCATAATGCCTCCTGCTCTTTGACACCATGGTCCCTGCCCATTTGACACTATCATGGCCCCTGCCCATTTGACACTATCATGGCCCCTGCCCATTTGACACCATCACGGCCCCTGCCCATTTGACACCATCATGCCTCCTGCCCATTTGACACCATCAAGGCCCCTGCCCATTTGACACCATCATGCCTCCTGCACACCTGACACCATCATGCCCCCTGCCCATTTGACACCATCATGCCTCCTGCCCATTTGACACCATCATGCCTCCTGCCCATTTGACACCATCATGCCTCATGCCCATTTGACACCATCATGCCCCCTGCCCATTTGACACTATTATGCCCCCTGTCCATTTGACACCATCATGCCTCATGCCCATTTGACACCATCATGCCCCCTGCCCATTTGACACCATCATGCCTCCTGTTCATTTGACACCATCATGCCTCCTGCTCATTTGACACCATCACGGCCCCTGCCCATTTGACACCATCACGGCCCCTGCCCATTTGACACCATCACGGCCCCTGCACACCTGACACTATCATGCCTCCGTTACACCTGACACCAAACCCTGTTAAGTGATTGATTCTTTCTAACCTGAGTGTCCATTATGTCCGGGTCTGCGTGTATCTCCATCTGAATCCGGGACCATAGGTGGGTCTCCCGAGACCATCAATCCTTCCAATCTCTGAAGCTGAGCCCGCCCCTCGGCAGTCAACCCATCTGCATCCTCAGCATCTTCAAAATATCCTCCATCTCCATCTTCATCTTAAAAATAACAAGCATTCACATTATTAGCAAGAGATTCAAACATCCATATCCTGGATTTGCACTGGCCTGATGATCTCCAGTGATTCTTTTTTTTATAGCTTGAATGGCTATTGCTTTTATATTTTTAATTTTCTGTGCCGACATATTGGGACAAAAAGTCTTAAATCCCTTTTTTCTGGAGGAATTTTTTTTTTTAATGTCAAAGAACTATAAATTGCACTAAACCCCTTTGGGTAATACATACCAAAAATAATAAATTTTTCAAATATTTTTTTAATAATCGTTCAGGTGCCATCTTGTGGTGTTCATCTAAAGATCAAGGGGTCCTGAGATCATTATGCCAAAGTATTGCAGACTTGTAAACGTATATCATTTAACTAACATCGGAAAACAAGATTTCATAGAAGCTGCTATCTTGGAATTTCCAATATATGCACACATGAAATTACTACTGACACTATATCTTTTCACAGGAGGAAATATTTTTTTAAAAACCTTGGGGGTTGCTGGTGTAAACTAAAGGTAGGTGAGGAAATCAGACAAAAATCTTTTTCAGGCCTAATTGACATGATAAACATGGTCTATTACCTTCATCAGAGAGTTCTTGGTCTGGATGCAGAGCCTGACACTCGCACATAGCTTCATACATGCTGGATACTGAAATAAATATTGACAACCATTAGTCTTACAATGTGGATCAGAGTCTCAAAATTCTCTTTGAAATCAATGCAATGCACTTCTTTATGTTGATATATAAAATATCTCAAATACAAATATGGATAAAGAAGTAAAATATCTAGTGACAAATGTCATAAAAGTTACTGTATATAAAAATGCTTCTCACAAGTGGTATTGTCATCTGGCACAAATCTGATCTCAGATACTTTCTCCACCGGATCCATCTCTTCCTCTGATGATGTGCTGTTATTTCCACTGTCTGGAAATATACACATTCAAAATTAATATCATGAAAAGATCTCTGATATAATACTCAATCCAAGTTTTTTAATCAATGTGATAACTGAGCTCTAATCCGGTGCACATTCTAATTCCTTGACTGAAACATTGGCCCACAACTTTTCACACATTTTTTATTGCTCTTATCCTTCAGATAACTTGTATAATAATTTTCTTATTTGTTACACTAGTTAACATTATATCTCTTGTCACAAGAACAGTGGTCTAAATTTCAAACTTTGCTTTTAAAAATCAATTAGTACTGTACAATTTAAATTAAAATTATATTTGCATTTTCATGTTGAATAATGAATATATATATATATTTTTTTTTTTAAATGCAAAATACCTCCAATATCACCATCCACCATTAGATAAAGACACTCATGTGGAAATGCAGTCAGATCCTTGGAGATAGCATGCAAAGAAATGGCAGGATATTCCAGTGAAAACCCTTCACCACCACTGCTCATCCATGACACCCGACTGGAAAAAAAACACAAAACAGTTAACAGTCAACCTGCTGATATTCACAATCAGACATACCGGTATATAGACACCAATACGATAACTGGTATTGCCATTCTGGTGCTTCTATATTTCATTTGTATAGATCTAATAGATCTGATCTATAATAATACTGCATGATGAATAAATGATAAAGGATTGGGAATTGTATATCTGGCAAAATGTATTCTTGGGGGAAAAAAACAAAACAAGGGATCATTATTCTTTCCAAAAGTTATTGACTCTCATTGGTTAAATTTTATTGTGGCAAATAGTACAAAGAATTTATATATATTTTAACTATTACAAGCAGAATAATTTCTCCTGAAACTTGCCATGTAAGTTCCCAAATATATCCAAGGTTGTAATTTTAGAACAATTTAAAATCCTCCACAAACTTTTAATTCAGAAGTATTTAGATGCAAAAAGATGAGTGCAAAGTGCTTCAACTGCTCAAGTTTGGGACCTCAAAAAGGTTTAATGATTAACTGATGCTAATTAAGCCAGAGAGGATCTTTGTCACCGCTGACAATTGTCGCTGGTCACTGACAAGTACTACTCGTGAGGGACCAGTTTTCCGTCGCTACCAATAACCACCGATTACAGCGGCTAAACTGTAGAGGACCCTTGTAGATTCTGCTAGTCACGGTCTGCTTCATCGGCGGTAACTGGTCCAGCACGAGTGGAACAAGGAGGTGAAGAGAAAATTTAACCTTTCTTCGTTACACGAAACAACATTAGACCTTGGCTATTAAGAAAGCTGCAAATTAATTTACCTTTCTGCGATATAAAGGACACCATTTCCAAGCTCCTTCCCTTGCACATGTGCCGCTGTATTTTGTTGGTGTCGGATTCCTTCTGTCGGTGGCGGGAAATTTGTTAGGATCACCATTACTGATATTTGTCGTTTATACCTTGTTCCTTATACTCATGGAATTCCGATTTATACTATTTCACTTTATAAATAAGTATGTTATTATATGAGGCTAATATTCCAAAGGTCTCTAATTTTTGTCTGAAAAAGCGTGGTAAAACAGAGAAACACACGTTTTTGATGCGAAAACAAAACTCGTCTGTGTTGACGTTCATGAGTTTGGCAGCACAGTGTTTTGTTCAGCCTAGTTCAATTAAATTAAAGATTATGGTCAAAATCGCTGCAATAGTAATGCAAAGACAAATTGTAATATTAAAAGTTTTTCTTTTGATTAATGTCACAACTTTAAACTCCTGAATTCCAAAATATATTGGTGATTGCAAGCAGAATCATCTACCTCTAATTCTCGCACTTCGAGACTACCATATTTTATGGTCAGGCTGAGAATTCGCGGACCGGATAGCTGAGTCGTGGCTTGACGCGGATTTATCTCAAGGTGTTTTCAGATGTTTTGTGATTTTGAGACATTTTCTGCAATTCGGTCAAAAGTATAGTACTTCGGTTACCACATGAATAGTCATATTTAAAGTTTTAAATCGTTAAAAACGATCACAGCAATCGCATTTCGTACGACCTATTTTATCTCCTGAAGTCGCGGAGTATAAATAGCAAAAGAAAGCTGTGGATCGGCACCTTCCATCACCATCTGATGAAGCTTGATGAAGACACGTCGTGAGGAAATGATGGCGATGATTATTTTTGTCTGACTGTCCTCAAACTCATGTCAGCTTGGGCTAACTGACTCTATGGTTTAAATATTGTGTGGCTACGCAATGCTGTGTGATTGTATATGCGGAACAGAAAGCCACAGAAAATGGTGTGATCATTTATAGTGACCTTGGCCTTGGTGTGTTTGACAATTTCAGCGATCCAGGAACTGTGTTGCATGACACTTATTCAACAATTCCTGATTTATCCAAACATCCAGGGTTATCTAATTGACATAACATTCCAGCAACCATTACCATGTATAAGGAAAGGGTAAGAGATTTGCTCTCGTGGACATATGAAGGGGTTGACAACACCTTACCTGGAAATGGAGGGGAGGATTGTATTAATTTTATTTCTCCCAGACAACGGATTATTGAGACAGTTATATTCAGTATTATATCAATTTATTGGCTGGTATGGTCATGGAGAAGAATAGATCAGAATATGCCGGCTCAAATTCCTGTGACTGCAAACTTTGATAACATAGGCAAAAAAATATTGTTGACAATCCATGTATTTGTGTTTGGAATAGAAATTGGCTTTAAATTTGCCACTCGACAAATGATCTGGATTTTAAACCCATGTCATCTGGTGACAATGACTCAAGTAAGTGTAAATTTGCATATTATAAAGTGATCAAATTTATTTATTTCAGATTGGATATTTTTATTTAAATTAAAAAGCAATGTTTATGTACTAGTTGTCTGAATACCAAGAGCAAATATTGCAGTGCTTGACATACGCACTGGCCCGGTGGCCCGAGGCCACAAGATCCTTCGTTTGGGCCAGTGAATGCTCTGTTGTAGTGGCCCAGTTAGGCAACCATATTTTTGGTCTTTTAGTGGCCCAAGCTATCTTGATTTTATTGTTCTAATCCTGGATAGATATCATATCACGTTCAATAGACACAGCCTTATGTACAATGCTCTTTATTATATCACATATCCTATTATCCTTAGAAACTTCGGGCCACCACTTCTCATGCTCTGGTGGCCCAACTGGGCAACCAACACTTTTCTCTTTATGTCAAGGCCTGATATTGTACGCTAGCCAAGAGTATAGGACATTTGTTTTAAAACCACTAAAGAATTTAACATATGATAGAGGGATATTTTTTTTTTTTTTAACTCAAAAATCCAATAAAAAAATGAAAAGATATATGCATATCACAGATAAAAACATCACATGATCATATATTAATTTTAATTGTGTTTTAAATAATAAATGAAAGTCTAAATTAGAATATTAGACAACTCATCCAACTGATGAAATCACAACCGATCAAAACCATTGTTGGTATTGGCCCGGGACTGCGAACGTTGTCGACCTCGTCTACAGGATTCTAGCCTTTTTTACTTCAGAATATCAGACAAATCTGTTGTGTACAAAGTCATTGTTGAGCGTCCGTACTTTATACACCAGTTTCAATCTGTACGGTGCTCAATCAATTGTAAATTTACAATCAGTTAAAGATAACATTTGTTATAGAATGACCTGCTTTTGTAAAGATTATTTCTTTGATAACATAGATCTACATAATTTGACACACATTGGATTGATCTGAGCATAGAGAACGTAAAAGTTTATTTTTTCTCTATGATCTAAGATAGCCAAATGTAAATGAGTCCAACGTTTGACATTTGTCATTTGATTGTCAGTTATTTAATACAAGAAGATTGTAGTTTGTAGAATATCAGTTATTCAATACAAGGAGGGCATCCTACAATATTGATTGGTTCCAAACAATAGAATCAGAGGGATGACTTTACAAATTACACCACTGACATCAGGAATTTTTAATCTGTATTAATATTGTGTACTTGGGTATAACCATGCTAATACTAAAAATAAGTACATACATCAAGAACATTACACATTCAAATATATATATATATTTAATTTGAACAAAATGCATATATACCAGTCATGTGGTATTAAGTAGGAAACAACACCTTTGTGTGCTCAACATGCTTAGAAAATATTTGTTTACATTATATTAAGTATGAACCTTCATGTAATAGGTATTGCTTACCAATGGGAAATAACTTAGAAGAGTGGACTTGCCCTCACATTTAATGGTCTGGTCATCATTTAATTGGTGATTTTTACTTTAACAAAGTCTGCAATACTTTTAACAGCATTATTGAAAGTGCTTACTAAGCAAGTAGATTATAAATTATCTTACAGTTTACTTTCCCAGGTTGGTGAAAATAATTAATTATAAACTTTGATTAAGTTGACCATGGGGTCAACCTTGAGCATTTATGTTTAAATGCAATTACAATGATAAAGTACCATTAGTTACATAAATAATTTATCACTCAGCATGAAACATAAATTATGACACAACATTTTAAGGTTAATTGTGTATTTATTTTCAAGATATTTGCCTCCACCAGTTCTTAAACGCTCTTGCCATTTTCAAGATCAAGGTGTAAAAGTGCTCCTGGAAAATGATTGAAAATCAAGAAAAATGAATCTAATTGATGTCTGCCACCGGTCTCAGGCATATTTCCCAGCAAGCAGAGAGCATAGTTCTCATTCTTTATATCAGAAAATACCAATATTGGGATTTGCGAAGTACTTTCAATAAGGGTGCAAATACTACATTAGTCAGCTTACATTTTTATTTCTACTTATTGCCCTGTAAAAATGCACTGTAAACTTATCCAAGAATGTATTTTAAAACAGAAATAGTAACACGATATAACAAATTGAGTTAAATCTGCATCTTCAATGATTATTTATGGCATGAAAATAATGACAAGAAAATTTCAAATTCTTGAAGATTCTGTGGATTGTTTTTCTGGTGCTAAACATATATATCAATGTATATTGGACATTTCAAAGTAACACAAAAACAAAGTAAATGTTTTCCGCCCAACAGAGTAAGAGATGACCTCATACCAGGTCTCTTTACTCCTCCATCTGTTGATCCATCCACCTGTGTGTCCTGCTGAGGATATGCTTCTCAGCACAATAGAAACTCGCCAGTCAATCAAATCATTCCAATTCTCACATTTTGCACATAAATATCTCAGACAGATTTGATGTTGACTGATCTGTGATAATTTTGATGTCTCAACTTATATATATCAAATTTAATTTCTTTGCCGCATTAAACATTCCTAATGATTACATAGGGCTTATAAATGTACCGGTAATAATTGCATTTGGAGACAAACATATATTTTGTTATGCATGCAAATGAACAGATAAGGTGGATTGTCTGTGGCATAATATGGTCATGCATTCACCCACACGACCTTATTTGGACACATTATATAGTTTAAAGCTTCCATGAAATCACAGAGATTACAGGCAATTTTACAGAGTTTTGGGTTATATTTAAATTTTATGTGGTCTCGAAACTGTGATACAAAGAAGCTATCTACCAAAATACACCTGCCGTGATTATTGTTTTTTGCAACAAGTGCCAAGTACCGTGCAGTACTTTTGTGTCCCCTGTTTCGTCCATGAGGGCGTTGGGCTTGTACCAATGCACAAACACTAATGGATATTCAGGCCTCTTTAAGCTGAATCACTCCAGTGTCCCAATCTAAAGATGCCCCATTGATAGCAAACCTTTACAAGGCAGGTTTTTGCAATAGATTACTGGTCAGCTAAGCAAAGTTTATGGACAAAGTGCTCAATGGATGATTTGGATGTTAACAGAAGACTCATCTACTTTCACACGGCACAGAGATTTATGGAAGGGAAATATGATGAGTAATAACATTTGATCACAAAGTTTAGGATATAAACTTAAATATTATATAGGGGAAAAAAGCTTGAAAATTTGATTTCATAAAAGCTTTAATTCCCTTTACATCAGTTAATTTACAAGTGTCTTTAGTCAGTTTTGCTAAGAATTGTGTAATGACTTCATTGATGTTAAAATCTTATTATATATCTGAGAGTATATTTCCCATGTACAAATTTATAGCCCATTGAAATTGTATGTATCTCCCCATAGTGACGATGTACCATTATGTATCTCCCCATAGTGAAGATGTACCATTATGTATCTCCCCATAGTGAAGATGTACCGGTATGTATCTCCCCATAGTGAAGATGTACCGGTATGTATCTCCCCATAGTGAAGATGTATACATGTATCTCCCCATAGTGAAGATGTATGTATCTCCCCATAGTGAAGATGTACCAGTATGTATCTCCCCATAGTGAAGATGTACCAGTATGTATCTCCCCATAGTGACGATGTACCATTATGTATCTCCCCATAGTGAAGATGTACCATTATGTATCTCCCCATAGTGAAGATGTACCGGTATGTATCTCCCCATAGTGAAGATGTATACATGTATCTCCCCATAGTGAAGATGTATGTATCTCCCCATAGTGAAGATGTACCAGTATGTATCTCCCCATAGTGAAGATGTACCAGTATGTATCTCCCCATAGTGACGATGTACCATTATGTATCTCCCCATAGTGAAGATGTACCGGTATGTATCTCCCCATAGTGAGGAGGTGCTGTGCTCGACCAGATGATGACAAACTATTGTTAGTAACCTTATCAGGAAAAGTGTAAGGCCAACAAATTGAAATAAAAGCTAAATGTGGATGAAACCTGTGACTCAAAATACACTGGATACATTCATTCAATAATTTGGAATTTCCATATAATATTTAGGGTCAAGTAGTTCTATTTATGACCAGGGAGTTTAATTTGGGATCACAGAGTTCTATTTAGGACCAGGAAGTAACTGTTTAGGGTCAGCGAGTTCTATTTTGATTTTAAAGTGCAAAAGTCTGTCTTTTTGTTTTTTGTTTGGCCTAAAACCAAGCAACATCAGCTCATATTGAATACGATTGAGACCAAATCACATAAGGTTATATATTACCAGCAAAACAATAAACGTTTGGGATAACAGATGTGGTTTATATTTTGAGTTGCTAACCATTGTGAAGGTTCCAGAGAGTAAGACCTCATCATTTTGTTAACGTGCATCACCATTATGAAGTCAATGCTGCCATCAATCAGTATGTGACATAGTGCACACATGTAACCCACCTGAGCAAACAGAATAGAAAATATATTTCTATTTAAAAAAAACGATTTGTAGTTTTTATACTTTGGTATCTTGAGCTTTCAGAATAACAAATTTATAAAAACAACTGTGTTTACAAACCACAGTTAATGGGATGATATAATATATAAAAGAATAAGACAAATTTGATGTTGATCAGCTGAGAATGTGAGATCCAATTTGTAAGGGATAATGTATCTGTCAAGCATTTAATATAATGTCTCACAAGGTTTCTGGTAGCCTGCCAAACAGCCGATTGGCAGGGACCGCCTCAGGCCTCCCAAGTTAAATGGGTTCATTAATCTTCACCATAAACATGAACTGATCTTAATGTTTGTAGGTTTTAAATAACTCAAATATAAATTTAAATAACTCAAATATAAACTTTTTAGCTCCCACTGCCTGAGTGGTGTGGGACCTATGGTATGGGGCTCTGTCGGTGGGTGCATCTGTCAACAAAACTTTGACATTTTTCTATCTTATTAGCTCTTTCAGATACATGATCCAATTTTTGACCCTACATGCATCTTATGAAGTCCTAAATAGAATAACCTCAATGATGATCTTGGTGTGTTTTCTCTAGATCACATGCTACAATCTGTAACCAAAAACTTCAACATTTTGTCATGTTGCAAACATGTTTCAGTGACACTATCAAATTTGACAGTTGTCTCCTAAATCTGTACATTTCAAGATGTGACTGATAACTTTGACTTTCCAATATCATTATATGTTTCAACATTTTGCTGAGCAACTGGCGGATGCATTTGGGGCTCATTTTATGACACACATAGGCCATTCTGGTTATCAGTTTAAATGCCATATTGTGCAATGAAGGAAGGTAAACAGAACATGTTTTTGAGACCCTCCCTAACTCTATCAATACAATCTGATTTAGTTTCATTTTCTATTTGAACATAAATACAGGTATTGACCTTTCAATTTGATTATGCCAATCTTCAAATGGAAGAATAAATATTTGTTAATATATATATTAACAACTTCCTTGTGGAAATTTTAATACTTCTTTGAGTAATCTACAAACATGATTATGTTAATAGAATCATTTTCAATGGCAAAGCATTTTGTAACACAATCACTCATCTTTTATTCATAGATTATCAGCCATTAACTGCTGCGATCGACCTTATCTCCGCTATTAATGAGCTTTTGGTGATTGACATCACAGCTCAACTGCAATATTGATTGAATTATAATTTATGGTTTAGATTTTTTTTATGTCATAATTTTTTTTTTTTTTTGGTTTCAAATGTTTTCACAAAATGTGCTTCACTTGAATAAAATAATCTGTTCACTTCAAACCAAATGGCATGTTTCTAGCCTATTTGCATCATTTGTTCAGAATGCATCATTTGTTCAGAATGGTTTTCACCATTACCAAAATATCTTTTTCTGTTAGTTACTATTTTAATCTTAAATGAAAGCAATTGCTTTTAGCCCCTGATGGGCCTGAAGAATGGTAATTGACATCCACCAGGCAACAGAAAGGAGAGATATTTATAAATGTCCCCATTGTTTTGACTTTATTTTGTCATCTTCTAGGATTCTTTAGGGCTGTAACTTGTTCAAATGTAATCACAGAAATGAAATTGGCCACTTAGATTAGACTTTTGATCCCAGTATCTTCCATTCACCAAAATGTAAGTAGGCTGGTCCTTTGTACTGGCATCAAATACAGTGGAAAATCATATTGATGCCTATGGTTCTTTAAGGGTTAAACAAAAAAAAGTATTGTCCTTTCAGGAAAAGGGTAATGTATTTTGTCTACATTTCAAAAGCATATATACCGTATTTACTCGTGTATAAGTCGACTCGTGTATAAGACGACCCCCCAAAATCGAGGTTATTTTTCTTGAAAAAAAACAATTTCCGAATATAAGACGAGTTGTGTATAAGACGATGGTCTTATACTCGAGTTATTACGGTAAAACATAAATACGATGTTCATATTTTTGAAATAACGAATATCGGAAGGATCGATTTTAATTGTGTTTTAAATGATAAATAAAGGTATTTACCCAATATTATCACAACTTATGCTTCGCAGGTCGAGAATTTCTCCACAAAGTAAAACGTAATACGATGTACGTGACGTCCTTGATCTTAGCGTCTGGGTGCCCACGAGACAAAAGTGGAGCGGCCAACATGTCAAATTGAACTTTCATATCCGTGGCTGATCGATATTAATTGCGTTTTAAATGATAAATAAAGGTATGTACTTAATATTATCACAATTACGTCGAGAATTTCTCCACATCATTGATTTTAGCCTCAAAACAAAGCGTTTTCATTATTTATCATTTGAAATGCAATTAAAATCGATCCGCGTGTGAAAGCATTTCTGTCAACAAGGAAGACACGACTCAACGCAACACGTGGTCGCAATTTTGAAAGACGGAAGTGACGGGAAGAGGCTCTTGTTTTTAGCGCGAAAACGATTGTTAATATATTGCGCAATAATGGATGGTTTTGTTCTGTTCTCGACCTGCAAAACGTAATTTGTGATAATATTATGTATATACCTTTATTTATCATTTAAAACGCAATTAAAATCGATCCACGTGTGAAAGCATTTCTGTCAACAGGGAAGACACGTGTAGACAGTAGTCCGCCTGTCCGATATTTGCTTTCACGCTAGTATTGCGTAATGCATGTTAAATGAATGGATAGTTTTGTTCTGTTCTTGACCTGCAAAGCGAATTTGTGATAATATTGGGTAAATACCTTTATTTATCATTTAAAATGCAATTAAAATATCAAACTCGTTTTCGCGCTAAAAACAAGAGCCTCTTCCCGTCACTTCCGCCTTTCAAAATTGCGACCACGTGTTGCAATTTAATTTGTGATAATATTGGGTAAATACCTTTATATATCATTTAAAACATATTATTTCGAAATGCTTTGTTTTGACTTTGTTCTCACTGATTTCAATTATCAGCGTTCACAGTTTTGCATTTCGTCTTTGTTTCCACTGCTTTGAGTCGTGTCTTCCCTTGTTGACAGAAATGCTTTCACACTTGGATCGATTTTAATTGCGTTTTAAATGGATTGATGGTTTTGTTCTGTTCTCGAACAATTTGTGATAATATTGGGTAAATACCTTTATTTATCATTTAAAACGCAATCAAAAAGGGAAGACACGACTCAAAGCAGTGGAGACAATGAAGAAACGCAAAACTGAATGCTGATAATTGGAATCAGTGAGAACAAAGTCAAAACAAAGCGTTTTGAAATAATAGACCAATAATATTGGGTAAATACCTTTCTTTATCATTTAAAACGCAATTAAAATCAATCTGTTGCGACTGATATTCGTTATTTCGAAAATATGAAGATCGTATTTACGTTTTACCGTAATTACTCGAGTATAAGACTGTTAAACCGACCCGCTATGTCCGATATTCGTTATTTCGAAAATAAGAATGTTCGTAATGAAAACTCATAGTGTCGTAATTTTTTGGCGTAAATCCTCGTCCACAGGTTGCTCTCGTGTATAAGTCGACCCCCTAAACATTAACTAAGAGTTTTTGGAAAAAAACCTCGACTTATACACGAGTAAATACGGTATATCATGTACCTATTCTTCTCCAATGTAGAAATACAAAAAAATATTGCGTTTTGTCATATAATACCATAGGAACCTTATTATCATATTATTAGTACAAATATTATCATGAATGTTCTAATCATATCAGCTTACATGTTAGTGCATGTGTACTACATTATGAGGCCATGTTTGCAGTTGGATTAAGTTTAATTCAAGTTCAAGCTGATGAGTTATGATCCAAATGATTTGAGTTCAAAACCAGCACTTGTAAACTGGACGTTGCCCCCATAGTATAATTCCCCACATGAGCTGAGGCCTTTTTCTGAAGGGTTAATCCATTGTTCTTGTAAGACTGTGTCAGTTGGGATGTCATGTCAACGACCTGCGACATGACAATTAGGTGAGGCAGCACAATATACCGTATTATCCCTAATAGCAGCCCTCAACCTAATTACCACCCCCAACCTAATTACCACCCCCCTCCTTTCTGCAGACCAGGCCTTGGTGGCTGGGGTAGTGGAGCAGCAGACTTACAATCCACAGGGGTTTGCTATCTCAGTAATTAATATGTTAACAGTACTCGCAGCTTCACTTGCAATACTCATGAATGCAAACATATCAAAGAAAACACACACCTTGTACTGTTTTCCACAAACACCTGTTTAATATTTCTCAATTTCATGTGATGTTACACTGTAATTAACTCCCCATGTTGCATCAATGTGTAAGATCTGACACAAAAATGCTGAGTGAGGGTCACATATGGGTCACAGTATGGTGCCCAGTAGCACACCCCAGACATAATTGGTTAATTACCCTACAGGCATGTGGTCAAGTGGGGGAACTACATGGCTCGACACTGATGATAAAAGATTGTCATTTTCAATACTTAACATGCTTAGTTATTTTATGTCTGGACTGACATATTCATTTTTATTAGTTCATCTAAAATATATTGAATAATACTGTAGTGTGTACAATTATTCTTCAATTACAACAAGATGTGGCCATTTAATTTCTAAACATCTATTGTGAATCTGAAAACCAGTCAATTTTGAACCCTGGTCTTGGCATGTCTGCTAGTCCCATATTAGCGGCTCCCTCAGAGGCAATGCTTCCGGCCCCGGGGCATCAATTAGGGATAATACGGTATGCAATAAGGAGGTCTAGTCATGAAACCACTGAAATAATGTAAAAGTGGCATAAAACTTCATACAGTTAATTTTGAGCTAAGTCATCAACATGACTCATGATTAGTAATGTTCTCAGTAATGACCCAGCTCAGTACTGGACTTTTTTTAGAAAAGGTTATGTCCAAAGTACAAAATCAAGTGAGTGCTTCTAAAGGTTTTTTTTTATTAGCCCTCAGGACCTTTTTAAAAAATAATCCTCAGGACTATCAGACAAAGACATATTAGGAATACAGAATATCACGTCACAGACCAAGGAAAGCAATTTAAAAGTGGTCTCAGCTGAAACAAGAAAAATGTCTATGAAAAAGGAATTATACTATAGATATATAATATATTCTTATATTTGTAGATTAGTATAGTTTAAATTTGGTGCCAAAATTAAGTTGCCATGTGTGCATTAACTCAGACACTGTTACTATAATAGCAGACATTTCATGTTCTCTATAATTTTATTCCGAGAAGGAAAGAAGACTTGGGATCAACAATTTAAATGGATGGCAAAATGTGGTCATAAAATTGCCCCAGATATGCCATAATATTTTCGTTTCAATCGACACTATTGAATAAACAGTTGAAAGTTCAAGACCATTATGATAGTCGAAGCTCACTATTTTGTGAACTGTATGAACACATAGAACCCTATATCCTCATTTGAGCTATCAAATATCATTTTGACAACAGTGGATCATTCATGATGGTGTCAAAAGTCAATAGAATCATATGTTAACCTAATGTAGGTCACCTATTGTTTACCCACATTTGAATATGATGATATTACAGTATGCCATCCTGTGTTGATGGATGAATATCAGTTCAAATTCTTGTCACTGTTTTATCTCTCCATTGCTGCATCAGATAATCAATATATTTAGGGCTTCCCAATGGAAGTCTGGGTCCTGCATCTTTATTTAGAGGGCACAATTTGCATCAGGCTTAACTCAGATCTGCCTATGTTCCTATTGACAGTGTATAGGTCAAGGTCACTTGAGTACAGGTATAGTACAAGGCACTAACAATCCAAAATAAAAATACACTGGCAGATGCTCTTTTGTGGATTTCATGCATGGATCTATCACAGGGTAATGACCACATGTCATTTAAATTTACTCTAAATCCCTGTTAATTCATGTGTGGCCTTCTTGATTGCATGGTTGATAATTTTGATAAATAAATTATTCTTTGCTTATTAGTATGAACTAATATCTGATCAAGTGCACACAATGACCTGAATTCATACTCATTTGGCACCAAACCAGGACGATGTTTAACATTTTATGACCATTTTTACCGTTCCTTTACCCTTTATCTTCTTTTCTTTTTTTACAGTAAATCACGGTTAGATACCCTGCACACTGTCTAACTTACCACAAAAAATGCACAAATTGGCGCCAAACCTTACACATGCATGCTTCATGATAAAATCTCATACAAGCTTGATGCTGACTTTTCCAAAGGCTGATTGCCAATCAATTTTTTCCCCAAAAGTACACACCAGAATTGTACAACTTTACTGGAACCAGAACTGGACAACTTCTCTATATTTAATCATTGATAGTAGAGATTGGAAGGGGGCCTAGGCTATCCTTTGCTATTTGATCAGGGTTAGAATAATTTGTCAACTACATACTTTGTTTTGATTGGTCAGTTACTTTCACACTTTTCATGAGTAAGATTGGTTGATCAGAATTTTAACCAAATTAATAGAACACTAGTACACAGGGATTCTTACAAATCAAAACCATGCTCTCATTGACTCACACCAGACCGCAATCCTGACTTGGGTCTGGGATCAGACTAACCATTTTGAAATATGAATGGATTATTCATTCTCCAGTTATTTATTTTGCCTTAATACATTTGTAGCCAATCAGAATACTGCAAATTTATATTTAGGGGTTTACAATGTGGCATACCACTTGTAGGCTTGACTAATATTAAAGGGATTAAGCACCAATTTTGGAACAACAAAAAACATTTAAAATTAACATATTGATTATAAATGTATTTGTCTTTCATGTCTATTAACTTTTTGATTGATACACCCCCATCAGTGTCTGTGAAATCTATCTGAACAAGATCCTAATTTATAGCCCCCTTATGGAGGCACACTTCTTTTTGGCATCATTTGTATGCGGAGTGTTATCATAGAGGCACTGAAAGGTAAAATGACGTCATAAATGTATGGCAATACACTTGTGACATCATGAAATGTATTGCACTTTGAATAGTGCCAGAATGACATCAAACAGTGCAACCCTACTATAGGGCTACCTTTGTTTACCTGTCACATGCAGCTGATGGCTGAGACAGACCTCTGCTAGGAGTGCAGCTTCTATGTCTCATAGCAACTTGTTTTATAACTTTCTGAGTAATTAAATTTGTCATGATGTTCACATGTGGATAAGCTTTCAATACACCAAATTATAGGTTTAATGCTTCATACCTTTAAACATAGAATTTGTATTGATAAATAAGACTTCCGTTATTCTTTTGTAGATTTACCTTTTGGTGGCGCCACCGAGCAAGTTGAACATGAAGCTTTTTCGTGTGATGATACACAGTTTACAGGGAGCAACCATTGCCCTGTTATTCCCAGTCGTAAACACAAGAGTAGTAAGTCCCTCTTAAATATCAGATTTTTTACTATTAAAAAAACTATTACCTTTCAAAAAGACCTCAACATGTATAGATTATTTGTAGCGTGAATAAAAGAGAGACCTTGAACATGATACTAATACAATGTTTTTGTACAGTGCCATTTAAATCTTTTAGAATAATGTATGTATAAAAGATCAAGTTAAAGTGGCACTGTATATGACAGTGCATGTCTGAAGCTTAAACCTCCCTTAACATCTTAAAACTCATCAGTTTGAGTGCACATGATGAGGCTATCCTGGCAGTATAATGTTGGTGCAAAAATTCATATCATAAAAATATACAAAAAGTTAGAAAAATCGACTGTATGAGTGGGGAAATAGCATCATCGTCAAACCGCATAGTATTATTTCTTTTTCAATGAAGCCTTTCTTGTGATATTTGCAGCTGTGTTTTGAGACGGAGACCTACTATATTCAGCATGGCCTGATGCTTGTCATTCCATTCTACCTTTTACGTATGAGAGGTAATGTATTTACTCTTTTCATGCATCAACGCAAACAAATTTCAGCTCATGGTGACGTCATATTGGTGAACTATCCGTGGCTTGGAAATTCACATTCCAAAAAATGATATTTAGGAGACAGTCAACAGTTTTGATTTATGTAGCATTTTTTCCCACTTGAGATTTTTACTAAGTACCAAAAATAATGTTTATATATTTGTTTAATCTATCCATTTAAAATATGTGCATTCAAAATTTGTTGTGAAGAAAAAAATATATATAATAGATCCAGGTAGGTAATAAAGCACATCTGTGCCTCAGATCATTTTGCAGAGATGAGATGTTGAAGGTTTTCCTTGGTGTTAACATTGCAGGCATGTACCAGACAGAGCCGTACAGTGACTATTCCTATGTGTTTCTGGCAGCTGGGGTCCTCTATGTCTACCACTGGACTGGGCTGCAGTACCTGGCTTATGTAAGTTTGCTTCTAGCTCCATTCATATATATATATACATATACATATACATAAGCAGTGTCTGAAAATTGGTTTGAAATGTAACCTGCTTTTATCCTAATTTAATCAATTATATGAAACTCTCCCATAAATAAGTTTTTGACACAATAAAGTATTTATTTTCTTTTATTTATTTTATTAATTTTCCATCCAGTATTTTTTTTAATTGCACAAACAGCTTAAATTCACCTTCAACATATAAACTATATTTCATAAACAATGTCTTAAAACATTTATTAATTACCTGGTTTAAAAAGAATTGTTGCAGGTTATCTAGTTTTATGTAGATGAAGGAGCTTTTATTTGGCTTAACGTTTTATGTTTCAGACGACACATGTGAATCTGAACAACATGATGTGCCCGGCAGTGTCTGACCCTTTCTACGGGCAATGGTATCGAGTCTTTGCATTCATCCATCAAACTACACTGATTCTTGCTCACGGCAAACTATATACATACATTTGCGACAAATGTTTACCCGAGCGTCAAACGGATTTCAACAATAAACCTCCCAAAAGCCTGGAGAGCAACGGACATGCCAAACTGCACTAACTCTATTGTATCCTACCACAGTGCAATATAGGAAAATTTTAATGTTTGTCTTTGTAAAGTATATAAACTTTGGACTAAATAGTAACTTATCAAATCCACTCATGCAGATATGTTTAATGGCACATACATCTTAATTGGTGCTGGTGATTCATGCTGGCGATGTTATGTAATATATAGGTCTATATCTATATATATTACATAGTAACATTTGTTTCATCAGTACCCAACATACAGCAATCTAAGCATTCTCTATACACTATTTAATATGACATATTGATATTCGTTTGGAAAGATGTGATATTGAAAAAAAAAGCTGCCATATATGACTATAGGGCTCCTTTTGTGGATCACATTTGCAGGAGAATGCCTTATGATATGAACCTATTAGCATGTGTAGAATGCCTTATGATATGAACCTATTACTTAGCACGTGTAGAATACCATATGGTATTGGACATAATACATTGCATGTATAAAATCATCAGGTTATATTCTTATTGTCAACATTATAGTCATTAGTAATTTGTACTTTTATTATATCGATCTCAAACATATATCAGTTTGAGCCGAACCATTGGTCATGCCCAAATAAATGTCTTGTGTCATTTTGTGATCTCCTCTGGCAAAGATTGGCCAATCAGTGTATGACTTTCTGGTCCCACCCACTTCTATCAGGTATATCACCTTTGTGAGTCATGTTTTAGCCTGACCCTATAGTGATGTTTAGTTCAAACTGAATATAGACAGACACTCAGTGTTCACATAATACTGTAACTATTCCTGCACCGTATAAATGCACAACTTGTAACACAGTTTTATGTTTAGTCTGATTTATACTTACTTTTAGAAGTTTATTGTATTTGGTAAGTGGAAGGAATGTTGAAATGATTGAATGATATATTGTAAGTACTAAGGACAAAACAAATGCCTCATACACACATATATATATATATATATATCTTTATATAAATAATTTTAGAATAAGTCACATAAGAAACTTGCCAGTACTTATCTAATATCTTGAACAAACATAGAACTTCAAGCATATAATAAATAGATTTTTATTTCCAAACTAAATATTAATCTAGTATTTTCACACATATTACAGGATATCATAATGTTTAATTCATATTTTCTTCAATGGAATTATTGGTTATTGTGTATTGTATGGAAGATTATATGGTCTGGTTGTAATTTTAGTCAAATTTGATCTCCTGGATATCTGGAGTGTGATAGTATTTATTTTAGACATTTTTATTTCAAGACAGATCTGATACAGATTGATCTGATGTATATATATATATATATATATACCGTATCCACTCGGGTTCAATTTGACATGTTGGCCGCTCCACTTTTGTCTCGTGGGCACCCAGACGCTAAGGTAAAGGACGTCACGTACATCGTATTACGGACATCCAGGGAAGGTGGGCGTTTAATGATTTCTTCCTAAAAAGGGGGGTGGGCGTTAAGCCAAGCATGGGCGCTAACCCGAGTGGATACGGTATATATATATATATATGGCCAGACATAAGAGTAATTGGGATCTTATGTAGGAAATTATGTAATAGGAAAAGGTGGTTTTTATTTAATTTATGTTGTTTGTGTAAGTGTAACTGATATAGAATGTAAAACATGAATTGAAATCCAAACAGAATATTGACAAAGTGAATAAAAAAAACTCTGCAGAATTAAGGTTCATAGCTCATTCTCACTCGTATGATGGGTTTTAATGTTGTTCATGACAGGACTTAATATTCACTGACTGAGTCACAAAGTTAACTGTGGAATTAGATTTAAGATATACCTCAGTATAGTCTACAATATGGTTATTTTGATTAATGTATATATAGTTCTGTGTAAGTCAGATTAAAGAGGCCAGAATTGAAAAAAATCTTATTTCACCTCATATTTGTTAAATGGTTAGGGAGAGAGGTCACAGTGCCTAGGATTCGTTTTATTTTTAGGCGGCCGACAAAGATGAGAAAGGCTTTTTTTATTGGCCTTGTAAAATGTTATCTGGATTGTAAATTATTACATCCACATCATTTTGAAACAAGCAGCATGTGACATCTATAGCAACAATTGTCCTTGATGAACAAACTAGGTTTCTATTCACATGGTGGCACTATATATATTGTGACCATTGTCCTTGATGAACAAATAATAGATTTATATTCACATGGTGACACTATATCTATAGCGACAATTGTCCTTGATGAACAAACTAGGATTTTATTCACATGGCGACACTATATCTATAGCGACAATTGTCCTTGGACAAGCAATAGGTTTCTATTCACATGGTGACACTATATCTATAGCGACAATTGTCCTTGATGAACACTAGGTTTCTATTCACATGGTGACACTATATCTATGGCGACAATTGTCCTTGATGAACAATAGGTTTCTATTCACATGGTGACACTGTATCTATAGCGACAATTGTCCTTGATGAACAAACTAGGTTTCTATTCACATGGTGGCACTATATCTATGGCGACAATTGTCCTTGATGAACAATAGGTTTCTATTCACATGGTGACACTGTATCTATAGCGACAATTGTCCTTGATGAACAAACTAGGTTTCTATTCACATGGTGGCACTATATCTATTGTGACCATTATCCTTGAACAAACCATGAAAAGTATAATTAGGACAGGATCGCATACTATTTAATGTTATTAAATTCTTGAGTCAAAACCACATTATGTTAAAAAGAAAAGAAAATAAAACATGAAAATGGCAAAATTTAATCTTTTTTAAAAATGTGGTCACACAAAGTATGTCCCAAATTGACAAGAGTATGATGTACATGTATATAATTAACTGAACTTCATTTGTATGAATTAAGTATCATTTTTGGTCAAATAATTATTCCATTATGTAAATAGACATGATTAGTCAGGAGAACTAAGACCAATGGAAAATACTTGCACAGAAAGACTAATATGGCATTGAACCCATTTCTGAATAGTGAAAACTGCCATATATTTATTTGAAAAGTTTGATTCCAAGTGTCATGAGAGATATTCTGGCATAGTAGAACAAGATAGGTCTGTGAGTATTGTAATAAATAAGAATCCATATATCTTAATTCATATTTATTAGAAAGATAAGAAAGGTTCAAGACTATCTGCAACACTGGAATTGGAAATACCGGTAGAAAATATACATGTCCAAACTGTACTTGTATTATATACATTTGCCAAAAGTGACAAAAGTAATTGGTAGACTGTCAGAAAAGCTCTATTATTAGAGACTAGGAACAGATCTTGTTTTCGAACATAGTATTAATTGCAAAAAAATTACCTATTATTCTATCTGTTAATACATGATTATTTACACAGCTTTAGGTTAATATTCCTTTCAAAACATTAATTTCATCCTAAGTAGTAAAATTCCATTTTCCATTAAACACAGCTGAGCATGTGGAATGGTAGTATGGTATATTTGACCACAGCAGACAGGATAGAGGACAAGCTAGGTCAGTAGGTCAGTAGGTCAGTTGCCAACCCTCAAATATAGAAGTTACAATGCATTGCACATAAGAGCATGGAGTCAGGTTTTATCAGGTCTACTGTTTTTGTTGCCACAAATAAAAATCTGGTTTTCATTGATTTCTTTCTGTCATTTCTGTATAGGATGGAGTGTAGGCTTTCAGTGATTACGAGCTTTAGTATCTGTGCCGGCACATAGTCCTTTGTTACTGGTTGTCCAGCTTGCTGACAAGACAGACAGGAAAAATTGAATACAAAAAATGCTGGAAATGAATCAGATTAATCAGTAATTAATTGATCACAGTAGTAAACAGTTCCACATAATGGAAAACTTTGTCAATTTGATATGGTTTTATTATTGATGGGGCTAACTGAATAACAAAAGGGAATAATATGCCAGTACTGGGACAGGATAAATCAATTTGCAGAACACAAGTAAAAAATTATCTTTTTATATAATATGTTCATTTTGGATGCATATAAGGAACGTTATATCCTTTTGTTGTCATATTAGACCGATGACCAGGAGATATGTATCAAGCTGAAAATAAAATGAAATTTCTGTTTTTGATCATATTCAAGATTCATACAGTTGTGATGGGAATCATAATATCTGCACTTCTACTGATTATTTGACATTGTCCACAAAGATGGATGCAAAATGACCATAAACCTGTAGAAAAATTCCATTTCAGGTTGGCCCAGTCAGTTGTATATATATTAGTATTTAAGTTATATTTTACATGTTGACTAAATTATTCATGTTTAAGTTTTGGTATACTTGTTCGCCAGAGCATGTTTCCATCACTCTTGATAAGTGCGGGTTTGTAACAATCAGTGGAGAAAAGCTTAATACATCATAATTTCTGAATATCTTATGTCATGTAAATATAATGTTTTGTGACATGAACATTATGCAGCATTTACCTGTTATTTGTCATATAGATATATGTAATACAGGTTTTACAGTGAATGTCATTTATGTATGTAGGATTTATGTGTTGAATATAACATCTTAGATGGTTTGACATATATCAGACAGCATAAATGTTAAATATACTATGGTATATACCAGGTGGTATATGTTTTATTTAGTATACTAAGTATCAAATGGCTTATATATGATATGACATAGTGAGGATCAGAGAGCATATATGATGTGATGTCGCTGGTATCAGACAACATATATGCTATGATGTCGCTATTATCGGACAGCATATATGATATGACATAATGAGTATCAGACAGCATATATGATGACACAGCTAGTATCAGACAGCATATATGATATGATGTTACTATCAGACAGCATATATACTATGATGTTACTACTATCAGACAGCATATATGATATGATGTTACTACTATCAGACAGCATATATGATATGATGTTACTATCAGACAGCATATATACTATGATGTTACTACTATCAGACAGCATATATGATATGATGTTACTACTATCAGACAGCATGTATGATATGATGTTACTACTATCAGACAGCATATATGATATGGTGTGGCAAGTGACTTATGACAGAATGTTATGACATAAATCAGACTGCACATGACTTGGGATTTATGTAATGCAGTTCTTGGCAAGCGTATTATGGAGCATGTAATTATTGAAGCTCATATTTTATTCCAGAAAGTCTTGGTCAATTTCTATCACTCAGTTGTTAATATGTTGCATTTTACTACATGTCAAACACTTAGTTTACTTAAGCAATTATCCTATTGTCTGTATGGTTGCTGTATAGTTTCATTTCTTGCCACTTGCTGGTATAGGAGAATCTATGGATGTTTTTTTTTTTTAACAGAACAATTTTTACTTGGTATTCTTGCTGATAACACCCAGGTATTTATTATTAATTGCTGGGATATGAACCTCGGCTCGGTTAGAAAGAAGAACCAGCTTTTGATTTATCATTCTGTAAACTAAACCAAATATGAAAGCTTGGAATTTCATGATTATTTAATATTTAAATAACATTTGCGATTTCTGGAGCTGAACCAAAAAATATTCCATATGATATATTAAAAACAAATGATTAATAACCGAACTTGGAGATGGCCATTGACTGTATGTATTTATTATAACAGTATGGTATTCTATGATATTCATTTATGTGATGTGTCATTTTCAAGAAGATAGATTTCTATTGCTGTGTATTCTTTAGCAATAATTATCACAAGTCTTCAATTTGGATTAATAAAACAAACAAAAAAATAAGGAGACAAAAAAGTTTTCATAAAAGAAATTACATTTTCTTTAGATGTTAACCTTAATTTGCCACTGACACAAAAAGTAGATACTTATTAATTGCGTATTTACTAATAAATAAAAGAATTGCATGTCAAAACCAACATTTTATATTAACCACACAAAAAATGAAAATAATCTCACATATTCTAATTTGTACAAAGCTCTGCCAAAAATATGGGACAGATAAATATGTCAGGAACAATGTTATGGATTGCATAATTATCCCATGGTTCACTATGTTCTGGATTGCATGGTTATCCCATAGCACACTATGTTCTGGATTGCATGGTTATCCCATAGCACACTATGTTCTGGATTGCATGGTTATCCCATAGCACACTGTGTTCTGGATTGCATGGTTATGCCATGCTATACTATGTTCTGGATTGTATGGTTATCCCACCATGGCACACTGTTCTGGATTGTATGGTTATCCCATGACACACTATGTTCTGGATTGCATGGTTATCCCATAGTATACTATGTTCTGGATTGTATGGTTATCCCATGGCACACTATGTTCTGGATTGTATGGTTATCCCATAGCACACTATGTTCTGGATTGCATGGTTATCCCATGGTACACTATGTTCTGGATTGCATGGTTATCCCATGCTACACTATGTTCTGGATTGCATGGTTATCCCATGCTACACTATGTTCTGGATTGCATGGTTATCTCATAGCACACTGTGTTCTGGATTGCATGGTTATCCCATGCTACACTATGTTCTGGATTGCATGGTTATCCCATGGCACACTGTTCTGGATTGTATGGTTATCCCATGGTACACTATGTTCTGGATTGCATGGTTATCCCATGCTACACTATGTTCTGGATTGCATGGTTATCCCATGCTACACTATGTTCTGGATTGCATGGTTATCCCATAGCACACTGTGTTCTGGATTGCATGGTTATCCCATGCTACAATATGTTCTGGATTGCATGGTTATCCCATAGCACACTATGTTCTGGATTGCATGGTTATCCCATAGCACACTGTGTTCTGGATTGCATGGTTATCCCATGACACACTATGTTCTGGATTGTATGGTTATCCCATGGTACACTATGTTCTGGAGTGCATGGTTATCCCATAGTATACTATGTTCTGGATTGTATGGTAATCCCATGGTACAGTATGTTCTGGATTGTATGGTTATCCCATGGCACACTATGTTCTGGATTGCATGGTTATCCCATGACACACTATGTTCTGGATTGCATGGTTATCCCATGACACACTATGTTCTGGATTGCATGGTTATCCCATGGTACACTATGTTCTGGAGTGCATGGTTATCCCATAGTATACTATGTTCTGGATTGTATGGTAATCCCATGGTACAGTATGTTCTGGATTGTATGGTTATCCCATGGCACACTATGTTCTGGATTGCATGGTTATCCCATGACACACTATGTTCTGGATTGCATGGTTATCCCATAGCACACTATGTTCTGGATTGCATGGTTATCCCATAGCACACTATGTTCTGGATTGCATGGTTATCCCATAGCACACTGTGTTCTGGATTGCATGGTTATCCCATGACACACTATGTTCTGGATTGTATGGTTATCCCATGACACACTATGTTCTGGATTGCATGGTTATCCCATGGTACACTATGTTCTGGATTGCATGGTTATCCCATGGTACACTATGTTCTGGATTGCATGGTTATCCCATGGTACACTATGTTCTGGATTGTATGGTTATCCCATGGCACACTATGTTCTGGATTGCATGGTTATCCCATAGCACACTGTGTTCTGGATTGCATGGTTATCCCATGCTACAATATGTTCTGGATTGCATGGTTATCCCATAGCACACTATGTTCTGGATTGCATGGTTATCCCATAGCACACTGTGTTCTGGATTGCATGGTTATCCCATGACACACTATGTTCTGGATTGTATGGTTATCCCATGACACACTATGTTCTGGATTGCATGGTTATCCCATGGTACACTATGTTCTGGATTGCATGGTTATCCCATGGTACACTATGTTCTGGATTGCATGGTTATCCCATGGTACACTATGTTCTGGATTGTATGGTTATCCCATGGCACACTATGTTCTGGATTGCATGGTTATCCCATGGCACACTATGTTCTGGATTGCATGGTTATCCCATGCTACACTATGTTCTGGATTGCATGGTTATCCCATAGCACACTGTGTTCTGGATTGCATGGTTATCCCATGCTACAATATGTTCTGGATTGCATGGTTATCCCATAGCACACTATGTTCTGGATTGCATGTTTATCCCATAGCACACTGTGTTCTGGATTGCATGGTTATCCCATGACACACTATGTTCTGGATTGTATGGTTATCCCATGGTACACTATGTTCTGGAGTGCATGGTTATCCCATAGTATACTATGTTCTGGATTGTATGGTAATCCCATGGTACACTATGTTCTGGATTGCATGGTTATCCCATGACACACTATGTTCTGGATTGCATGGTTATCCCATGACACACTATGTTCTGGATTGCATGGTTATCCCATGACACACTATGTTCTGGATTGCATGGTTATCCCATGGTACACTATGTTCTGGAGTGCATGGTTATCCCATGGCACACTATGTTCTGGATTGCATGGTTATCCCATGACACACTATGTTCTGGATTGCATGGTTATCCCATGACACACTATGTTCTGGATTGCATGGTTATCCCATGGTACACTATGTTCTGGAGTGCATGGTTATCCCATAGTATACTATGTTCTGGATTGTATGGTAATCCCATGGTACAGTATGTTCTGGATTGTATGGTTATCCCATGGCACACTATGTTCTGGATTGCATGGTTATCCCATGACACACTATGTTCTGGATTGCATGGTTATCCCATGCTACACTATGTTCTGGATTGCATGGTTATCCCATAGCACACTATGTTCTGGATTGCATGGTTATCCCATGGTACACTATGTTCTGGATTGCATGGTTATCCCATGCTACACTATGTTCTGGATTGCATGGTTATCCCATGGTACACTATGTTCTGGATTGCATGGTTATCCCATGGCACACTATGTTCTGGATTGCATGGTTATCCCATGGTACACTATGTTCTGGATTGTATAGTTATCCCATGGTACACTATGTTCTGGATTGCATGGTTATCCCATAGTATACTATGTTCTGGATTGTATGGTTATCCCATGGCATACTATGTTCTGTCTGCCACTCGTTTCTTCATCACATATACAAAACATATTCATTAACTCACTCATTTTGTGAATTATAACAGTTGCTGGCATGTTCGCAATGGCCACTGTTTAATATCATGGCACATTAAGCCAAAGCAAAGAAATCTGTACCCCAGTTCGACATAGAAGAATTGGGCACTCCATTGAACACTCCATATTCGCTCAAAACTCATAAAATATCCTGAGACAAAGCTATTTGACCCAGAAGGTTAAACTTGTGTTGACAAAAGAATGTATTAAATAGGCAATTTGATTAAATTACAAGGTCAAACAGGCAGAGTTGAACAGGGAAGGTCCAACAGGAGAACAGGCCAGTAGGGGCCCATGTAAAACAACCAGTTGTTATTTCAACAAAAGACTTCAGGTCACACAAACCTGGTATATAGATTTTACGTTATTATAGATGTGTGGTTACTTACGCAAGGATTGTACAAAAATTTTAGTCTAATACATTTTACCTAATATCAATGCATTCCCTGCCAGATCCTAGCATATAGCATTCCTACCTTATTAGGGTTCATATGATCAATGTTAAAAACTACCGTAATGTTCTGAATTGTTTTAAGATGAAAAAAAAAATGTTGATGTTTCATTTATGTTTTCATATCACTGTATTCAGTATTTTGTATGTGTTCATCAAGAATCCCATGACACACTCCAATTTTGTTTGAATTTGACAAAAAAATATATACAAATTGAAGATAATGAATTTCAGACCAAAGAGTATCAAGTCAACAGTTTATCTCACAAGAGGTTAAGCTGTTCAATATTCTGAAAGTGTTCATCTCTCTTATTGAAGTAAGTTAAAGCATATAATTGGCATAGAAAAGTGGACAAAATAGATTTACTGCCATATCACAGTTATTACAGTGATCCATTGAGACTGGGGTTGACAGGGCCAGATAGCAAACAATATTGATGGCATTCATGGACAAAATTATAAATTATGTGAATATTTTATATCATCACCAGAGACCTGTTCTATCCTTCATGTTGAGACATACTTTTGTTTAGTATTCTTTTTGGTGAACTAATTTCATGTGTAATAACTATCTTGCCATGAATTGAAATTAAATTCATGGAAAACAGTTCATTATTTGGTGTTATTTCATAAATCATAAGGTCATAATCCCATGTTAAATGGACATTGTAAGCTAACTGTAGTCTTTTAAACCTTGCCCTTCATAATTCCATTGAAAACTACAGCACCTGTCAAGGTATTTATGTATTCTTTTCATGCATCCATTTATTGCATTTATGTATTTGATTATTTGAAGTTGTATATGACTATGTATTATTTCATCAAATAAAACATGTTACGTAAAACAATGATGCTGATTTTTTGTAAATGTTTTAACGCTTTTCTCTTAATGAGCTTGACGTCCATTTGTGACCACTTATTTTATTGCCCTTTGAACTGTGGTCCATTTTATCGACACCTGGAAGTACATATAAATATTCATGGGTTTATTTACATAACCCACGCTTTTTCCCCCCCAATAAAAAATGTTTTATATTGCATAAGTGATGTTGATAATAACCTGAGAATTTGGGTAAAAAAGAATCGGTGAAACTTCACCCCAAAACATTATATGGCATAAATTGTATAGAGTAGAATATGACCTGAAGCTAACCCATCCTATGGCTATTGTCTTGTGATGTCAGTAATTAGTAGGCAGAGCAGGACGTCCCCTCGCTGGACCTACCCAGATGTCTTTGTCTGATCATCTATTATAAAGACAAACATCAATGAGTATCTCTTTCATAGGACAAAGAGTTCCAGTCCAGTCCCCGCAGGATTTTACAATATCAATACTTATTGCATATAACAACAGAACTATTAGTTGGCTTTGATGACACATTAATGTTCATCTGACTCATATCAGGATTGGTTGATACAATAGGCCTGGACACTTGATTGGATTTATAGCATTGATTAAACCATCAAGGACTATTGGAATGATGTTGGTGTTAATGATGGCTAGTGTTTTGTTTGAGATGGTAGGACTCTGTGTTGGGATGTGCGATGCAGGCAACCTCACTACTTGTGTAGGAGATATGATGGACAACCTCAAACATTTCTCCGGTAAGTACCAGGATGTAGGTGGAAAAAAACCCACTAAATCGGAGAAATAAAAGAATTTTTTTATATCCAAAACACTCATACACAAAGCTATATTGACCATTCAGGTAGAGATTTGGACGAAGAACTGAAGATATTTGGACTAAGTTGTCTGAGCTTTTGCCTGTTTCTGAATCTTAAAGAAAACTCATTAAGAAAGGTTCAACTGAGTTTAACTTAGGTACTGGAAGATTGGGAATCTCACGACAAATTAACATTTTCCTGCAAGGTTTTGATCCACACACACACAAAAAAAATAGTTAATTGTTTAATTGACTGGGACCAATTTAGTATTTAAAAGGTCCTTATGGTATGATAACATGTCAAAACATTTAATGCAAAAGTATCACTTTGAAGCCATTTTTTATAAATGAAATATCCGAAGTAAACTGCATCCTTGATTCATGACTCATTTCTCCTTGGACATCTGGCTTCTCTATTTAATAATGATAGATTAAAAAAAACCAATGCCTTGAAATATGGAAATCCAAATTATTTTTTTTTTGTTGGGGAACCTATCCCACTGGCAAGAGTAAGGGCATTATAATTGCCTTATGTTATGTTTATGAGCTTGTGATAAACTATTTCAAAAATAATTGGCATAATCTTCTAATGTATCCAAGCCTTAGGCCTATGATGAATCTTAATTATTGTAAAAGACCTTTTGGTGTTTTTTTTAAACTACAAGTACCAGTCTGTACCAGTGATGATGTATCTGTGTATATGTCATCATTTTCTGTGCAACAATAGGTCTCAGATCCGATTAAGGGCTGGGGTTCCAGGGTTCCATTTTTTTTTTTATCAAAGTTAATTTTCTTTGCCACATTTAATATTGTCATAAATACAATCTTCAAAAAGCAAATTTAGTAGAAATTCTATTTTTGATTAAAGTCTTTCTTGTCCACAGACATGGACTGTGATGCAGCCAATACCAAATATGGAGAGTGTTTGATGATGGCGGACACCTGCAGTGACGACAACGTCGTCATATCTCATCTCCTGGAGAAGGGCGAAAGCTTAGAGAGATTCTGCCATAACAAATGCAATGTCTCCCAGCTGGCGTCCTGCGCCAAGGACACCATGTCCATCATAGAAGAGGCTGGCGTGAGCGGGTGTGGTCAGGCCATGGAGAGGTGGAAGACTTGTAAGAACATCACAGAATCCTGTGTCAATGATGATGCCTATGTGACCAGGCTGCTCCACAGCGATAAGATGCTGCTGACAGTATGTGAGAATAGCAGCATCAGTCACATGACTCGCAGGAGCAGCAGTATGTTGATCCTGGGAGCTGTAATGTGGCCTGCTTCTTGCTATTATCTCTGTGGCCGAACACACTAGATTCCTCCTGGGAGCCAAACACACTAGATTCCTCCTGGGAGCTGTAATGTGGCCTGCTTCTTGCTATTATCTCTGTGGCCGAATTTTTGAACAATAGACTCTGGGAGCCGTAATGTTCTACCAGTTAAAATTTACAAAGACTCTGGGAGCCTAATGCCCTACCAGTTAAATCTAAGAATAGACTCTGGGAGCCGTAATGTCCTACTAGTTAAATCTACTAATAGACTCTGGGAGCCATAATTTCCTACCAGTTAAATCTACTAATAGACTCTGGCAGCCATAATGTCCTACCAGTTAAATCTACTAATAGACTCTGGCAGCCATAATGTCCTACCAGTTAAATCTACTAATAGACTCTGGGAGCCATAATTTCCTACCAGTTAAATATACTAATAGACTCTGTGAGCCATAAAGTCCTACCAGTTAAATCTACTAATAGACTCTGGGAGCCGTAATGTCCTACCAGTTAAATCTACTAATAGACTCTGGGAGCTGTAATGTCCTACCAGTTAAATGCATTTCTCAATTCTTAAGAGCCGTAATATTCTGACAATTAAAATACAATGAATTCTGGGAACAGTAAGGACCTGATGGTTAAATGCTCTAGATTCTGGAATCCCTAATATCCAGATGTTTAAATATACTACAAGATTATGGAAAGTGCAATGTCCTGACAATTAAAACACTGGATTCAAAGAGCTGCTCTAGTGTATTACCCTGATAATTAAATATATTCTGGGAGCTGCAATGTACTGCTGTCACATATACATGTACATGTAGATATTTGAGAACAAACATTATATTAAAAATGTTGTCTCTCTGTAAATATAAAAATATCAACAATTTGGAAGAAAATGTAAATAATGTAAAACAATAATATTACAGAAAACATTGCCACATACATTAACATTTACAAAGAAATATATTTTTACTTATTTGCTTTTCAGTTGATAAATAGTTAGATGTGTGAAAGAGAAAATCTTTCTTTGTGTTAAGTTATTGCTTTTTACAGTTTTAAAATATTGAATGTTTTTGTTTTCTTTGCTCGCATTTATTTTATTTAATTTTATGATGAAATATGGTACCAAATAGTTCAGTATTTTACATCAACAAAATGATTGTTTTTCTTTTGTTTCAGTTAAGTAAAAAATGTGAAACGACTTATTTTCTTTTGCCTTAGTATTTTATGAAGTAGATGGAAAAAAAGTGATATGGTAAATGTTAACATCCTCAGAAAAACAAATATTTAGACACACTGTCAACCAGAGGCACACGCAAACTATTACCTCTGGCCAACCCAGATTAATATTCCTCCGGTACTACTTTTACTGGCCATGTGCTCAAGAACTGTCAGTGTGTTGTAAATGTGATTGACGTATTAACATCTCTTAATATCAAATATGAAGTTGCCTTGAGATGTATTTGAGTTCATTTGTTAACATTTGAACATTTTTTGTTGGTTATATTGACCAAAAGTATAAAAGATTATGAGAATTCAAATTGTAAACAAAGCGGCCATCTTTGTTGTGGTTCCGCCTTATCACTACCCCAGGAAATGGCACCTCCGGTTGAGAAAGTAGTTCCAAGTTTTATTTCTCGTAATAGTTGTTTCTACATGCACAAAATTTTGTATTAAGGGTGAAATATATCATAATATACCAATCTGAGTACAATTTAAGAAAAAAAATAAGTAAGATGGACAATTACATAAAAATTGGTGGATGTGCTGAACCAGCACAAAAAGGCACCTTGTACAGAGGTGATAGGTTCACCACGTCGCCCTCTGGTGGAGTTTGATATTTAGATTGACCTTGCCGAAGAAACGGTCAGCATTTTCCACTATCCCCCAAATCATTAATGATCCATTCCTTTTATCAGGTCTAAATTTTAGGCTTTCTATTTGGTTTCAAATAGAACATGCATTTGATGTTAAACTCAATTTCAAACCAAAGCAATGAATTAGTCATATAATTGCAGGTTATCAACTTTTGATAGCATTGTCAACAGGCTGATTAAGAGGTGGGTGGGAGTGGTTCTTGAAAATTTGTGTAAATCGGGCTCTGCGAAGCTTAATTAAGTATTCACCACTATATCTGCTTGGGCAACTCAAAACCTTGAAAATGGGTCAAGATAATTTGTGAATGAAGATTTTCTATAAATAGCCCCATGACCTTGAGATATTCCATATGCTAATCAGTTTAATATTTCCACTAGAGGATTCTGGACACAAAGCTTTAAGTCCTAAAGATAAATTTTTGTGGTCCCGTAACAGGTTGTTCTTAACTTATAGATATTGCTTCAAGGAAGGAAGTTTCTCCACGAACACTGATATTGTGAAGTGTCCCATGATTCACTGATTTTGCCATGACGAGATGTTCTGTCTAAATAAATTTGAGACAGAGGGAAGGACATCACTCCATACAAACAGAAAGCCAAACTACAAGGTCTTCCATTTTTAAAACAACTAAGAATACCCTGAAGAGTGGTCCACAGGCCCTATATCAAGCTGCTCACCGCAGCAGAGCAATCATATTAAGGTACCTCTCTGTCTAAATATATATAGAAACTTTTGCTCATTATCAAAGTTTGTCGCTAACAGCAGGATACATAGAACATGTTTGGAGAATAAAGTATGTAATTACAAGCTTTATTTCATGGCAATATACCAAATACATTTTCTTAGATATATTTCTATATATATATGTATATATACAAAGTGACAGACAGCCCGTCGAAACATAGGCTAAAACTATTCCTTGGAATATTTTTCTGAAAAAATATATATCTAATCTAAAACTTGAGAAATAATTTATATGAAAGAATACCGTTCTGAAGAATGAACACAGCAGTGGTTGCTTCACAAGCATAACTACTTTAATAAAATGCTTTTTCTGTAATAAAGATAAACATGCAGTGATTTCATTATATATACATATATTATGAAGTTTAGTTATATTACACAAGTCTGGCTGTGACAAAGTTAACATAGAGGGATTAAGATAAAATATTTTGATGCCCTATTTCATTAATTTGGTTACAGTGGCAGCCATGTTTAATTCATCCATTGTTATTTTATAACAGTTCAACATGCAAATTCTTCAGCACAATAACTGTTACATCGTAAGCCTAGAATTTTTTCATAAAAAGTGGTTTGTAGATGAGCTCAGGATTCTATCATTTGACAGACTGATATTATCCATAATGATTTGTCAGAACTCAAGATACAGTCAGAGTTTCCTATCATCCACAACAAATGGACAGAGCTCAGGGTTCAGTCATGAGACAGTTTACTATTAACCGTGATGATTTGACAGAGCTCAGGGTTCAATCATCTGACAGTTTCCTATTATCCGTGATGATTTGACAGAGCTCTGTGATGATTTGACAGAGCTCAGGGTTCAATCATCTGACGGTTTCCTGTTATCCGTGATGATTTGACAGATCTCAGGGTTTAGTCATGTGACAGTTTACTATTATCCGTGATGATTTGACAGAGCTTAGGGTTCAATCATCTGACAGTTTCCTATTATCCGTGATGATTTGACAGATCTCAGGGTTCAGTCATGTGACAGTCTGTTATTATCCGTGATGATTTGATAGAGCTCACGGTTCAGTCATCTGACAGTTTGTTATTATCCGTGATGATTTGATAGAGCTCACGGTTCAGTCATCTGACAGTTTGTTATTATCCGTGATGATTTGAAAGAGCTCAGGGTTCAGTCATCTGACAGTTTCCTATTATCCGTGATGATTTGGCAGATCTCTGTGATGATTTGACAGAACTAAGGGTTCAATCATCTGACAGTTTCCTATTATCCGTGATGATTTGACAGAGCTCAGGGTTTAGTCATTTTGCTATTAGGCTCAGCAGATGTGGGTTTTGGTCATGCCACCGTCTGTGTGAGAGGCTGTGAGGAAGGAGGTGGCATGGAGGAAGGAGGTGGCATGGAGGAAGGAGGTGGCATGGAGGAGGAGCTCGCAGCCTGCTCTGCCTTTCCCTGCTCCTGTGACATGGGCAGGCAAATCTTATTGGGGTTGATGGTCACAGATTTGGTACAGTTGTATGTCTTGTAAATTCCAATCAAGCGGTCCGCAAGCTCAAACATGTTGTTTCGTAAAGATATGATGATGAACTGAGCATTCTTGGTCCTCTCCTGGAAGAGATAATTAAAATAAATTATCATCCCAAACAAATATTTATCATTTTCTTCATTCCTTTTACATAGCCTCCAGTTTGCACATCATTTTCTGAGATGAAAGACTTACACATAAAGTTTTTATATTCTTTTCAAATTTATCATATTTCTAGCATTAATTTCACAATCAACATCCCTCCCAGCCATTACCGGTGGTGGACGTTGCCTTCCATCCAGTCCGTTAGGGTTAATGTAGTTTGCAACGATGGAGGATAATGATCGCTTTACCTTAATGTAGTTTGTGACAATGGAGGATAATGATTGCTTTACCTTAATGTAGTTTGTGACAATGGAGGATAATGATTGCTTTACATTAATGTAGTTTGTGACAATGGAGGATAATGATCGCTTTACCTTAATGTAGTTTGCAACTATGGAGGATAATGATTGCTTTACCTTAATGTAGTTTGTGACAATGGAGGATAATGATCGCTTTACCTTAATGTAGTTTGCAACTAGGGAGGATAATGATTGCTTTACCTTAATGTAGTTTGCAACTATGGAGGGTAATGATTGCTTTACCTTAATGTAGTTTGCGACGATGGAGACATTTTTGAAGTCGAGCGCAGCATCTATCTCGTCCATGACGTAGAGTGGTGTGGGCTTGTAGTGATGCAGGGCAAACACCAGAGCCAGCGAGCTCAGCGTTTTCTCACCTCCGGATAAGTTTGATATGTTTTTCCAGGATTTTTTTGGAGGCCGTACACTGTAATTAAAGGATGGCAAGTTTTAGATCATTTAACATAAAAATAAAATAAAATCATTAAATTAAATAATAAAAGCTTTTTAACTTGAATATTCACATATGAACAATTTTGTACTTCTTTAAATTCAGATTATTTTTTATCTTTTTTGTCATTAGAAACTAATAATGATTTTTAAATATACTGTCAAACTGTAAAAGCAGGATGAATAACTTTTGAGACAAAAACTTCATTCTCATGTCTTTTGCTTTGATATCATATTTCAATTTTTCAATAACATCTCTCCACCACAAAATATGTTTCAATTTATTTACCTGAAGACAATACCCTCCGAGAAAGGGTCAAGAGAATCAACAAGTTCAAGCTCGGCATCCCCCCCTAGTGTGATCATTTGGTACATCTCCTTCAGCTTGTTGGTAATCACGCCGAAGCCTGTCATGAACTCATCAAGCCTCTGTTTGCGTAGATCTTCATGTAGGTGGCGCTGCTGATCCCGCATCTCAGTGATGGCATCAAGTTCTCCTACCCGCTTAAGGTACATCTCCTCCTGAAGAATAAACGTGACTTTTGAATTAGTGTATATTAATCATCATATGCTTTGTGAAAAAAAAGAAAAAAAAAAAAGAAAAAAAAAATTAAATTTAAATTAATCAAACAAAAGGCTGATTTGTCTCCTTGAAATAGGAGGGGTTTTTTTTGGTAACAAGAGCTGACCTTCTTTTTGTACTCTGCAATGGCTGCCATATTTGGTTTCATGGAGTTGAGTTTTTCTTCCAGGACGGTGACCTCTACAGTGGTAGCATCTTTATCCACTTCCTGCAGCTTCTCAGCTTCGTAGGTCTGCAGCTCTCCAGTATCCTGATCTTCTATCTTATGGAGGCTCAGTTTACCCAGCTAAAACAAACAACGACATGCCCTTAATACAAAAAAAACAAAAACAAAAACACAAAAACTTGAGGCATGGTGTCAAAATCCTTATTTTTTATGATTTTGGTACATTAAAGATACAAATCTGTTAAAATAAATTGCAATGTATAAACACGATATTTCATTATAATAAGATAAGCATGTTTGCTGTTTCATGGAGAGCTACATCAGTTATATTAGAATTTAAGTTTGTTTTGTCAGAATGTGCTCTATATTGTGAGGATATTTTGGGGTTTGAGTGTTGATAAAAGCCAGTACCTCTTTCTTCCAGTACTTGATCTTGGTTTGGTTTTCCTTGATGACACCATCATATTTCTCCAGTTCATGCTTGACCTCGATGTTGTCCTTCTGCAGGGTTTCCTCCTCATCAGCCAGTTTGGCTATCTCGTCCTTCAGCTGCTCGAGCTCTGCCTCCACTTCCTTTATTTTTTCCTGTTAACAAAACCAACATAAAGGTTGAAGGCTAGGAATGGAGCAAACTTCCTGTCCATGCTTTTTAATGTGGCTGGTTTTTTTTTCAGACAATTTTTGATCCAATTAGTCTTTTCAGTCACATTTTTTAAATCCTTAATTTGTTAGATATACATATACATATTTTATCTTTATACAACAATATGAAGAGCTATTGGATTTAGGTGAAAGATATTCTATTTTCAAATGATGTAAACTAATATTTTGCAGAGAGTTCTCTTGTTATATTGAATAATTTGTATAGATTTTATTCTAAAACAATTTTACCTTATATTTCAAATGGATTACTCCATTCTTTTAAAGTGACAATGCTTGTGAATAAATATTATGTATTTCAACTCACCTGAGCATCATTATAACTTTGCAGAACTCCCGTGGCATCTTCCTCTAACTTTTTAAATTCTTTTTCCAATTTTTCAATGTTTTCTGTGTTCTCTTTTTGCTCTTCTTCCAATGAAGCAACTTTGTCCTCTGTCTTTTGAGCATTTCTGTCAAATAGTCATAAATGTTACAGAACACATTTAATAACAGTTCTTTGCCATTTTTTTTCTGATTATAATGGGTGATGGCATGTACATACAGCCCCTGTTCAAACAGGATACCATAAAACAGGGGAATAAAACAGGGTCCCGTGCTCAACAGCCTAGTCAAATGAAATATCACTGTATTTCTTTTTTAAGAATTTCAAATATATACTTTCAATGGGACAAGCTTTTATTGTTAAATGATATCAAATTACCCCCAAATTATTTGGATTACCTTTTGGAGTTCTTGATGTTAACCTTGGCCCTGGTGATATCTCCCATGATCTTGTCAATATGAGAACTGACCATGTTGACACGAGACTCAGCAGATTTCAGCTTTGTACCTCCAATTTCCATGATCTGCTTGTGAAGTCTACAATCAAATCAAGACATATTAACGCATCATTGAATATATCTGTCAAATTACACTGGACTATTCTTGAGAGAAAAGTAGTGATGGTCATTGTCTGGTGTCTTGTGGTGGAACAAGGCCAGATTTTCTTGAGTTCGATTTAATGGGCTCAAATATTTTCAAATTATTCATCCAGCAAGATAATGATTACATATCTCGATCCACAACAAAAAATCTCATCATAAGCATAAGCTATGTGGACTGATATTGCCTCCTTATGATCCCTGGGGCATATACTTGCCAAGATTCTCTGCTTAGTGCTGGGTGGACATCCAGTTCTGATTTCAGTCAAAAATATAATAACCTTGTTTACCAAAAACGCAAAAGTCCCCTAAATCCAGTGTCTGGCATAGAAGACTAAAGAATTTATATATCTGAACCAATCAGGTTTTACTCACTCATGGACTTCATCCTCCACTTTCTTGGATGTCTCTGAGGCCTTCTTATATTCTACAAAGTAAAATTTCTAAATAAAATACACTGAAAACTTCCATTTCTACATTATGTGATTGTCTCACACATCAGTAAATGAATTTTTTCTCAAATTCTGGTACCACTCAAATTACAACCAGTAATTTCAAATTCAAAACTACATATTCTAAATTCAATATTTGATACTTAATATTCAAAAAGTCACAATTCAAACTCAAATCTACAATGCCATCGATAAAATCTACAATGCCATCTATAAAATCTACAATGCCATCTATAAAATCTACAATGCCATTTTCCAAGTCAATTTAAACCTTTTAAAAATATATATATAACTGGATACAAAGTAATCTGGGATACATGTTTTTTTTTGTTTTTTTTGTCACACTTACAATGCCTAGTATTAAACACGCATTATTATTCATTCTCTGACAGTGGCAACACAGTGTCTGAGTGTGGCCATTTTTCAGTGTTTACCTTTCCTGTTGGTTTCTACAGTCTTTTCTAATTCTTTGAGTTGTTTCTCGTCTGGAGCTGCTTCTTTCACTTTCTGCTTCTGCTCTTCTTTTTGTTTTTTCAGGGATTCTTCTTGTTCAGTGAGTGACTGAAATTGAAACGTTATCTTATTCATGTGTAACAGTGTGTGAAATAACACAATGATAGAGATGCTCATTGTTTGTTCCTTTGTTGTTTTACATCACTTTCCACATTATTTGAGTTATTTCCTGATGAGATATGCTGGTAGCAGATATAGAACTGCCTCTCTGAATTGTCATGTTGCAGGTCCTTGACCAAACAATACATCCGGTCAAAGATTTAAACAGAAAAAGTTAATCCAGGCCTCAGCTCAAATAAGAAATTGTAACATGAATGTAACCTCAGCATGGCCAGGAATCAAACCCACAACCTTTGGATCATAACAGAGGAACTGGTACTAATAAACTCTCTAACCAACTGCACCATGGCCTGTGGCTATGAGATGAACTGTCAGCCATTAGAATATAAATGTATGCAGCAGAATTTTAAATTATATTATTTACACTGTTATTCACAATATAGGGAGATGTTTTATACATTTTTTATGATATTCAATAATGCAATAAAAGTGTACAAATTGTGGTATGTTTCTTATGCAAGGAACCAAATAGCATTAGTTTCTCACCTGAATGTCCATAGAGAACTTCTCAAAGGCATACTTCTGTTCGTTGTACTGTCGCTGCAGTCTATCCACACTTTCTTCCAGACGCACTTTATTATCATGGTAACTTTGAGCTTCTGCTGTGTCCTGCAAATAGATAGAAACTTTTAAATAATCTCTCATAATAATCTCCATCTTTAACTAATATTCTCTTAATCAAAATATATTAATCTGTAAACTAATAAGTTTATATCATGGTGACAAGCCATAAAACAAAGAGCAAATAAAATGTTACATAGAAAAAAGTATCAGAATATTTGTCAGGGTTGCCAGAATGGATCAGATTTAAAAATTTCATTGTGCACTTTTTACTGACCAACTTTCATGCATCACTGACGGATTCAACAGTATTGATGAAATTTATGCAGTTAGCTTCTAATATTCTGAACTATTACGGACTTTGTCACTGTTAGATTTCTATTACCAAATTTCTATTACCAAATTGGTATAATTACCAAATTGGTATAATTACCAAATTGGTATAACTTGCATCTATATTTGCATTCATGAATATATCACATCCATATTTCTTTCCCTAATGTTTAACCATGATAAAAGTAAAAATTGTTCTCAAAATGATCAACTTTCCTTGACGTAAGCCGATTTTAATGGGCCAAAATGCGAAATGTTTTTCCTAACACATGTCAAAATTTCCAGATTTATCCCAAACCTTGAAATATTAAAAACAAATTCCAGACTTTTCCGTGAGCTGTGGCAGCCCTGATTTGTGTCACATACCCTTTTCAGCTGGTTCTCCCACTCGATGAGTTGCTTGGGATCCACCTCGGAGACGACCTTTGAGCTCATCCTGCCTCGGGCCACGTGAGTGCCACCACCGGTCATGGTTCCTGGAAGAAAGTGTATAGATGTTAGTGGAAAACTGTCATGCCCTCTATTGGTGTAAGGTGCAGTGACACAAGGTGTCACCACTAGTGCTACTCTTGTACAGCTTAGGAAAACAACAATGTAAAGCTAAAATGATGTAAAGCTAAAAGGCAGAGGCGACAATATCCCAAACACACTGTCACTGCTGCTCCGGATGAGAATACCATTGCTGAGAATACCATTGGTAACAATAACCCACTATATGTGGTGACAGTAGTTCCGACCTTACCTGACTGATCTATGAGCTGCCCCTGAAGTGTGACCATACGGTAACGCCTGGCACCATATGCGATACGAGTTGCTTGGGTCATATCCTTGGCTACCAATGTGTCTCTCATTGCATGGTAAAAAGCTGGTAACAGGGCCTGATCCTGAACTTTGACCAAATCAATCAGTCGGGGAACATTCTCTGGGCTGCAAGGGATTTTATCAACTTTAATTCTCATATATTTCCTATTTTATATCATCACGATTGAA
Organism: Amphiduros pacificus; assembly: GCA_949316495.1. Classification (NCBI taxonomy): domain Eukaryota; kingdom Metazoa; phylum Annelida; class Polychaeta; order Phyllodocida; family Hesionidae; genus Amphiduros; species Amphiduros pacificus. Next base: position 13,206,744 of record OX439003.1, on the reverse strand, counting down.
AAATGTGTTTTTCAAAGTGGGGAAACTCATCTGCCTGAGTATAACTGTCAATAACACACTTCTCTTATTATTCAGTCATCTGTACCCCTTAAAATGTTTATTTAACCATAACATAAAAAATTACATCAATATAATATATACAACACATTTAATAATTCATCTTGTGCAATATTCACTCAAATATCAGGTAACTCAAGATCAAAGATCAGGCAAAGTGAGAGAAAAAATTGTGAAAATCCGAAATTTACTGGAGAAAAAAAAAAAATTTAAAATAAAAAAAAATAAAAAATTGCTCACTATGTCTCCTTTGGTTTAAAATTTTTCATTTTGTCCAAGCCAATGAATGTAGCTCTGCCAACATCACTCTGCTTCAGAAATTCTACACATTTCTGTGCTGTGTTCATGTTATCAACCACAATGCTCTCCAGGCTGGGAGCGGCTGTAGAAATGGCTACATCATATTTCTCATCAATGGCCCCAAGGTTACCCTGCAATAAATCGCATGATCAGTTCAGATATAACTTTAAAATATCAAATATTCTGGATATTTATATAACTCCAAAGTGCAATTATTATAATTTCAACCAATTACCAGTGTGCGATATCAAAGAATGCTTTAAAAGAATTAAAATGATTTAATTTTTCATTTTTAACTATCAAATTCCATGTTTGTTATGTATTTTTTGTGCCAGTAGAACACTAATATTAAGTTAACAAATACAATTTAAGAAATTCTAAAGTCTACATAACAATTGTCTTCCAAAGATTCCCTGTATTTTACTTCTCTTCTATATAACTACTGGGTACCTATGTGCAGTGTACTCACAAGTCTTCCATAGATTCCTGGTATTTTACCACTCCTCTATATAACTACTGGGTACCTATGTGCAGTGTACTCACAAGTCTTCCATAGATTCCTGGTATTTTGCCACTCCTCTATATAACTACTGGGTACCTATGTGCAGTGTACTCACAAGTCTTCCATAGATTCCTGGTATTTTGCCACTCCTCTATATAACTACTGGGTACCTATGTGCAGTGTACTCACAAGTCTTCCATAGATTCCTGGTATTTTACCACTCCTCTATATAACTACTGGGTACCTATGTGCAGTGTACTCACAAGTCTTCCATAGATTCCTGGTATTTTGCCATTCCTCTGTATAACTACTGGGTACCTATATTCAGTGTACTCACAAGTCTTCCATAGATTCCTGGTATTTTTCCACTCCTCTTCTGCTCCATGAGTGCATCTAGCACCCGGCTGCTACTTTTAGCTGCCTGCAGTGAACTTTTTGCCTCCTCCACCTTCACTCTGGAAACTCGAACCTTTAAATGACCAAAAAAGACTTGTTAATAATATGAAAAAAGTTATGTTCCAGTTAAATCTCCAGTCTGTGGACATGCAAATGAGCATTTTGTTAAGTATTGTTTTAATATTAATCATTAATTTATTTTTAATATCATCTGCATCACATCATTGTAATTAGATGAGTAAAAAGGTGTTTCTATCACAGATTGGCTGAAATATTCACAGGAGGTCAACTATTCATAACCAAAATGTCAACATTTGAATACCATTACCTGAATGGTGCAAAATTTGATAAATGCTTGGTTTACAAATGTTGACCATTCTCAAATACTTCAATTCAGAATAATAATATGAACCAAGATTTATAAACTTCAGTTTAAGTCTTTTGAACCTAAAACTGGGTTTGTTGACATGAAACAGAAAGAACTACCTTTTCTGTTAAATTGACCTCTTCTTGATTAGCTTTTTCTAAATCTTTCTTGGCCTTCTCCAATGTCTTTTCTGTTTCTGGCAGCTTCTTTCCAATATCCTTCACAGCACTATAAAATAAGATCAGCTTGAATAATCAGAGCATTCATATTTGTATAATGGCTTTTCAAATTCTCACTGCTTGATCTGGCCCTGCTGCCACCTGGTGTGTTAAAATTTGTCATACATGGGTGAATTTTGTAGACAAGCAAGCTTGGCTCATAGTTGGGTGACATGTTATTTTCTTTATTGCACCCATAACTGTCTTTCATTTCTCATGATTCGATATTTGTTTTTTTTTTATTCTGTGTGTGCATTTGCTACCATGATATAATATCTTCCCTTCACAGTACACAAAATGGTCGGTACAAAATTATTCCAGCATGCATTGTACAGGACACAAGAGACACCTCGTGGATCAAAAATGAAGAAACTCGAGCAGTGAGAATTTAAGAAATCTAAAGTAGTAACAAAACATGCAGTTAAAATCATCTAATTCATATATCCTAAAATATCTAACAATTATGACCAATTTACTTTGAATCTTTAAACCATAAAACACAATTCCTTACCTGTTCCTATCTTTGAGGGTAGCACTGGCCTTTTCCAAGTTTTTGATGGTTTCTCTGAGTTTGGTTTCTTCTCGTTGCTGATTAGACATGTAGATATCTAGTTCCGATTGGGCAACTGTCATCTGTATTAGGATCAAAGATTGAAAATTATTATCAAATGGTTTTTATTGTGGAATGTCTCAGAAAGGTCTCACAGAATAAACCTCTCCTTGTTACTGGAATATATTTGGAGTGAAGTATTCATCAGGCCACATTGAATACTTTGCTTTGACCATAATAACAAAGCTTTCCCTAGCTACTCAAGTTCAATCCAGCAACCCTAAATTAATAATGCCATGTACATAACTACCTATCCTATTTTCTTCGGGCATGTTATCAGAAAGTTAGTTTTGTTCGGCCTTGGAGCTAATAGACATGATTGCTGGTAATTGGACGACGTACCTTTGATTTTGTTTCGTTCACACTTTTCTGCAAGGCCAAGACTTCTTCTTCCTTCTTGTCTTTCTCCGTTTGTAAACCCTGCAAACAATATCACTGTTTAAAAAAGTTATCTCCTGATTTAACCCAATCTTTCCAATTTCTGTCATGACCTCTTAACCTCTCTTGCCAAAAGCCTGTATATCAAATAGCTGACTAATCTTTCTATAATTTGGATGATGGAAAAATGATCAAACTATGGTGCATTTTGCACACCATGTAAAATGGAAGTGAATGGTGAAATATTCACATTTTTGGCAGATTGGATGAAAAAAATACCTATAAATAAGTCTGGCAAAAATACAAACCAACATCTCCAATATTTTGGTCATGAGTGGGATACCTTAGTTGTTTGAATCACACTCTAGCAGTCTACATACTCATAGTATACCGTATTTACTTGAATATAGGACGACCCTGTGTATAAGCCCCCCCACCCCAATATTGACTAAAGGTTTGGGTCCTAATTTCTTGTCCTATATTCGAGTCAAAATGGTACATACCTGAGTTTCTGTCTTCAAACTCTCCATCACTTCCTTCAACTTCTCTTCTTCCTTTTGCTTTTCAAGTTCGTATTTTTCTAGTTTTTTTCCCAATCTTTCCACTTCTTCTTCTGTCTTCTCAGGAATCTGCCTCAACTCTTCTAACTGGTAAGTAGGCAAAAAAATTCACAATATATAATAATATAAAGGGAGGTAAAACCTTTACAATTAATTTGTTAATGCAATAGTCCTTTGGAGTAGTGGCTCTGGAAATTTGATCCTAAAAATGTTTACTTGCCCAAACTTGGACTAGATTTATATGTAAAAATGTTAACATGGTGATGGGATGAATTAATTTAGTCAAAGATGCCTTAATTGTGTCAAAATAATCCTCCATATTGTTTCAATAATTTTATTTGTAAAACCATAAATATTATCAATAATCTTCTTTTTAACATTTTATCTGACATAGAAGTGTTCAGTCCCATCTCAAAGGACTGATTGCAGTGCCACCTTGTGGTTAAACTACTTGTGATATATCATATGTCCAAGGTGATATGAAGGGAACAATCACAGCAGAGTTAAGTTCTTTTTTTGGCTCTCAAGGAAGTGAGTAAAAAATCTCAAAAAATCATAGTGTAAACTTCATATCAAATGGGTTTGCCTTGATGAGATCACAAACTTGAAGCTATCGTCAGGAATTATTTCTTCAGACCAAATCAGAACCACATGTCAAAATGGATTATATAAATGCACAAAGGTTTTCTAATAAGGCTGAAATTTGATTTGCTAGTTCACCTTCTGTTTCTCCAATGTCAGTTGTTTTTCTAATTTCTTTATCTTGGATTTGGCGTGTTTCAGGTCCTCGCGACACCGGACATCCTGCTGTTCAAACTGGGCAAACTCTTCCTTCTTTTTATCACACTCAGCTCCCAATACCTCATATTTTCTGTAAAATATTTGCCCTTTATGAAATCACAAGCAAAACCAAAACTAAAAATGGATATTAAATATAAAGCCTAGCAAAATATCAATATATTGATTCTCTCTATTGTACTCCACATCGAGGGTCGACAATTGCTTTCTATATATATTTTTTAATCAAGATTAATAATGATATAATCTATGAAAATTACCTTGTTGTCATTTGTTCAAACTTTTATAGACTTTTATATCATTTATTCAAACTTTCATAAAGCTTTTATAGAATGGATTTTCACTGCTATATTTTTCATTTTATTTTAAAATACCCTGACTTGCCAATTACTTTTGTCCAACTCGGACAACTCGGATAATAAACATCATCCTTAACTGTTATCTGCTTCAATGTTTAACAATTTTAACTCAAAATAAAGACAGACTAAGACTAAATAAATGAAAATGGGAAATCCTCATGCCATGGCCACGTCCTCTGCTGCCATAAATGAGTCGCATTTCCAGTAGTCGTAAATGAACATTACGTCTTCTTTTACGCTTGATTTTTTAAAATGTTATGTTCACAAACATGTTCACTTATCAAGAAAAGGCTGATTTCAATTCCTCAAAGGACATTCTACTCATAAAATATTTTTTTAATGAGATTTTAGCCTGTCTACATGCCACAAAACATGGGCTAAATCTGCATTTTTATGGATGATTGACATGCCTGAGTATCAGAGGTTGATTGAAAAGAAATGATCTGCAAACCTCTCAAGTGGTAATTTTAAGTAAAAAAATCATTTTGTTCTGTGCATTATCAAAACCCCATACCAGAGCAGTATTTAGTCTTGAAAGTAATCAAAATTAACACTATTACTTTTAAAATAAGCATTCTGAAACTCAAAATATGTTGTGTTATTTTTGAAAATTAGTTATTCAGAAATATGGTATCGCTCTAATTAATTTGACTAAATGCACACCTTATGTCAACATGGTCCGACGTGTAAACATGTACTTACTTGTAAACCTTTTTGTGTTCCTTGGCCTTTTCTTTCTTAGTTTCATTAATTTTGTCCAGCTTTTCAGTCATTTCTTTCATGCCTTCCTTGATCTCATCTCTCTTGGCTGTTGCCTTTTCTTCATTTGTACTGCACCCAAGTCTGTAACAAAGCATAATCCATAATACGACGATTCTTCTCCTCATACCAAACCATTCATTATTAAATACCAAATACAAAACAGACTTACATATATTTCTGATAGAGCATGTTCTTCTTGTTAACAATATCATTTTCCATGCGGAGGTAAGCAACAGCTTCATCCTTCACTCCCTCCAGGTCATTCTTCTCCTTTTCTACAGCCTTTACTCTATTTAACTGTAACATATAAACATAATACCTATAAATCTTAAAAGAACCTTGGAAATTTTAAGGCACGTAAATATTTTTTAAAAGTACTGGAAAAACTATCTTTTTAAAAATAAGTTTTTTATTCAAAATATATCATATCCTAACTGATTTCTGTATATACAAGTTATCACCTTTTCAGCTCTGAAGTCATTGAGTTCTTCAACACGTTTTGCAAGCTGTTCAATGGGTTGTTTGAAGCGGCTGCTGCCTACGATATCCTCGAGGAACTCCAGCATTCCCTCGTCATGCTCAGTCTGTGCTCGGGGCTTCATCATCGCAATCTGTTCCACCTCACCCTATAATTGATTAATAGATATTTTATTATGCTGACAGTGAATCTTTTTTTTTTTTTTGGCATGACTCTAATCTTAACATGTAGTCACACCATGTCCTGAGGGTACATCATTTTCCCTTCCAATACATCCCTGATAGACAAGAAGGAGGTCCCTTCCATGCTTTTGGAGAAAATTTATCATGTATCAAAGATTTAAGGAACTACAGGACAATTTACAAACATAGGCATCAGAGATGCATCAACCCTCAGCCCTGGTAACTCATTGCACAACATTCGCTCCACACAATATTTGTGAACAAAACATCACTGCACCAAGGCAAATTGATGCAGGGGTAAAAAACCCCATAACATCTACTTCCTTTGATAGCTTAGGTGTGTCAAGTATCATGAAACTGTCATCATTTACTCTAGAATTATTGAGATGGGCCGGTGACCTTGAAAAGCAGGTTAAGGTCACCGTCCATCAAACTCATCTGGAGTCATCACAGATGCTTATGTGTGTCAATTTTCATGAAGCTGCCATCATTTGTTCTTGAGTTATCACGATGACAAGGATGATTTCACATAATTGTCCCTGTGACCTTGAAAAGTAGGTGAAGGTCATGTTTCATAGAAACAATTCTGAGGTCTTCACCAGATGCTTGTGTGTGTCAAATCTCATAAAGCTGCCATCATTCGTTCTTGAGTTATTGCGATTCTTGGGATTTCACATAATTGTCCGTGACCTTGAAAAATAGGTCAAGGTCGCCGTCCATTGAACTCGTCCGAGGTTTTCACCAGATGCTTTTGTGTGTCAAGTTTCATGAAGCTGCCATCATTAGTTCTCGTGTTATCGCGATGACAAGGATGATTTCACATAATTGTCCCTGTGACCTTGAAAAGTAGGTGAAGGTCATGTTTTATAGAAACAATTCTGAGGTCTTCACCAGATGCTTATGGGTGTCAAATCTCATTAAGCTGCCATCATTTGTTCTTGAGTTTTTCTTGGGATTTCACATAATTGTCCCTGTGACCTTGAAAAATAGGTCAAGGTCACCGTCCATCAAAGTCGTCCGAGGTTTTCACCAGATGCTTATGTGTGTGAAGTTTCATGAAGCTGCCATCATTTGTTCTCGAGTTATCGCGATGACAAGATGATTTCACATAATTGTCCCTGTGACCTTGAAAAGTAGGTGAAGGTCATGTTTCATAGAAAAAATTCTGAGGTCTTCACCAGATACTTATGTGTATCAAATCTCATAAAGCTACCATCATTCGTTCTTGAGTTATTGTGATTCTTGGGATTTCACATAATTGTCCCCGTGACCTTGAAAAATAGGTCAAGGTCGCCGTCCATCGAACTCGTCCGAGGTTTTCACCAGATACATATGTGTGTCAAGTTTCATGAAGCTGCCATCATTTGTTCTTGAGTTATCGCGATGACAAGGATGTTCGCTACAGACATACATACAGACATACATACATACATACATACATACATACCCACGCCAGGAGTACTGCAATACCCTCAGCCTGATTACATCAGGGGCTGAGGGTAAAAAGGCAGAACTGATTTTGATTAATATTACAATCAGATTATAGACTGAAGAACATAAAGCCATAATAAAGTTTGATAAAAGTAACAAGAAATCTTAGTTTGAGGATAACTGATAGCTGTGGAACTATTACAAGGTCTTGTACCAGATAATAATCAGTTCTGAGGATGAAAAGCGTTCACTGTGGCATTGCTGCTCATTTGAAAATGAGTTTTTATCAAGCCCCTATGGTGACCATCATGACACATGTCCACCATGTTGCAAGTTTGGATGTTGTATATCAACAGAGATTTTTAAAAAAACATGTCACAGTTTTTTTTCTTTAAATGTTGACAGATTAAAAAAAATGACATTTTATCAACAGCTGTCACAGCTGAGACATAAAGGTATTGTTTTTTTTTTACTCTTGCCAGCTTTGAACCTACCTGGAGAATGAGGAAGCGATTGTGGTCGAGATCTATGCCACTGGCCCTCAGTAAGGTAGCCACCTCCTTGTAAGTGGCTTTCTTCTCATTTATCTTGTAATATGAGGAGTTGTCTCTGAAGGCAGTGCGAGAAACCACAAACTTGGAGTCTGGAACTACGTCATAGTCATTCTCTCCTTCCTACAAATGTAAATATCTTTTTACAGCATGACACAAAAAACACAGCCTGAGATGATGAATATTGGTTATAAACTTTATTTTATAAGTTCACTTTATTGATGAAATGTACAAATGCATTACCAGTTAAATTCATTTAGATTATCAGAACTTGACTATATCTTAATGCTAATAACCTATAATAACCTATTTATTTTTTTGTTCACGACTGCACAAATTAAAATTTGTGCACAACTTCTAGACAAAATGCTCAGACAAAATATAATTTAATCAATAAAAATTATATGGAATAAAAAGAGTATGAATGTTACTCACCCCAGTATCTATAATTTTCTGGAAGTGTACACTGACAGTGCAACTGTTCACATTTTTGTGCTGTTCACTGTTGTGGATTAAAACAGAAATCTTTTTGGAACGAATTTTGTTTGCACGATAACCAAAAACAAATAGCATGGAGTCGATTACATTGGATTTGCCACTGCCATTTGGACCAACAATTGAAGAGAAGCTCTGAAAAACATAAGACAATTATATAATATATTTCATTCCTAAAACACTCAAGTAAATAAGATATTAAAATGATAATAAAATCGTGATTTAGTGTTGAATCATGCAAGGTCTGCTTTTTCAGAAATTTTTGGAATAACTGAGGTTTTCAAGTTTTGGTAAAAATCTATTCCAATTTAAAAAAAATTAGGGGCAGGGTATTCCATATTTTTGGCACATATACCCCAGAAGCCCTATAACTACACATATCAAGACTGGAAATATATGTTCATTGTTATAATATAATATTTTTCAAAGTACTCTAATAAATGAGAGTGATTGTGTTTACTTACTAAACTAGATACCTTGTGACAAGTGTCACAATCAGTACTGTTATAATCAGTGGTGTCAACAGTGATAGTATACATGGCTACAGCCAGATTCCTTGATACTAAAAACATTGCTTTGGGTGATATATGAACTAATGATGTCGGCCTTTTACTCTGTGCTGCAGTCATAACACCACATGCATTGTCATTTCTTCCCAATATTGTTATTGACTTCATTGTGCATCAAGTTTCTATGGAAGGGGGACACGCTGTAAACTGCTGCTTAAATACAGAGTATACAACACTCAATATCAGCAGCAGCTAAGTCAGAGGTTATTCATAACACTCTGATGGCTCAAATGCAATGTACAAGCAGCTGAATTGAGTAAAGATACAATAGAGAGACTACAGGGTGCTGTGTATGCAATAAGATTGGGATCTGATTACTGCCCTACTCAGTCACAAAAGCCAAAAGATAAAAAAATCATTCCCCCTGATGTTACATAAGGTTATGTAACCAGCGACCAAGGATCATCCCCCCCCCAACGTCCCAGATATTAAGTAAATTTTCTACAAATGGCAGGGGACGAACAAACTCACAAATAGAGAAAAAGAGGTAATAACACACACACACAGGGGACAGACAGAGGTACTGAAAGTTACCTCAATAAATACTCAATAAACTTACCTTATGAAATGGGCCAAGTGTTTGTGATCCTGCATAGGATTTAAAGAATTCATTCACGATGTGTGTGATCATCAAACGAGGTCCGCTGGTGTCAAATGTTGCTATGGATTCTAGTGGAGCCGGAACTTCAATAGGTGGATAATCTGTAGTGAAAACGAGTATCAAGAATTCAGGTGGTAATTAAAACATCCATTTTCAAAACAAACAAAAAATCACTTTATTTGACCTTTCAGTAAAATACCATCAATCGGTGATCTAAAAACCTTTTTGTTGATATATACTAGTATGCATTTGTATATACTCACTGACAAAAATAATTCGCATGACTGCATGGTTTAAATACATATAAACAAGATAGATTTCTTTTTGAAAGAAACAATACTGTGCTGTTAAAAATTATTTATACACTCATAATTAATATTTTTTAAAAGTCTCATTTTTCACAATGAAATTATAAAAATCCTATTTATGAACCTACACAAATTCTAATATTTGTCGAAATTTGTAATTCAAATTTGGCACCAACGTGATAAATATATTATTCTGAATGATCAAGATGGCACAGTATAAAATGTATAAACATTGTTAACATGGCTAAACAAAAACAATTATCACATTTCCTGCATAAAAATATTAAATTATTTGGATACAGTGACTTGTAAATTTTGAGGTATATACCAAGTATGCCTTGACTCTGTTTTAATAATTGGGAGATAGAGATCAGTATGTACCTGGTATGCCTTGGATAGTGGGAGATAGAAAGCAGTATTTACCTGGTATGCCTTGGCTAGTGGGAGATAGAGAGCAGTATTTACCTGGTATGCCTTGGTTATTGGGAGATAGAGAGCAGTATGTACCTGATATGCCTTGGCTAGTGGGAGATAGAGAGCAGTATTTACTGGTATGCCTTGGCTAGTGGGAGATAGAGAGCGGTATTTACCAGGTATGTCTTGGCGAGTGGGAGATAGAGAACAGTATTTACCTGATATGCCTTGGCGAGTGGGAGATAGAGAGCAGTATTTACCTGGTATGCCTTCGCTAATGGGAGATAGAGAACAGTATTTACCTGATATGCCTTGGCGAGTGGGAGATAGAGAGCAGTATTTACCTGGTATGCCTTCGCTAATGGGAGATAGAGAACAGTATTTACCTGATATGCCTTGGCGAGTGGGAGATAGAGAGCGGTATTTACCTGGTATGCCTTGGCGAGTGGGAGATAGAGAGTGGTATTTACCTGGTATGCCTTGGCTATTCATCACTGGAGCCTCCTCTCCCTGGTCCATTGGCGTCTCCTCCTGGTCCTGCGACATTGTGTCATCAATTCCTTTATCTAACAGATGTGAAACACAACTTATAAATTTGAAATTTCAAAAGCTAAAACTGATTAATAGTGGAGAGATATAAGATCCCTACATTCAAAATTTAATCATGGTCCCTTGAGAGTTGGACATTTATGGAGAAAATTGTGCATTATATTTTGCTTTTATACTGCTAAATAGACAAATGGATCTGTTGACACTTTTTTTCTGCCTGTGACTGGGGTGCATCACATTGAGAATTTTAACATGAAGACACAAAGAGAAAATACCATGATCTCTAGGATTTTAAATTCTATTCAATATTATTTATACCAGGAAATCTTTTTTTTATAAGAAAGAAGTCCATCTCTCCAGTTTTGAGTTTTTGTAGAAAGTTTTTGCTTATCATTTAAAGCCAGTTGGGGGATTACAATTTCACAACAATGAGGAAATGTATTGATACGACAGTGGAAGTACCTTACTTACTTCTATACTGTTTTAAAACTTCTATATTATTTTAAAACTCAATATTCGTATTGATACGACAGTGGAAAATTGTTTTTAATGGTTTGATTTTAGAGAGTTTTTATGTTGATTTATAAAAAAAATCAAGCTCGTGCATTTGGAAATAAACCAAGGAAATTCTATGCTCTGCACGCAAAAATCACTTCTCACTCATGACAAGCACCAGTTGACGATGTGAACAGAAACTACAGGTCGAAAACATGGCCCTCATGGACTGATCATAGGTAAATGATCCATAGACATACAGCTTTATCATGTTGAAACCTCGAACATCTCGGCCGAAAGGCAAAACAAATGCGAGCGAAAAAACAAAATGGAAATCACACTCTAGTCTGAGAACAGAAAAACAAAATTGAATAGGACAGCTAGTAATATATGGGACATTAGAGAGCCAGATACCATATTCATCTCGTGCTTGATTCTGCTTTGTGTGAACCACAATACTAGAACAAGAGAATAAAGTCTTCTACATCTACATAGATCGATAAGTTTACTCGTCAGCGACCAGTTTCCGCCGATGAAGTTGACCGTGACAAGCAGCGCCTTCAAGTTCTTGTGAGCGCAATTTATGAGTACTCTCGCTGGACCAGTTAACGCCAATAAAGTAGACCATGACTGGCAGATGCTTACAAGGGTCCTCTCCAGCTTAGCCGCTGTTATCGGCGGTCATTGGTAGCGACGGAAAACTGGTCCCTTGCTTGCGAGTACTCTGGAGGACGGTCTCTGGCACCGTCCAGTGGTGTACGGAACTACGGGTGGACCAAATCTTTGATAAAAATAGAGCTAGCACATCCATAAAATCGCATCGTTTCCAGATACTGTTAAAATTGAGATTTTTATACTTCGGTTACACTTACCTTGCCAGAAATAATTGAACTTCGGCAATGTTGACTTCGAAATGGCGCTCAAATCTTTCAAAGATGGACCCAAGTGATACAAGCAATTTGATTGGTTTATCCACCGGAAATTGTCTTCCGCCAATGAGACCAACAAATGGACTGTGTATTTTGCTTCTTTAAAATCTTTTATTTTAATACATATGCACTTCTCACCAATTGTACAGTATCGAAATAGATACCCTTTATTAAGCAAGTTTTAAAAAATACCAAACTTGTTTGCCTATGCTCTTTTTCAACAAATCATTTCAGCCAGCTTCAGGCATAAATTACCGAAACAAGCAGTCCGCACTGAATTGACATTTTAGGACAGTTGAGGGATTGGTCAAGCAAAAAAGTCATGAATGTTCATTAAAGCGACTGTCACTTTTTAAGATTTCTGTGATGAGAAATTCTTATTCCATGTTTGGACATCAAGCGAAGAAGTCATCCTATTGCTCCAATTCCAAAATGCGGTTTCTGTTTGGTACCTGTGTGGTCATAACTGTTCTACTTGGTGAGTATTCCCTTTGATAAACATCCTCTTTGGATGGATCATACAACAAGAGACTAGGCTCGAGTAATTAATTTGACTAATATAAACATGTTTGGACATGGAGAGAAACGAGAATTTAATCCAATTATTTGTACCTGTTCAGTGTCAGGCAATACTGGCAGAGATAGCAGTGTGGTTTTACCTTCTTTCATCATTGTTGTGCGCTGGGTAGCTTGTCATGGACAGAATCAACACCCTTATCCCCCATTCTCTCGGCTGGAAGGCAATTGGTTTTGCCAAGTAAACTTTAGTTTAAGATGTGGATGTCACTCATCCTCACAGCTTCCCACCTTGCTCACTCCATCTCACCAGGATCTTGACTTAACAGCCAACAGTTTCTGCCAATGACATACACCATGACTGCCGGCATCTATGCATCTACATCTATAGGTTTACTTGGCAAAACCAATTGCCAACCTGCTGAGAAGTCCATAACTCGATGGGACCCATCTAGCTTAACTGCCATAATCGGTGGTAGTTGATAGCGATGGAAATTTGGTCAAGCATATGTGGAGTCAGTGATGGTTTTCAGTGTTAAAAAGCCGACTTAGAGGAAATTTCATGAGTTCTGAGCAGGGTGGAGTAGCAATGAGACAGTTCAAAAGCCACAATTAGTATTTATTAGTTTATTATAAAACCATCCGGTTCCTCCGGCATACATATAGATAAATCTGAAAGATGGCTCATAATATCAGAGGTGTACTTTTAAAATTGAATATTCTATTTTTTAAGCTGTTCCTTTAAGCACATCTAAAATGGTCAATATAATTAAGCAGTATACTGCAAATCTGCAAAGTTAAAGGTATTAAGCACTAAACCTGTAATTTTGTGTATAAAAAGCATATTTACATAAAACTTCATGAGATGTTTAACTTAGAGTAAGAAAATAAGTTGCAATAAGACAATTGCAAAAAGACTCCGAGCAGAGATCTGCCTCAGCCATCAGTTGCATGTGACAGGTAAACATGGGTAGCATGAACTTTCTTTGACCTCAGATGAGGTTCAAAGTAAGGTAGCACTGTTTGATGTCATTCTGGCACTATTCAAAGGAAAATATCTTTTATGATATTATTAGCATATTGCCGTACTCTTATGACGTAATTTTACCTTTTAGTGCCCCTATGATAACACTCCACATTAAAATGATGCCAAGAAAGAAGTGTGCTTTCAAAAAGTTTCCTGTTCAAAAAGGTTTTACAAACATTTACTGGAGTGCATCAACCTAAACAATATATAGATATGAAAGGCAAATATCTTTATCATTGATTTATGATACTTATACATTTTTTTCCAAATTACTGCTTAATTCCTTTTACAAAATCTGCAAAGTAAGATGTTTTTCTCTTCGGGATAATGCAAATTAACTTGATAATCAGCCAGATAAAAAGTTGATATCACATTATATTAATGATATTTTTGAATGCGACTAATATTTTTTAAAGATCATTGAGATATTTTAGATCATTGAGATTCAGTGAATGTTTATGTCTTCTAGCAGACCTTGTGTCATCTTTTTGAAAGGATATTTTGACACCTACCAGAGTATGATTGATATGATGATAATAAAAAAGACATAACTAACATGTTTTGCTATTTCCCACTTTGCTTTCAATCTCTAAATAACTTTCTTGTGAATTTTTTCTCAAAATTTCCATTACCATCTTCAAAATATAGACTTAATTCATTGGTCCATTTTACAAATTGAAATTTATTAACATATATATAATATATTTATTAAAATATATATGTATGTGTAACTTTCTTGTGTATTTTTTCTCAAAATTTCCATTACCATCTTCAAAATATAGACTTAATTCATTGGTCCATTTTACAAATTGAAATTTATTAACATATATATAATATATTTATTAAAATATATATGTATGTGTACTACGATTTGATGTATATTACGATCTGATGAAGGTGTCTGACCCATGGTCATATCTTATATAGGTGTTTCCCTTTGGTCCTTCATTAATATGAAGGTGCGAGTGGCCTCACGATAATTTGTTGACACCTCAAGCATCCCAACAGAAATATACATAGTGGGTTTGGAAAGAAAGCAAATCCTAATATTTACACAAATCCCAAATGAAGAAGATATTTACGCTTGTCACTCTGGTAAATATGACGAGTCAATATGCATATGATACTGCTGGTCAAATGATTAAATGTAGGTTAGAGCTGTGAACGCAATATCCGTAGACAATATAGTGACCGAAAAATGGCAAGTTCAGGTAAAGTACTTTTTTTATTATAATAGAGAACACACATTTCCATTTTACATTTTTGGCCAGAGAGAGAATGTGGCATCTTGATTTATATCTCATACCATTCAGTAAGCACCTGCACAAGAAAGACCATAGTGCGATTGAAGGTTTCCATCTTGTTTTGTTTTTTTAAATGTTTGGATTTTAAAGAGTTTTTTGTGCACTTCCGATTGTAGTTGTGCAGTTCCGGTGTGTTGTTTTCAATGGGGCAGTATGGCGACACGCAATCGGCCTATGGGGAATGGGGGCACCTGCAAAAGATGGACCATGGGGAAAGGGGGCACCTACACAAGATGGGGCATGGGGAAAGGGGGCACCTACACAAGATGGACCATGGGGAAAGGAGGCACCTGCACGGGACCTTCCTAAGAAGGACCATTCTGTGAACACCTATCTGTACATACTTACATAAGGGGAATGGAATGGACACCTACACAAAATAACACTTAATGATGGGCAATATTGATGCTTATTTGCCCCGTTTTTGTAGTTTTTAGATTATCAATGAGATATTTGCAATTATTTTTTCTAGAATGGGTATCTCTCTCCAAATGAAAGTCAATCTTTGCAAATTTTGGTCATTGATTAAGAAAAGGTCTATTCTACATGTTATTTTTTGGCAGGGAAAATTAAAAGATTATCGGGGATAAATCAGGGAAACGTGAGCAAATGTGAATGGGAACCTGATTATCTGAGTAATACTGCCAGGATTGCTTTTCCCTTTTACTGATGACATGCTATGCAGTTTTTTTTTTCAGTTTAATTTAAACGTTGATCCATTAATCTGACTATTGCTTTCTCTTGGGAAGGATGAAATTGGATATGAGCAAAGGAAGTTTTTTTCCACAGCTAATCCTTTCTAGTTACTGCCAAACAGAGCAAAATCACAATGTTTTCTGTTATTTTTATTGCAGCCTTAATTAATGTAAGGCACTGCAGTTCAGTGTCCAGAGATCAACAAGCTGACAAAGGTATTGGAATTTATTATTGGTCTAAATACATTTTCATGTTTTGAACCTGACAATATTTCTTTAAGTATTTAGCAAGCTTCAGTTCAGCATTGTCTTTTTCATGAGTAATATAAGTGCTAGCATTCTTTACCTTTTGGGCAACTTAACCTTGCAACAATCTCATGGCATGATCCAAGTGTAGTGACATAAGGTTTGGGCAATTTCCCTTGAACAATGAAATGATCAAGTTGGACCCTACTTTATTTGTTGTGCCATGAAGAAAAACATGGTTTAAAAAGTTCAAGTTCAGGAGATCACCAAAATAGTTTTGGTTTCCTGGTCACAGTTTGGCTTAATCACTCTAAATTACTTCAATACAATTAAAGGAAAATAATTGATATTAAAATAGCTAGTGACAGATTTCTCATGTGAATGGCACCATGCTTATCTGGAATTTCAATTATTGATAATTTAGATGTGATTTTCACAATTATATCTAAGTATTTGATGCGACCTGGATGGTTCAAGCAAGCACCTGTTAAAGCATGTCAACTTTTAAATCATTCACTTTTAGCTTTGGTTAATATTAATGAAATTATTGTTGGGCATAATCAGGGATGGGAGAGCTCTGAATAGTTCTAGACAGCAATCATAGCTGAGCAGAGTAATATGATGTCAAATGATTACTCTGTAGTCATCCGGACACCAGTCCTGAACAAATCCAAGTGATTCTGCTTTATAAAAACTTTTTGACTTCTCACAACTTTCATATAAATTCATCACAAAATTTAACAAATGTTGTTTTAGTTGAGTGTATGATAGTGTCTGGATTGTGACAGTGTAAATTTTGTAGTAAATCTTTCACATTTGCAGGGTAATTTTTCTGCCACCAAGTCTGGATTACACTCTGAAACAAGGGCACCTTTCTGTGTTAAAATTGGGCAAAATTCTTGTTTAAATTCAGTTAGATATGATCAATTGCTTCTGAATGTAATTGACGAATGTGTTAATTTCTTTGGATTTCTTATTTGGATTTTATAGTTAGTTCACTGTTCAAAACTGCTCGGATTTCACCTGGAATGGCTGTAAATTTAGTGTATGGTTAGATTGGTAGCATCCAGAATTGACACCATTTTGCTTCAGCTATGCTATGGGTGTATGGACAAGCATGAAATGCATGGATTAGTTCAGATTTCCAGTCCAGTACTGTTCATAGCTCTCCCTTCCCTGATAATAAGGCATTGTTTACACATCATTTATCAACTAAAGATAAATTTGGTTTCAAATTTGAATGTATCCAGGGTTCACTAACATCATAGAAACTAAAAATTAAAACCTAAATTAAAGAAAAACCTAAAATAAAGAAAAAGTAGACTTATTCAAATAGACAGATTTGAATAATTGGGAAGAAATTTCAATGATAGGTCTATTTGATAGCATGTCATTGAACCAATCAGCATTGGTAATTGTTACCTTTTCTGGGAATGGTATTGAAGGTTCTTTCAAAAAGACGTATTTACTTCTATTTAAACTTAATTGTGTGCAAATAAAGAACTTTCGGTAACTATCTATTGATATTTTCTTCACAAACCTAGCATAAGATACTAATGAAAGTTGTTTCTTTTTATTTCAGTGTTAGGTTTGTAATAATATATGTTCATCTAATGCTTTCTATTGCATTAAATATTTTGATGTCGGATTTATATGTTTTTTTAACTTCATAGATCTCATATATGATAACTGGGTTAATAATATGCAATGCCAATGTAGAATTGCACAAAATATAATTTGTTCAAATAGTTAAATAAATGGTGGATTTTATCAGAATATTTATAATAATTGCCCTTATATCTCAATAGGATAAGAATTTAGGGTCTGAGGAACAAATAATTATATGTTTGGCCTTGTCTATTTTGCATAGAATTTAGTCTTGGGTTTTCAAAGTTCAAAGGACATTTTAAAGTTCACTGATTTAAATGTTTTGTTCAGTTATGATTTGGAAAAAAAAAAGTAAAAGGGTCCATGCCAGTCAGGATCGAGCTCCCGCTTTTCCTGCCAGATGGAACATTTACTTTTAAATGTTATTGTCACGCCATCTGTAGTATAACTGATCAACATCGGTACAAGGCTTTTCTTTCTGTTCAATTTATTTCACAATAGCAAAAGGTTTGTGGAATCTGTTAAGACCAACTGATGTATTATGTGACCATTTCCCCCTGGTTGACTTTTCACCATTAAAAAGTCATCTGGGGTCAAACAGGAGTCAAATGTATGAATGGTATCTATGTGGATTAAAACGAGGCTAATTGCAAAGGCATTCATCTGTTGGAGGGCGTCTGTGTCCTGACTGATGCACCTTTTATTGATACTTTTATTTCCATTTCTAAATTAACATTCATTATTCCCAATAGTAAATGTTCAAAATTTCCACAGGAAAAAGTTTTTAATAAAAGTTTTAAAAAGTTTAAGTTAAAAAATATGGATGCAGAAGATGAGTTTGGCAACCATCCTTTCAGACTGTACTGTCCACCAGAGTACTTTTCTTGTATTATGTTTTTACTTTGACAATGGAAAGGAATATTTAACTTACTTAAAACGAATATTTTTTTTGCGTTCACCAAAAAGCTTTACTGCATGCAAGATTTAATGTTATATAGATCTAACAAGTCATGCTTTATTGCATGTTTATTTTTGAACCTAGCAATGTATTAGTTAAACTAAAACATTATTATTGTTATTAATATTACACCACACTAGTAGAGCTATGGTATATAGAAATCAACACTGTCCATCATGTATGTGTATGTCATTTTTGTTGTCCACCCACACTGTCACGTTAGAAACCACAGTCTTAGTTAATTGAGTGTTGAGACATTTTGACATGGATCCAAAACAAAGGATTTTGTTGAGGTCCAAAAGTCCTGAATTATGCTTGTCTTTTTTTATTTATATTTTAGTTTTTTTTAATTTATTTTTTAAAATATTGTTTACATATTAATGATTTCCTGCAATGGTGTGAGTACAACAATTGCCAGTTTAACGCTAATGGTGGGTTGCTGACAATGAAAATATGTACTTTGAATTTATTATTTTTAAAAATAACTCAATTTATGATGTACCAGACCACCTGTAGCTGCCCCAAATTACCCTTTTGTCAGTTAATTTGAACTTTCTACCATTGTCATAAACATTATGTAATCATTATTGTTATACATTTTTTCTCAGCTGTTTTTTTTTTATATTTGTGTCTCTATTATTCATTCTGAGAAAGCTATCTATTTGATATTGAAATGTAGATACGTGGTCATCGCCACTTCCTGCCATTGTTACTATGGACTCTCCTTGTAATCATTTGTTAGCTGTTATGTTAACTGCTCTCTGAATGGTTGATATAATCACCATATTCTCCACTGCCATGATTGGTTAGTAAACCAGATGTGTGTACCGTGGTCATCATATTATTATTATTATTATTATTATTATTATTATTATTATTATTATTATTATTATTATTATTATTATTATTATTATTATTATTATTATTATTATTATTATTAAGATATCCACCTGAAAACATCTACACCTCATTCAATATCATAAAAAAGATCTGCCATTTATCAAATTATTATAATCTTCTTCCTCATGTAAAGATCAAGATAAATTGAGTATATTGCAGTTTTATTTTTTGTGAACAAAACTAAGCCAGTTTCTGCACAGTTTCTGTTTAGTTAAAACAACAATTTATGGTTACACAGAAAAATAACAATTCAACATATGTAAATTCAAATTGTACTCAGTAAAACATCACAATTTTATATCATAATCGTTGTTTTATTTGATATAAACATTTAATAGAAATGTACAAGTGACAATCTCACATGAGTAGCCAGCTAAAAGTTGCATTTTTGCTAGTTTTGCAAAAATATACGAATTTTCCAGGTAGTAACAAAGAACAATTAATTTATTATAGCAGGACAATTTATTTTTATTATTATAGTTGTGAATGGAATGAAACAGGATTTTTTTATTTTCACAGATTAGGAGACTGATTCCTTTTTTACTTTCAGAATATATTTTGATTTTAATTGTCCGTTGTACATCATGGTTACCAGAAACACATCTTGTTTCCTAGTGTTACAAAAAAATCAACAATTTGTTTTGTTAGTGTCACTGCATATTTTATTGTGAGCAAAATTACATCAAAACATTTGTAATATGCTTTTCTCTCTTGAGTTATCTGCAAAATAACTTCTCTAACTTTATTTCCCAAACAATTTTCAAATGTCATGAGCTAAAGCATAGTTTTCAAAACATTAAAGCTCATTACAAATATATTGAATGCTTTGTTATAAAAGCCTTTATGAAAATGATTTGGGGTTGCAAAATATTCACTTTTATGCAAATATGCTGTTTTGAAACTGAAATCATTTGGTTTGAGGTAAACAATTGGGAAGCAATAGTTTGAAAATGAATAGAATAAGAATATGCTTTAAAAAACATTTGAGTTTGAAAAAAATGCTGACCAAGACTACACTCATGTAATGAATACTTCTAAGAACACACATTTCAACCTTTATTTTTATAAAATTTACTCGAACTTTAGGTGCATGGCACATCTCCAGACATTACTTCCTTAATAGCACTTGTCCAAATAGCACTTATCCAAAGCACTTGACAAATTGCACTTGACAAAGAAGCACTTTCTTTTAATAGCACTTGTTAATTGGTTTAAGGAGATTGTAATGAGTGGAACATTGTTTGTTTCAGCTGTGGGATATAGCAAAGACTATGTTGATGGCGCACAACGGCAAGATGACAGGTAAGGAATAAATCATAATTACCATATTACACTTGATAATCGATCATAGGTTTGTAAACAAGAAAGGTGTGATCTAAAGTATATTGTAAATTTGAGGAAACGCTTCCTTCTGTTACTCTGCATTACATGAGTATTGCTTGATGTTCAGTCTTCTTGCTACCTCTGTTACACTCCATAGCAGGATTTCTCTATATATATCTTTCTTATTTGTCTTTCAAAAATAAGTCTCTATGAGGGATTGAGATGACCCAGTGTACAAATACTTCAATGTAAATCAGTTCTTTTTGTGTTGTGTTTTGTCAAAATCAGGACAGGAAAGAATTTCAAACTTTCATAATCATGGTCTTCCTTAAAAGCTTTGAAGGACAACTTATGTACCGTATATACTCGTGTATAAGTCGAGGTTTTTTTCCAAAAACTCTTAGTTAATGTTTAGGGGGTCGTCTTATACACGAGAGCAGTCTTATACTCGAGTATTTACGGTAAAACGTAAATACGGTAAAACGTAAATACGATGTTCATATTTTCGAAATAACGAATATCAGACGTAGCAGATTGATTTTAATTGCGTTTTAAATGATAAATAAAGGTATTTACCCAATATTATCACAAATTGTTCGAGAACAGAACAAAACCATCAATCCATTTAAAACGCAATTAAAATCGATCCACGTGTGAAAGCATTTCTGTCAACAAGGGAAGACACGACTCAAAGCAGTGGAAACAATGACGAGATGCAAAACTGTGAACGCTGATAATTGAAATCAGTAAAAACAAAGTCAAAACAAAGCATTTTGAAATAATATGTTTTAAATGATATATAAAGGTATTTACCCAATATGATCACAAATTATTTTTCGCAAGAATTTCTCCACGATGTAGAACGTAATACGATGTACGTGACGTCCTTAATCTTAGCGTCAAAACCAACACGTGGGAGATTATTTCTTTGTGTATTATAAAGCCAATGATATTCATTATATTGCTTTTAATTATTATTGTTTATATTGATCTTAGCATCAAAACAAAGCGTGTTAATACACAAAGAAATATTCAACCACGTGTAGACAGTAGTCCGCCTGTCCGATATTTGCTTTCACGCTAGTATTGCGTAATGCATGTTAAATGAATGGATGGTTTTGTTCTGTTCTTGACCTGCAAAGCGAATTTGTGATAATATTGGGTAAATACCTTTATATATCATTTAAAACATATTATTTCGAAATGCTTTGTTTTGACTTTGTTCTAACTGATTTCAATTATCAGCGTTCACAGTTTTGCATTTCGTCTTTGTTTCCACTGCTTTGAGTCGTGTCTTCCCTGTTGACAGAAATGCTTTCACACGTGGATCGATTTTAATTGCGTTCTAAATAATAAATAAAGGTATATACATAATATTATCACAAATTACGTTTTGCAGGTCGAGAACAGAACAAAACCATCCATTATTGCGCAATATATTAACAATCGTTTTCGCGCTAAAAACAAGAGCCACTTGCCGTCACTTCCGCCTTTCAAAATTGCGACCACGTGTTGCTTTGAGTCGTGTCTTCCCTTCTTGACAAATGCCTTCACACGTGGATCGATTTTAATTGCGTTTTAAATGATAAATAAACATTAACATAAAATATGCCTTGCAGGTCGAGAACAGAACAAAACCATTCATCCATTTAAATGCATTACGCAATACGAGGTCGTCATTTTAAAAAGCGGGAGTGACGGGGACAAGCTCTTATTTTTGGCGCGAAAACAAATGGAGTGTATCAACTCGCATTGAAAAATTTAATATATTGCGCAACAATGGATCCCTGGCTTCTCTTCGTGTTGCCGCTCATCAAATTTACCGTGTTCCGCACATCGAAAACGTAACACGATGTACGTGACGTCCTTGATAATTGGAATCAGTGAGAACAAAGTCAAAACAAAGTGTTTCGAAATAATATTGGGTAAATACCTTTATTTATCATTTAAAATGCAATTAAAATCGACCCGCTACGTCTGATATCCGTTATTTCGAAAATACGAACATCGTATTTACATTTTACCGTATTTACTCGTGTATAAGACTGCTAAGATCTTATATCGTAAGCATATTTAAGTTTCACTTTTAAAATGACCGCCAAGCTTCAGCTGAAGCTTGAATGGTAGCAGAGCCGATATCTCAAGAAAAACCAACTCGTCTTATATTCGGAAATTGGTTTTTTTCAAGAAAAATAACCTCAATTTTGGGGGGTCGTCTTATACACGAGTCGACTTATACACGAGTAAATACGGTAGTTTTCTCACAGTTCCAGAAGGTCCTGCCATTTTCACAAGTTAAATTGGTAGAACTTTTACAGTGAATAAATTGTTTTGCTCACTGTTTTGCTTACTAAGCAGGTGCCCTTGTTTTTTTAGGTCAAGGCCATATTTGTAACTTGTTCACGTTCATCAAGTGCATTTTAAATCATAAGCTAGTGACGAAAATAGATGCTAAAATTAGGCAAAATGCCAAGACAGTTTGTATCACCTTGAATGGTATGAGACACGTTTTGGTGAAAAAGGGACACCGAAGTCTGAACAAAAAACCTGTTGTATCTATTGATTGCTATTAATTACTGTATTCTAGGAGGATTCAACACATTTTGTTGTGGAAATAGGGCTATTCATGAGATAGTTCAAGGCCAGTGCCAGAAAAGCTCAAACACGTGAAACCTCTTCCATCTTTCCCTTGAATAAACAACTTAACAGCTTTGTCATTTCAAGGCCAGCAAGCATTGTGGATTACAATAGTGGCTGTCCAAAATAGACGAATGTAGAGTCAAATTTGTCTATATTTAGGCCCCTGCATAACCAGACCCTATTTAGTGTTCACTTAATTTATGAAGGTGTTCTCATCGTCATTGCAATTGTACAAGCATACAAGAGGATTCAGACCACTTTGTTTGGTGGATAAATATTTCATGATCAATGTAGTCAATGCGTTTGAACCAAAATTGCATTTATAGATATTTTGGACACATGGTTGTTATATCAGTATATTCAACCAGAAATGACTTTTAACTTCACATTGCGTCAGTGATCTTATTATTCCAAAAAAAGTGAGGAGGAACTGCTTGGTGCTAAAAGCTTTTGGACAAATTAACTGGTTTGTTATAACAAAACGTGTAAAATGAAACCCCACTGGGATGAAGGGCAGTACTTTGAGGGACTGGAGTACAAGATCTTGACAATGATCTTTGTAGTGGTTGGTTTAACCTTCTTGTTTTTTGGTGTATGTGTAGTCCTGTGTGGTTCCCTGAGAGGAGGTAAAGACTAGACCATTATGTGGAAACCTATTAAAACACATTACCTATCATATATTAGTAGCCTTGGCTCTACATGAAAATGGAAAATGGGCTCTGGAAGATCACATTCTTGAAGAGTATGTTTGCTGGATAAATATCAGAATATGTCAAAATTGGAAGATCATATGCTTGGAGGTTATGTTTGCTGGGCAAACATCAGATGGAAGTGTCAAACTTGGAAGATCACATGCTTGGAGGTTATGTTTGCTGGATAAATATCAGAATATGTCAAACTTGGAAGATTATATGCTTGGAGGTTATGTTTGCTGCCCAAGCATCAGATGGAAGCTGGAATTGTCAAAAGTTGATAATTGTATGACTAAACCATGTAGTAAATAGTGTTAAAGAATGGGAGATGGAAGAGCTTTATGGATTACAGATCAGGGAGGTATGGGGGACAAGCTGTTATTTCTTGCCTGGATACAACTCTAGTCACTGTGCTAAAATGGCAGTATATCTTCTTCCATTGAAATAATCATGTGTAATAAGATTTTATTTAGAGAGCAACATGTATGCTAAACACGGAGTGGTGGGATGTTCTAATTCAGACAGTCCAAAACTGAATTTATATCTTAAATTGGCTACATGTACATGACAATTGAGTCAATTCCTAATTTAGTCACCCAAAATGAAAAGGGCTCCAGAGGCATTAATGTTGAGGCCTGACATAATTGCACAAGTCTTAATATCAGTTATTAAATATATTCATTTATGAATTTATTCTGTAAATGAGGGCATGAACTCTCAAATTGCAAATATTTTCATTATTTTATATTGTCGTTTTGAGTAAATTAAAAATAAAGATATCAAGTTATCTTGTCTGATGTGATGAATCAGATGTAGAAGTTATTATGATAAATACCGGTATATTGCAGGCAATTTTTTATATGTAAAAATAACTTTATGAAAGTCTTAATAAAATTGGTCTTGTTCCCAGCTGGAAATTGTGATAATTTGTTACAGATTTATTAGCAAAGAAAAATGAAAATTGCAGATTTCTTTTATTTTTTCAACATTCCACGGTGAAATTATATTTTCCTGTGAAAGTCACTCAACACAACTCAAAAGCTGTTCAATGTAGTGATATTTTACATTTGGAGGGAAAATAGAATTTGACAGAGGTTCACTCCCCTCTCTCACAAAAGGGGACTGATAGTTCAAGCATTGCCAGAGAGCAATCCTGGCTCGTTATTAACATTCATAAATGCATGATACATGCTGGTAAGAGAATCAAGTGAGGAGACATGGGGTGAGACAACAACAAGGGTAATTATTGCACCTATTGATGAAAACATTAGTCACTGACCTCACTAAAGATAAATTTCAAACTGTGAATTAATAGCCACAGAATCATATCACATCCGATAGTCACACATATCTTCCAACAGCTGGAGATTTAAATTCGGAGCTGATCGGAAAAAAAGTCCCAAAAATGAAACACCTATGAAAAAACTTGCTTTACTGACTGAGGAAGTTGATGGATGAGTGAAATAAACTGGCAAATTTCAGGATTGGGGAGTGTGCAAAAATGGTACAAAATTGAATGCTATTCCAGTTTCTGTAGGGATCCTCACAGCACAAAAAGGCTCATATGGGATAGAAACAGTCAAGAAAAGAGTGTGATGGTGAAACTCAGATAAATTTTTGTATCTTGGAAATCACTATTGCCATTTTTTTCACATTGTAGAATACACATATAAAAAAATAATTATATTATTATAGATTCTGGATTATGGATAGATCCAGACAGTTTAGGTATAAAGCAGGGATCAAATAGGAATGTCAACTGCTGCAGCTGTTAAAGCCACAGCCAATTTTTGGTAAAGCTCAGGCTGCAATTCTACTGGTTGTACTGGATGTCAAAGAGAAATAGGCTGTTTAAAGTGGTATTATTTTCTCACATATCCACAAAATTACACATATTATTGAACAAAGTCAAAGATAATTAAAAACTTTGGCAGAATTAAAACAAGGGTGCGTTTGAAAAAAAATAATTGCAAATAAACTTGATAAGAATTCAAATGCTTGTTTATGAAATCTTGATTGTCAAGCCTGAGTTTTTCTAATTCTTTTCCCCATTACCCAGTTGTTAATTCACTCCAATTTATTTCACTCTTTCTAGTCTCATTGGCCACAATAGATCCATTTTTAGAGAATTTTGCCCTCAGACCCAATTACCATTGAATTATTACATCAGAAATTACATCAGAAGTCAGTGCTATATATAATCCATTATAATCTACCCACTCTTCAAGCTCACAAAGTGAACTGATTTAAAAAAAAAACACTTTCAACTAGCCGTGTTACTGATGACCAAATACAATTCTCATCCTCAATCCCACCTTAATTATGGCAGTCTAAATTACGGGCATATTATTACAATAGATAAATCATGCTTCAAAACGGGCATTACTCATTCACTACTTGTACACACAAAACTGATTAAAAAGGTATTCCTGAGCTGAAATATAGAACTAAAGATATATATAGTTTCTCCATAACTTAGGTAACATCTATGATCTGTGCACAAGCAGGGATGATTGACTGGGAGAGAAAAAACATGACTCTCCTGGATTCTCCTGGATTCACAGGTGGCAGTAGGATGGGGGTTACAGGCCTTCACATTAACATTTGTGATCCACTTGCCCACCGGTCAAGTAAATTTTAAAATCTACTTGCCCTGAATTACAATTCACTTGCCCTGAATTTTTGTCCCAATATTTGAATACGGTATAGGACTAAAGCTTATAGGATTTGTACATTCAAACATTGGCTGATAATTAGAAAAAATGCCCATATAACCCATAGAATACACAATATTTGGCTTGAAAAAGTTGAAATGAATAGTACATGTTTTTATTTAAAATAGCATGCAGTGACCTCAAGTTTGTTACAATTTTTTGTGCATATGCATAAGTACCAAATTTTTACGAAAACATAAAGATTGGCAATGCTCAGTCAATTCTTGACCAATTTATATCATTGATAACTCTTATTTTAGTTCCTTGGATATAAAAACAATAGGAATAGGGCCTTTTTACCCTCAGCCCCTGATGTAATCAGGCTGAGGGTATTGTAGTACTCCTGGCGTGGGTATGTATGTATGTATGTATGTATGTATGTATGTATGTATGTCTGTATGTATGTATGTATGTATGTATGTATGTCTGTAGCGAACATCCTTGTCATCGCGATAACTCAAGAACAAATGATGGCAGCTTCATGAAACTTGACACACATATGCATCTGGTGAAAACCTCGAATGAGTTCGATGGACGGCGACCTTGACCTATTTTTCAAGGTCACGGGAACAATTATGTGAAATCCCAAGAATCACAATAACTCAAGAACGAATAATGGTAGCTTTATGAGATTTGACACACATAAGTATCTGGTGAAGACCTCAGAATTTTTTCTATAAAACATGACCTTCACCTACTTTTCAAGGTCACAGGGACAATTATGTGAAATCATCTTGTCATCGCGATAACTCGAGAACAAATGATGGCAGCTTCATGAAACTTGACACACATATGCATCTGGTGAAAACCTCGGACCAGTTCGATGGACGGCGACCTTGACCTATTTTTCAAGGTCACAGGGACAATTATGTGAAATCCCAAGAATCACAATAACTCAAGCACGAATAATGGTAGCTTTATTAGATTTGACACACATAAGTATCTGGTGAAGACCTCAGAATTTTTTCTATGAAACATGACCTTCACCTACTTTTCAAGGTCACAGGGACAATTATGTGAAATTATCTTGTCATCGCGATAACTCGAGAACAAATGATGGCAGCTTCATGAAACTTGACACACATATGCATCTGGTGAAAACCTCGAATGAGTTCGATGGATGGCGACCTTGACCTATTTTTCAAGGTCACGGACAATTATGTGAAATCCCAAGAATCGCAATAACTCAAGAACGAATGATGGCAGCTTTATGAGATTTGACACACACAAGCATCTGGTGAAGACCTCAGAATTTTTTCTTTGAAACATGACCTTTACCTACTTTTCAAGGTCACAGGGATAATTATGTGAAATCATCCTTGTCATCATGATAACTCAAGAACAAATGATGGCAGCTTCATGAAACTTTACACGCATAAGCATCTGGTGAAAACCTCGGACTAGTTTGGTGGATGGCGACCTTGACCTATTTTTCAAGGTCACAGGGACAATTATGTGAAATCCCAAGAATCGCAATAACTCAAGAACGAATGATGGCAGCTTTATGAGATTTGACACACACAAGCATCTGGTGAAGACCTCAGACTTCTCATGATGGAACATGACCTTCACCTGATTTCAAGGTCACAGGGACAATTATGTGAAATCATCCTTGTCATCGTGATAACTTAAGAACAAATGATGGCAGCTTCATGAAACTTTACACGCATAAGCATCTGGTGAAAACCTCAGACTAGTTTGGTGGACAGCGACCTTGACCTATTTTTCAAGGTCACAGGGACAATTACGTGAAATCCCAAGAATCGCAATAACTCAAGAACGAATGATGGCAGCTTTATGAGATTTGACACACACAAGCATCTGGTGAAGACCTCAGAATAATTTCTTTGAAACATGACCTTCACCCACTTTTCAAGGTCACAGGGATAATTATGTGAAATCATCCTTGTCATCGTGATAACTCAAGAACAAATGATGGCAGCTTCATGAAACTTTACACGCATAAGCATCTGGTGAAAACCTCGGACTAGTTCGGTGGACGGCGACCTTGACCTATTTTTCAAGGTCACAGGGACAATTATGTGAAATCCCAAGAATCGCAATAACTCAAGAACGAATGATGGCAGCTTTATGAGATTTGACACACACAAGCATCTGGTGAAGACCTCAGACTTCTCTTGATGGAACATGACCTTCACCTGATTTCAAGGTCACAGGGACAATTATGTGAAATCATCCTTGTCATCGTGATAACTTAAGAACAAATGATGGCAGCTTCATGAAAATTGACACATAAGAATCTGGGAAGACTCCACATGAGTTTGATGGACGGTGACTTTAACCTGCTTTTCAAGGTCACAGGCCCATATCAATAATTCTAGAGTAAATGATGACAGTTTCATGATACTTGACACACCTAAGCTATCAAAGGAAGTAGATTTTATGCGTTTTTTACCCCTGCATCAATTTGCCTTGGTGCAGTGACGTTTTGTTCACAAATATTGTGTGGAGCGAATGTTGTGCAATGAGTTACCAGGGCTGAGGGTTGATGCATCTCTGATGCCTATGTTCTAACTCAGGAGTTCAATTTTTAAGCAGAGAAATACATGAAGACTTTGAGCTTGTGAGTAAAAATGTCACTCTGAATTGTCAATCTTGTAAGAATATAACCTACAATTATCACTTTATAAGATTAAGTAATGTTAAGTGTTACTGATGGATATGACCCACTGTTACTCATCATACTTAAAATCAACTGTACATGTTTCCTGGATAATATAATGATTGACAAAGACCAAAATGTGCTAAATTGATAAGCTCTACCTCCCGATACAGTGCTTTGTGTGAAATACCATCTTGAGGAATATATATATTTAGCAGCATGCCATAACTTTATCTTGGTCAGGGTTTGGGAGGCAGGGGTAATACCAAGGGCAACGGAGCTTGAACACAAAGTTATCTCTAATCAGGTATCATCCCTGTGATGTGGTCAGCAGCTCTCTCTGTTCTCTGTGGGGTACTTTGATAGGGGACAGATTACAGTACTTGACCACCGGGCAAGTGGAACAGATGTATCAAGTTGCCCGGACTTGCCCGACAGGTGTGAAATATACCTCGGGCAAGCGGGCAACTGGCTAATGTTGAGGCCTGGGTTATATAAGTTACCTTCATCCAACCCATATAAGTTAACAATATGGATTTGGCAGGTGAAATCTTCTATTTCCTGGTTTGAGCAATAATGTGGAAACTCATCGTTGGTACAAATGTGTCCCATTACCAATAGAACTTAATGGTCTGTCATGTACAACATGGTCTAAGCAATAATATAAAGATGTCACATCAAAAAAACTTCCAAGAAAACTTGTGCTTATCAGACCAAGAAGAATGGTGCTTCAAAATTACATATAAACATAGACCAAATGCCAGCTTTTCCTGGAAATGCCTGAAGTTTGTGTCATAAATGACATATAAAGTATTTACCCAGCTTTTAGGTCAAGAACAATAACAGTGTAGCAATAATAATGTTAAGTAGCATAAAAGATATGGCAGGCAGACTTCATCACCCTCACAATGACTCATTGCTCCTCTACAGAAGTCTCAACCTGAGGCTACATCTGAAGTAGCAGAATGAGGCACTGGATGTTCCAGGTCTCTATGGAATTGGGAAACTTCATTGTTTGTGATTGTATTTTTAAAGGGATTAAGCACTGATTTTGAAAAAAAAACGTTTAAAATTCACGTATTGGTGATAAATGTATTTGTCTTTCATGTCTATAAGCTTTTTGATTGATGCATCGCCATAAGTGTCTGTGAAATCTATTTGAACACGACCCTAATATATAAGCCCCTGATGAAAACACACTCCTTTCTTGGCATCATTTTTATGTGGAGTGTCATAGAGGCACTCAAAAGTAAAATGACGTCATAAGAGAATGGCAATATGCTTATGACGTCATGAAATGACTTGTCCTTTGAATAGCGCCAGAATGACGTCAAACAGTGCTACCCCACTTTGAGCCTCAATTGAGGTCAAACAAAGTTCACGTTACTCGTGTTTACCCATCACGTGCAGCTTATGGCTGAGACAGATCTTTCCTGGGAGTGCAACTTTTATGGCTTATAGCAACTTGTCTTTTTTTAATCTATCATAATTTCAATTTGTGATGATGTTCATATATGTGGCCAAGCTTTGAATACACCAAATTGTAGAATTGACGCTTAATACCTTTAAAGAATTATAATAAAATTGAAAAAGTCTGAGCCAGATAGAAAATAGGTATTATTCATCTCCTAACAATATTATATTTTACCTACAGTCAATGCTGACAAAGTGAGCATAACTAAAACCTGTCAATTGTTTCATTTAAGTGGTGAATTTTGACAAGTTCAGATTCTAGACCCACTTCATGTTACAAAATAAGGGTAAAAATGTCATGTAAAAGTGTGACTTGTCCAGAATTCTGTTTGTGCAAAACCCATAGGCCATAGTAAAGTTACCCTCCATCACAGGACTTCTCTATCATATCAGTCCCCGCCGCCAAAGATAAAAAGGTAAACATAATGTAAATGATGGTTACTCTGCTTTAACAGATCATGAATTTTCATGTAATCTTTTCAGTTTCATGTGATCTAGGGATGCTCCCTGATTGCACAAATTCTTGACTTATCAGATGTATAAATAGTTAAAATATCAATACTGGACTTTCCCACTTAGCTTTGCCGTGTCCCACATATGTGAAGATATAAATAACCTATACATACATTAAGTACCTGGTATAAATACCTGTTTGTCTGTTGATGTACATTGAGAGAGTTGCTTATCTGCATATTTTGTTATGACTTAGCATTTTTACCCCTCTGCAGATTTTGCTGAAGGGTATTGTTGAAGCTTGTTTAGGGTCTGGCCATCTACATCTACATCTACATCTATAAGTTTACTCGGCAAAACCAATTGGCATCCTGCCGAGAGTGCAAGATTGCACTAAGGGGTGCAGCTGGTACACACCAGCTGCTTGTTGCCAACCTTTATACTCTGGCAAGGGAGTTCCTGAAGGATGCAGAGCTACCTGTTTCCAATGTAGTTAAATGAGCCATCTGCCCCATAATGTGAATGCTGTAACTTGCTGTAAAAATGTTTGATTCTTGATACTAAAACCATGGATGCATCATTTGAAGATTTACGTGCGCATACATAACCTTGACCTTCATATTAAGGTCATATGACCTATTCTGTGAAATGGATTGAAGAGAAGAAATGATATTAACCAATGCTGATTTTTTCCCCAGAACGTAATGAACTTGGCAGTCATTTTGAATTTTAGCCAAAAAAAATCCCTCATTTATTATTTATTAGGTTATTAATCCCACCCATTGACTTTACCAGTCAGTTAAAGCAAGCTACTTAATCCAAGGAACCGAAGTGCCACCTACTGAGACAGCCAGTGCCTCAGTAAAAGGTGTGATGATTAACCTGTCTGCTCTCTATTCTCATGTCTCCTCAGTCAATCTATACTTTATGTATGACTCTTATTAGCATGCATTATGCATATATGAATATTAATGAAGAGCTAGGATTGCTCTCTTGGACTGCTCAATCTCTCAGTCCCCTTCTGTTAGTGATGGGGGCAAAGCTCAGTCAAGGTTTTTGCTAAACTGTGTAATATTTCTTCCTCAATACACAAATAAAATATTTCAGATGTGTGAAAGGTATTTAAATCCGATTTTTGAAAATTTTAAATTTTTTTGGCATTACAGACAGATTTGCTTTCAAAAATGACTATTGTAGTTCACACTCTCTGCATTCATTATTTAATTCTTTTATAACCTCAGCCAATCAAAAAAAAGGTCTAGGGTATGTTGTCATCTATGATGGTTGTCTGTCTCCACTATATTCGGAAAGGGAATAGAATTCTTTCATATTGAGCACACAGAATAGTGAGCAAATGAGATTAAAATATTTTGTGATGGGTCACCTTTGACCAAATTCTGGAGATTGGCAGAGCCCATTTTTTCAGCTTGACCTCATATCTGATGTTTACTACACAATTCTTTTGAAAAAGAAAAAGAAATTCTTTCACATTGAGCATGTTTACATGTTTTCACATGTTTACTACACAATTCCTTTGAAAAAGAAAGAGAAATTCTTTCACATTGACACAGATGTATGTAGAGACTTGGATGAGTTCTGGGATGGCTTATTTCTTTAAATTTTCAAGGTCATCCACTCTAATATTTTTTCATCATGATTGACATTTCATATATATTGTATTTTTAACAAAGTTTTATAAAGCAGTAGAGAAAATCTGCATAGTACTTGAAATTTATTCTGTGTCCAAAAAAAATGATGGCATTTTACAAACATTATCAGAAGCCAAGGTTCAGCAGGCCATAGGCCAACATATTTTTTTGTTTGATGTCAATATTTCAATGTTTAAATAAGACTTTATCTTAATGCTGCAGCCAAGGTCACGGAGGAGGAGGGGGAATTACAACAAAGGATGAACTGCTGACCGAAATTGGAAACCTAAGGAAAAGATTAGAAAGCCTGGAAAAGGAGTAAGGTTTTATTTGATGCAAAATCACTCTATTTTCAGAGAAATTTGTAACAAGTGCTACGAAAATAATTTTGTTTAAGAGATTATCAGACATAAAAACAATAAAAGCTGCCCTTTAACATATGTTATATTGTATTTATTTTTTTCTTTCATTATAGCAAAAAGGTTTACCCTGAAGTTGCATTCCTGTCTTACAAAGATAGGAAAAGGATTCTGGTAAGTTATATGTATTTAAATTGTAGGTAAATAAATATTTGGTGGTCTTCAGTCAATAACTGCAAAGTTTGTTTTGTAAAACTTGAAAAAATACTGCCCCAGAAGGTCATTCTTGTCTCATTAGTTTTCAGAGCAAACCACAAATATTTGCTGATAGGTTTAGCGATATGTTGTCTGTAAACATGCTAGCAGTTGTTCAGATATCAAATCCAAAGAGTTGCCATTTATTTATTCCTGTGTGGTATTGACCTTGACCTTAGGCACGGTATTCTCTTCGGCATTCTTCATTTCATCCTTGTATCGTGTGTACATATTGTGTTTGTCTGCAGTCAGAAATCATCAAGGACTGCAGACAGGATTCTTTAATGTTGATTTGAACAAATTTCATTGACCCATGTATGTAAAAAGGTTAAGCCATGCAATATTTGAAAAAAGGTAGAGATTTCTAGTTTTAGAATTTGTTTGATGTAGATCTCTGGAGTGGTCCAATTTGCCCAAATATCAACATGCATCAAATACAAATATAGTTAGATAAAAACACAAAAAAAACAAATGGCCAAGTGAACAGTTTCTTTCAAGGTTTATTTTCTGTAAAATGATGCTAAATACATATCACATGTTGAAATGTAATCAGTGTGACATTCGAAAAGACTGATAGAAAAGATGGAGGGAAGGGAGTTTAAAATAGTTGGAGTTTGAAATATATTACTGACAAAGAGATCATTACTTATAATGAAAATAAACATAGGCTATCTTTAAACAGGGGAAAAAGAGATTTAAAGCCATAACACATAGGAAACAAGGAGAGAATAACTGACAGTGCAAGAAAGATTTTTCGATTAGTGGACTCACAAGGAAAAATTAAAGATGCCGAGCTTTTGAAAATTATGTTATTTACACATTCGTTTAGTAGATTTAAAAAAACAAAATTTCACATTTTCACATTATCAAAATCAAATATGTATATACATTTATTTTTACACTTGAAGATTTTATTATCTAAATTGGCACCAAAATTATGCTGGCATGTACACGCAAACTTATAATTCTCGCTATCTGCTCTCCCGGTTTATTGAACACCAGATGTCAGCTCGGTTGATTCGCAATGCATTGTGGGCCGATTTGTTGCACGCTATACTTCCGGGGCACATGTTTGGCCCACGGACCTCACGTAGTGAATGTCTGCACTCGGGACACATGCAGCACATATTTTTGAAATTGCAGTTCAGTTTATTTACATTGGAACATGATTAATCAATTAGTGAACATAAGATGACCGTTGAAGACCTGTACACACTTATCTAGCAGATTGAAATGACGGAGGAATAACGTGCGTTTGTTTTGATTGGTGTATAATTGGACCGGAAGTACCCAGTGCAACAATCGAGGTGAAATTCGATCGTAGCGCTCTGAAAATGCAGCGGATACGGGAGAGCAGATAGGGAGAATTGAATGTTGATTGCGCTAAGATTAGGATTGGCACTGACAGAATACGATGCTGCTGCACTGTGATATTTGATAATGACATTATTCTGAGAAAAAAACAAGATAGCACAACAAATTCATATATTCATTATGTCCCTATATATTTTTTTTTCATTGATGAATTTCAGTACATGTCTAAAAACCAATTTGAAAAAGACCATAAGTAGGCCTCTTTTTAAGGCACACTTTTGAAGGCACATTTTACAGCCGGAGTGTTAGAAAATAGGTACTGATGAATAAAATGACATCAATGAAGTATGGCAATATGCTTATTACTTCTACACACTGTCCATTGAATACTGCTAGAATGAAGTTAAATAGCGCTAGCTTTCTCTGGGCCTCATTTGAGGTTAAAAAGAGTTCATCCTTGTCATATTTACCCATGCCAGACCTCTGTACAGAGTGCAACTATAATCCAAAGTCAACATCCATACATCTTCATGTTCACAATATTGCCATGCTTTTAAAATGCCAAATTATAAGAGATATGCATAATACCTTTATGAGAGCAAGACACTGGAAAGCTGTAAATCTGAAAAAAAAAATTTCTGCCATTCTTGATATCATCAAATACTTGATTAAGCTTGGTTAAAGGTGTGATGTTTGTGGTCATGTCATATTATTTTTGATTTCATATCTATGAAGTTGAGCTCATTATATATAGATTGGATGGAAGTTAAATATAGATCAGGAGTGCCCCCCCCCCTGGCCAATGTCAGCCCATGGACCCTTGGCATGGCTTTAATAATCATATTTACACTGATATCTCCTCTTATCTTTAGCATCTCCAGATCTACCATTTAGTATCTCCAGCTCTACATCTTTTATAAAAGGTTAAAGGATTATATTTTGACAAAGTCAGAACCTTTTCTATAATACTAGAAACTTCATAATGAAAAAGGTAAATGCTTTTAGTTTGAGGACCTCGGGCCTGATCAGTGGAAATCATTATCTCAAATAAATTTGAAGGTGACTTTTCTTTGACCATTTTGGCCTCTCAAATAAGGCCAAGGTCAAACTGGCTCATAATTTTTCCATTTATGATATAATGATGCTGCTGTCTATTTGGCAACCTGCAAATATTCATGCCCCAGCTTGTTGACCTACTGACCTAGTTTTGAATCATCAGTGCTGAAATTAGCCTCTGACTTGGCAAGTGGATCAACCGCTGTTAGTTAGGAAAGGTGTATTGTGTATTTGAATTATGATTAAGCAGAGAGGTCAGCATACCTCAAAAACAAACCCTTGGTCACCGCAGAGTGGAAACAACACCAAGATAATTTCTTTCAGCCTAAAAACATAGACAAAATTAAGCTGCAATGTTGATAATAGAAGGGCTTGTATGCGATATTATTCTAGAAAATTTCAGAGCCCTCTTTTGGTTTCCTTGAAGTTGATTATAATAGTGAATATTTGGCAGGTGACTGGAGGAGCTGGGTTTGTGGGCAGTCACCTGACGGACAAATTGATGATGCAAGGTCATGAGGTCACAGTCGTGGACAACTTCTTCACTGGCCGCAAGCGTAACATAGAGCACTGGATAGGACATGAGAACTTTGAGCTCATCAACCACGATGTAGTCAATCCACTTTATATTGAAGGTTTGTACAATGTTCGTTCAGGCGCTCAAATATTTCAGTTGAACCTCTGCCTTTTCAAACAACAACCACTTTACCCTCGACCGTTAGAAAATGCCTAATTGTCATTTTTGAACTGCTAAATCATGGATGTGTTCAAGTTGAGGATGTTTCTGGTTTCAGTGGATCAGATCTATCATTTAGCATCTCCAGCATCACCACCACATTACATGTACAACCCTGTCAAAACCCTCAAGACTAACACCATAGGAACCATCAACATGCTGGGTAAGTATTGACACTAGAGGGCAGCACAAACACTGAGCTAGCTGTGATGATATTACGGTATGACTTCATACACAGTGACTGACCATGAACTTCATCATTATAGCCCATTATGATGGCATAGCCAAGCAACAAAGGCTTCAATATTGAATATTTAATTGTGTATAGTGGGATCCAATCGTAATAGCTAAACAGTGAAAATTTGAATTTGACATATATTCTTAGTACAGAGAAAAACACAATTAACGTTTCTCTTCAGTGTGATTTTTCACCAAACTTGAATTTCGTCAATTTTCTAAGTGATATCATCCCGACATTTGTGACAGTCTGAACATTAATTCTGCCTAAGATTTAGTGTTTATCTGATATTCCAGGCCATATTTAAATGTCTTTGATATCTGTTTCTCAAGTTAGGTAAGGCAACAAATTTCAATTTTTTTTTGTTGAAAAGGGACTGTCTGTGTTATTCTGTTTTCATGGGGAGTCAGGTTCTTTACATATAGAAATTAATCAGTTTGTTTACTTATGGAAATTTATGCCCTGTGACATCACTGTGCTTACATATATTGATCAATGATGTCACAATTTGTTTTCCAAATTTGTATTTGGTACAGTGGTGACACCTTGTGGAGCAAAATACCAAAACAAACTTCAATAACCTCACCTTAATGAAATGTTTGTTTGGTTTGTTTAAAATTTTGACTTGTTAATTTTTAGTTTTGTTTGGTAAATTTTCATTTTGTTAAGTTTTTTGTTAAAGTTATTCCTTTATTTTTTGTTTTGGTTTGTTTGATTAAAATGCTGGCTCACTTTTTGTTTTTGTTGATCTTTTTTACCCTCAGCCCCTGATGTAATCAGGCTGAGGGTATTGCAGTACTCCTGGCGTGGGTATGTATGTATGTATGTATGTATGTATGTCTGTATGTATGTATGTCTGTAGCGAACATCCTTGTCATCGCGATAACTCAAGAACAAATGATGGCAGCTTCATGAAACTTGACACACATGTGCATCTGGTGAAAACCTCGGACGAGTTCGATGGACGGCGACCTTGACCTATTTTTCAAGGTCACAGGGACAATTATGTGAAATCCCAAGAATCACAATAACTCAAGAACGAATGATGGCAGCTTTATGAGATTTGACACACATAAGCATCTGGTGAAGACCTCAGAATTTTTCCTATGAAACATGACCTTCACCTACTTTTCAAGGTCACAGGGACAATTATGTGAAATCATCTTGTCATCGCGATAACTCGAGAACAAATGATGGCAGCTTCATGAAACTTGACACATATAAGCATCTGGTGAAAACCTCGGACGAGTTCGATGGACAGTGACCTTGACCTATTTTTCAAGGTCACAGGGACAATTATGTGAAATCCCAAGAATCACATAACTCAAGAACGAATGATGGCAGCTTTATGAGATTTGACACACATAAGCATCTGGTGTAGACTTCAGAATTGTTTCTATAAAACATGACCTTCACCTACTTTTCAAGGTCACATGGACAATTATGTGAAATCATCCTTGTCATCGCGATAACATGAGAACAAATGATGGCAGCTTCATGAAACTTGACACATATAAGCATCTGGTGAAAACCTCGGACGAGTTCGATGGACGGTGACCTTGACCTATTTTTCAAGGTCACAAGGACAATTATGTGAAATCCCAAGAATCGCATAACTCAAGAACAAATGATGGCAGCTCTATGAGATTTGACACCCATAAGCATCTGGTGTAGACTTCAGAATTGTTTCTATAAAACATGACCTTCACTTACTTTTCAAGGTCACATGGACAATTATGTGAAATCATCCTTGTCATCGCGATAACACAAGAACAAATGATGGCAGCTTCATGAAACTTGGCACACAAAAGCATCTGGTGAAAACCTGGGACGTGTTTGATGGACGGCGACCTTGACCTATTTTTCAAGAATCGCAATAACTCAAGAACGAATGATGGCAGCTTTATGAGATTTGACACACACAAGCATCTGATGAAGAGCTCAGAATTTTTATATGAAACATGACCTTCACCTCCTTTTCAAGGTCACAGGGACAATTATGTGAAATCATCCTTGTCATCGTGATTACTCAAGAACAAATGATGGCAGCTTCATGAAACTTTACACGCATAAGCATCTGGTGAAAACCTCAGACTAGTCCGATAGGTGGCGACCTTGACCTATTTTTCAAGGTCACAGGGACAGTTATG
Source organism: Amphiduros pacificus (assembly GCA_949316495.1). Classification (NCBI taxonomy): domain Eukaryota; kingdom Metazoa; phylum Annelida; class Polychaeta; order Phyllodocida; family Hesionidae; genus Amphiduros; species Amphiduros pacificus. The sequence continues at coordinate 13,167,506 of OX439003.1, read as the reverse complement.
TGAAATCCCAAGAATCGCAATAACTCAAGAACAAATGATGGCAGCTTTATGAGATTTGACACACACAAGCATCTGGTAAAGACCTCAGACTTCTTTTGATGGAACATGACCTTCACATACTTTTCAAGGTCACAGGGACAATTATGTGAAATCATCCTTGTCATCATGATAACTCAAGAACAAATGATGGCAGCTTCATGAATCTTTACACGCATAAGCATCTGTTGAAAACCTCCGACTAAATCGGTGGACGGCGACCTTGACCTATTTTTCAAGGTCACAGGGACAGTTATGTGAAATCCCAAGAATCGAAATAACTCAAGAACAAATGATGGCAGCTTTATGAGATTTGACACACATAAGCATCTGGTGAAGACCTCAGATTTTTTCTATGAAACATGACCTTCACCTACTTTTCAAGGTCACAGGGACAATTATGTGAAATCATCCTTGTCATCGCGATAACTCGAGAACAAATGATGGCAGCTTCATGAAACTTGACACGCAGAAGCATCTGATGAAAACCTCAGACATTTTTGTATGGAACATGACCTTCACCTACTTTTCAAGGTCACAGGTACAATTATGTGAAATCCCTATCATTGCTATAACTCGAGAACGAATGATGGCAGCTTTATGAGACTTGACACACATAAGCATCTGGTGAAGACCTCAGACTTCTCTTGATGGAACATGACCTTCACCTACTTTTCAAGGTCACAGGGACAATCATGTCAAATCCACATCATTGCAATAACTTAAGAGCAAATAATGGCAGCTTCATGAAAATTGACACACATAAGCATCTGGGAAGACTCCAGATGAGTTTGATGGACGGTGACCTTAACCTGCTTTTCAAGGTCACCGGCCCATCTCAATAATTCTAGAGTAAATGATGACAGTTTCATGATACTTGACACACCTAAGCTATCAAAGGAAGTAGATTTTATGGGGTTTTTTTACCCCTGCATCAATTTGCCTTGGTGCAGTGACGTTTTGTTCACAAATATTGTGTGGAGCGAATGTTGTGCAATGAGTTACCAGGGCTGAGGGTTGATGCATCTCTGATGCCTATGTTTTATTTTGCCATTCATGTTGCATATCACTTTTTCTTGTTTAAAACTTGTATAAAATACATAAAGCACCTTTATTCTATAATGCAGGATTGGCAAAGCGTGTCCGGGCTCGTCTTCTCATGGCCTCAACCTCAGAGGTATATGGAGGTGAGTGGGCATTGTATGCAATTCTTTACTAACAGCTGACTAAAATCAGAAAAAACCGCTAGAAAAAGACATTTTAGCTAACATCAACTTTTATAAAAAAAATTACTTTGAAACTTATAATTCAAATTTCAGCGACAGTGTTTGTTTTTCATGTTTACTTATATTATTTGATATTTTCAATTTAAGAAAAGGTAAAACAAAGGAAATGTTTGATGTGTTTGTATTTTAGACCCCGAGATTCACCCGCAGAGCGAGGAATACTGGGGACACGTTAACCCCATCGGGCCCCGAGCGTGCTACGACGAAGGAAAACGTGTGGCTGAGACGCTCTGCTACTCATATAAAAAACAGGTCAGTCCTTCCTCTCTGTGAGGCCAAACAAAATAATAACCTGGTTCTCAATAACATGCCCTGAAAAAAGTTGGAATGGATGTATTTTATTTTGTTGGGTATTTTTATTTTTTTATGAAATTTGATCAAATATATTGAGAATTATGACAGTAACAATGTCTTTTCACCTAGAAAACCAAAAGATTTACGGGTCACTGGTTTGGAAGTAGTGAAGGCAGGAAATAAGAAATAAGGTTTTTGAGGTCTTATCACTCATCACAACAACACAGAAACATATATGAGCAAGGAAAGTAGGCAATATTGTATATGTCTCTTGTCTATGGAAGTTCTTTTGTACATCATTATTGCAGTACTCTAATTTACAATTACCAAAAATATATTTTTACAAACTTCTGACAATTATCCATGAGAACCTCAGTTGTATACTATAAGCTGGAGGAGTCAGGGTTATCATTTCATGTTTATCCATGGTTTTGACTTAAATTGTCTAGGGTATGCTCTGCACTGTACTTTTTACCCTCAGCCCCTGATGTAATCAGGCTGAGGGTATTGCAGTACTCCTGGCGTGGGTATGTATGTATGTATGTATGTCTGTATGTATGTATGTATGTATGTCTGTAGCGAACATCCTTGTCATCGCGATAACTCAAGAACAAATGATGGCAGCTTCATGAAACTTGACACACATATGCATCTGGTGAAAACCTCGGACGAGTTTGATGGACGGCGACCTTGACCTATTTTTCAAGGTCACAGGAACAATTATGTGAAATCCCAAGAATCACAATAACTCAAGAACGAATAATGGTAGCTTTATGAGATTTGACACACATAAGTATCTGGTGAAGACCTCAGAATTTTTTTCTTTGAAACATGACCTTCACCTACTTTTCAAGGTCACAGGGACAATTATGTGAAATCATCTTGTCATCGCGATAACTCGAGAACAAATGATGGCAGCTTCATGAAACTTGACACACATATGCATCTGGTGAAAACCTCGGACGAGTTATGTGAAATCATCTTGTCATCGCGATAACTCGAGAACAAATGATGGCAGCTTCATGAAACTTGACACACATATGCATCTGGTGAAAACCTCGGACGAGTTCGATGGACGGCGACCTTGACCTATTTTTCAAGGTCACAGGGACAATTATGTGAAATCCCAAGAATCACAATAACTCAAGAACGAATGATGGCAGCTTTATGAGATTTGACACACACAAGCATCTGGTGAAGACCTCAGAATTTTTTCTTTGAAACATGACCTTCACCTACTTTTCAAGGTCACAGGGATAATTATGTGAAATCATCCTTGTCATTGTGATAACTCAAGAACAAATGATGGCAGCTTCATGAAACTTTACACGCATAAGCATCTGGTGAAAACCTTGGACTAGTTCGGTGGACAGCGACCTTGACCTATTTTTCAAGGTCACAGGGACAATAATGTGAAATCCCAAGAATCGCAATAACTCAAGAACGAATGATGGCAGCTTTATGAGATTTGACACACATAAGTATCTGGTGAAGACCTCAGAATTTTTTCTATGAAACATGACCTTCACCTACTTTTCAAGGTCACGGACAATTATGTGAAATCATCTTGTCATCGCGATAACTCGAGAACAAATGATGGCAGCTTCATGAAACTTGACACACAAAAGCATCTGGTGAAAACCTCGAATGAGTTCGATGGATGGCGACCTTGACCTATTTTTCAAGGTCACAGGGACAATTATGTGAAATCCCAAGAATCGCAATAACTCAAGAACGAATGATGGCAGCTTTATGAGATTTGACACACACAAGCATCTGGTGAAGACCTCAGACTTCTCTTGATGGAACATGACCTTCACCTGATTTCAAGGTCACAGGGACAATTATGTGAAATCATCCTTGTCATCGTGATAACTTAAGAACAAATGATGGCAGCTTCATGAAACTTTACACGCATAAGCATCTGGTGAAAACCTCGGACTAGTTCGGTGGACAGCGACCTTGACCTATTTTTCAAGGTCACAGGGACAATTACGTGAAATCCCAAGAATCGCAATAACTCAAGAAGGAATGATGGCAGCTTTATGAGATTTGACACACACAAGCATCTGGTGAAGACCTCAGAATTTTTTCTTTGAAACATGACCTTCACCTACTTTTCAAGGTCACAGGGATAATTCTGTGAAATCATCCTTGTCATCGTGATAACTTAAGAACAAATGATGGCAGCTTCATGAAACTTTACACGCATAAGCATCTGGTGAAAACCTCGGACTAGTTCGGTGGACAGCGACCTTGACCTATTTTTCAAGGTCACAGGGACAATTACGTGAAATCCCCAGAATCGAAATAACTCAAGAACGAATGATGGCAGCTTTATGAGATTTGACACACACAAGCATCTGGTGAAGACCTCAGAATTTTTTCTTTGAAACATGACCTTCACCTACTTTTCAATGTCACAGGGATAATTATGTGAAATCATCCTTGTCATTGTGATAACTCAAGAACAAATGATGGCAGCTTCATGAAACTTTACACGCATAAGCATCTGGTGAAAACCTCAGACTAGTTCGGTGGACGGCGACCTTGACCTATTTTTCAAGGTCACAGGGACAATAATGTGAAATCCCAAGAATCGCAATAACTCAAGAACGAATGATGGCAGCTTTATGAGATTTGACACACACAAGCATCTGGTGAAGACCTCAGACTTCTCTTGATGGAACATGACCTTCACCTGATTTCAAGGTCACAGGGACAATTATGTGAAATCATCCTTGTCATCGTGATAACTTAAGAACAAATGATGGCAGCTTCATGAAAATTGACACACATAAGAATCTGGGAAGACTCCAGATGAGTTTGATGGACGGTGACCGTAACCTGCTTTTCAAGGTCACAGGCCCATATCAATAATTCTAGAGTAAATGATGACAGTTTCATGATACTTGACACACCTAAGCTATCAAAGGAAGTAGATTTTATGGGTTTTTTTTACCCCTGCATCAATTTGCCTTGGTGCAGTGACGTTTTGTTCACAAATATTGTGTGGAGCGAATGTTGTGCAATGAGTTACCAGGGCTGAGGGTTGATGCATCTCTGATGCCTATGTTTATCCTATTGATATGTGACTGATAATATTGCTGTTTTTTTAATTGTTTATTTTTGTATTCGGCAGGAGAGAGTGGATGTACGTGTGGCTAGAATATTCAACACATTTGGCCCTCGCATGCATATGGCTGATGGTCGTGTAGTTTCAAACTTTATTCTTCAAGCACTTCAAAATGAACCCATCACTGTAAGTTTTCTTTATTATTTGATAATGCCATATTCAATATGATAATATTTCTCATGCCATACCCTTAAATAATAGTATAGGTTTGACACTTTCTTACCACCAATTAACCAATAAAATTTTAATGTCCTCCTTATTTTTATCAAAGCAACAGTGAATATCAACACATAAAGATATAACTGTTTCTCTGGTGTAAAAAATTAACAGTATGTTAAATTATTCACAAAAAGTAGATTACAATAGCAGACATTTATTATCAGAAAAAAATGTCATGCTGCTTTATACAGACACTGTTCTTGATACCAGCAATAACCGACATATAACTTGTTTTCTGCCTGCAGATATACGGTGAAGGGAAACAGACACGTTCTTTCCAGTATGTGAGTGACCTTGTGGATGGCCTTGTTGCCCTCATGAATAGCAATCTAACCCAACCCTGTAATATAGGCAACCCCGAGGAATATACCATCATGGACTTTGCTAAAATCATCAGGGATCTAGTGGGTAAGTATTTCCTAGTTAGATATAAGGCAATATGCCAGTGGACAGTGGGGGTGAATGGCTGTTTCAACCAATCCCCAATTCAACCATAACCTCTTCGACAGTGACTGTTCAACTGCATAATATCAGTTAATTTACCTACTTTAAACTTTTCTTTTTGACATAAGTTTGGCATTCAAGGTCAATTAGCCTTCTTGGAGGATATTTCGTGTGTTTTGAGCCATTTCAGAGGGACTGGAGTTGACTTCTGTAGGCCTTGACATAAGCACTGGCCCGGGTCCTCTGTTCGGGCCAGTGAATGCTCAGTTGCAGTGGCCCAGTTTGGGAACCACATTTTTGGTCTTCTAGTTGCCCAAACTATCTTGATTTTATTAATTTAATCCTTGAAAGATATTTGTCTCATGTCATGATCAATGGACCTTTGATTAGGATAAGTAACCCCCAGTCAGATACTAGTCATTATATAGCCCCATGTACTAGCCCCATGTACAGCCTTATGTATAATGTATCGCACATCCTATTATCCTGACAAACTTTGGGCCACCACTTTTCATGCTCTGGTGGTCCAACTGGGCAACCAACATTTTTCTCTCTATGTCAAGGTCTGCTTCTGGTGAGTGTGCTTCCTCTAACCCCAGTCAAACTCGGGGAACATAATCCTTTCACACGGTTGAACACGCCACAGTCAAAGAGGAGAAGAATGGTTGAAAACGCCAGTAACCACAGTGGGCGTCAGGCTTATAGGAAACACTGCACACAACATTTTTTTTGTTGAAATGGTCACATTTAGCCATATATCCTGGGTTTCTTATATATATCTAATACCGGCAATATTTGTTTTGATTTGGTTTCAGGTAATAGTAAGAGTGAGATAGTGAATCGGCCAGCCCAGACTGACGATCCACAGAAAAGGAGACCAGATATCACTAGGGCCAAGAAACACCTCAGCTGGTCACCAAAGGTCAGTGCTAATATCAACCCGTTTTGGTCCATACATCTATCCCATTCTTTAAATATTTTGTAAAAATATTCACGTATTTGGAGGTCACTGAACAATAGAGGTATTCCATTTAAGATTTTGTTATTCTGAGTATAGTATGATATATTCTTTGTAAAAGTGATACATTTTTGTATTGAGCTTTCTCAGCTTTCAGCCTATGTTTTGAAAATAATGAGGCTACATCTATTGGCTACAAACCTTTTATTTATATTTCCACATGGTAATAATCCCTCCTCAAAGTGGAAAACAAAATTGAATACTTGAATCAAGTGATGCTAGAAAATCTCTCTGATTCCTGTCACAACTAATACAGATAATCATGGTTGATAATATTAAGGTCATGACATAAGGTACAACTTTTACATCAGGGTAAATTTTACAATGACCTGAATTAGTGTTAAATGAGAACTGATGGTTTAGTTATTGAACTCAGAACTCAGAACTCAGAACTCAAAACTCAGAAACAATTAAAACAAATAAAACAATTTATTTGACCCCTTATTTTGGGAGACTCCCATTAAGACCAAAAGGTCACTGGCATGGGAGCCACCCAGAACTCCTGATTAGGCAAACTTAACAATTAACAGAGTGTATAATTGATTTAACTAAGATTAGAAAAAAAGAAACATATTTGGGTTATGATATTATCATAAGTAACAAATAAAGATAAGTTTGTGCATTGAACATTAGAGATAGTGATAATCTATGATAATTTATGCCAGCCATAATCAAAGAATAATAAATGGATGATTTAGAAGAAGATAAAAAAAAATTTTTTAATTTTTTAAATAAAAATAAAAAGAATTGCATAGTAGGCACTATGTATCATTTCCACAAATATTGCAATTTGGGATGACACATATGTTGGAATAGTTTTGAAGAAATCTGTTTTTAACATGATCATTGATGTTAATTAATCTGTCTTTTTCAGGTGACAATGAGGGATGGAATAAGCAGAACCATAGAATACTTTGAGAATGAACTCAACCGCAAAAGGCACTCTGAACGCAACCAGTGGACACCAGATTTCAAGGATTATGGAAATGCTGTTCATGGAAATTAAGTTAATTACTTGCTGCATGCTTTGTATACAATTCAGTCAAAGCTGTGTATGTGATAAATGGGATCCTTCATTCAATAGGAAGGACATATTTACCGTACTTGCTCATCATGAGAGTGCTATAGTGATTAAAAGCATTCCTTTTTTTTTTAATTCATGAACCTTACTAAAAATGGTATACATACCAAGATCATCAGAACTGAGAGCTCTATTTGAATTTGTTGTATGATATCTTGAAAACGCTATTTGTAATCACATAATATGACCCCAGCAATAGAATTGTTATTTAAAAGAAAAAAATTATTTCAAATTTTCTTGGCCATTTTTATGACTCCAGCAATGAAGTTTCATACCCAGTTCTCAAATCATTGGATTGATTTTATCTTTTGTATCATTTATCCGAGAACTTGTAGATTTTCTTATGTGAATATAGTCATTTTCCTAGTCTTTGACAATATCACTATACCTTGGACTGTAGAGGGATTTTAACAAGAAATATAGATTTATTCCATTCTTGTAATGACATTGACATTCACTAATAGTCAAAAAACTGTTTAAAGTTTGTAAACCAAAAATTGGGGTCAGGGTTGCTAAGCAAGTTTCAGCAAGGGTCAATGTCTAAGTCAAGGTTGATTTATTTAAAAATATTAATTGTAAAATCCTCAAAAAAGTGATCTTTCCCATTAAAGGGTTTAGAGGATGGGCAATTTTTCACTGTGTGATGTGGACATTCAGATGTACGAAGGAAATACATGGAGCATGTGCTACCGAAGCTCCATTTTGTTTCTCCTACTTTCTCTATTGCATGCCATATGATGTTTGTTGAAGAAAGGATGTGTTAAGTGGAGACAGATGTAATCTGTCTTAACCCTACATGTGCAGTGATGAAAGTCTTCAGTAAATAACCTGAATTCAGGTTTTTTTTTCTTCAAATGTGAAATTCAAAATGGTCAGAACTCAGTCTGAAACATCCAAAAATGACATTTCTGAAAGGGGGTTCCAGGTTTTTTTTCGTGAATGCTGACTTTTATCACTGCATGTGTATAATTTGCCAGTGGAATGGCTCACCACTGGGGTGGTATTTTTACCCTCAGCCCCTGATGTAATCAGGCTGAGGGTATTGCAGTACTCCTGGCGTGGGTATGTATGTATGTATGTATGTCTGTATGTCTGTATGTCTGTATGTATGTCTGTAGCGAACATCCTTGTCATCGCGATAACTCAAGAACAAATGATGGCAGCTTCATGAAACTTGACACACATATGCATCTGGTAAAAACCTCGGACGAGTTCGATGGACGGCGACCTTGACCTATTTTTCAAGGTCACAGGAACAATTATGTGAAATCCCAAGAATCACAATAACTCAAGAACGAATAATGGTAGCTTTATGAGATTTGACACACATAAGTATCTGGTGAAGACCTCAGAATTTTTTCTATGAAACATGACCTTCACCTACTTTTCAAGGTCACAGGGACAATTATGTGAAATCATCTTGTCATCGCGATAACTCGAGAACAAATGATGGCAGCTTCATGAAACTTGACACACATATGCATCTGGTGAAAACCTCAGACGAGTGCGATGGACGGCGACCTTGACCTATTTTTCAAGGTCACAGGGACAATTATGTGAAATCCCAAGAATCACAATAACTCAAGAACGAATAATGGTAGCTTTATTAGATTTGACACACATAAGTATCTGGTGAAGACCTCAGAATTTTTTCTATTAAACATGACCTTCACCTAATTTTCAAGGTCACAGGGACAATTATGTGAAATCATCTTGTCATCGCGATAACTCGAGAACAAATGATGGCAGCTTCATGAAACTTGACACACAAAAGCATCTGGTGAAAACCTCGAATGAGTTCGATGGATGGCGACCTTGACCTATTTTTCAAGGTACCTTCACCTAATTTTCAAGGTCACAGGGACAATTATGTGAAATCATCTTGTCATCGCGATAACTCGAGAACAAATGATGGCAGCTTCATGAAACTTGACACACAAAAGCATCTGGTGAAAACCTCGAATGAGTTCAATGGATGGCGACCTTGACCTATTTTTCAAGGTCACGGACAATTATGTGAAATCCCAAGAATCGCAATAACTCAAGAACGAATGATGGCAGCTTTATGAGATTTGACACACACAAGCATCTGGTGAAGACCTCAGAATTTTTTCTTTGAAACATGACCTTTACCTACTTTTCAAGGTCACAGGGATAATTATGTGAAATCATCCTTGTCATCGTGATAACTCAAGAACAAATGATGGCAGCTTCATGAAACTTTACACGCATAAGCATCTGGTGAAAACCTCGAATGAGTTCGGTGGACGGCGACCTTGACCTATTTTTCAAGGTCACAGGGATAATTATGTGAAATCATCCTTGTCATCGTGATAACTCAAGAACGAATGATGGCAGCTTTATGAGATTTGACACACACAAGCATCTGGTGAAGACCTCAGACTTCTCTTGATGGAACATGACCTTCACCTGATTTCAAGGTCACAGGGACAATTATGTGAAATCATCCTTGTCATCGTGATAACTTAAGAACAAATGATGGCAGCTTCATGAAAATTGACACACATAAGAATCTGGGAAGACTCCAGATGAGTTTGATGGACGGTGACCTTAACCTGCTTTTCAAGGTCACAGGCCCATATCAATAATTCTAGAGTAAATGATGACAGTTTCATGATACTTGACACACCTAAGCTATCAAAGGAAGTAGATTTTATGGGTTTTTTACCCCTGCATCAATTTGCCTTGGTGCAGTGACGTTTTGTTCACAAATATTGTGTGGAGCGAATGTTGTGCAATGAGTTACCAGGGCTGAGGGTTGATGCATCTCTGATGCCTATGTTTCAAGATCTGTGGTTCATTTTGCTTTCCTGTCATTTTGATCAGCAGGTGGCCCAGATGAGCAATTAATCACTATAAATTTATGTGATAGGTATATTCTTTCATAATTTTCCCCTTTAATCATTGAGCCAATTATTTTGGCACATAACAGCTGCAAAATATCTCTTTCTTTATAAACCAATTTTAAGAGGATGTTGTGTTCATGTTTTCCTTGTACCAATTGTCCATTTTTATCACTTTTCTAAGTCATGATCTTTGTACTTCATCACTGACATCACTTTTAATGTTTTTCGTGATTTTTTTTTTTTGCATTATATAGATAGCTTCAAAGAGAGGCTGTCAAAATGTGTCCTTTCAAAACATTCCAGAGTTAGAGGCTTAAATTGAAAAAGATATATACATGTACATAGCAATGATATAACAATGGTCCATACAGTTAAAGTTGAAGACTAAATGGACTCATTTAAAACTTAAATGAATTAATGATGAAGACAATTTTTATTTCATCAAAGACGTAATCTGATGTCTTTCTTTTGTGCTGAAGTTTAAATCAAATTTTGTTTGTTTGCTCAGCATCTTTTTGTAAGATTAGTTTATTTTTTTGTGATATTGATATTGTTTATTTGAGTCAGCCATATTGTATTGTTGGATACTGCAATATAGGCAGATTGTATTGGACATTTGATATGGTTGTTTTAGACAGGCTCTTGTTCAACTGTTTCCCTGTTCAACTGTAACCTGTTCGGCCATGCCTATTCAAATGTGTGATTTCAATTAAAGAAAATAACCTTCTCGGAATTGTTTGCCATTGTCAGTCATGCCCTGGTTGAACAGGGCCCCATGTGAACATGCCAGCAACCATACAAATGACTGGCACAGATATACAATATCTGTATTACTGGGTAATATTGTAGACATGGGTGTAGATGAGGGTTTAGTTTCTAGAGCATATGATATTCAATGTGTCAGTGGTCATTTATCTCACCAAATTGATGAAATTTGTATAATTGATTAATAAAAATTGTTTTAATATATTATTATTCATATAAATAAATTATTGGCATTGATAATACAAGTGGGGAAATGTTCAACTAATATATTTACTTTTCATGTAAATTGCATAAAATATGAGCCTTTTTCCTTTAAAATCAAATAAACTATTGTCAAAGGATATTTAGATTTACCTTAAGAGAATGAAGCAGGGTGTAAATCATTTTTGATCCTGAAGGAATATTCATATATATGCTTTGAATAATTGATATCTCTTGATATAAGAACAATTTAAATGGTTTACATTTGGCTTGTGTTTACTTTTTAAATGAAGCTTATGTAGAGGCACTGCAAGGTTTGGCTCCTCTCAGAAAATTCTGAATTAAAAACATCAAACTTATGCAAACAATGTTTCGATCAAGACAAAAACATAATAATTATTGCTATTGGATTTATATATTGTTTATACAATTTTTAAGAGGCTTTACAGTTACAGCAGTGCCCCAGTTATTCATGAAATGTGATGCATCTTTACACTTAAACTGTATTCAACATATTGGGTGTCGGATTGTATGTATATATTGAAGAGGTTGTTTTGTGATCCTTAAACAAAGATTATCAAATGTTTGTATATATTTCTTATCCTTCCGAGGCTGGTCAAAGAGTAAATTATTCGAATTTCCAATCATTTCCAAAATGAACTCATCTTTTCTCTCATGTCAACACACATCTTGAGAGAATAATGCATGTGATTGTTAGTTTAATTAAGCACTAACCAAAAAAAACATTAGATACATTTACTGAAAGAATTGTTAAGTATTGAGTTTTTCCTTGGAGAAAAAGTCAAGCTTAATTTAACATTTGAAGCAATGATCTCAAAGTCTTCTTTGTACCTGGTTTCTACAAATTTGTATTTGTTAACTGATTATGTCCCACTGGAAGGTGAGACATGTTATTTTCTACCAAGTAATCAACAAAGTGCAAACCCTCTTATATACTATTATGTTTGCACTTTACTACCTCGACATAAGGTTTTTGTTTGAACCATACAGAATCTTTCCACTCAAAACAAAGAAGTTCACACCTACCATGCCTTCTATTCAGTCCTTTGATGTGTTTAGGATTACTTTAAGTAATGTATGTTTTTTAAATAACAAAGGCAAAAAGAATAGTTCACCATTTCCAAATTTGAACTTATTTTTAATTTTTTTTATTTTTATTTTCCAGTTCTCTTCCATTTTTCATAATGGTGACAATCTATGATGCATAGTATGTTTTGTCATTATTAAACTTTATGAGTAGTTTACATTTGTATAACAATGGTAGGCTATAAATGATACGTGTGAGAATATTTGCAGAATTCAGATCTCTTCACAATTCTGTCACAATGTTTTTTGCACCTTAAATTCTACATGAAGTGGGACATTTTGCAATCTCTGATTGCTGTTGAATTGATTATATATACACATAAAGTAATAATAGTAATAATCCTTTATATTAAATATCAGTCACACATTTCCTGAGAATAATTGCACTGCAAAAGTAGCAGTAGCAAATTAGTAAAAAAGAAATAGCAATGTCTGAACAATTACATTGAAAGGGCCTCATCCAATTATGCTGGTGTCGCCCTCTTTTGTATGTTTTTTAAATGCATTTTGTACAAGGAATTTATAAATAAAGTTTGCGAATGGGTAATTAGTTTTCATTTTTATTGTATGTCTTCTGGACAACCTGAATTATTCATTGATCTATGATAAGCTTGCAATTAAATGAACAAAAATGCTTGAATTATTTTCTGCAGAATGCCTGCAAACCTGACCTACTTGACAATAGATCAATGGAATCACAATACAGAAGTAGAATGGCAAAACAGCAATAGAGTCCTGTCTTCAGTCATACATATTCTTTGATAGATTAGGAGTTTAATTACTTATTTGAGCACCTTTCATACCTGCCATTTTGAAGATTTAATAATATAAACTATTTTAGGGAACTTTGTATAATGTCCCCTACAATAATCAATCGACCTTCTATTCCAAATGTATGACATCGTTTTAGAAAACCGACCATTTCTTGGACACTAACATATCGATCTATAAAATCTTTAACTGTCCTAAGAGTAATGAATGTTTTCTACATCTTAACATGAAAGTATGGTGCTTTATTTTTAATAGAAAATACCTGAATATTCGAATATTCACCTATTTTTTCTTCCAAATCTCAACGCTAGGCATTTCAGTAACATTCTATCCAACCCGATAAATACATAATATGTCGTGATTTGAATTTATGTTTAGTACAGCATTCCCTTCTATACTTAAAATCCTAAAAGGTCGCTATGGCCAAAATGACATTTTGTGTTAAAGAGCATAAAACCTTTTCCAGGTTGACTGTCAATAACTGCCCTTTGACAGTGTTTTTCTATGGTTATTGTTGGGAGTAATCAACTGATTTTTTTCTACTTTTACTGGTAACTTATTTCATTACATAATACATTCAGAGAGATGAAAATAGGCAGTTAAGTAGCCAGTATCCAGGTAGTGCATTGAAAATATGAAACAAGAAATAACTGCCTTTTGTCATTGACTGTCTTTAGTCATTGGATGGGCAGATCAGTGCTTGAAAGCTTTCTTATCAAACATCCATAAGATATAGGAGTATATATTATACATCTCCCAGGCATGTGTTATCTAAGAAACATCATGATACTATTATTCCTTTCCCATGGTCATCCATTGCAACCATCCAGTACAACATCCACAAATACAGACATCTCTCACCTCCCAATATAGGCAGCGTTCTGCAGCCTGTTCAGTTGATAAAAAATTTAATACTGAGCATTTAATACTGAATGATTTTCTGCTCTCAATTATGGGTGGTTGAATAAATCAAAAATGATTAACGGATATCTGTAAATAAATACCACATATAAAATGAACCCCCGGGGTTCAATTTCTATATCCATTTTATTATAAATACCGACTTTTAAAGAGTTATAGAGAAAAACAAAGAAGACAAAGTAGAGAAAGTTTAAAACTTATTTTCTTTCCTCTGATGTTAAGGCACCATACTTCTGATATATTACAATCAAGTATGATGATGAAGGGTGGTTTATCATTGGAGAGCGGTTCTAATGACAATGAATGTAAATCAAGTACATAAGGTCATGATGTTAGCGACCACATGGAACATTCCCTAGATCCCTTACTATTAGGTAACATCAAGCCAAACCACGTATATAAAAAACACCATTTTGTGTACATCAACAAGCAATGTACTGTTTCACACCATCAAGCAGAATGATGTGGTAAGAACAATAAAGAGTTTTAATATATTTTTTACATCAAACATGTCTGTCATTGCAATCAATGTTTAAATTTCTAAAATATTTCAGGTTTGTGTTAAGCGTTGTTGTAATAGGCTGTGTGATGGGAAGTCCAGACAGTGTGGTAAGTGTGAATATTGCCTTGTATGATTCAGCTCTCCAGAACCACAAAGTTCCATTCTGTTAGTATACTTTGATTGTAGTTATTACATTTGTGTTTATAATTTACTGCTCATTAAACAAAATAATCAAACCAAAGTGTTAACCTGATGGAGAATGATTCGGGTTTTAACCTTGATTTGGTTTGGACTAATATTCACGAGATGATATTATAGTGACATAAGTTAAACTCGAGTTACCCTAGCGAATCCGATGCCTATGTCCACATACCTGGTCTCATATTGAGTTAGTTCTGCTTTAGCACCACCCAACCATAACAGATGGAATTTGATTAATTCTCATTCTGCGAAATTGTCGCTATGCTCAACATAAAGAAAAGGCAAAACAAAAACCGACAAAAGAGTCTCGGTTACCATTAATATAGCAATATTTATGCCATTAGTCTGTATTGACTTAGGTTATTAGATGCAGTATCATATTTAGCTATTTCCTCAAGTCAAGATTTTGTTTTTAAAATCCTGCAAATTTGAGACCCTAAGCTATATACCAGGTCATGCGAAAAGTGGAGCACTAAATTCCATAATAGCTTGATATTTGTCTGTTGTTTTAATGCCATTTCTAAAGCTATATTTAGACTACATTAGGAGAGTAAGAAGCCCGGTCACCGGGATTCAATGCCCTCTCTTTTCGAAGAATTAATGAAAGTTTCTGTTGCATAGTCATATGAACATGATAATACAAGCCGCACCCTTTGATAACCAGCCACGGGAAACTGGTTGTGGCGGAAAACAACTTAATAGCAAATGTTTTTCTACCATGTAGCACAAACAAATATTTTGTCCATAGCCACTTGTGTGGTAGACATGTCATGAAATACTCGCTGGCCTAAAATCCTGTTAATCTGCAACAAATGTGTTTCCTTCGCTATCCAGTCATATTATAATTGCTCTATCAGTTTCAATTTGTTATCACCCTTTTGAAAAGATATGAACTAATTATGCTCAATTTGCAACTTTTACTTTGATCATTTACTTTACAATTCTGACACAACGAGGAATAATTATCCCACACATGCCACAACAAACACCCTGCCCCGCCTCCCACCCACCTACCTTCACACAATTTTACAAACCTAATTTCCAGTTATCTCATACAGAACTGTAGTTCACAATTCGCTTACCAACTTTCTTCTGTTTCAGAATTTTGAATTTGGCATTTCCGCAAACTTGACTTTTTTGCCTGACACTCAATATGCCCTTTTGTAGTGACATTCTACCGCTCAGATATGCAATATTCCACCATCAGCACCGACACACACCACTGGCACAACCCTGTACCTAAATCACTGTACCTATCCCACATAAACAATAGTGCCTCTTACCAATGGTCAGATAAATCATAATCACTCGCCCTACAACAACACAAAATACATAAATAGCTACTGCTACACCCACCCACCCACAAACCCACCCACTCGCCACATACTCCTCTATTTTATTTATTTATTTATTTGTTTGTTTGTTTGTTTGTCTGTCTGTCTGTCTGTCTGTCTGTCTGTCTGTCTGTCTGTCTGTCTGTCTGTCTGTCTGTCTGTCTGTCTGTCTGTCTGTCTGTCTGTCTGTCTGTCTGTCTGTCTGTCTGTCTGTCTGTCTGTCTGTCTGTCTGTCTGTCTGTCTGTCTGTCTGTCTGTCTGTCTGTCTGTCTGTCTGTCTGTCTGTCTGTCTGTCTGTCTGTCTGTCTGTCTGTCTGTCTGTCTGTCTGTCTGTCTGTCTGTCTGTCTGTCTGTCTGTCATTTATTTATTTATTTATTTATTTATTTATTTATTTATTTATTTATTTATTTATTTATTTATTTATTTATTTATTTATTTATTTATTTATTTATTTATTTATTATTTATTTTTTATTTATTTACACTGTATCGTAGAAATAAAAATATATTTTTTTGTTAAATCATAAGTTTGTTGGTGGGGTAATTCCTGGTTGGGGTGATTGCTCTGGTCTGCCTCAAGATTGAAAATGTTGGAATTCTGCTTCTGAGTTGTATTGTAATTCCACTCAGTGCTTCACAAATGCATGGTTGATTGTGTTATCATATCTATGTGAGAATACAAATAGATCCTGGGTCACTCTTCAAGAAGAGTAAGGCATTGAGGCCCGGTAACGGGCTTCTATACATCTGAACCGATCTGGCTTTAAACTATGCTGAAAATAAGTTGATACAAAGAAAATAATTATTGTTTTTTATGTAAATTTGTTGTCAATATGCAGGGAGAGGTCAGGAGAGTGCGTCCAGGAGACGTGATAGACAGCATTGATGACGCCACTGTTCAAGATGGATTGAATGACGTCATGCGTAGCGCTGGACTTCTCGTCCTCAAGGCCTGTGCCATTGCCATTGTCAACCAAGGGGACATACCTATCTCTAACTTCCAAGCATACGTGGATAAAGGAAACATGAAAGGCACATTCCCACAACGAATTTTACCTGGACAAACTGGTTTTCTACTCTTTGCAGCAAATGGAGGTAACTAGTTTGAAAAATCATATGATTTGATTGGTATGTATATATTTGAGTGTATATGTGTGTGTGAAAATGTAGTAGGATATTCCATATATGTGGACAATGTGTCTGTTGAAATCTCCGTTTGCTTTGATACGTTTAATGAATAAATTCTAAGAATGAGTCTTTTCTTTAAAAATGCATGCCAAATATATTTTGGGTTGACAATGTCAGGTACAGATGTTTTGACCGCGAGTAGTCAGGGGGTAGTCACAGCAGATATTGAAGGCACCGGGAAGACACTGACACAGATGTGGAATGTACCTTTCCAAAAGGTGGACTTTTGGCCAATCAGCCTAACACAGGAGCACAACTTCAAGGCAAGAGACTAAACCTCCAAAATATATTTAGAGTTGTCAACAATAAATCTATTTGATTATAAAATATACATATATTTAATGTGTAAACATATCCTGATACTTTTTTTTATATATTTAACATTTTTTTATTAACAGATATATGAGACTGCTGAAATTGAATCTCCTCCCAACAGAACCATGTTCAGGCACCTGAAGGGCTTCGGTGGTCCATTGGCAGTTGATACTGAGGTCTCTAAGACCGCCTGGGGAATACAACTGAAAGGCTCAATGACGGCGGAGGGCAAATCCAAAATCAAACTTGAGGTGAAATGTAGTATATATATAACGTCACAGTCAGAGACATTATATATTATATGTATATATTACGTCATAGTCAGAGACATTAGAATTATGCTAAGGTATTCCGGGTATTGTTTTCCTGGGAAATATAAAATTCGTGTTATAGTCATCTATCTTTTCTTTAATTTTCGGCAAAGCTTTCAGAATTGAAATATTAGAATGCAAAATTTAGATTTGAATGAATCTGAATCATCAACCACTCTTTTAATTAGATTACAGTATCTACTTGATATATTTAACTTTTGATATATTATTGATTCCTAGTCTTTTGGATTTTGTTATTACATCATAATCTTGAGCATAACTTTCTGCAAACTTTATCTTGAAATAACATAAAAACTAATTTCTCTTTCCATGAAGATTAATTCCTCTGCCTATGATCCATCCCTTGAAGGCTCATGGAGATCTGCATGTCAATCATGGGTAAGCACTTTGTTTCATTTGCCAAAACATTTAATGTTTGACAACAATCAATGTCTGCTACTGAGTTGTTTCCCACTCAAGCCAATGTTTCCTGACTGGCTTTCAGTAAAGGCTGTGGTTTGTGCTGTCATGTCGATGTGATAATCCAAAATAAAGAGCCCAGTCACTCTTCGATAAGAATAGGGCATTGAGTCACAGTGACAAGCTTTTATCTGACCCCATATAGCCTAAATAGTGCTGAAAAGGTCATTGATACATAAAATATTAAATTGGCCATATTCACTTAGAAAGTTTCGTTAGCTGCTAACAAGTTCAACATAAAACGTGCATTTTGATTGGCCTAAATTATCATCTGCTCAAGGCTAACAACTCCATTAACACTAGCTTTTGAGGATGTTATGATGTGATGTTCCAGGTGGTGGACAGGAGATGTAACCGTGAGTGCACCGTGAAGCAGCAGTTTGGCAAGTGTTGGACTGAGACTGGATGTCAGGTGGACAGTGATTGCCATGAGAACCTTCCCTGCCACCATAGTTGTGGTGTCTAGATCACTCAATGCTAATTGCCGTGCTTTGTAAAACGATGGAGAATTAGGCTTAGTTTTTTAACATTATTTGAACCTGTTTCTACTAATAAACATAACCATGGTGAATTGTATTATAAATGTGTTCCACACTGATCAGTTGGATTACTTACCACCCCATTAATATGAGATCTCCACCTCATTAGCAGAATGCGAAGAAATAATTAGATCATAGCAAAATGACAATGGTGTAAATGGTGCTCAAGGGAAGGAAGGGCACATTTGGAAGCAAGAACTTATTCTGACAAAGGTTTTGAATTCTTACACAAGAATCACACAAGTTTAGCAAAATGAAAAAAATGTAAAACTCATCAAACCTTTATCACAACTGCTTCATTATTTCAATAGTGTGTTATGCAATTACCTACATAAAAAGGCATGTAAATCAAACTAACTCAGCATGCATGAAACTGCCATTAGAAGATTCCATGAATCGTATCATCATTGCATGTGAATTCTCCCATATGTCTATATGGAAGGGGGTATGGTTTCACTACAATCACTCTTTATCATAAATGTAATTGTAAAACATAGCACTTTTGCATATTGTAATGCCACGGTCACATGATAGCAAAACATACTGAAAATAATGCATTTTGCCTAACCATAGTCTCCAATTGTTACAACGTAAATACAGAATATTCGCATTCCTGATATAATTACCCCATTTCATTTCCAATTCAGTGATTACAAATATCGTTTTAAAGCAGTGGGTGCTATTAAAGCGACTCAACTATTGAACGTTAATTTAGTAGGCATTGTCTATGTATGACCAAGGTGATACTGTTGACCTTGACCATGTCACCAGTCCTCTAAGCAGGGCAGCTCAGCAGCATTGCAGTCTGCTTCACTTCCGCATTTGACATCAGTGAAGCATGTACCCAAGGGCGATTTTTCAAGGCGGCAGAAATTTCCCACTTCAAGCTAGAAGTAAATGTGAAGGATTACAGGCATGATAGAATATATTTCCATTTGAGAAGCAAAGGAAATACCATATGATCTATTTCAGTTCATTAATGAAAAATACTTCTTCCGGTGAACAGTTTTGAGAATCAATGGAAAAAAGTTTATGAAGAACGAATGGATGTAATTTATATTGACTAAAGTAGTTTATTGCTCTACAATCATTTAGTTAAAGAGTGGGAGTTTTTAACTGACTGGATCAATATGGGATGACATCAGCAATGTTATGCCATAGATAACCTATCCGTGTCAATCTGGCTACTATTAACTAATTACATAACAAGGTCAACTGATTGATATTACAAATGTCAATTGGTTGTTACCGTTATATGCTAATCTTCTGACACACCCTGTAATTTGTTTTTATAAGTTGGCTTTGTCAATTGTGTCTAATGTGCACCCAAATGTGTATGCAGACAGATCACAAAACTTAAGGGGAGATCCCAACTGTACCTCCACTCAGTGAAGCACTAGGGATGCCCCATTAGGTAAGTGCGGTCCCTTACATCAATGACAAATTATCCTACCCATATTCTTCTACACTGTCAACATTTGTCACAGAAATATTACCTCCAACAATGGTGCTTGCTGGCAAATCAGAATACACCAGACAGGCTTCCAACATCCCCATGAAACCTAAGGGCTTCCAATATATCTAAGCTAAGTAATATCACAGATATCTTCGGTGGACCAAACCAGTCCCCACGTGATTAATCAATGGCCTTCTAAGCCTAACACATCTACTGCCTCAACCTTTCAGACACCATGAAGTACATATCTATCCTACCTCACCCATTGAACTATCTATTACAGCAGCTAACTTTAATCAGCCTGAAACATAATGTTACCTTAGTGGGAGGAGAACATCTGAGAAATTCTAAAAAGATCTAAAAAAACCTTCTCCAAACCTGAAAATATCAGCATATCTACCTGAAAAACTAATGTACAGACTAATTGATGCAATGACCCCAAAGCACCATTTAATCAGTTTAATAAAGTATGGGTCCCCAACTAATAACAATACTGGCATAACATTGTTTATATGCATAGCTTATACTCATCCATGATAAAGGCATTGAACTAAATTGAATTTAAAATGCAATGTGATGTCAAACACATAAGAAAATGTAAGTGACTAATATGTTATTTACCCAATGGTAATTGCAAACCGCATGAAGGTGAGGACCAATGGACTGATCAAAACCTGCAGACCCCACATGAATAATGAGGTTGGCTTCATTATGCATCGTCATACTGGAAAGCATATCCACTCCAAACTCTGTCCTGTGGTGCCACTGGCTGGTGTCCAGCCTGCCTGCAAAGTCGTACATCTGATTGAACATTCCCCTGTTAGCGCCCGAACTGCATTCATATACCTGCATAGAATAATATCCAGTATTTAGAAACAAGATCTATTATAGTTGGTAGGCTTCATTATTGAAAAAAGCCACAAATGCACACACACACACTGCAGGCAATAATACTTTGATATTATGTATTATATATAATCATGGTTTAATGTCCACACACAAACTGAAGAAAAGTGCAAATATAAAGTAAGATTCAAATGGTGAATGTATAGTGTGCTTGAGTTTTATTGGATGGGACTGACCACCGAGAGTGTAAGATTGCAATAGAGGCTGCAGCTAGACTGACTACCGAGAGTGTAAGATTGCAATAGGGGCTGCAGCTAGACTGACCACCGAGAGTGTAAGATTGCAATAGGGGCTGCAGCTAGACTGACCACCGAGAGTGTAAGATTGCAATAGGGGCTGTAGCTAGACTGACCACCGAGAGTGTAAGATTGCAATAGGGGCTGCAGCTAGACTGACCACCGAGAGTGTAAGATTGCAATAGGGGCTGTAGCGAGACTGACCACTGAGAGTGTAAGATTGCAATAGGGGCTGCAGCTAGACTGAGCACCGAGAGTGTAAGATTGCAATAGGGGCTGTAGCTAGACTGACCACCGAGAGTGTAAGATTGCAATAGGGGCTGCAGCTAGACTGACCACCGAGAGTGTAAGATTGCAATTGGGGCTGCAGCTAGACTGACCACCGAGAGTGTAAGATTGCAATAGGGGCTGCAGCTAGACTGACCACCGAGAGTGTAAGATTGCAATAGGGGCTGCAGCTAGACTGAGCACCGAGAGTGTAAGATTGCAATAGGGGCTGCAGCTAGACTGACCACCGAGAGTGTAAGATTGCAATAGGGGCTGCAGCTAGACTGACTACCGAGAGTGTAAGATTGCAATAGGGGCTGCAGCTAGACTGACCACCGAGAGTGTAAGATTGCAATAGGGGCTGCAGCTAGACTGACCACCGAGAGTGTAAGATTGCAATAGGGGCTGCAGCTAGACTGACCACCGAGAGTGTAAGATTGCAATAAGGGCTGCAGCTAGACTGGCCACCGAGAGTGTAAGATTGCAATAGGGGCTGCAGCTAGGCTTACCACCGAGAGTGTAAGATTGCAATAGGGGCTGCAGCTAGATTGACCACCGAGAGTGTAAGATTGCAATAGGGGCTGCAGCTAGACTGACCACCAAGAGTGTAAGATTGCAATAGGGGCTGCAGCTCGAGCATTTCAGCTGCTGACACCAGCCTTTACACTCTGGAAAGGGAGTTTCCAATATAGTTGCATTGGAGAGGTGGGATTATTCTAGTCAATCAAAGTTCTTGGGAAAAGAAACTGTATTTATAAGGGTCATAGCGTGTCGCCATTTCAATATAGCGATTTCCTAACAATTTTTATTGCAGGTCACTGTTGATTTCATTTTGATATGTTCTGGTAGTTTTAAAGCTATTTCTCAATTGCTATCCTTGTACATTAATACCAGCCCCTGCTTCTCATGTCTAGTGTGTCCCATTGTAAATCTAGTCTAATGTAACATTAGATACAAGATCTTTTACGGAATCGGGATCGCTCTCACAAGAAGTATTTGATTACTTTGACTTGGTTGTACGATATGTACCACGTGTCCTTTGAAGGCTGGGTGTGACCTATAAAGTGACGTCATGCTTTATGAAGTGACTCTGATTGGTCCAGATTCCACCACCAATACACTTTCGCATGTCAGTTTCATTTGTCATAAAGAACGAACTTGTCATAAAGAACATTCAAGGGGGCGGGGAGATGGTGTAAGAATTAAATATTTGATTGGCATTGCTTGATAATAATATAAATCAAAAATCTGAATTCATTTTTCTCCCCCTCCCCTTAGAGATTAATGGTCTATCTAATGACTGTTTTTGACGATTTTGGCACACATGTTACTAAACTCTTTACTTATCTCTTGTTGCACTCACTTTCTATTCACAACAATGAGACCAACTGGTCTGGTTATTACATGTGACAAAACATTTGACTCATTGACTAAGTTGACTTAGTTCCTGGAACTGTGGTCTTCTGGTATATTGTTGCAGAGCCTGGTATAAACCCAGGATCTGCTGAGGTGAGTATAGCTTTATTAATGTAAAAGTTACAAATGCGCCCACACACAAATACACACACACACATTGCACACACAGTAATAACGTAATTATTAGTATAATATATAATGATGGCTGAATGATTACCTAATGTTTTGGGCCTGGGGGGGTGGGTGGTGGATCTAATAATACATAAGGTGTTTATGGTGATAAGATGCTGAACATGCTCTCCCACGCTACCCAGCTGTACTAGGCCTCCTCAATATAGGTGTTATATACTGAACCCGATGCAAAGGAGAGTACCCCCACCCATGAAATCAAAATAACCGAATGAAAAATGGCTTCATACCTTTTGGTTGAATACATGAGTGTAAAGCCCAGTCAGTTCCACGATTTCAAACATAATGGATACACAATACCCAGTGTCCCCAATATCATAGGTGAGCATACCACTGGTGCCGCTCACAGTATCTGAATATGGCAAATTATAAATGCGATATTATTAATGATATGTCTATAGTTGAATGCATTAATAGTTTAGCTAAATGGCGCTTTTAGGCATTAAAAACGATATGTACTTACAAGCTCGTTTAGTAAAAAGAATAAGACCAGAGTGTCCCTCAGGAATACTGACTGGAAGTGCAGAATGGCTAAAACCAGCTTTTAACCAATGTCTGAAAAAAAAATCAAACACATCTATTTTCTAAATAAGATGGAAATGTATCGCAGAGCATGAACATCCATAAAGGCATCAGGCGGTCAGTGAAAAGTCAGTCAATAGGGCATTCTTTGGTAACGCCTGCATCGCAGGGTTTGTACAATTCAGCAGGATTGGATATTGCTTGCATATGTAATGTCAGCTGTAAGTCTCGGTCTTCTTGCCCTACTGCATTGTTTGTTTCTGCCACTAGATGGCACCTTGGCAATGAGACAATCAAGAATAGGCTGAAAGTAAACTGGGTTGGCAATATTTTATTGAAATTATTATTCAAACTTGGTTTTTTTACTCCAAGGCCAGAGATTCCAATTAAATCATTTTAGCAAATCCTTTCATTACATTTGTGATTCAACACTCCACCGACTGTTCAGTGCAATGGTTATCTGGGCTTTATGTGAAGTTTAAACTGGTGAATTTAGTGCTTGGGTTTACTACATTGGTTTTTATGTCGCAAACGGTCTCTATTGTGCAAAGGTGGTAATTAGATAGGGTAGTGTTTCATCAGTGTAGGGGCCTGCACCGGGCGGTCAGCACGAGTGCTATTCACAGATTGGAGATAGTGCGTATTGGATCTCCCCTCTAGCTGGATAGCCACGCTGCGTAAGTTCTGAGTGCCCACGAGACAAAAGTGGAGCGGCCAACATATCAAATCAAATCAACTCTAGACTATGCAGTCCAATCTATATATATGGACATGTTATTGTCTAAATCAACTCAAATTAAATTCACGTGTATTACCTGGGGTTTTTGAGTTCATGTCCAGCATCATTGGCAAGAGCGATGGCACAAGCTCTGTTCTCCATGAATGATGCCGCCCTGTGCACGTCACCGAGAACATCACTAAGCTTGGAGTCATCAACGTCATCGATGACTTCTCCCGGGTGAAAGCCAGGGGGGAAAATCTGAGCGCTCACCAGGTGGCAGATGGCATAACTGAAAAACAAAAACAAAACCAGCATTAATAATCACAATGCATACAAAAAGCAACAAAAATGTTCAAACAAACTTTCAGCAATCTTATTTTTCTGTGCTTTTACAGCTTAGTTTCCAACGTTTAATTTAATACCCCACGCTTGTTCCTTGTCCTGCCGTGTTTCACCCCCAAATTCAGTTCTGCTCCCCCAAGAGAAAAATGTGTGATCCTGGGTTGGTCATATCTCAATAAATACACGTCTTTACAGTTTATGTTTTGAGGATGTTATCTATTTATGGCAGTAACAAATGTGTAGCATATGTCCTACTAGCATGATGAATTCAATTGTACTATCATCTTGACTATTGCAAGGAACTTGGAAGGGACCTTAACAGAGTCAATCAGTGATGTCGGGCCTGAATCCTCAACATGCTCAAAGCAGCATTCCTTTTTTCACGAGTAAAAATGCTGATTTTTCACACCCAAACATATAGACCACCTAAATCTAATTACAAAGTTAGTTTGATTGATAGTGTTGTTGCTTTATATATATGGAGGTAAGCCCCGAACTAGCCTATATATTTAAGATGCTATCCGATCAGTGATGTTGCACGTTGTTATTATTAGTTTAATAAACAAAACATGATTTTATTTTGTTTTTAATTCTTTGTTTTGCAATCTTATAAATAACACATTGACAATACATACCATGATAAAACGATCCTTATTGCCAGCAACATTTTGTAATAATTCCAATTCCGCGTCACTAGATAAAAGCAAAAGGCACTAGCTCATATTAAAATGAACTAAATTGAACCAAAACCTTTCTTTATATCTTGATTAAAAGTTTTTAAAAAAAGTAACCATCAGATAGGCTATCATATGGCTTTAGTCCCATGATTGTTCCATGATAGGAAATGCATCTTTATTGCAAAGTCACTGAGATATATTGCTGCCTAGATTCAGGATAAATGTTAGCCTAGAAGGGGAGGTGGAAAGAGAGTGGCATACATATGCTAATATTGTGATAAGCAATTGTCCGGTGTTCTGTTAAGTCGGGGGGGGGGGGGGGGGGGGTGCATTATTCAATGTGGAAACTAAGGATGCCGACTACTGCCTCGGGCCGGGAAGTAACAATCGGCCGACTTCACAGGGTCGATCCCGGGCGCCGGGGAGTTTACCAGCAACAATCTAAGAGATGCCATATACCCTGATTTAGGACTAGCTGAATTTTTGATACCCTCATTTAGGAATGATGCAGAAGGAGGAGATTTGGAAAAGGGGATTGTAATCCCTGTTTTACGGAGAAATTTGAAAAACAGTAAAATGATAAAATATGATAAAATGATAAAATATGATAAAATGATAAAATATCTTAACCCGTCTTAGGGAAAATATCAGCGAAAAGGACCCTATTTAGCCCAGCATCCCCGGTAACGCTGACTATGAGAGTACCCCCCCCCCCCCTCCCCCGGGACCTCACGGCACTGCAAGATTGAATGGCGCAGACGTCTGTACGATATCCTAAAGACGTCTATACCCAAAGACATCGGCAAAATAGACTTGATCCACTGATTCTCGAAACACCATGCACTGCCCATCATATTGAAGTTTCCCCAGTAAATAAACTCGACCTCCGGCGATTGACTGTAGCAGTTATGACCCATGTCACTATCGTTCCCATTCATAATGCTTGAAAAATATTTAAGCTTCTATTAAGATTCTGCATTAACTGCTAAATAAATATATACGGTACTGGAGTTACAGCTGACTCGATTATATGGCCTCAGTAAAGTGTGTGCTTGCATGTAAATATATTAAATCATTTTTTATCATCTTATAAAACATTTTCAAAAATCAATGGCATTGAATGATCTTAATTTGTCGCTGTGCCATGAAGAATCTATTCATTCGTTAATTGGAATATATGTTCATGATTTTGAAACTTTGAAACCAAATACACGAGAAAGAGTAGCAAGAGTCTCTGGCTGGGTTGTGGAACATCATATGAATAAATGAAATAAATAAAATGATTGCCAAGTCCCATTAGGGAGGGGATAATTCTTGTAAAAGGCTTGGAATAATATTGGGTTGGACATTCTATGACCCTATATGGTATATTTATGTTAATTCCCCGCCTCATGGGAGTGACTGACAACAACAACCGAGTTCTTGGCGACAGACCATGTCAATAACTTTATTTTGATAATAAAAATATATATTTTTACATAACAACATATATATGTGGTTATGTTATTATGTCCAATGACTTACTTCTACCTCAGACGGAGTAAAGCTGTACCCTGTCTGCATATATATCATTGCCTGATACGGCTTCAGTTCATATGGCCCTGCGGGCTATGTTTCTTGCAACAGTCTTTACAGTCCTTTTGTAGCGGTTTGCCGCTTGATACCCATGTGACCTTGACCTAGGCCCATATTTGGGTAGGTCCATTACCAGATAGCCAATAATTGATCACTTGTACATGATTTTTTCTGGTTACCCGTGAACTTATTTACAACCTGAGGGTTAACCGTGACTTTCTTTACCATATTAAATTTATTTACTCCCTGACATATCAATCCTTTCCCTCCTTGCTTAATTCCCTCCCCACAATGCACTCCCCGTTTGACATGCTTCCCTTTTTTCCCCAAGTTACTCCCATTCCCTACAATTCTTCCCCTTTATTCCTGGTTTAACTTGCCCCTTTTTACCTTGGATGGTTTCTTCCCTGAGTTGGGACCCCGGAAGCTTCCTGGGTTTCCCTTGCTGGTGGGGTTAAGCAGGCCAGGGAAAACTGGTGGTGGTGGGGAGGAGGTGGTTAGTGAAATTGCAGAGCCGATGGCTGTTTTTTGCTTGAGATACAACAGATAATGCTTCCCAAACTTAAATACGTGCGAACACGTTGGATATCGCGATGGAAAGAAAGAATGGATGCGCGCACAGCTCCTGGCCGCTTCCGGCTGCACGCGCATCCCTTCTACTTCCGTCAGAAGTCCGCCACCAAAACAAACCACGGTACGTATTTTGCTGCTCGTCACTCCCATAAAAGCATTTATCGCACCGATAAATGTGTTTTACCCTATTGCATCAGCGAGAATGAGTGACATAGCAGTGGGAGGAGCGGATGTCCAGAAAGCAGCCTGCAGAGCACTTTCAGTGACATTTAATATTGGCCGATTTCTACTTCCATTGACCAAATCAACCACAAAGAATGCCATTTTTTCAAAAATTATCAAAATGTTATAACCCAATTGACTCTACATTCAATATATTTTTTATTATATATTTTCTTTAATCATTTCTATTCATTACTAATTTTCTCATATTTTTCAGGGAATATCTCTTCTTTTTTAGGTATTATTATGATAAGAGCAACTTATTGCTGATTATTTTCTGAAATTAGATTAATATTTAATTTATCTAATATCTTAAAAATAAATGTAAGGTCAAATTAAAGTCCGTCAATTTGTCACTTTTGTAACCCTACCGATTTAAGCTATTTTTAATCATTTTAGCTTCATAATCTTGAAATTGACAGACTTTTTTTTCAATTTCTTATTAGTTTTAATGTGTTTTTCTGTGCAGTATTCTCACAATAAGCTGGCATTTTTATATTATTTAAAAAAAACTTAGTATTATGGTATTTTCCTCTGTTTTCCCTTACAGATTGACCCCAAAACTATAAATTGCTCTCAAATTGTTAATTATGAACAGATTTTGATTAATAAGGACTCTACGAGCTCGTATTTGAATGATGTAGATGATAGGATAATAAAACATGTAGATAATTTCGTGGAAATAGGCTTTCTTTTTTCAAGGTCATTGAAAGGTCACTTCAAGGTCACTGGCAATATTTGATCAAAATAGCCTAAGAAGGTTGACATTCGATCACATATCATTTGTAAATGTATTATGAGTAGTAAAAAAGTTATATCCCTATGTCTGCCATTTCTAGTGATGTGATCAGTGACATTATAATGTATCTCGTTTAAAACAGGAGGGTCCCCTACATTACAGGACTTCTCTCCATGTCAGTCCCTGCCGCCATTGGTGAAAAGATGTGTGTGAACTTTGTTACTTATTTACTGTTCACATTTCATTATTCAATTTTTTTTCTAAATTTATGGCAGACTATGTCAACATGTCAGATTTCAAAAATTGTGTCCCAAATATCACCGTGCTGGATTTTGTGTCATATTATGTGAAAGGAAATTATAATAATTATATAAACGAAAAATAGTATTTAAACATGGGGGGAAAAAACAAGTGCAGGTCAATTGAAAGGTCACCAAATTTTATATGCGGGTTAAGGGGGGTCCCATGATGTTATTTATGAAGCGATTTCCCGGGGCATTTAACGGTGGCTAGATGGCGCCACTCAAAACTTAAGGATTTTAATAATGAGATAAAAATGAAACATAATATTCCAAGTCAAAAATAACTGGCGCAGGTCAATTCAAAGGTCACCAAATTTTGTACACGGGTTGAGGGGGACCCCATGATGTTATTTATGAAGCGATTCCCCGGCGCATTTAACGGTAGCAAGATGGCGCCACTCAAAACTTTTAGTATTTTAGTAATGAGATAAAAATGAATCCTATTATTCTGAGTAAAAAATTAATGGCGCAGGTTAATTCAAAGGTCACGAAAAAGGTGTGTTCAGAATTTGCAGCAAGTCTTGGATGTTCATTAAAATCAGGCTTGGCACTGGTTGGTGAAAGTTTACATGAATATTCATATACATTTCGCCAAGGTCTGATTGGTCAATGTTTGGTTCAGATCCTTGATCACAGGTCGTAACGTAACGTAACGGTCACTAGGTCACTAGGTTTTGAAAGTTTTGAAATCCTGAATTTAAGGATTAGATGGTACAGATCAGAAATATCCACACTTCCAGGTCATAAAAGTAAAATTGATAAATTTATACATGGAATAAAATGATCTCACCCAAGGTTGTGATTTAAGCTTTTATTCCTTTAGTTGTATATGAGAAAAAAGAAAATTGACATTGCATTGATAACACAATTACGACACTCTCTAAGCTTTTCAGATTCCCTATGAGGCCGGCAGAAGATTGAACGATTTGAATTCTACCAATGTTATACAAAGTAACAAGAGTGTAATCTGTGACTGTGACTGAATGTAATCTGTGACTGGGGCAGACATATCTGGAATTGTCAGTGAATATAAAGTGATTTATACCTTCAGAACTAGCCATTCACTCTGCTGAACATCTGATATGATTTAGTCCACAATTAATCTTTTATTAACTACTTTTTTGTTTTCAACAGACATGTGAATACATTTGAAACATTGTGCATTTCAAATGTCATCAACTGCACTCTCTTGAACAGACAAGGTCATTGCCCTCACAATCGTTGTCATTGCCGCATTGTGCCTCTGTGCTGCACTTTCCAAGAGGGCTGCACTCTCGTTCACACCGCTTTCCTAAGCCCAGGAACTGCAACCAATAAGTAAAATAGTCATTAAATTTCTGTTAATTTAGTTAATTTAGTTGATTTAGGCCCGATTCTGAATTGTAGACGGGGCAAGTGAGCGATAATAGGGAACCACCATGTCATAGAGGTCTACAACTGGATGTGTTGAAGAGAGCTAGTAGCTAGGATTAAATAATTGGGGTTTGAAATGGGGACTGTATTGGTCTTTAAATACTGTATACAGACAAATTTTCGCGACCTTTTTATTTTCGCGTTAATTCGCGCCAGGACGTCATTCGCGAAATTAAATGGACGCGAAATTGAAGATGCATTACGCAATACGAGGTCGTCATGTTAAAAAGCGGGAGTGACGGGGACAAGCTCTTATTTTGGGCGCGAAAACAATTGGAGTCTATGAACACGCATTGAAATATTAATGTATTGCGCAATGATGGATCCCTGGCTTCTCCTCGTGTTGCGGACATGAATTACCGCTACATCACGTACATGATATTTACATTTTACTTTATGGATAAATTCTCGACCTGCAAAGCATAATTTGTGATAATATTGGGTTAATACCTTTATTTATCATTTAAAACGCAATTAAAATGGATCCACGTGTGAAGGTATTTCTGTCAAAAACACGTGGTCGCAATTTTGAAAGGCGGAAGTGACGGGAAGAGGCTCTTGTTTTTAGCGCGAAAATGATAGTTTATATACTGCGCAATTATATATGGTTTTGTTCTGTTCTCGACCTGCAAAGCGTAATTTGTGATAATATTATGTATATACCTTTATTTATCATTTAAAACGCAATTAAAATCGATCCACGTGTGAAAGCATTTCTGTCAACAGGGAAGACACGTGTAGACAGTAGTCCGCCTGTCCGATATTTGCTTTCACGCTAGTATTGCGTAATGCATGTTAAATGAATGGATGGTTTTGTTCTGTTCTTGACCTGCAAAGCGAATTTGTGATAATATTGGGTAAATACCTTTATTTATCATTTAAAACGCAATTAAGATCGATCCACGTGTGAAAGCATTTCTGCCAAAATGGGAAGACACGACTCAAAGCAGTGGAAACAAAGACGAAATGCAAAACTGTGAACGCTGATAATTGGAATCAGTGAGAACAAGGTCAAAACAGAGTGTTTCGAAATTTTTTGTTTTGTTCTGTTCTCGACCTGCAAAGCGTAATTTGTGATAATATTATGTACTAGAAATCCAAAATTCGCGAAAATAAAACGGCGATGGCGCGAAAATAACTTGGCGCGAATTTTTCTCGGTATACAGTACTTAAACTGTAGCGAGGTCATAAATAATACGATCTTGTGTAGTATCCCATATATGACATGTAATGTACATAGATGGCCATATTTATAATATTCTCCAGAAGAAATCCAAGGTGGAACCCTAAAATAGGTCCTTACAGTTCATATACAATATATGATGGATCAATGCAAGATACATCTCACAAAAGATGTGCAAAGATGATCCAGTCTAATATGTCACACAGAAAAAAATTCTAGATTGATAAATAATATTTTGAAATCCAAGAAGGGAAGAAATAATGAGTTATATTTCCTCCTGTATAATCATGGAGCAAGTGTAACAAGTGTTGATTTTAAAAAATCAAGCTCGCGTAAGTTTGCAAAATCAGCTTAAACATATCAAAACCTCGAACATTCAGACCTAAAGTCAAAACAAACGTGAGCGAAAATGATGTCATACTTCAAATAAGGAAATCCTCGTGCATAAATTACTCCTCGGTTGAAAACAAATAATTCTCAGCAAAATCTCGAAGCTAAACGAGATTTCAGCTCTTCCAACAAATCCAAATCACTTTTCAATCGACCATGTTATCAATGCTCCACTGCCATCTATTGGTGAATACATGAACTACTGAGGCAAAACATGGCTGCCATGGAACGATAATCGGGGTATGCTCCATAGACTTACAGCTTAATCAGTCAAAACCTCGAACATCTAGCCCTAAAGGCAAAACAAACGCGAGCGAAAATAGTACCAACTATCATACTACTATATGACCAAATGAGGAAAGTTGATAGAGATGTTTGGAATACTCACCCCTGAACACCAGGCATTATAGTCAGGCCCAAGCTGAATGCTGAATGCCGAAGAGTCCACAAAGACGGTCAGCTTAGCTTTGTTGTTGTCTGTCATAGACCCTAACATGTTAACTCCATACTCGTTCCTGGTATACCAACCATTAGTGACCATATAGTCAGATATCTCATACATCTGCCTAAACATGGCTCGATCGGGCATCTCATTCTTAGGGTAAATCTTCAATTATAATAAAAAAAACAAAATACCTTGAGTCATATTTTTGTGACATAACAATGACCTTCTAAGATCAAAATTTATGATTTGTATTTTTCTGAGATTGATTTTGTTAAATTTGTTTTGTTTTTGTTTTTGTAATTATATGATTGTTTTCCGGAAGTGAATTTCTCACCTTAGCATTCCATGCCCTTTCATAGAAGATTTCATTGAAGGGATTGCTCCACAGTATAGCCACGTTATAGTCAGTGCCTTCTATCTCATATGTTAGAACTCCCTCACTTGCAGTTAGAGAAACTACATTTACATTAAAAAAACCATAATTATGTAATGTTTGAGTGTTATGGTACAAGGTGATCTCTCATTATATGTGGTAATTGGATAAAGGTTTAATTTTTTAATTACGCCTTGTGAAATATATGTGCTACCACTAAGAGGGCAAAATTAAGATTATGATTTGTAAGGATTACTGAATGCAGTTATACTCACAGAATTTTCTGGTGAAAAGCATAAGTCCTGTGTGCTCTTTCTCTATAACTGCTGGTACGTGAGAATAGATCTCTCCATTGTCCACATAGTATCTTGGGTTGATAAGCCTTCCCCCAACTGTGTTGGCTAGAGCCAAGGCAACACCTTTGCCATCAAAAAAGCCAATTGCTGAGACAAGATCTTGCAAAGCATCATTGATTTTTTCGTTGTCCACAGAATCAATCACATCTCCTGGGGCATTACCAGGCGGGAAGATCGGGGGAATAATCTGACCACAAGACAGGCCACTGCAATTGAAATACTCAAGTAATTAGTGAGACATGTAACTGTGGAGATTATCGGTTCATAACATACTCACAGAAAAGTGGTTCTCATCTGGATGCACAACATTAGGAAGACTATAACATACATCATAGATTTGATTTTCAAGTTTTTAAGAATTATGGAAAGGAGGTAATTAACCACAAACTATAAGTCACTATAATCTGTCTGTGTGGCAAATAAATATGTTAATTGTAGTTTGTAACCTCTGTTATTGGCCTAGTGATAAGTTAGAAGATCCTATCCGAGAACAAAATCCTCCAAGTATGATATAAAGCCACCCAGAACAGTCATTGGTTTTGGTGATTTGGGCTGGACACAATATGTCTTCCCAATCGCTTGCCACAGGCAAAGTAATAAACTAAATCAAAGGGTGAGGTGAACCATCTTGTTTTATAAAATAATTTGGCCGCATGACTGTTATAATGAGACTAAAGGAGGTTTGGCTGTTCAATAATTACCAACACTCTTTCCAAGTTCTTTCCTTGATATATTCTTGTTCATATAATTGTGAAGCGATATACTCACACAAGGGCAGCAATTAATCCTAAATGTATCATGATGGAGAATCTCATGGCAGGCCTTGCTTTCTGGCCGTTTATATGCCAGCTTCTTATGTAAGATTTTTGGTACTATCGGATATATTATCACGGTCTTGTCGATATAAGGTATAACACATAATCTTGAACCTCGTGTGATAAGGTTGTGAGCGCACGATGAAGAGTAATATTTTGTAATAATCTTGTCAGCTGTTTGTAGGCTTTTTGTTAACCTGGCATCATAAAAGTATGGAAGGTTTAGATTGGTACTGTCATCACTGTCATAACAGTCCATGGGAAGTGGCGCAGTGGCTGGATAACAGGCTTGTTAGCACTGGGCCCAATGTCGTGGGTTCCATTCCCAACCATGCCAATATAGCATTCATGTTACAATTCCTCATATGAGCTGATGCCCTTCCTGAAGGATAAACCTACGTCATGGAAAATTCAGTGAGGCAGCACAATATCTGCTACAAACAGGTCTCGTCACAAAATGACTGATGCAATGTTTGAAGTGCCGGAAAACCCCAAACAAACATAGTTCAGTAATGATAATGGCTATGTACTATCTAACATGGCGCATTCGGTCAGAGGACAAGCTCATTAACACAGTCAATTTAATAACCAGGTATGTGTGCGCCAAGATGCACACAGTGAATTTAATAACCAGGTATGTGTGCGCCAAAATGCGCGCAGTGAATTTAATAACCAGGTATGTGTGCGCCAAGATGCGCACAATGAATTTAATAACCAGGTATGTGTGCGCCAAAATGCGCGCAGTGAATTTAATAACCAGGTATGGGTGCACCAAGATGCGCACAATGAATTTAATAACCAGGTATGTGTGCGCCAAGATGCACACAGTGAATTTAATAACCAGGTATGTGTGCGCCAAGATAAACACAGTGAATTTAATAACCATATATGTGTGTGCCAAGATGCGCACAGTGAATTTAATAACCAGGTTTGTGTGCGCCAAGATGCACACAGTGAATTTAATAACCA
Organism: Amphiduros pacificus; assembly: GCA_949316495.1. NCBI lineage: Eukaryota > Metazoa > Annelida > Polychaeta > Phyllodocida > Hesionidae > Amphiduros > Amphiduros pacificus. The sequence continues at coordinate 13,132,403 of OX439003.1, read as the reverse complement.
GGTATGTGTGCGCCAAGATAAACACAGTGAATTTAATAACCATATATGTGTGTGCCAAGATGCGCACAGTGAATTTTATAACCAGGTATGTGTGCGCCAAGATGCGCACAGTGAATTTAATAACCAGGTATGTGTGCACCAAGATAAACACAGTGAATTTAATAACCATATATGTGTGTGCCAAGATGCGCACAGTGAATTTAATAACCACGTATGTGTGCGCCAAGATGCGCACAGTGCTGTAATTTTGCTTAGGGCCAGTCAACATAGTCAGGGTCAAGCATTTGCTGCAAATGCTATTTACTTGCTGCCAATGCTATTTGTGACCTATATTTTACAGTATCTTTATGGTGTGAGCTGAAGTGCATTTTCAAAGAAATACACTCTGCATTTGGAAATAAAGTTTGACACTCCAGGGAACAAGCCGGGTCCCAGGCAAAAAATGTGATTTTGAATTCCTATCATAACAACCCCCTGTCTGTGGTTTTAGCATTATGGTAGTGATGACAGTCAGTTGCTTAAATTCCTCAGTACACATGCAATTAACTAGGTCATCTAAATTAAGAACAGCATATTTGCCAATTACCTGGCCAGCCAGTGACTTAATTGCCTGATCTAAACATGGTACTGGGAAGCTAATTTTGACACTTGTACCAGGGAGATGCATTTTGTGCTAACCAGTCAAAGCTGAATTTGACTGTAGTGTAATAATTGTTAGAGACAAGACAGAAGAATTTGCCACTTTGAAAAAAGTTAACTTTATTTTATATTTTACTGTTGGCGCTCAACATGGTGACTGACTGACTGCTTGGTCAATTTTGCTAGCTGACTGGCAACACGTTTAGTATCCATACAGGAATGATAAAATTCCCATTTTTTCTTCATTTGCTCAGCATATTCCAGATCAAGAATACCATCCTCTTGACTAAAGTGATACTCAAACAAGCATATTGTCTTCCAATGACAGTCATCTTGAAACTCAGATCTGTGCACTGCCTGCAGTGTAGGGATGCTAACAGACTCGAGATCAACAGCAGGGAGAAGGCACTCCTGTATACTGGTAATCCTGAGGCCATTTCTGACCAACAGCCTATACAAATCCAAAGTTGTTTTGTCATGCAAGTGAACTTGTGAAGTTTTACTTGTCTTTAAAAGGCAAGTTTCAATCTCTTTGGCCAGCAATCTACATCCATTCCAGTCTTCAACATGTTTAAAAGTAAATCGTATCAAACTGCTTAGACTAATCCATGTTCTGCTACTATCCACAGGAGAGACTTTAGATCCATTTTTGAAACACTTGCCATCATTCAATATTTGCCTACGGCGCACTTTTTTGCATTTGTCATAAGTCTGATACTCCGCATTGAGATAGGTAAAAAAATCCTCAAGATCCACCCAGTTACCATCATCTGATTCAATGATGTTGAACAGTTTGGACAAAGCTGCCATGGTGCATAATGTAGCACATTCTTCTGGCTTTCCTTGTAGAATGATAATGATGTTGTTGGTGTGAGGTTTTATAGCCTCATAAATGTTGGGTGTCATATTTACTGACATTATTTTTTGTGTAAATTAATCATGCCAAAATCATACTTGCTTATGGTAAGATGACTTGATCTGCTTCTAATAGTTGATTTTACCTTGTTAACAGTATATAGTCAATCACAGCCAGTGTCAATCAGGAGATTTGCCCTGTTAGCATCTCACACCCCAATCTGCCTGACAGCTGGCATTTCACGCTTACAGTGTGATCAGAGACCCAACACTGACTAGCTATCTCTGACTGACACCTGGCATCTCACAGCTTTGATTTTCCCTCAGTAATCAGAACAAATTATTTTGACACCTAATTCACCACTTAATGTAATGCAACTATAGATAAGTTATTTCAATATAACACAGTAAAAATATTCATTAGCTAGTATGTGTATCAATTGTATGCAATATACACATTTTACACAAAGAATATGTCACAACACTGATATGTGTCAAAATGCTGGTCACTATCTTTCAGTCAATTGCACAGATTAGAGAAAGTTAAAGTTTGACAGAAGTTGGTCTGGCTCACACATGTGGCCAGCAAAATAATTGTTTTGTGTGCTTTATACCTGGTGCAGGCTATATCTAGCTTCCCTTATAACTGGAGTTACATAAAATGAACCCTGGTTGTTAATTGGTGATGATATGAATTAAGACAAATTGCTTGATGCAACAGGGCAATTAACAGATAACTGTAAACCAAACTGAGCCCCCAGATGGAGGGGTGGATGGCCTGTCCACCCTGATCCGGCTTGTTCCCTGGAGTGTTGAGCTGAGCAGTTTGTGAAATACCTGGCATGCCTCAATCATAGTGTTATAAAATATAATTTGCATTTCACAATTTAAATATTTGACATTTTGCTCCATTTTTGTTATCATATATCTTGCAATGCAGTGGTTATCAAAATGGAATTATCTATGTATCATTTTTAAATGGTATGGTACTGGAGAATAGGAAGTCATTTCCGTTGGGTTGTAAGTCATTTTTCTGTGCTCATCAAGAACTTGGATCATAAGCAAAGAGTTTTTTGGCATCCGTGTTTCAGGTGGAGCACCACTTTTTCTTGTTTTATTGGGCCAGAATAATTTCTCTACATTTTAATCTACATTTGGGTTGTTTGGCGATGATATACAAGATTAGATACATAGGTTTCTTACTGGAAACGAAATTCAGTGTTGGGGGTGAAAAGGTTGAGAATTCACACTACCTGATTACATACAACTTCACATAAACAGTACTGCAACACAACAAACATTTAAATATATTTATATACTGCATATGAATCACATGTATGGATCACACTATACATGGAGAGATATTTAAACAGAGATTGGAAAGATCAGGTCTGCCTCTCACATGGTTTCGTGCAATCGTTTTTGCATGAATTACAACACAGTTCTCCATCTAAATGCTATAAAACAGTACCTTTCTAATCTACTGCATCCACTTAATGTCAACATGATGATCCAAAGATGATAATTTGGTCTATTTGTAGAAAAACTGAAAAATCCCTTGACAAGCTAGCCAAATGGCCACATGTGGGAAACAGGAAGTGGCAACGGTGGCGCCACCACGAGATTGGTTCACCTGAGTGATAATGCAGAACTTCAGCTTGTTTCCAATCTCTGTTTTAAATGTTTATGTTTTAAATGTCTCTGATACATATAGATATCAGGAGAGAATTTACTGACGCAGAAGCACTGGCGTTGATTTGAAATCATATATTCAGCAACATTCATTCCAAGCTGACCTGCCGATCAACAGGTCCTGTTTTATACTCAGGACCATAGATGGCTGGCAGACAGAATTACACAAAAACATTATCAAATACGCCGGGGTCGGGGCCATTATGTATTGTAAAATAGTCATGGTAATTACTAAATACAATGCAACATTAGCGTGTAAGTTTATTGTATCACTTTACATATACATGAAGTTTGCACGGCATCAGATTATCTGCATTCATTTGAGCACAAGAGGGAGTTGCCTTCACAGTCACTGTCTCTATTACACTTCACATCAGTTTTACACTCTCCAAGTGGACTGCACTCTCGTTCACACCTTTTCCCGAATATCTGTAACCAATGGTTTTACCTTATCAATTCCACTTACACAAATATTTCAACTCGTGACATGAAGAAAGGAATATGCTAACCACAAGATCATGATAGATTTTGTGTCCCACTGACTTTCTACTTTGATACTCATATGTAGAATGGCTCATCCTACCTTAGTCCACTGACTTTCTACTTTGATACTTTATGTAGAATGGCTCATCCTTCCTTAGTCACTTTGATATTTTATGACATTCTTTTCTCAATCTAGGATGTGGCTTTCTATTTATAAAACAATTCTAATTGATGAACCATTTTCTGGTGTATTTTACCCACCACATTGCCAGTGCAGCGAGCATGGTAGTCTGGACCCGCTTCAGCGCTGAAGGCGGAAGTATCCACGAGAAGGGTAAACTTGGCTCTATTGTTATCAGTCATAGACCCAGTCATTCCTACTCCGTACTCAACCCGGCCGTACCAGCCGTTAGCCAACATATGATCAGATACTTTGAGCATCTGATTAAACATATCCCGATCAGGCATCTCACTCTTAGGGTAAATCTTAAAAGTAAAACACAAAACCATATGAATATGAGCCTCTGGTAGTTGCATATTCATTGCATATTTATTGTAATTACAAAAATTAGGACGTTCCACGCTGCATAGGCTCTGAGTGCCCACGAGACAAAAGTGGAGCGGCCAACATATCAAATCAAATCAAATCAAATCAAATCATGAATAGAAATAAGGTAGTACTGTATTGTTCTTATGATTTGGGCATAAAGAAGAAAATTAAGGTAAGTGGAGTGTTAAAATTTTTAATTTTCAGGAGAGGAAGATAGTTATATTTTGTACCAGTTATTAGCAGGCACTAATTATTATTGTGATTTGTAGGGTTTGCAGGTCTGGAACAGGGTGATGAGAAAAATGTTAGTCATAGTTAGTGGAGGATATTGGTTATCTAGGATGTAGTCTCGGTGTTAAAATCTTAATTTTTCCTTGTTGTTTCAGGAGTTGAAGATATTTATATTTTGTTCCAGTTATTTGCAGCCACTAATTGTTATTGTGATTTGCAGGGTTTGCAGGTCTGGATCAGGATGGTGAGAAAAATGTTAGTCATAGTTTAGTGGGGGATGTCGGTTACTTAGGATGTAGTCTCGGTGGGATTAGAAAAGTTGGTAAGGAGGCAGCTGGTAGATATGAAGGTGCTGAAGATCACTAGGTACTCACGTGGAGGACATTTTTAGCCTCTAGTTGTGATTGGTAGGGCTTACGAGGATATTGGACGCCTCAGGCTGTATAGGGATATTGGACGCCCTTTAGCGCGCTGGGGATTGTAGGCCCCAAGGGAAGGAGTGAGTGTTGAGGTGAAAGTTGTCAGTGCAGAAGGTGATAATTAGATAGGGTAGCTTTTCATCAGTGTAGGGGCCTGCACCGGGCGGTCAGCACGAGTGCTACTCACAGATTGGAGATAGTGCGTATTGGATCTTCCCTCTAGCTGGGTAGCCACGCTGCGTAAGCTCTGAGTGCCCACGAGACAAAAGTGGAGCGGCCAACATATCAAATCAAATCAAATCAAATCAAATCAAATCAAATCAAAATCAAGAACTTACCTTGGCGTTCCATGCTTTCGTTGGGAATAAGCCACTCGGGTTACTCCACATGACAGCCACATAGAAGTCTGTGTTTTCTATTTCATAGGCCACGACCCCCGCAGTGCCAGTCAAAGACCCTGGAAAAAGATTGTGTCATTTGATCACATATTCTCTGTTCATGGGCCAATCAATAATCAACGTGTATTTCATTCCAAACATTCCAAACTGGACACCGAAACCCTATTATTTCTCGCCGCCTTTTGGAGCTGACCTTACTACTGTATATATCAAAGCTATGTACATGGCATGATTTACATACACATTTCACAATAAAAGAAAGTGTAAAGAAAGTATTTATAATTTTAATTGTTGTACTTGCTTAGTTGGTTTTATACATATGTATATATGTATATATACACTAAATATATATATATATATATATATATATATATATATATATATATATATATATATATATATATGTGTGTGTGTGTGTTCTTTTTTGTTACTCACAAAACTCTCTGGTGAAGAGAAAGAGTGCGGTGGACCCTTGTTCTATGACCGGAGGGGTCTGCGCATATATTTCACCATTCTTCAAATAATATCTGGGATTAATTAAATTGCTCCCCAGTTGATTGCCTAAAGCCAGAGCTACACCTTTGCCATCAAAGATACCAATCGCTGAGACAATGTCTTGCAAAGCCTCATTGATGTCCTCATTGTCCACAGAATCGATCACATCTCCTGGGGCATGACCAGGCGGGAAGATCGGGGGAAGAATCTGACCGCAAGACAGACCGCTGAAATTTGCACTAACAATGTTAACATCTCAAAATATATATTTAGTGCAAAAATGATTTAAAATTTTTTTTCCAACCCAAAGGGAACTATACTCACAATATGAGCGCAACGAGCACTAGGTTCAACATGTTGATAATTCTAAGCAGTGTCTTTAGTATTAAGGTGTCTTTTATATTAGCAATATCTTTAGAGTTATGATACTGGCTCAGTGGTTTGGATGTCTGGGAATTTTAATTCATTATCAAAGTGTTGTTACCTCTCGACAAACATCATACAAGGGTCATTCAAAAAGATTTATGTTATCTTTAACTGAAAAAATCGTTATAAATATAAGCTTGAATATTTTACAATATAAATGAAAATCTTCACTTTAGTGTTCTTATGTTCGATGATTAACTAGATTGAAAAATGACAGAACGTTGCATATGTATTTAGATACAAAATATTTAACAATTTCCAAAAGATATTATCATCAACAATGTATTTATGGCAAGCCGGGAGGTTTTAAAGATGGTGACAGCACAAACAGCGGTAAAGGTTCTATTATACTCTTTTAAATGCAGTCATCATACGATAAAGTGTTGTATAAAATATTAAAAAATAATACTTGCCTGGTGAAGTAAAAAACGAAAATTTGGCTCTTTCTTAATGAAAAAAACAATCTGTGGATTTGGACTTGCATGGAGTTGTGACTCCATAAGATCATAGAGAAAGTATAAGATATTTTTTTCTTTGATCAGATCTTGGAGTAATTATGAACTCGATACATAGTTACTTCAAGATAAGATCAAGGTACAGTGTGCGCAACCGCCAATACATTGTGTCTTTTGACGCCATATACGATCTGAATACTTGAAGAAAATGACGTTATTCACATTTGTTACAATCTTGATTCATCACAGACAATATTTTGACCCAGACATATCGCGAGTAAAATATTTCACTTTCTCCACTGATTATGGAGACAAAAATTTATGTGTTAGAAACGTCTCTGTCAGTAATTTCTGCATCATACGGTCAATTCATCAGAAGCTCAGTACAGATGCACTGAATTCCTTTAAATATAAGACAATTCTGTTAACTCATACAGCATTCGCATTTATTTCACATTATCAACGCTTTCATTGGCAGGCCTATGATATTTATCATTCTACTGATGTTGATTCCAAATCTGCGAATATATGCGTCCATTCCATTTAAATAGCATTTACCCAGCAAGGTAATTTCATATTGATGCAAAATATTAACCCCCAAGAAATCTGATATTCTAATATATCCCCCCCCCCCCCCCACACACACACAAACACAAACACACACAATACCCCCACCAGAAGCCGGGTGTGCAGAAGGTCTTCCCCGGTGCCGAGGCGAAGGGCTGCTTCTTTCACTTCAGCCAGAACGTCTTCAGGAAGATCCAGGCTGAGGGACTCTACCACCAGCAGTTTGCTCTGGAGGCCCGCCAGATCGCAACCAACGGGCGGTGCAGGTAAACCCCGTGCTGACGCCTGCTCCATGACTACTTCCTGGACAACTTCCAGGACAACTTCCAGGACAACTACGTCTGGCCAGAGGGCTGGCACTCCACCTTCAGCACCAACGTCCATGGGTGCCACATACAGGTCCCGCCACATGAAGTTCATAGAGGTCCTGAAAATGGAGGAGTCTGTCAGCTCCATGGACCTGGCCAGGATCAACGCCCGCTTCACCACTGTTGTGGGTGACCAGTGGCGTAGCCAGGGGGGGGGGGGCTGAGGGGGCTACAGCTCCCCCAACATTAAAAAAAAATTTTTTTTACTAATATTTTGGGGCTGCAAAGGAGGAAGGGAACTGATAATGACTACTGTAGTCATGGACCCCAACATATCCAGATTTCAGCCCCCCCCCCCATTCAGAAAATCCTGGCTACACCACTGGGTGACTACGCAAACCGAGCCCCCACGGAGTACCTCTGTGCCATCGCCATGAACTTTGGGTTGTAATGTGTGATGAGGAGAAAGAGTTCATTATGAGTTCAGTGCTCACATGTATGATGAGATGTACAGGAAAAAAGTGCCATGAAACACAAAGTTCAGTGTAATTGAAGATAATTAGTATGAATTGTGTGTTTTGTATAAAAGTGCTGAGATGAGTGTGATGACATGCTGTTTAAGTTTTTTTAAATAGAAATGTAGTATATTGTCAATATAGATATGAATGTATGTATTTTTATAGAAATATTGATAAAACGAGATTTGAGATTAAGCATTTCTCTTCTCAAAATGCTGTACTGTCCTTCAAGTTTATTAGCATGTAATTACCATACAAATGAGCAATTAGTTGCCTCTTCCATATGCTAATGCACAATGACACAATTGTACACATGTACATGTGCATCTCAAATGTTCAAAAGGGATTAAGAATAGATCATTTATAATTTGGGAGGGGGGTTATATATGAAACGTCTGGTTGGAAAAGTATATCATCGATATCTCAGTTTGTTTGGGAGTTTTACGTCATTTTCAACATTATTTTAATCATTTCATTGTGAGACCTGATATATCAGCTTTGGCCAAGAGGAGTACTTGTTTATGCTGTGCTGTCCAAGATCAACCAAAAGTATATGTTCTCACACTTGCATGTGCGCACATGTGCACAAATATCGTCTTGGAAATGGTGTCAATGTCCCCATATGATTCGTAGTTACCCAAATACATTAGAATTAGAATTTCTATATTTCAAAGACTTATCCAATATTGCTATAATGTTTTTTCATTGTCCAATAAAACTACAATTTGAATGAAGTAATATGTTCAGATTTACATTTGGTGATGTGTCCATTATTCTAAGACATGTGAAAGTGACCACATACCCCACTAATCTCAGCAAGCAAGTGTTCTTAGCATGATGTCAGCTCACATTTTCAATGTCTATCACAGGAACCTTGACTATAGACATGCCAGGTTTTTTGTCTCAAGTGAAAAACATGCCTACTCTGCATGGCAAGGTTGAGTCACGTACTACCTCTGCCACAATTGGCATCAAATGCGGAATACTTTTTCCTCACATTTGCATACAATAAAACAGCTCTGCAATTTGTTGGCTCTTAGAGATAGTCATGCACAATGATAGAACTGTACACGTGTACATGTCAATTTCCAATGTTCAACAACAATTTAGAATGGATCATTTATTGTTCGAGGGGGGGTATATTGGAAAAATTTGGTTGGAAAAGTACATCATTGATATATCAGTTTGATTGTTTGGTATTTTTACATCATTTTCAAAATTATTTAAGTTATCAGCTTTCGCCATAAGAAAAAATTCAGGGTCTCCCCCCCCCCTGGAAATTGATGCTCCATCCGTTGATTGTTTTTGTCTGACAATTTTGGTATGTGTGTCACTAACGATACACATGTGAACTCGTTAACTGTTGTGCTCACTTTCCAGTCATAACAATTGGCCATGTGACAACATGTGCAAAATATCTAACTCTGTCCTTCTTGGCTGCTAAAAAGAAGCTTGTACTGGGGATGGTGGTACTGGTAATCCTGGTCTATACTTGCAGAGACATGTATAAACTCTGTGTCTGCTAAGGAGAGTAAAACATGCCATGTGTAAAAAGTAACTGTAGAATGGGAGCAAAGTTAGCTGTAATTTTACAGGAATTTCTACTGTACCTGAATGACAGTGTACATTACTTTTATAGAACAGCTATTTGTAATGGAAGTAATGAAAACATTAGTATATTATAAACCCTTCAATATTAGTTGCTGTACTGGTCCATTTACACATTATTAAATATATTCTCCAAAAAAAATTCTTTAAAAAATAAGTATAATCATTTTATTTCTTCAGCTACAACTTTACATGGTTTGTATTTCTTCAACTGCAAGGTTATATACTTCAAACCCATATTGATCAGGATGATCCGACACATTTTGATATTAAATAGGTTCACCTAGTAAGTTAAGGGATTGAACTATTTTTTGCCTCTCGAAAGAGATATCTATTGAGATATCTCATGAGATTTCAAAAAATGGATTTTCAGAAAAATATTCTGCCTTAAGAATGCCAAGCGTATGACACCTGGAAGTTCCCGTTGCATTATTAAACCATGCAAATAAAATCAAAATAAAAACTGTAAAAACTATAAAAACATTTACAGTAAAAGTGCCAAAGACACAGTTGATGTTGCTGTCAATCTACAGTTTCCGGTAACCATGATGTAAATAAACAATAAAGTTACTGTAACAGCCAATTACAGTGTACCTTTAAAATTATAACTTTCAAAAGTCAAAGAGTATTTGCCAATATTTACTTCACTTTCCATCTGCAAATGTATCCTCTTACACATGATGGGATGTGGCTATCTCATAGTTTAGACAATTTCAGGGACATTAATAATATAAGTGCAGTTATGAAATATATTATAGATATCATGAGCAATATATCCCATAATTCTTTATTCAATATTCATACAATTGATGTTATTTGCATTCAGAGCTGCATTCCAGAGTATTGCCGTCGCAGTCACTGTCCCGTTTGCAGGTGGTATCCGTTTTACACACTCCAAGGGGAGTACATTCGACCTGACACCTCTTAAACAGCGTCTGCAATCAATGGATAGACATTATAACAAAACATACCTGGAAGCTGGGTGAGCGGATTCAGTGAGTTGGTGATTGCGGACGGATACCCTGAGCCGAAGGCGAAGGGTATCCGTCCGCCATCACCAACGAACTGAATCCGCTCACACAGCTGACCGATGAGTGAATGTTTTGTTTTTATACCTCAGACAACTACTGTATTTTTAAAAAATGATACATGAAACAAGATATTTATCGTTACAAACATTTGTAAACAAAGCGCACCTCATTTGACCCCGTCACGTGACCCGAAAATGGCGCGTACAGCCATAGACTGGTTGCCGCCATCTGTGTATATACACGATGTTCTTGACACTCGATGGGGAACCAGTCTAAAGATGGCTAATCAATACTTTACAAATAATTGACATGCGCGTATTCATTCGAAATCGCATAAATACGCGCATCACTGAGGTATAAGAAACAAGGATTTGCTATCTGATGTTTGAAAAACAAATAAATCATGATTTATTAGTTTGAGGATGTTAATTTATAGCGCTTATAAAAAATGTTTTGTTCATTGTCGTTTAATACAGTATATTTTTTTTTTAAATGTTTACAACACCATACAGTCAGTTTAATTGCAGGTGTCACAATACCCAGTATGATGTCTACCCTACAGTAAAAAATGTTGACATTACCTCATACTTGGTGCTTCAAGAGAGTGTTCTGCACCCAAGAGATATTTTTTGCATATCACCCCTTTGCCGAACTACCTTCAGAGATCAGCCCTTGCCAAACTATTTTATTATTATTTTTTATTTTTGTTTGCTATTGTGTTGAAGCAAGGACCTCATGACCTTTCCATGTTGATAATCAACCCCTATTTTATGTGTATTATTAATGTTATATGAGGACAACGGCCTACATCACAATGCTGATGGCCTGCCAGTACCCCAGGCATCACATGTTCCAGAATGTCAATAATAATGCTTTAGGTTTATGCTTACCCCTTCACACGTGGCGTGGTAGTCTGGACCTTTTAAACTGTCAAAGCCAGATGAATTTGTAAACAAGGTAAACTTGGCCTTGTTGTTTTCTGTCAAAGATCCATAAAAGTTAACTCCATACTCATCCCTGCTGTGCCAACCACCTGTACCCATGTCATCAGATACATAGAACATTTGCACAAACATTGCGCGGTCAGGGGTTTCACTTGTGGGGTATATCTGAAATACAATGATATTGTATTGCCATATTGCAAAAACAAAACAAAAATAAATAGCGAATTGATTTTTCCATAGGATGTCAGAGCTGACCTTTGCATTCCATGCCTTTTTATATAGCACCTCATTGAAAGGGTTTGACCACATTACAGCCACGTTATAGTCTGTGCCCTCTATTTGATATGTGAGCACTCCCTCGCTTCCAGTGAGAGAAACTGCAAATATTTCACATTAATTTAAAGCTGAAAATACTAAAATCAAAATACTAATTTGAAGTTTCTAAATGTGTGGCTCTCATCAACATTTAATGAAAATAAGGTTTTAATTGAACAGAGCCTTTCTTTGACAAGAAATATCTAACAAATAAAATATAATCAGTTTGTACTCATACTCATTCGGAAATATAATCAGTCTGTACTCATACTTATCATAAACACTAATTGTAATAACTCTGTTTAACTCTAGTTATGGTACTATTTTAATATTTATAATGCCAAACTTACAGAACTTTCTTGTGAAAAGCATAAGTCCACTGTGGCCTTGGTCTATGTAGGGAGGTACGTGAGAATAGATCTCTCCATTGTCCACATAGTATCTTGGGTTGATAAGCCTTCCCCCAGCTGTGTTGGCTAGAGCCAAAGCCACACCTTTGCCATCAAAGAGACCAATCGCCGAGACAATGTCTTGCAAAGCATCATTGATGTCCTCATTGTCCACAGAATCTATCACATCTCCTGGGGCATGACCAGGCGGGAAGATCGGGGGAAGAATCTGACCACAAGACAGGCCACTGCAATTTGTTAATACACATAAAACGTCAATATGTGATAATTATCTTTAAAAATAATTTTATTGAAGCTAGTTCATTGTATACTCACAGAAAGGACACAGCTATCAGGATGTTCAGCATTTTGAATGGTTACAAAAAGTTTTATTTTGAATTTTATATATTTATGAATACGTGAGAAAATGAAGTGATTTAAACGTATGGTATTTGAATGTACTTATCACTAACTAGAACATACAATATTGTGTATCATAATGCACAGAGGTACCGATAACATATCAAAGTCTTTGACGTGTGAGATGTGGGTCCAAACCTGATAGTGAGATCTATATAAATTGTTTAATGCCTGTTATTTGAATATTCAGATTTATAAGTGATCTTTAAAGATTACTCTGCAGTGCATCAGTAGTACTGCTAGTCATTCAATTTTCTTACTACCTCTGCAGTCATTACCCTGTTTTTGATCTCAATCGAAGTTTCAAATTCCCCAAGTCATAAATTCCCCAAGTCATAAATGCTCCCCAAGTCATAAATGCTCCATGTGCACCGTTATACCTTTGGTGTCAGGGACTGTTATGAGAGAGTAGTCCTGCTATGGAATGTATAAAGATGGGATAAAAGGGAAGATTATCCGCATTATATCACACAAATAGGCACATTTAATTCTGTCAGTGATGCTTTTCCTACTAAAAAAATGTATATATCTGACAATTTTCATTGTGTTATGTCATCAAGGTATACTACATTTTGAACGTTTAGTACAGATATTGGTGCACACACAAATGAATTATTCTCAATATCATTTTTCACTAATATCGGGCTGGAAAAATAACCTCACTCCCCTACAAAGTCTTAAAGCTGGCTCAATTTGTAACCACTCATTCAACAAACATTAGTTAAAAGACCGTAGAATCACAGGCAGCCAGAGTTACATCTCCTGCCATCACTACTTCTATATAGGTTAATACAAGGTATGCCACTTGACATGACTTTTTATCTTTGTGTTGCCATACATACATAACAGATATTTTATACCATAACGGTGACCAGATTTAAGAGAAAACATTCTTTAGATGATGAACACAATAAAATTGAAAATAAAATTGTTCAGTAATTGTGTTTGTCAACAAACATGCTTCTACCCAGCTTATGACATATATTTAGAACAAAAATGTGTACTATATTTGGTAAGAGGGCTTGTATGAATCACATAAAGATATAAGTTTTGTTTTACTTGAGTTCGTAACATATATACAGTCAGACCTCGCCGGACCGTCCCCCGATAATCCGGCATATCAATTACCGACAGTGATTTGGCTGCAACCATTCTAATCTTTCTTTATTTGTATTCATTTGATGTCCGTTTCATCAAACCGTCAGACTCGTGTAACCGGCAGAATTATGTGTGACAGACCATGACGGACTGGCGGGGCTTGACTGTATATGTTGAGTTTGTAAAGCAGTTTAGCCATTCTGACCTCCCAGTGGCATACCTTGTATTAGTATATAGTACAGAGACAGAGAGGGGCTGGGGACTTTCACTCTCTGGCAACCTGTGGTAGAATTAGTCTAGTTCAGTAACATTTAAATATGAGAAATATTTGTTTAAGACTGTCATGTCTTTATTCAGAATCAAAATCCACATTTTGAGAAATACAATTATGTGAAGTGAAATAGCTATTTTTAGAATAACAGAACAAAACAATAATAGCCGACCCTGGCTACTGCACTAAGTAGTAGTGGGATCAATAGCATCTACTTATACAGTATATATCTCTTATTTCTTCTTCCTGCTGTACATTACCCCTTTTATCTCTACTTTCTGTACAATACCCCTCTTATTTCTGCCTGCTGTACAATACCCCTCTTATTTCTACCTGCTGTACATTACCCCTCTTATCTCTACCTGCTGTACATTACCCCTCTTATTTCTACTTGCTGTACATTACCCCTCTTATTTCTGCCTGCTGTACAATACCCCTCTTATTTCTACATGTTTTACAATACCCCTCTTATTTCTACCTGTTTTACAATACCCCTCTTATCTCTGCCTGCTGTACATTACCCCTCTTATTTCTACCTGCTGTACATTACCCCTCTTATTTCTACCTGCTGTACATTACCCCTCTTATTTCTACCTGCTGTACATTACCCCTCTTATCTCTACCTGCTGTACATTACCCCTTTTATCTCTACCTGCTGTACAATAGCCCTCTTATTTCTACCTGTTTTACAATACCCTTCTTATTTCTACCTGCTGTACATTACCCATCTTATCTCTGCCTGCTGTACAATACCCCTCTTATCTCTGCCTGCTGTACATTACCCCTCTTATTTCTGCCTGCTGTACATTACCCCTCTTATTTCTGCCTGCTGAGACAGAGAGGGGCTGGGGACTTTCACTCTCTGGCAACCTGAGGTAGAATTAGTCTAGTTCAGTAACATTTAAATATGAGAAATATTTGTTTAAGACTGTCATATCTTTATTCAGAATCAAAATCCACATTTTGAGAAATACAATTATGTGAAGTGAAATAGCTATTTTTAGAATAACAGAACAAAACAATAATAGCCGACCCTGGCCACTGCACTAAGTAGTAGTGGGATCAATAGCATCTACTTATACAGTATATCTCTTATTTCTTCTACCTGCTGTACATTACCCCTCTTATTTCTACCTGTTTTACAATACCCCTCTTATTTCTACCTGTTTTACAATACCCTTCTTATTTCTACCTGCTGTACATTACCCCTCTTATCTCTGCCTGCTGTACAATACCCCTCTTATCTCTGCCTGCTGTACAATACCCCTCTTATTTCTACCTGCTGTACATTACCCCTCTTATCTCTACCTGCTGTACCTTACCCCTCTTATCTCTGCCTGCTGTACAATACCCCTCTTATCTCTGCCTGCTGTACATTACCCCTCTTATTTCTACCTGCTGTACATTACCCCTCTTATTTCTACCTGCTGTACATTACCCCTCTTATCTCTACCTGCTGTACATTACCCCTCTTATCTCTGCCTGCTGTACATTACCCCTCTTATTTCTACCTGCTGTACATTACCCCTCTTATCTCTGCCTGCTATACAATACCCCTCTTATTTCTACCTGCTGTACATTACCCGTCTTATCTCTACCTACTTTACGATACCCCTGTTATTTCTGCCTGCTGTACAATACTCCTCTTATTTCTACCTGCTGTACAATATACCCCTCTTTTCTTTGCGTGCTGTTTAAAATACCCCTGTTATTTCTACCAGAAATATTTGAAATACCAAAAATGTTACAAAATAGCCCATGGGGCATGAATATCTCGGAAAATAGCACAGCATATTTGCAGTTCAACTGTGAATTTATTGAATATGCACGTATTTATCTGTAAATATGCACGTGTGTGTGAGTGTGTCAGTGTGTGTGTGTATGTGTAAGTGTGTTTGTATGTATGACGTTGTTGTCACAATTATTTTTAACTACAGAATTGGTTATGTTATTCAATACTGACAATAGTCATATGATAAGGATATGTATTTTTATATTTAATGTTGGAATGAGCAGGTGAGAATTTCTCACATGTCTATCTTATCCACTGATGGAGCATGGGTGATATTTGCCTGGAAAAATATCCAGGACCTTCGTGTAAGTGCTGTCAGCTGCATTCAATCAGGAGATCTTCCCACCAGGTCAGAATTTGGGAAATTTCTTCGAATTCACGGCATTAATTTTGTCACTATGTATTTGGCAATTTTTTTCCTTTGTTGTATCATTATAAGTTCTTGATCAAACATAACCCCCAGATCTTTGACTTTACAGGATATTTGTCTCCCCCACCATAATTCCAGAAGGGATCTCATTATTTTTAAAATTTGAAATTTTTTCCACACATAAAAAGTTCAGTTTTGCCATTATTTATTTTCATTTTATTTTCTAATAAAAACGTTTGACACTTTTCCATTTCTGTGCATGATAATTTTGAATTTTGTTCTGATTTTGGGTCCATGGTGATGTAGAGCTGAGTGTCATCTGCATATATGTGGTGTTTCAGACCATGTCTTTACATATATATGGTGAAGAGTAAGGGCCCTAGCACTGAGTCTTGAGGGACTCCATAATTGATATTCATATAGCTGATCTTTTTCCGTTAATAATGACACAATGTTTTTTGTCAGCCAGATATGACTTAAACCATCTTACAGCATTTCTCTTTACACTCCATCTTTTTTGAGTCTATTTAATAATATATTGTGGTCGATGGTGTCAAAGGCCATAGAGAGGTCAAGTAAGACCAGCATCACTGTTTTGTTCTTATCTATATCCATTAGAATGTCATTTTGAACTAAATGTTTGAAAATCATTTTAGTGTTTTGTTTCCAAACATTGTATATTGATATGCACATGACATTAAATCACTAATAATTTCATATTTATATACCTTACTTCATCTTTATACAGACAGAATTGATCATTAAAAATGTATATTTACCACCAAAAAAATTATTAGAAAATGGTTTTGAATTAGGAATTAAATGAAATTTATATTTAACATGTTTCTTTAATCAAAGTGTGATTTTATTTGACAATTAAAATAATGATTGCAATATTTTAATTTATTTCAAATATAGAAATTCTAATTCTATATTGTTAATAGTGTTTAAACAACTGTGAAACCAGTGAACTATTTTAGAGGCATTGACACCATTTCCAAGACGTGATCTTTGCACATCTGAGTACATGCATTGTTGGCTGATCTCACTGGACAACAGCGAAATGCACATACAGGTGATAAGTGATCTGTTGATTTCCATCCTGTCAGTGACTGATATGGTCAAATATTGACAATTCCACATTTTGAAGATCTTGAATATTGTTTTGGAATATATAATATACCAATCTGATTGAATGTATTTAAGAATGAGCATTGTTTGCAGGTATGTTTTAAGGGTTAATGAATTGTAACAACACCTTGGATGGGTACAGTCCATGTTTATTTTTAAATGTGGATCCAGGCTATATGTTGAGTGAGCAATCTTGCCATGAGAAAAGGTCAAAGCATATCATCAGATTACTCCATGGAGCTGGATTCACTTGTGAATTCAGTTCCATTTACTGTTAATCATTTCCTTGGTAGGAACTTGAATATCCTTGATTTCACCTACTTAATGGTGACTTTGTCTCGCTATCAACAGGTATGTTATTGCCCTGGCCTCAATCTAGCTCGTCACCATCAGAACATCATTATTCAATGAACGAATTGCTATAATTTATGTACTTTAATCCTCACAATAACAAGGAGTTGGTTTTCAGCCATTTTAAAAAATGGTGGCAAGAAGGCCAAACCACTGCATGAACCCAGAAAGTAAGTCAGAAAATAGGGTCTGGGGAGTAGTCATTAGTTTTGGTGGGGAAATAAAATTTATTCATTAAATTGTTTCATTGTTTACTTCACACAAAAAGTGAAATTGTTTTGTCTTATGATTCCAAAAAATGATTAAATACTTGCAAGTATTATTCTCATTTTACCACCCTATTTCAATACATTTGATCTGTTTCCAAATTTCTATTTGCAAACTAAATTTCAAACTCCACTAGAGGGCGACATGGTGAACCTATCACCTCTGTACAAGGTGCATTTTGGTGCTGGCTCACCACATCCACCAATTTTTATGTAACTTTGCATCTTACTTATTTTGTTTTCTTAAATTGTACTCAGATTGGTATATTATGATATATTTCACCCTTAATACAAAATTTTGTGTATATAGAAACAAATATTAAGAGAAATAAAAATTGGAACTAATTTCTCAACCAGAGGAGCCATTTCCTGGGGTAGTGATAAGGCGGAACCACAACAGAGATGGCCGCTTTGTTTACAATTTGAATTCTTTTAATCTTTTATACTTTTGGTTAATCTAACCACCCAAAAACGTTCAAATGTTAGCAAATGAATTTTAATACATCTCAAGACAACTTCATATTTGATATTAAGAGATGTTAATACGTCAATCACATTTGTAACACACTGACAGTTCTTGAGCACATGGCCAGTAAAAGTAGGACCGGATGAATACTAATCTGGGTTGGCCAGAGGTAATAGTTTGCATGTGCCTCTGGTGGACAGTGCGACTAAATTTAAATTATATACTTATCCACCAGGTTGCAGGCTGATAGACATTTGTATGTCAATAAAACCAATTCTTACTCATTCGGTAACTTACGACCTGAGCAATGTCAAAGGAATTTTCCATTAAATGGACTAATTTTGCTAATTTAAGACAATTTGCATGCATTTTTGGGCCATGTTGTCTATGTTAAAGGGAAATGCTAGGAGGAGGCATCAGATCTGCGTCAAGTTGAGGCACATATTTATTGATGAGGTGATCATACTCTTTTACCTGTAGAGAGTCTTGCTGCTAAAACAGATGAGATACCACTTGCAATCAGACGTAAAAAGCTAAAGGCTCTCCAGTAGGCAAGAGAGGTAACTCAAATCAGAATTCAAATCAGAATTCAAATCAGAATTCAAATCAGAATTCAAATCAGAATTTAAATCAGAGCCACAATGTTATTTTTCATGAAAACAATATTTTATTTACAGTTTTCGATATGCTTCCACAAGAAAGAATTATTAAAAGCTTTAGAATTTCATTTCAATCATATGTATACCTTTCGTTTTCTTGTGTCTATATGTTGGACATACAAAATATTAGCTTGAAATTTTCAAATTCAGAGATGGATGCAGGATATCTTTAACATGAGTACATGCAATAAACCAAAAAGCGTATAATAGAGATTCCATTATATCTTCATAGATGACTCACACAGTTAAGAAATAGCTGCAGCAGCTTTGGTCACACAATTATGTGTTATATGACAAAACTGCAATGCTAAGGCCTCTCTGGGGAGCTACATATAATGTCTATAGATATTGTTAAAATATACAAGATATTGTTAAAACCTCCATCTAAGCAACGTTTCGTCAGTCTACTCTTAGAAGTCTACTCTTTTATTTATCAAGAGCCAAGACTGGAAATATCTGCTCAAATAAGCTTGAAAGGTTTGGCATGATAAAGAATGACCAGGAAAAGAAGGAAATAAACAACAGACTGTGCAGTAAAGCATCATCACTGTTTATTTCTTTGTATCGATGAAACAGTAATCTCATAAAATACAATATTCAATCCCAGGTTCTGCTGAGATAATTTACAAATGGTTCTTTATGTGTATATGTTTAGTCACATGCGGATCCGCAGCTCATGTCAGGACTGCAATCTCTATCATTTCCACACTCTGCATTGGTCCAACACCGACCAAAGGGACTGCATTCACGACGGCACCTACTTCCACTCACCAACTAATAGTAATAATAATTATGATGATGATGCTGATAATAATAATAATAATAATAATAATAATAATAATAATAATGATAATGATAATGATAATGATAATGATAATGATAATGATAATGATAATGATAATGATAATGATAATGATAATGATAATGATAATGATAATGATAATGATAATAAATTGTATAGCGCTATTTCAGATTACGTCTGTTCATGGCGCTCACATAGGCAAAACAGAACTCTGTCATTGTTTAGGGACAATCTTGTGTGTAATATAAGGATATGGACGGTACTTACAGATCTGTATTTACATTCAACGTGGTAAGATGGTCCCGCAATTGGACTGAAGTTTTTGTTGTCAAGTTGTACGATGTGCCTAGCATGATTCTGCTCAGACAACGTGCCATACATGTTAACACCAAACTCATTTCTCTCGTGCCACCCATTAGTAGGAAAGGGCCCAGCATAGTAATACAACTGCTCGAACATCTCCTTATCTGGGGACTTGATCTGGCTGTGCGGATAGACCTTAAAGCGATATGCAAACACTGGTTAATAACTATCTTTATTACTTTTAAATTGAAACTTTAAAATTTGTGAAAACTGCATATGATTTCAACCCATGTGTTTTGCTTCAAAATGGCACAGCGCATGTATATGCCGTTCTGTTCCATCTCTGATTTATGGAAGGCCCCAGGTTCATATACAATGTCAAATCATACACATGAGTGCCTGCAATATTTATTCTTTAGTGCTCATTCGTGCGTGACGTGTTCACTCAAACATGGAAATGTTGAGTGTCCATGTTATAATCTCTATACCGAATGAGAAGAGCCGGCCCTTTGTGATAAGTAATAGAAGTTCAAGTTAAAGTTTTTCTTGTGTGCTCATTCATGTGTAATATTGCTTTGTTGATTACACATGCCAAGACAAATCATGATCTATGTTAATACCAAGTTTGAAGACTCCAACACTAAGAATAAGTGAAAGCAAGTCCATGTTAAAGTGTTTACAATGCCAATGGCCGGACATACAGCCGGATGCAATCACCATTCCATAGAATCACATTGCATTGCATGTGAGTAAAAAAAAAATAAATACCTTAAAGTTATGCCAGTCATCATAAAAAAGAACTGAAGTGGTGATACTCCACATGACGGATACCAGGAATGAAGGATTAGTATCAATATCTAAGGACAGAACTCCACTTGTGCCTGAGACGGATACTGAAAAGACACCAAATACATATCATTGTGAAATCCTGTTTGTTTGTTTGTTTTGTTTGTTTGAGGTTGTAAATTCATCCGGTCACAGATTTACAAGGCCAACAGGTTAGCCCTTTAGGCACGCCCCTCAGTTCATGTGTGAAATTGTATCATGATTTCAATCTGGGCAATCTGGGGATCGAACCCATGACCTTTGGATCACCACAGAGGAACTGGTTCTAATAAGCTGGTGCTCTAACCAACTGCGCCACGGCCCGTGGCCCCCATGACCTTTGGATCACCACAGAGGAACTGGTTCTAATAAGCTGGCGCTCTAACCAAGCGCGCCATAGCCCGTGGTCTGTGAAATCCTGTTATAATAACATGCAATATACATGGATTCATGGTAATACCACTGCTACTTGATCTCTCTGAAGCATTCAGGACTATTGATCATCAAATACAGCTTCTTTTAAGATTTGATACCAAATGCAAAGTAGATGATCAAATCCTCAATTTGATCATCTACTAAGTCACACCTCTTGGATAGGTGTGTTGAGGTTGGTACAATCCAGTAATGAACATTGGTGCTATTTTATGTTTAGCATGTGGTTTGTAAGCTGTTTTTGAAGAGAAATATTCTGCAGTCTTTACAGTCATCCATCATGTTGCCACTTCCTGTTCACAAAGCAGAAATTTGCATGCAGAAATTTGCATACAGATTATACTGCCCTGTGATTGGTCTAATCCTGGTGCTGTTCATGTGATTTTGTTTACAAGTTAATCACAGCCAAGGAAAATTTGTTAATGCAGAGTATGATGTCATCACAGGAAATGACAAATCAATGGCTGATCATGTTTTCCCAAATGTGGAATTTTCATTATTATAAAAAAGAAGCTGAAATATAACTTTACATTGCCATCTCTTTGTGGCAGAAGGAGGCAGGACACAGTATAATCACAAGCCAGCAAATGTCAGTCCACCGGGCAGTGTGGTAGTATAATTGTGAATAATCCAGTGAGAACTGTCAAAGACTCACAGATGTCTCCAAACTCCTTCAATATCTTCTCTCTATCCATAATCACATTGTAAATCAATGTACATGTAGATGGCTATAATGGCTTGGAATATAAACATGCATTGGGCCTGTCAATGATCACTGTCTGGTACCAATGCTGTTTATTATTAGTATTTGTATTATTAGTATTTGTATTATTAGTATTTGTATTATTAGTATTTGTATTATTAGTATTTGTATTATTAGTATTTGTATTATTAGTATTTGTATTATTATTATTTGTATTATTAGTATTTGTATTATTAGTATTTGTATTATTATTATTTGTATTATTATTATTATTTGTATTATTAGTATTTGTATTATTATTATTTGTATTATTATTATTTGTATTATTATTATTTGTATTATTATTATTTGTATTATTATTATTTGTATTATTATTATTTGTATTATTATTATTTGTATTATCATTATTTGTATTATTAGTATTTGTATTATTAGTATTTGTATTATTAGTATTTGTATTATAAGTATTTGTATTTGTATAACCTTTCTTATTTGAAATCATGATACAATCCTATCAGCATGATCGGTTGAACGTACATTTATGCCATAAAAATACAGGCAGATTTGTTAATTTCTTCTGGTGAGTAGAAAATGTAATTCGAAGCTTTTTATCATGACCAGGCACTTTATGACATGACCAATAAAACATTGGAATATCTAATCTTGATAAAGGAAATTCCTGAACGACTCACCAAAATTGCTTGTGAACAGAAGAAGTCCAGTTTGTCCTGGTGCAATCTGTGGGGGTAGAAAGCCTTCTACAGAGCCACTGTCCAACCAATATTGTAGGTTGGTATAAGTGTAAGTGCCATGATTGGAGATTGCCATGGCGCATGCGCGACGATCCCATAACCAAGAGACCTGCAATAAAGAGTGTTAGTAAAATGCATTTGAGAAACAAAACCTTATGCTTCATAAAATCCATGACTCGTTTCTGAAACCACCATGGCCATTTATTTATATCGTTTATAACCACCTACATCGTTTAGTATTTGGCTGAGTGCTTCATGAATAACGTTGGTATCAAGGGTGTCAATAATACAGCCGGGACAATAATAATCTCTCTGAAAAGAAAGAAAAAGAATACATTCTATAATGAACAGTAATAAATATAATGATAAGATTTATCATAATTGTTGATAAACGGTGAATAAAGTTTATAATTCATAAAATATTCAGAAAATATTCATAAAATATTGACATATGTATAAATAATATATATATATATATATATATATATATATATATATATATATATTTATTTATTTATTTATTAATGAGATACATACTGAAGTGGACAAATCGATGTTTCTCCCCGGATCCTCTTCTTGACTGTGAGAACAATTTACAAGAGCCCTGTTAAAGACATGATGAACTTTAAAAGTGATACAGATATGTCCTGAGGCAATATAGATGTTGTTAAAATTGACATATAGCATGACAAACATGCTAGTCTCCATTCTGAACTATTTGCATGACCCTTGGGCTCTTCTGTAAAGGGGGGGTTTCAGCGGAGTCAAAATACATTTATGGTATTTCTAAATAAAATCAAGGAATATCCTTTTGGATTTAACATTTTACTGCAAAATGGAAATAGAGTAATTGTATGTGATAGCATACTTGTTGATGTGTAACAGACTTTAGATTAGGATAACAAGTGTAGACCTTTTAATGTATACATACCAGAGACAGGATAAATATATACAGGTCCACATAGTGTATTCCTGTGCATCAGGAAGAGGATGTACACTAGTTATGGGCCTACATTTTGCATTTCTCCACAAGTATTTATATATTATCTTGTGATTACTGAAAAGAATATTACTAAACAGGAGGACTATTACATAACATTAAAGATAGCTGTCCATATCTTCTGTATATTATATATAACATGTGGTGTGATACGTTATACATTGTAACATAAAGCCACATGTTTCTACTCATATATACGGAGGGCAATTAAAGGTCAGTTCATGGGGAGAGCAGTATACTGCTCTCAGATTCGAGGTATATATTTGTTCAACCTCGTACATTATTAGCATTAAATGACCATATTAATGATTGTATAGACTAATCATTTGTAATGTAAAATACATATATTGATGGTAAGGATACTGACACATTATAGATCAGGATTTAATCACTTTTGGCAATATATTGCTCCCCAGGAGTGTCGCCGATATCAGTGTACATGCGTAATGTCTGATCTATATTGCGACAATTTTGTTCAATTGCTAAATGAATGGCAATATTCAATATTAGATTAACTATAATTCTATTTTTTTATAAGAATCATTAAGCTATATCATTCTTGTTTTTTTTTAAATTAAAATAATAATTTCTTACCTGATGTCTTTTTTCCATTTTATTGATAATATAATACAGGATGATATAAAATTTAGATAAAAAACATAATTTACTAGTTTAACAGTATTTTTGTATTCTATGCCCGATTGACAGTAATTTGATTCTGATTTTTAATCATTTGAGAATGACATGCATTCATGAGAATGATTTTCAAGTGTTCTCAATAACACATTCTGCAAGTTATAAGGAATGTACTCTTTGGATTATGTTTTTAATTAGAAGGGACAGGTCAGAGTCAGCTGACAATACAAAATATAAGGGATTTCCATAGTAATATACTCATATTTATTCCAATACAATATCGTTTGTAACTTGTGATCTTATTCGCAAGCTGTGTCGCAAATGAGGTTAGGGTTGCAGTCTTTATCCTCGTCACATTTGTGACTGGTCCAGCACCTTCCAAAGGGACTACATTCCCGCCGACACTTCTTGTTAAACAGCTGATGAACACAAAAGAAGCAAATAGCATTATCAATTAAGAATATTACAATGTCCTTGGAATAAGAAACAACACGCCGAGTTTGACTCATACGTTTGTTACTCTAATTCCAAAATCTATAAGAAGAAATGATTATGCGGTAAAAAAAAGATCCGCAGATCATGAATATTCATATCATCAGGTACAGGTGCAATTGCAGGTATTCTTCTTGCCTTATGCTCCCCTTTGATATATTTTAACTAAAAAAGGTGGCATAGTTATACCTCACTACTAAATCCTCTGTTTTATCAAGCCAGAAGGCTAGACAGAAAATGTTCTGCAGATTATTGGACCAAAAAAATCAGACATTTTCAAACAGCTTTGGAAAATGTTATTAACATTTAATTTTTCACATAGTTTTAATGAAGCAGATTAACTGTTTTGTCCTCACGATGCAGTAACTATGAAAACACACAATATAACATATAATTTCTCTGTAGCATTCATGTACAAGGGGAGAGGTCTGGATTTTCCTGATTGGCTTTTCATGTATTTCAAAACCTCTACATTGTGGTGCATTGTATTTCAATGATCGGGTAACAGAAAGTGCTCGCAGATTATATGAATATTTTGTTTTCTGCGATATGGCAGTTTGCATGATATTCAGGTTGTACTCACTGAAAACTGTACAAAATATTTGAACGATACTCACAAATTTGTTGTCACATTCTATGTGATAGGAGGGCCCCTCCATGGGATTGAACCCACTGTTGTCTAGTGTCACTGTGTATTTAACATGGTCCCCTCTACTCATCTCCCCAGCCATACTGACACCAAACTCACTTCTTTCACAATGTTTTTCTTCGGGAAAAGGAGCAGCATGATAATACAGTTGATTGAACATCTCTTTATTAGGTGAGGTAATCTGGCTGTGAGGATACACCTTAGAGTACACAAAAAATATTTTAGTACAGGGCATGATTTTTTTTATCTCTTTATTTGAATTAAATTATATCAAAATTATCTTATCGATTGATCAAAAATCAATCCTACTGGTGCATTCCCCCTGTTTGTTAAAATTTGTATCCAGATTTTGCCAAAAATAAATCTAGCCTTGCCACTCAAATTTGATATTGACCGGTCCAACCGCTTGAAGGGCAACGGCTCTGAGGTTTGGTTGATCATATGAATCCAGGATTGGAGGTGGTTGGTTCCAACAAAATATATGGTATCCTATAATCGTATTGTTGTAACCACAGTGCTAAACACTTCGTGAACAACCTGACAAAAAGTCCGTGCATTACTTGTTTTGCTGTGGAACTGTGAGCTGTCATATTACAGTGAGCAGAGTTCTACTTTGTCTCATATGATGAGATGAAATAAAAGCTTCTGTACTGATGGTCCCGTTAGAAATAATAAATTTTAGCTCCACAACGTAAATAAGTCATAAACTGACCTCGAAAATGTGTAAAGGTCTCGCACGAAGTGTGTTTAGCACTGTGCAGCAGAAACTAATAGATATGATATGATCTGAGAGCAATAATGAATATTGTTATATTGCTCTCAGATATGATGCAAACCTTGAAGTTGTGCCAGTCATCATACAAGATGATGGTGGATGTGATACTCCACATGACAGACACCAGAAAGGAAGGGTTAGTGGCAATGTCCAGACTCAACACTCCGCCTGTCCCCGTGATGGAAACTGAAAACACAAACACATCTATAATAGAGGAAAAAAACCACTGAAGACGTCCCATTTTACCAAAGTCAAATTAGCATTAGTAGAGGCAATTTTAATGTGTAAAATGTAAACTCAATGTGTCGTTTTTGGTAGTGTAAACATTGGCTTACATATAAGTACAAATATCAGTCTGCATCCAGGGACATAAATTGGTGGCCCGACTGGCCGAGAAATCTGGTCACGTGCAAATAAGACCAATCAAATTTTGCAGTTGCTATGCTATCTGGTCAGTGACGGATCCAGGGGGGCTTTGGGGGCTGAAGCCCCCCGGGGGTCTGTGGCTAGGGGGGCTTTTGGGAACTGGAGACCCCCCCCCCCCACACACACACACACACTTTTTTGCAGAGCACATTTGAGCCCCCTGGGGTAAAAAAAATCCTGGATCCGCCCCTGCTGGTGGCAGCCTCTGTTTTGTTCCATTCTCTCAAATTCCACCCTTTTCGTGACCAATGCATTTCGTAAACATTCTTGAGGCAATAAAAGGGCAAGCCAAAAAATGCCACCCTTTTGTGAACAGGAGCATGACATGACATGGCCAATAAAACAGTGGAATATCTAATCTTGGTAAAGGAAATTCCTGCACGACTCACAAAATTCACTTGTGAACAGAAAGAGTCCAGTTTGTCCTGGTTCAATATGTGGGGGTAGAAAGCCCTCGACAGAACCTTCGTCCAGCCAATATTGTAGGTTGGTATACGTGTATGTGCCATTATTGGAGATTGCCATGGCGCATGCGCGACGATCCAATAACCAAGAAGCCTGCAACGTAAAAACAAAAAATAGTATTCAACCAGAAACATTTTGAATAATGATTGTGACCCATATTCTTCATAAAATTAGATATCAGAACCATATATTCAAGATAACCACATTGCAATAATGACATACAAACAATGAATGACCAGAGACATTTAACACATGTTTAAATATCTCTGGAATAACTTACATCATCGAGTAGTTGGTTGAGGGCTTCGGAAATAGTATTGTAGTCCAACGTGTCTATGACACAACCTGGGCAGTTTCCGACCTGTGCCTGTAGATATTATAAATCATTAAAATAATGAATAAATGTCATATATTATACTCGTTGAATTAAAGGGCAGATAACTTTTGGGTTGATCAATCCCACGGGATCATTTAATTTTTAGTGTCAAAATAAAATAAGGAAAGAAATCAAACAAAAAAAATAAATAAAAATAAGATTCTTCCATAGAAAATGATAGAAAAATTATGCTGATGCTTTCTAAGAAAAGCCTCTCCATGAGTGAAGATAACTTCGCTTTTAATACATGATATATATGTAGCCACCTGGTGGTCAAAAGACTACAGGCAGTACTTGGCACTTTCAGCTAAACACAATAAACATGGTCAGTGTATTTGGATTGATTTTAGTGAGATTGTTTGCCTGTATCACAATTTCACTGCACATATCATTTAAGCATACCTGAAACCTCTGTAAAATTGACTGGTGGTTTCATGAATGCTTTAAAAAACATATTTGTGTGATCTTATTTTTGAACATGTGATCAAATTGCCTGTTTTTATTGGTAAGATGTAGATATCATACTTTGGGTATGAGCGGGGCATTCTGTCCCTGCTGCTGGTGTTGTAGTGGTGTCCCAGCCACCACTGACCTGCAATACAACCAAAGCAACAATGAAACACAGGCATGGCTATTTACAAAAGAAAATTTCAGAGTTTGAAATGTACAATTGGTAAAAAAACAATGATATTATACTTTTTACTTATAGATATTCAATTCAGATCAAGGTTATGCAATAAGAGGCTATGTCAAAACTCTGCACGGCGAGGCAGAGTCACAAATTACCTCTCTCACAAATGGCATAAAGTCGCGGAGAACTTTCTCGGCGTATTAGCATGCAATTAGCATACAGTTTTGCAATTAGTTGGTTCTTGTTGCCACAGCCACACAAGTAATTTGGAATGGATCATTTATAATTGGGGGCGGGAGGGGGGGGGGGGTATTGGAAATAAAATATATCTTTGATTTATTGGGATTTTACATCACTCCCAACATTATTTCAGTCATTCAAGATAAGACCTAGTATATCAGTTTTGCCCAGGAAGAAAGTGAATACAACAATAAATGAGTAAAGATGTCAGTGACGTGTGTATTGAAAAGATCAGACAAAAATAGTCATGGAATATACCATTACTTTTTCAGAGGGTCACGAAAAGAAAATACGCTTTATTTTCCTCTTGGGCAAGACTAGTGTATAGATGATGCATATACAATGATATATATACTTTTCCAACTATATCTAGCCAATATCACCAATTATAAATGATTCATTCTAAATTGCTTTGGAGGATATGAAATGGGCACGCATATAGGTACGGTTATGACACGGTGTATAGCCATGTTAAGCCTAACTGCTCTTAAAGTCCCCATTTGTAATATGTATTAACTGACAGGAAATACGAAGTAATGTTTAATTCTCTTCTGGAGTTTCGTACTCAGTTGGGGATTGCATTAGTGTTCTCCAATCACCCATCGGCAAAGCCCAGATAGGTGATCTGGAGGGGTTTGTCGAACGTCCATGGTCTCTACCAACTCCAACCAAAGAAAAGTTTGGTGGAGTTGATTGAGCTCTAGTGAAGTAAAAACTCGCCAGCTGCAAAAACTTTGGTAAACCCGTTTAAACGTCAAAATTGAACCCGTTTCAACTGCCGTTAAAACGGGTTTGATTAAATTTTTGCAGCTGGCGATTATTATCAAGTATTTATATATATTTTCTTTATTTAATGTTATCCAAAATAAAATCAAGCTTTTTTGTGAGATTTTAGACATAATCATACATAAAATATGAATTATCACTTAAACAGTTGGGTATTTAAAAAATCACATCTGAACGAGATTATGACCAAAAAGCAAAAATCTCAGACCTCTCCAGATCACCTATCTGGGCTTTGCCGATGGGTGATTGGAGATCACTAGGATTGCATACCATGTCGCCTATTATATACTTTGCAGCACCAAAATTTAGTTTTTAACACAAAATATAAAATTATTCACAGTCATTTCTGTATCTATATGAATTGAAAACCATGTGATCATGTGACATCACCATAAATCGTCTTACGCATGACTTATCAAAACATTATTTGGACACAAATAGATAATAAATATTTAGACTTGCAAAACTCCCGTTTGGCCTAAAAAGGCCCATTGTGACAAGATTCAAAACTTATGAATCACAATTAATATGTAATAAACAGGCAAATATCTGCAGAAATCTCATATCGTATTTGAAACTCTGTCTGCATCAGTAGTAGCACAATCTATCAAGCACCTAAATTTGTAGCTATCTTATTGCTTTGGAATAATGGGTAAGAGGTCCGGACATCAATGAACTGTGTACATCTCATGGCATTTTCCACAATGTTATCAATCCTTAAATACTTTACATTAATATTCTAAGCAATAGGTAACCTGATGAAGAATATCCGATAATGTGTATCCAAATGGGTCTCATTTTAACAAGTTAATTTGGATATTTCAAATAAATGTGTTCTTATTTGACTACTAAAATTGTAAGCAAAATAAAACATACCCAATACGTATGTAATGCCAGAATTATAAAGACATAATATATACATACAATCCCAGGAAAATGGAGAGAGCTTTCAGCATTGTCTGTAGTATGGAGGCCAATCTCATAAAGAAAGAAGGTAAATTTGGCAAACCATATACACAAGCGAAACCAAGCAGATGTCTACATATATATGTGTTATCTTTAGTTTTTTTGTTGTTGTCTGGACTGTCCTTGGTGAAACAAAGCAGTTTCCTGAAATAATTGATACCATTATATCGGCTGATCCAGGGATGGATCAAAATAAAAAATAAAAAATAATTAAAGAAATTCAATGGCAAGGGATACAAGGGGAAAATGCTGCGTGGTACCCAACAGAATTCCTTGATCCGCCACTTGTTTATAAGACGATAAGCATCTGTTTATTTATAGGACGAGATAAAATACACACGTTTGATACGTATTATGCCACAAGGGAGAAAGAGCGGATGACGTCTTTGTTTTTATCATTTCCCAGGCCTTAAATAGTTTATCATGAATTTATTGCACTGTGTGATGGTTTATTACAAATGTCATGACAAAGTGTCAAAATGTGTCATTAATAGAATTGTTTTATGTGGGAACCACCCATCTGGGGATCCTCAAAATGCAAATTTAAAATCTATAATTAACACATATATTTTTTGTTGTAAGGACTATTACGGTAGAGACGCAAAGACGCAAAATGTAAATGACCTTCTTTTGCTGTGTGCAATTGATCCTTTGATTTTTTTGTTTGTTTTTTTTTATATTATGGATAATTAATGTGCACTGAATTAAGTCCATCACTTTATAATGCTCAAAGTCCCGGAATTTTCTTTGATGTGAATTGATGTGAACAATCCTATTAATTTCATAGGTGATTTCTTATTTGTATTTATTTTCGGTCTCAAAATTCTTGCATTGTATTGATAACACCAAAAAGTCGTTGTCCTAAATGCATATACAATATTCTTTCTGCACGTAGAAATCTGCAAATACTCAGGTTTATCACACAGAAATAGGCGTATTACTTTTTTGGCTTTTGTTTTTAATTTCAAAATGAGAACAAATGCCAGGCTACAGCTATAGACCCTGAGCTTATGGACCAAATAACACAATGCGGTCAGCATACAAAGGGTGATTGGGGAAAGTTTTCCTCCAACATAAACAGAATTCATTATCTTACTCTGCCTGCCTCACATCGGATGTATTGCAACTCGTTCTCACTACTGTCACTATTTCTACGGTAGACTATGCAGTCCAAAGCTATATTAGACATGTTATTAGTGTCTAACTTGTACGGTCAATGCCCAGTCTTCACGCCCAGTCATGCATGTGTCCACCAAAATATTGTCCCTTCAGAATTGGCCAGCCTGAGATCACGACCCATGATCAGTTGGCTGACCATAACGGTAATCAATCAATACAACACAGAATGTGTTTAGTCATTTAATTTGTGTAGTCATTTGTTCTTTCACCAATCAGTTCACAGACAGAGTTTTATGAATAGTCATGATTCACGGCCGACTGACTGGACTGATATGAGAGAGAAGTCCTGCTTTGGAAAATACATCTTACTAGATCACCCAAAAACGTAGACATGCAACATGTGATTAAAATGGAAAGTTTGGGGACAAAAATGCACAATCCATAACGAGCGTGATTTGATATTTGATATTTTTCTTTCAAATTATGCCTCCAAGTATATATCCATATACACTTACAGTATATGGGTCAAACAAGAATATAAAACGATATATACCCTTGCAAAAGTGGATATATCCTTTTTCATTAATTAATTCATTTTTTGGTGCATTTCTATCATTCAAAGGCTTTTAAATGATCTAAAAAAAAAAAAGAAAAAAAGTAAAGCTGACATTTATATACCGCTGATTCCAGACAATGTCTGCTCATAGCGGTTGGACTAATGGGTGTTGAGACACTTTTGGTAGACATGTCTGGAATATGTCTAGACCCTTTAGTATGCGAACATAAATCTGAGTCCAATGGAACAGCCCTTTTTCTCAGACAAACTCCAAATATTCAATATACTCGTCATTGATATGAGATGAGTTACCTCACAGGCATATCTACCTGTTTTATGGTAAGGCGTTAATCATAACAAGCTTAAGCTTCAAGTCATAAAGTAATATCTTGCAGGCATTTTGTAATTTACTGCTTAATCTAGTATCTGATATCATTGTGCAGGAGTAAACGTGAGCAAATATGATCCAGTATCTTTTCACAGTCGCCATTTACATGTCAAGTTCATTGCTTTGCGATGCTTAAAAACGAGCTTCTAAAGTTTGAAAAGCAAGGGTAATACTTGAAAATTGACAAATAAATGGTCCAGATGTTTATTGGATTACTTTTGAGAAAATGTATATTTTCATATTGAATCATTTGCCTTTGCTGGCAAATTGTTAATAACTTAAGGATGTACTTCATATGTACTTCTACTCTGCATGGTGAGGTAGAGTCATATACTGCAATCCTGGATCTGCTGTGGAGAGTAATGTATTTCATACACTGATATATATGTGTATGGAATTTACGTGTATGGGAATTTAACTTTTTTGAGCTTTTGCGCACATTGTTTAAAGTATTGTGTGACATGCAATGATATTTTTTCGATTGAAAATTGGTAATGATGTAATGCTTACCCTGGGTCATTACAGGTTTGAAATATGTATTGCAGATGTTTTCTTGGTTTCTAAGTAAAGGAGAAACGTTTGTATCAATACCCTCCACTACCCTCCACAATACCCTCCACTACCCTCCACAGCAGGACTTCTCAATCATATCAGTCCCTGCCACTAAAGGTATAAAGGTGCGCACAGAATTGACAAGAAGTCATTAGTATTCGTAAATATCTGACTGTCCACTCATTGGTGGAAGAATATAAATAGATTTATTTTGTACTGGCAGTTGTACTGATTGGTCAGTTTATGGGCCAGACACCTGGTTACAGTTTATGACCTGATGTTGACCAATTCGGATTTGATGATATTTTTGTGATTAAGTCAAGTATTTATGACTGGAGGAATTCCAAACTTTGAATGAGATCAAAAACAAGGCAATGAATGCAGAGGTAGTAATTGAATACTACATATTTAATGCAGAGTAGTCTGGGATATCAAATGCAACTTCAAGGTACCTTCCAGTACCTCTTAGAAATCATTCTGTCTGTCATCTGTGTGTGTGTTAGTGTCTGTGTGTGTGGGTTAGTGTGTGTTAGTGTGTGTGTGTGTGTGTGTGTGTGTGTGTGTGTGTGTTACCCATTTTCCTCTATTGTCAATGTACCTTTGTCCCCTGCAAGTTATATAAGGTAACATAATAACTGGGACAAATGTTTATGAAGTCATGTCTAACCACATACAAGGATTGGGCATTTGTCCATGACACAAACTGACTTTATTTTGTACTATTCATTTATTTTTCAAATAAAATGCAAAAGTGTTTTTCCACAAAGATGTTTATTAAGTCAGGCGAGTACATTGCCCTTGTTAGCTGCAATTACTATCGCATTCCATGGTTGGTTTACACTCAGAATCTTCTTTGCATTCATGCCCTGTCCAGCATGAACCGTATGGGCTGCACTCACGGCGGCATTCATGCCAAATCTGAAAAAAATCACCATGTAGAAAAGTAAAACCGAAAAGTAAACCGGAACTAGTTAATCATTAGATGTCATCTCATCCTGAATTGGGAACGGAACTAAATAGAACTCAAGACCACAGAGAATCTGAAAAGCATGGAAAGCACAACTCTCCATAGCGGATCCAGGATTTATACCTGGCTCTGGAAGCATTGACCATAATCAGTGAGTACTGAGAGGTCACACCCATAACAAGCTGCTTTTAGAAGCCAATCAACACCAAGTAAAATATTTTGTCCATGTAATAACAAGGCCAATCAGTATCCTCAAGTATAACTCAGTCAACCGGTGGCATCGTTTTGGACGAGTGTGAAGTTTGTTACTTATTCACTTTTCACAGTTCATTATTCAGATTTTTTTCAAAATCAATAGATGAGGTTGTCAACATGTTATATTTGCGATATTGTCTTCAAAATTATCAGCACATATGTGAAACAAGTGGAATAATCTAGTACAGGTCAATTCCAAGGTCACCAAATTCTGTATAAGGGTTGAAGGGTGTCCAAATAAGCTAGCCATAAAATAATTTCCTGGCAAAATGAACGGTTACAAGATGGCGCTACATACAACTTTTAACCTTGGATGAGAACATTTTTAATCTATGTATAAAGTTGTGAATTTTAATTTCATGATAAGTATGGATATTTCTGTTTTGTACCATCCAATTCTTTCATTCATTGTTTAAAAATGTATTCTACCAAAATGATCAAACAAACATAGTGATGCCAATCCCAGTATTTTCACACCTAAAGGTCCTTTCCCCATGAATGAGCTCGAGTAGTGGTCTTTCCATTATGATTTGACATATGAAACAGGCATACACATGTCTATGGTTGTGGTACTCTCCATAGCAGATCCAGGATTTATACCTGGCTCTGCAAGTATTGACCACAATCAGTGAGTAATAAGAGGTAATGCCGATAACAAGCTTCTTTGAGCTGCCAATAGACACCTAACAAAATATATAACACACCCAATCGGTGTCCTTGTTTTGGTTAGAAAGTGACTACAACAACAAATACATGTGTAAGTAAACTCAGTCAACTGGTGTCATTGGTTTGGTTAGAAAGTGAGTAGTCACAACACGTGCATGCAAGCAATGATCAACATGTGTTTGTGGATGTGGCTTGCCTTAGTTTGAAAATGGTCAGTGAGCATGTGCACAGCCCACCAATTGTGCATCTGTATGTGGATTATGCAATCGACCTTGCCGAATAGGTTGAGACAATGTCATGCCAATTGTGACAAAGGTAGTATGTGAGCTCGCCATGCAGAGTATGTTTGTGGGATCATGTATTGGAATCAAAGAGGGCAGGCATTAACTATGGGATGGACATCAACTATGTACCTTTCTGTGGTTTATATAAAACCCCAGCAGAACAAATAGCTGCAACCAAAGTTAGATAAGGGATCTCCCTTATCTATCTTTGCTGCAACTGCATGCCTATACTAGCAGAGGTAGTACATGTAACTCTGCATCACCATGTGGAGTATTCAGTTTTAGGATAAACCTGGTTATTAACTTAATTTGAAACATGGGATAAACGGAAATGAAAAGCAAGGATTTTGATGCTCTGAATGTTTTACAGTAATACTCTACACAGACACATGGCTGAAACCAAACCTATTCTTATCATTTGGTTTGTAGAACCAGTGTCTTTGTGTACTTTCTGCTGATCTTCAACTGCAACTCACCACCCAGGTCCTTTCACATGCCACGTGGTAAGAAGGCCCTGCTTCTGGATTGAATTGAGAACTGTCTACATATAGGATTTGCCTGGCGTGGTTATTCTCTGTGAGTGAGCCATATAAGTACACGCCGTACTCGGTCCTCTCTTTCCACCCGTCATGAGAGAATGGGCCAGCTTCGTAGTACATCTGATTGAAGAGATCTCTACCGGGTGAGACGCCACCAGCAGGATACACCTGAAAGACATACACAATATGGGATTCACGATTCACGATATACCTTTCAGAAGTCCCACGTAATGCAATTTTCTGTGTGAGGGCGGCACTTTGGGAGAAATGACTTACTATTTTTTTTATTGTAAAACATATTTAAAAATCGTTTGTGTTAAAATATTTATCATTTCTGATCATACAGTTATAATCTGATCATACAGAGTTTATAAAAAAGTTGGTGTTGAAACAAACAAAAATAAAACAAAAGTTAAAACCTTGTAGTTGTGCCAGTCACTGAATAGGAAGATGGTGGTGGTGATGCTCCACATATTCGCCACTGAGTAGGGTGGGTCTGCCTCCACATCCAGGGTCATCACTCCCCCGGTGCCAGAAATGGATGCTACAACCCATCACAACCCAGTAATAATATAGATACCATATATATATATATATATATATATATATATATATATATATATATATATATATATATATATATATATATATATATATATATATATATATATATATATATATATATATATATATATATATATATGGGTTGACCACCACAAACCCACAATAATATAGATATCATGGACACGGATACTGCCAACCACCACAACCCACTATAATATAGATATCATGGACAAGGATACTGTAAACCACCACAACCCACTATAATATAGATATCATGGACAAGGATACTGTAAACCACCACAACCCACTATAATATAGATATCATGGACAAGGATACTGCAAACCACCACAACCCACTATAATATAGATATCATGGACAAGGATACTGCAAACCACCACAACCCACTATAATATAGATATCATGGACAAGGATACTGTAAACCACCACAACCCACTATAATATAGATATCATGGACATGGATACTGCCAACCACTATAACCCACTATAATATAGATATCATGGACATGGATACTGCCAACCACTATAACCCACTATTTTATAGACATCATGGACAAGGATACCGCCAACCACTACAACCCACTATAATATAGATATCATGGACAAGGATACTGCCAACCACCACAACCCACTATGATATAGATATCATGGACACGGATACTGCCAACCACCACAACCCACTATAATATAGATATCATGGACATGGATACTGCCAACCACTATAACCCACTATAATATAGATATCATGGACATGGATACTGCAAACCACCACAACCCACTATAATATAGATATCATGGACATGGATACTGCCAACCACCACAACCCACTATAATATAGATATCATGGACATGGATACTGCAAACCACCACAACCCACTATAATATAGATATCATGGACAAGGATACTGTAAACCACTATAACCCACTATAGAATTAAATTTTGGCTCAAAATTCAAATTTGGTGCAAAATATAAATGTCTAGAGCACACAAATAAATGTCTCAAACTAAAGACTGGGGCATTGGCTGAGACAGTGAGATGGTAAAATAACCTACCGAGTTTGCTGGTGAATAGGAAGAGTCCGGTATGTCCGGGAGGGATACTGGATGGGAGATAGCCGGACATAGCCCCGGCCTCCCGCCATGCCTGGATGTTACTTAGTGTGTAACCTGCATTGTTACTTATTGCCATGGCACAGGCTCTACGGTCAAACAACCACGACACCTGCCAACACAAGTAACATAGACAGGTCTACAAGGGTCTGAAGATACAAGATAACAAAAGAATTGATCATAGATATAAAAAGATGCTCAAAAAATAAAATATTAAGATATAAAAGGATTTGCAGATAGAAAGATCCAGAAAGGTCTAAAGGTACAAGCTAACAAAAGAATTAATCATATATATGACATGCTTGAAATAATAATATGAAAACATAAAGGTCCAGAAAAGTTTGAAGATACAAGCGAACAAAAGAATTAATCATGAAAATGACCCCAAACATACAAATAGAAAAAAGACTTGGAGATATACAAACAGGTCCAGAAACGTCTAAAGATAGAATTGATCGATTGGATTGATAGAAATGATAACAAGAAAGTCTTTTTTTTTTTTTAAGAATTTGTATACAGTTTCCTTTTTGAAAATGATATTTATATTTTCTCATACTTTTGAAGTTGCCATAAATGTAGACTACACTGACTGGCATATATTCTACGATTGCAAAAAAACATTTCAATTCTATGTTTATTTATGCAGTTGAGATGTCCGCCAGTTGAGATGTCCGCCAGGTCCGTGATCTGCAGGCCCCTCAGAAGTACATATCGCTCCAAAATTCTGGGTTATAATACCCACCACTAATTGCAATTGAGCTGAATGTTGTGTCTCACATGTCATCCACACTGTCCACCAGAGGCACACGCAAACTATTACCTCTGGCCAACCCAAATTAGTATTCATCCGGTCCTACATTTACTGGCCATGTGCTCAAGAACTGTCAGTGTGTTGTAAATGTGATTGACGTATTAACATCTCTTAATATCAAATATGAAGTTGCCTTGAGATGTATTAGAATTCATTTGTTAACATTTGAACATTTTTTGTTGGTTAGATTAACCAAAAGTATAAAAGATTAAAAGAATTCAAATTGTACACAAAGCGGCCATCTTTGTTGTGGTTCTGCCTTATCACTACCCCAGGAAATGGCTCCTCTGGTTGAGAAAGTAGTTCCAAGTTTTATTTCTCTTAATATTTGTTTCTATATGCACAAACTTTTGTATTAAGAGTGAAATATATCATAATATACCAATCTGAGTACAATTTAAGAAAAAAAATAAGTAAGACGGACAGTTACATAAAAATTGGTGGATGTGGTGAGCCAGCTCAAAAAGGCACCTTGTACAGAGGTGATAGGTTCACCATGTCGCCCTCTGGTGGAGTTTGCATGTCATCTTGTAATTCCACTGTCTTTCAAAATGTTAAAATTGCTTATTTGTTTTCACGGCACAAGAGAAAGTCCCAACCACTCTCTGCCTCAAATTTGTGATATGTACACAGAGATCAGCTGGGCTGGTTGACCGTGGGGGTTACTTTCATAGAACTAAAAAAAAAAATAGGGTATCATTTTCTTATCGCATCACCCCATAGTCAGGGTATCATTTTAACTTTGTATAATCCCTATATCAGGATATCAAAATTTAAGTCAGTCATAAATCAGGGTACCAATGAATATTTCCCTAAATCTGGGTTTTTCAGTTCCAAC
The DNA here is from genome assembly GCA_949316495.1 of Amphiduros pacificus. Taxonomy (NCBI): domain Eukaryota; kingdom Metazoa; phylum Annelida; class Polychaeta; order Phyllodocida; family Hesionidae; genus Amphiduros; species Amphiduros pacificus. Next base: position 13,093,328 of record OX439003.1, on the reverse strand, counting down.
CCAGCCTCCATGGGTTAAAATTATGAAAGTATCCCCCCTGGGGCTGGGTCACGTATAAGTGTTTACACATTGACCTTAGTAACAGTCTGTGATAACAGAGCCTTTCTTATAACATAAATTTCTAACAGCTCAAAGAGCTGTATAAAAAATGGATTTAGAGAGTATTTTGGTAGTAGCGGGTTGTACTCACGTCGTTGATGATCTTGGCTAGTGCTTGGTTGATATCATTGACATTTGTGGTAGGGATAACACATCCGGGACACCAATCATCACTCTATAAGAATAACCTCACTCTATATACATATCATGCTCCAAACATGTGCATTCATATTTTAGAGAAAGTGATTTGGTAAGATGTCTTATCATATATGTATTTCCTGTTTGAATACTCACGTGAGGGGAAACATGTTTCTGGCTGCTAATAACACTATGTGGTGCAGCTGCCCCAACCAACAAACTTTAAATGAAATGATGAAAATAAACATCACATAAAGCCCCATGGTAATGTCATGAACAGTTAAATCCATTTATTTGCATTTCCCAGGACATCCCCTGGACATCACCGTACCCATTTTTATCAGATATCAGACATAAAATATTTTAAACCGTTTGTGGCATAATTGTCCTCAAAGAGTTTAGTGAAAAATATCAATGGTCAGCTTCAATAGGTATGACTCTCAATCAGGGTGTTTCATTTGTAAAAGTAGTGTCATTTGTCAAAGATGCAGCAGAAATGAGAGTGATGGACATCCAGGATTTTGCTAACTCTGCAAATGAGTGAGCTCACAGAGGTCTCATTGTCCTTGCCTCTTCTTCACAGACTAGAAGGCAATGAGAATTGAATTTTAACCAGAAAATGGGTCTTAATTTTTTTCTGTGGGTTTACTACATATCAGAGAACATTTCTTTTAAAGAGCAGGAAAAAAAGTCCGAAAAATGAAACGCCCTACTCTCAATGTTTGCACAATATAGATTCAATGGTTGGTGCTTTTGGAAGATTTATGGTCAAAGTATTTATGAGTAGAGCCCCCAGTAAGCACCACAAGATGAGTTTTAATGTATATCTAGAATTTGCTTCCATAGATTTAACAAAAGAAATTTGATAAATCTCTGTTGGTTTTTATTTGGGCATTCTTCTTTTTTTGTCAATATCATTATATGATTTTTAGGATTGTTTATACCAGACCATGTATTAGTGCTTTTACAGCTTGACTTCAATTGTCACAAATGATTCTGTTTCTAATACAATACATTTGTGAACCCGTGAATGCATTCTCTCTTTATTGAATAACAGGTCATGTGTATATGTATAGCTTATTTCTAGAAGCAATACTACTTACATTGTGAGGAGAACATGCATCATCTCAGCTATAGGTTTGCATATCTTGGCCCACAGAACATTATATTAATAATAACAGATAAATGTTATCAAACAAGCGTTATCAAGCAGGTGTTTATTATCATGTTTTCGGAGAAGACCATTAATCTTTCTACCAGATCCCTATCAGAAATAATGCATTATAAATATCACTCCCCTCAAGCACAGTTGTAAGGCCTACGGTGCCGGGTTCAAATCCAGTGCCACCATGGTCGCTAGCAGATTGGTAAAATGGCCTTGAATGTCCACCTGACATCGCCTGTATCGTTTAAAAAGGTAAAAAAGGGCCATTTCGCAATATAATTTATGGAGGTCAGTAATCAAAATATGACATAAACACCCATATCTATTTTTATTTCAAAATATCTGTTCAGGAAATAATATTTTCAAATTCCTTGATACTTATGATTTAAGTAACCGATTTTATTTTGAAAAAGATCTTTTTCAAGAATAACTACGTTTTAAAAATGTTTCTTCATTTCAAACAATTCGATGAATTGCAGGAATATACTATTGGCATCTAATTTTGATTTTAAGTTAAAGTTTGATGCACTGATTGTTTGAATGCAACAAAAAGCATCTGAGAGGCAAATAAATAAACTCATAAGACCCTATAAGTCTGATCTTAAGAGAAACCTAGACACTTTTAACCCTTTCATCATGTCCACATGTTGACAGAATAGAAAAGCTGCAACATGGGGCTCCACGTTTTTATACCACTTCTAGAGGCACCAATGCCCGGGCATTAATGTAATAACGTAGGAGTGAAGGTAAATTACAGTAAATTACAGAGTTGCTGTAATCATTAAATGTCCTCATCGTTTTTTTTTTTTTTTTTATGTTTGGGGTTTTACATCACTTTCAACATTATTTCAGTCATTTCGTGATGACCTACTTGTAGCAGATATAGTGCTGCTTCACTGAATTGTCATTTCCAAGGACAACGAGATAATCCTTCAGGCATGGGCCTCAGCTCATGTGTGAAATTGTATCATGAATTTAATCTTGGGGATTGAGCCCACGACCTCTTGATCGCCACTGAGGAACTGGTGCTAATTAGCTTGTGCTCTAACCAACTGCGCCGCCGTCTGTAATCTTGTTCCACTGATAAATGAAATTACTATGTAATGTATATTTTTGTATTGTTTCTGTATTATTATTCTTTATATGCTATAATTGTTACGGTTATTAATCGTGCTCTTATTTTAATAAATATTTTTGTTACTGAACATGACTGTTCCTGAAGATGTTGATTCAAAATGCTGTAAAAATGGTAAAACGTGCAGTGGCCTTTGCAAATTGCCCTCTCTTGCTTTCCACACATGGATGAAATGAAGTGATTGATACTATTTTGGTCACCAGATGTCACCTCTTCATAATCTTTGAGCTCCAAAGGAAGTAGTTTATTTTTCTTTCTGACCTATACAATTTCTGTATATATGTGGGCAGTATATAAACACTATTGGAGAAAAGGTTTATATATGAGCTTAAAGGTTTATATTAAGACTGAAAAGCACTGAATTATATAAACTATTGAGCTGATTAAAAATTAAATGCAGTTTGAAATCTATCTAACTTTGACTTTGACATTAACACATGCTTCAGCTGAACACAATGATAGTTTTACTACTGAAAGAGACAAATCCTTCCAGCTCTATAGCGGTTCAGAGGTAAAAAGATAAAGAAAATATATGAATATTTCAGGAGAAAGTTTGTCTATATTTTATTTCCTCATATGGTGTAAATAACATATATAACAACATTATCTTTTTCTACAGGATATCTGCACAACACAACACAAAAGAAGCACACAGACTTGGTCATGAAGTGTGTCTAAATAAAATATAAATATTATGTCTTATTTGGTTAGGACTGTGACTCTTATTCAAATTGATGATGGTTCATTTATTGTGTGGTATTTGATAAAATCCACAAAAATGAAACAATTGAGTGAATATTTACATAAAAGGATTATTGGTGGTGACACTGTCATGTTGCCGCCATTATATTTAAACATCTACTTTGAAGCACACATCCTATCTCTGATTGTTTTCAGGAATAAGCATTATCTACTCATTAGCTTCTCTGACTTTCTATTAACTTACAATTGCAATTCCAAAAACTTTAATTTTAATTAAGCCATTTTTGTTCAGATTTGTAAGTTTCGACTCAAAAAAAGTAATTTTTTACTGCACATCATAAAATGAATCATTTTATTTACATAGAAACTGACCTGATCAAAAGGTCACTTGAAATATTTGTGAAGCAGAAGTGCTAATAATATTTGCTGTGGATTGAATAAATGCCCCACAAAATTATGCATCATTCAATCAGGGTTCTCTTTAAACAACATTCTAGCTATTTGGGTAGTATAAATCATGTTGGTTCCCCTGATGTAAAATAATAAAACATTTCAAAACCTCATTGGCAGAAAATATTTGGAAATTTACCTGATTTTAGGTTGTATAGAATTAAAATACTAATAATTGCATACAGAATTTAAATCAACTCTATATCACTTTAAAGTGCCTGCCTGTCTGGCAAGCACTTGAAAGTTTTGACAGTGCAATGTGAAAAACATTATATCAGTTTGCAATTAATGTCCATGCTTACCTACGAGTACGCTCTTACTCAAATTCAGTTTACAAAATAAAGACTACCAAAGTATTTTTTTATTTACAGGTATATCAGTATAGCTTAAATATATATAAATACAGCAACAGTTTATAGATACATAAAAGTCCAGACTTCCAATACAAAATCTTTGTATAAAGTTAGTAGAACTACAAATAACAAGTGTAAAAGGCTCAGCATATGTCATGTTTCTGTCAACATTTAGCACCATTATGAATATAATAATCAGAGTCTAATTATTTACATTAGCACATGGCTTATTCCATTATCATCATAGTGAACATAGCCTACAATTACCTGGATCATACCACCTGCCCTGAGCCTACAATTGCCTGGATCATACCACCTGCCCCGAACCTACAACTGCCTGGATCATACCACCTGCCCTGAGCCTACAACTGCCTGGATCATACCACCTGCCCTGAGCCTACAACTGCCTGGATCATACCACCTGCCCTGAGCCTACAACTGCCTGGATCATACCACCTGCCCCAAGCTAACAACTGCCTGGATCATACCACCTGCCCCGAACCTACAACTGCCTGGATCATACCACCTGCCCTAAGCCTACAACTGCCTGGATCATACCACCTGCCCTGAGCCTACAACTGAGCTACATATATATGTTTGAATAATGGTGCATTATCCAGATATAAACTGGATTATGCAATCTCCAAATGTTATAATTTGGACCATGCTTCAAATTACTGATGATACTGTCTAGATCATGCTGTGATATCCAAATGGTATGATCTGGATCATGCTGTGATATCCAAATGGTATGATCTAGATCATGCTGTGATATCCAAATGGTATGATCTAGATCATGCTGTGATATCCAAATGGTATGATCTGGATCATGCTGTGATATCCAAATGGTATGATCTAGATCATGCTGTGATATCCAAATGGTATGATCTGGATCATGATGTGATATCCAAATGGTATGATCTAGATCATGATGTGATATCCAAATGGTATGATCTGGATCATGATGTGATATCCAAATGGTATGATCTAGATCATGATGTGATATCCAAATGGTATGAACATGCTACATTATCCAGAGTGTGATTATTATAAATATTCAAATATCATATATCATGGTCCAAATCATGTATCAATATGTGAACATGGCATTTTCAGTTGTGGGGACCAGCATAAATCAGAGAAACTAAGTGTCTCACCACATTGGTCTGTGCAAGAAATATCAGGAATGAAAATGTATGTATGTGTTGATTTTAACACATTAAAATAGTTCAAATCTATAGAATCTCAAATTTAGTTGGGGTCAAATGCAAATAACTAGACATCTTATGACAATTTTGCAACACAATGCACTGTTTTAAAGTGCTTAGGTAACATTATTTTAAAAATAGCAACAAGACATTCCGTACTTACTCGTGTATAGGACGAGATTTTTGTACAAAAACCCTTAGATAATGTTTGGGGGGTCGTCTTATACACGAGTCGTCCTATACAGGAGTAAATACGGTAGTTACAGCCAGATACCAAACTACTCCCTGGCTGACCTACTGACCTTGTTAGTCCTATGAGAGTATTTCAGGTCTCTGAAGCACTTTATCACCTGTTGATGCTGTTCCATACTAATTCATAAATGTTTCTTAATTTTTTCATTTAACATTTGCTTAAACCCTATTCAGATTCATTTAAACTGTGCTATGTGGCAAATTTTAAATGCATGAAACATGAATTCTGGAAAAGTGACACCTAGTGGACATGAACTTTTCTAATGCTGTGCTGCCCCCATACATGAAAATACAATGTAATTTCAAAATTACATAATCACACTTCTGTCAAAGTAAAGAATTAAATGATTCCATCGGGTCACATATAGCTATATTGGGTCAAACATTATTCAAATCTGAACCATTTATGTCCTCACATATGACATCTCTGGTAGAAAGTGAGCAGATGAACAACACAGTGGCCAATAGATGGTGTGGTGGACAGACAGACAGACATACTGGCAGCTACCCTCAAGACTCTCATTTACTTTAATATGCAAGTGTATTTAAATCATAGTTATTTTCCTGATGTAATTGTAAAACAATTAGTACTGAAATAATATTTCTAATATATTACAACAGGCTGGGACTCAACTGTGCAACATAATAATTTTTATAAAATCTACAAACTTGTTAATATGTACACTTTAACTTAAGAATACTAAATACGTTAGTTTACTCTGTTTATCAAATAGAGTTGCAGATTTAATACTGTTCTGCTGCTGACTCTGTTTCACAACTGGTGACATTATATTTACACATATGTTAATATATATATATATATATATATATATATATATATATATATATATATATATATATATATATATATATATATATATATATATATATATATATATATATATATATATATATATATATATATATATATATATATATATATATATATATATATATATATATATATATATATATATATATATATATATATATATAAATATATATATACATATATATATATAAATTTGTTTATACAAATCACCCAAAATATTATGCAAAGATTTACAGTTTTTATCTATAATGTTATTTGTCTACCTAATCAAGCTTATACAAAACACAGGTTGAATGACTATCAACTAACTATTCATCATATTATTTAAGAGTATGCAAACCATGTATGTCAAAAAAAGGCACTGCAAGTTTTTATGTTTCTATTGATTATTTGGCATACCCGAAAACTGGGATTAATTTAAACTCATATTACACTAAATCTTAGCTTTTCACAACTTATTTAACTACTTCCTCAAAACAATATTTTACAAGCTATTTTTTTTTCCTTGCAACAGTCATCTGGTCAATTGAATGATTTACCAAGCATAACAATCTTCAATAAATTAATCCACCCAAAAATATAAAATATCTTTGCAAATGTATTCAACATCTAACAGTAAATACACTTCTACCAATCTATGGTATGTGTTATAAATTCATGGAGTAGGCTCACAATCAGATATGCATAATGTTTAGAAATAATTAAAGACACTCATTTCTTTATCAAACTCTTCTCCATGTTTGCTTCTTTGGTACACTATTAACAACTCATTTTGTAAAAAAAATTTAAAAAAACCACTTCAACAATCTACATGAACTGAGAGTGTGAAATTAGATAAACCATTTCTGAAAAATGCATAAGTGTTTACTATGTTCAAATTGAATGAATATATACCTTGTATGTGTCTATGTAATCAGACAGAAGAATCAATATCTGGGATGTGAAGCTATCTTGTTTTTGTGTTCATGATCTTGAACCGTTTCATTTCACAATTCATCACTGTCCGCCAACAAAAAACAGATCTAATACTTTGAATTATTACACATTGCCACATTAGGTTTACACTGGTTTATAGGATTCACCATTGCTTCATACATAAATTTACAAATCAGTATTATTCCCGGGGTCATAAGATACATGACAAAAAATCTAAATCATGTTTTTCTATAGATTTGTAAGACACTATTGGCCTATAATTCTTTAATGATATTAATATTCTCAAGAAATATTTTCAAGTTGATCATTTATGAAATTAAATCTGAAATATACTGAAGTGTAGAGAAAAGAACTTTGGACCATCTTTATCAAAAATCATTAAATATTCAAATCTACAGCAGGGTTTGGATCTGCTTTTGAATTCTTGATAACAAAGACCAGCCTAAGGTGGACACCGTGTTGGCAAGTCAATGCACCACTGGGACCCCACCTAACTGTGATCCACTCACATGACAATGCCAGCCAGCATTTGATTTAAGGCACAGAGGTTTTTGTTGTAATAAGGCATAACCCATCTCCGACCACAGAAAGTACCATTGATCCCTTATACTGCACCCAATATGCACTACAATACTGCTGTAAACAAGTTTATAGACATTATGTAAAACCAAAAAACATCTCTTTTCTGTGATTTGACTAAATATTCAAATGCACAATAGGGTGCATATTGCTTGTCTTGTGTCTGGTGGAGGGTGCATATTGCTTGTCTTGTGTCTGGTGGAGGGTGCATATTGCTTGTCTTGTATCTGGTGGAGGGTGCATATTGCTTGTCTTGTGTCTGGAGGAGGGTGCATATTGCTTGTCTTGTATCTGGTGGAGGGTACATATTGCTTGTCTTGTATCTGGAGGAGGGTGCATATTGCTTGTCTTGTATCTGGAGGAGGGTGCATATTGCTTGTCTTGTATCTGGTGGAGGGTGCATATTGCTTGTCTTGTCTGGGAGGTGGTATGTTGCAGATTGCTGGTTGTATTTGGCAGATTGTGCAGATTATCGGCGGTGTTTGCAGAAACATCGGTGGTGTCTCTGAGTTGGCACAGTATTACATATCACTGGCGACATATAGAGGTTAGCCACTGCAGTCAATGGATGGTATCTGTAAGTTGGTGTCAGTGGTATCTATAAGACACAAGTGGTTTCTCTGAGTTGGTACGGATCAGACATCTATAACGTGGTAACAATTTGGATCACCTTGATATCTGCTCTCATGATCTCTGTTGATATTGTCTCTTATGATCTGTTGGTGCAGATGGCTTGTGATATTGTCTCTTATGACCTGTTGGTGCAGATGGCTTGTGATATTGTCTCATCTGATCTGTTGGTGCAGATGGCTTGCCATATTGTCTCATCTGATCTGTTGGTATAGATGGCTTGTGATATTGTCTCATCTGATCTGTTGGTGTAGATTATTTGCGATATTGTCTCATCTGATCTGTTGGTACAGATTATTTGTGATATTGTCTCATCTGATCTGTTGGTACAGATTATTTGTGATATTGTCTGATCTGATCTGTTGGTGCAGATGGCTTGTGATATTGTCTCATCTGATCTGTTGGTGCAGATGGCTTGTGATATTGTCTCATCTGATCTTTTGGTGCAGATTATTTGTGATATTGTCTCATATGATCTGTTGGTACAGATGGCTTGTGATATTGTCTGATCTGATCTTTTGGTGCAGATTATTTGTGATATTGTCTCATATGATCTGTTGGTGCATATGGCTTGTGATATTGTCTGATCTGGTCTGTTGGTGCAGATGACTTGTGATATTGTCTCATCTGATCTGTTGATGCAGATGACTTGTGATATTGTCTCATATGATCTGTTGGTGCATATGGCTTGTGATATTGTCTGATCTGGTCTGTTGGTGCAGATTATTTGTGATATTGTCTCATCTGATCTGTTGGTACAGATGGCTTGTGATATTGTCTCATATGGTCTGTTGGTGCATATGGCTTGTGATATTGTCTCATCTGATCTGTTGGTGCAGATGGCTTGTGATATTGTCTGATCTGATCTGTTGGTGCATATGGCTTGTGATATTGTCTGATCTGGTCTGTTGGTGCAGATTATTTGTGATATTGTCTCATCTGATCTGTTGGTACAGATGGCTTGTGATATTGTCTCATATGATCTGTTGGTGCATATGGCTTGTGATATTGTCTCATCTGATCTGTTGGTACAGATGGCTTGTGATATAAGTTTAAGTGATCCGTTGATACAGATCACCGATGATATCTGGGCGTTGGAGTGGAATAATTGTCTTTAGCTGCATTACATGAGAGTAAGGCACAGAGCAGACAGCCACCAGCGCCACCTATAGTTGTCCAGTAGGCCCACGATATACTACATTCACCTATTAAAATAGTCAAACAAAAAACCTTTATCACCATCTGAATAATATTTTTAAAATCATAAAGTCATTATATATTTCTATGAATACTGGACCAATATATGCCCACTTCTGGTAAATTATTTTCCATAAAGGGTTGAAACAAAGTAATGTATGATTGAATGGAACAAGATTATCATCCATAGTTAATTTAATTGATGTAAAATATAGGAGGTCATCTATCCAACGCTTGGTGTATTTTCTTTGCAGAAGTCAATGTTAATGTATTTTTTTCGAATAGGGATGACAAATCTCCAGTGTTCAGCATTATGTCCCACCCAGCATTGTTGGTCATGTGATAAGGCTGTGAATCAAAAGTACAGGAGAGTGAGTTTTATATGAAGTCTCTGAACAAAACTTGTATATCAATTAATCAACTTATACCGAAAACAAGTCTGTTGTATAGTCTGGCAAAAAGCAAATATACTAGAATAAATGTTTTTCTAATTTTGGTCTCTCCATGAAAGATGACATTTTGAGAGTAGAATGCCTCAAGGCCATCATCAACAATACTCCTCTCCCTACTTATCACATGATGTAAACAGAACTGCAAAGTCATTTATTATAACGATGAAAATTCAGTTACCGGTAGGTAAGTGTATGATCTACTCCATCATGAATAAAACTTATGTATAAGGATAAGATCAGTTAACTATGAAAAATAAAATAAAGTTTATGAAGACTATTTGGAGCATTATGAGTCTGATAATTTGATAAAAGAACTTTTATATGTGAATTTCAAATTTTTTAAATTTTTAAACAAATATAGATCCATGAAGCCCAAGATCTTTTTGCCCAGCCTGAGATTAAGCAGTGAACACTGATGTGAGATTTCTATCCATGTGAACACCAGCATTGCAGGGATTGTGTTGTTACAAGATGTAGATACCTAGATTGTAAAGCTGTGCGGTGGAGCCGCAGACTCCCTTCACCTCTGCACTCTCCCAGCCCAGCGGATACAACAAGCACCCAGCGCCTATACTCAGACCTGAAACAACAAAGATTACAACATTATTCCACAGACTCCCTTCACCTCTGCACTCTCCCAGCCCAGCGGATACAACAAGCACCCAGCGCCTATACTCAGACCTGAAACAACAAAGACCACAACATTATTCCACAGACTCCCTTCACCTCTGCACTCTCCCGGCCCAGCGGATACAACAAGCACCCAGTACCTATACTCAGACCTGAAACAACAAAGACCACAACTTTATCCCGCAGACACATACCAGCCACATTCAGTAGCCCAACTGTGAACAGTTCACTCGCATTAACATAATCCCAACCACAACATAATCCCAGCCACAACATTATCCCACAGACACATACCAGCCACATTCAGTAGCCCAACTGTGAACAGTTCACTCGCATTAACATAATCCCAACCACAACATAATCCCAGCCACAACATTATCCCACAGACACATACCAGCCACATTCAGTAGCCCAACTGTGAACAGTTCACTCGCATTAACATAATCCCAACCACAACATAATCCCAGCCACAACATTATCCCACAGACACATACCAGCCACATTCAGTAGCCCAACTGTGAACAGTTCACTCGCATTAACATAATCCCAACCACAACATAATCCCAGCCACAACATTATCCCACAGACACATACCAGCCACATTCAGTAGCCCAACTGTGAACAGTTCACTCGCATTAACATAATCCCAACCACAACATAATCCCAGCCACAACATTATCCCACAGACACATACCAGCCACATTCAGTAGCCCAACTGTGAACAGTTCACTTGCAATAACTTAATCCCAGTCAGAACATTTTCCCAGCCAAAATCCCCAAAATTATCTCAGCCACAATATTATACAAGATACAAAATTTCCCAGCCACAGCATCATCTCAGTCACATTCTTATTCCTACTACAACACTATCCCAATGATAACATTATCCCAACCACAACATTCATTATCCAAGCCACAACATTATCCCAACCACAACATTTATTATCCAAGCCACAACATTATCCCAACCACAACATTTATTATCCAAGCCAGAACATTATCCCAACTACAACATTTATTATCCAAGCTACAACATTATCCCAACCACAACATTTATTATCCAAGCCACATTATCCCAACCACAACATTCATTATCCAAGCCACATTATCCCAACCACAACATTCATTATCCAAGCTACAACATCATCGGTCACCACAATATCCCAGCCAAAACATTATCACAGCCACAACATTATCCAAGCTACAACATTATCACAATAACCACAGTATCCCAGCCAAAACATTATCACAGCCACAACATTATCCAAGCTACAACATTATCACAATAACCACAGTATCACAGCCACAACATTATCACAGCCACAACATTGTCACAGCCAAAACATTATCACAGCCACAACATTATCCAAGCTACAACATTATCACAATAACCACAGTATCACAGCCAAAACATTATCACAGCCACAATATTGTCACAGCCAAAACATTGTCACAGCCAAAACATTATCACAGCCACAACATTGTCACAGCCAAAACATTATCACAGCCACAATATTGTCACAGCCAAAACATTATCACAGTCAAAACAATGTCACAGCCAAAACATTATCACAGCCACAATATTGTCACAGCCAAAACATTATCACAGCCACAATATTGTCACAGCCAAAACATTATCACAGTCAAAACATTGTCACAGCCAAAACATTATCACAGCCACAATATTGTCACAGCCAAAACATTATCACAGCCAAAACATTGTCACAGCCACAACATTATCACAGTCAAAATATTGTTACAGCCAAAACATTATCACAGCCACAACATTATCCTATATCATCCAGTGAATATAATAAGCGACACTGCAGCCATGACATCCTAGCCCCAAATTGTTGGCACTCATTATGTTTTTGGACCCAAACATTGATACAGAAAATGAAAATGCACATGAGACATCATTACTCAATTATAAAGCTGTTTCCACAATATACACCAGTCTCAATTGATCTGGACTCTGGTATGCTGCATAAAATCATCAATAAAGATTAAAATGGAATTTTTGAAATGGCACATTAACAAGAGCATTTCAGAAGGAAAAAAAAACATCAACTTTCTATGAGTACATAAGTGTGGTAATAAATATAAAGAACAAAGCGTTACAGTGAGATAGCGTAACTGTACATTGTGTTTGCTTGGCTTATCATGATTAACATTGTGCACTACACTGTAGACAGGACAAAGCCCACGAGGTGCCGTAGGCAGGATGTCAGTGGTGATGTGACTTGACTTCTACTTCATGGATGACAATCTGTATATCTCATGTGCCCCTCATGTCCGACATGATCTTGACATGAGAAGTGGGGCCATTAATCAGTGCTCAGAAGCTTAATAGCTGCACATGTTCTTACATAATAACCCCATTTGTCTTGACATGCGGATTCCCCTGTCATTGTCATATGGCAGTTATAAATATTAAAACAAAAAATGAGATCCTGTGAGATCTTTGTTTGAAAATGGTCTCATACATTCGGATAGTGAATTCCTTTCTCAGAGATGTGCATATATTAAATAAATTCATAACTATTTTAAATAATAATTTTCATGCACCGTTGACCTGACTTGTACGTAGAGAAGTGATGAAAAATTGTTTCAGAGAATACACATAAAGACACACTCATTGTGTTGTATCAAAAGCAATAAACAATATGCTTATGTATCTATTCCATGACCTTCTGGCCAAGCTGGACTATTAACCTCAGACTGCCATCAACACGATAAGCTATCTGAGGTCCTTCTTAACAAGAAACTCTATCAAATGAAGTGGTTTGTTTCACATATTTATTTGCTTAAGCTCAAGAGTTTCTCTGAAACTATTTTTCATCATCAAATTTGTAAATATATGAAAACTATAGGTACATATTAAATACAATTTGTTTGAAAACTGTAAAAAGCATAAATATCTACTAATATTTACTCAATTATTAGTAAAAAATTTCAAATTTAAATTTCAATGATGATATCAAATAGAGAAGAACATTAAGTCAAGCCCTATGGTCTGTACCATAGATAGACAGGTATCAGTTCTATAACACTCTGTGCCCACCCTATCAAGCCCTACGGCCTATACCATAGATACAGCTAGGTATCAGTTATGTAACACTCAGTGCTCACCCTATAAAGACCTGTGGCCTATACCATAGATAGAACCAGGTACCAGTTCTATAACACTCAGTGCCCACCTATCAAGCCCTGTGGCCTGTACCATAGATACAGCTAGGTATCAGTTCTATAACACTCAGTGCCCACCCTATCAAGCCCTATGGTCTATACCATAGATACAGACAGGTATCAGTTCTATAACACTCAGTGCCCACCCTATCAAGCCCTGTGGCCTATACAATAGATACAGTTAGGTATCAGTTCTATAACACTCAGTGCCCGCCCTATCAAACTCTATGGCCTGTACCATAGATACAGACAGGTATCAGTTCTATAACACTCAGTGCCCACCCTATCAAGCCCTACGGCCTATACCATAGATACAGCTAGGTATCAGTTCTATAACAATCAGTGCCCACCCTATCAAGCCCTACGGTCTATACCATAGATACAGCTCGGTATCAGTTCTATAACACTCAGTGCCCACCCTATTATTTCGCTTCATGGCTTGTTTACACGGCTGCCTGTGACATTTTCCAGGGAGAGTCCTGGTCTTTACATTTATTGTTCAGTGGTAAATCCATTTCAGTGTTGTTTTGAGTTGTGTAGTTATTAGTGGGAGCAGGAGGGAGGGTGGTGTGTGGCTTGTGAGACTCACCCCCTCACACCTGGTGCCCGGCTTCATTCTATCCTGTCATTCTGTCTTACTGCATGAAACTCTTGTGATATAATATGGCTTACTCCCATTTAGCGCAACAGAGCAAAATGGCATGGGCCACTACAGAACACTGGCACAAAATAAAAGATTGTCAATTTAGGGTCAGGGAAAGGTCTTATGGATGAGATAGCCATGTTGGAGAAGATTTTGTGAGCTTGTAGAATTGTTGAAAAACACCATTTGCATTTGGTGGCACTATGGTGCTGCGGCGCTGCGCCATGTGGCGTAAAAGTAAGCTGTGTAATATTCCTTTTCATTTCTTATTTTAACACAATTCAATTTTATAACACACTTTAACAATCTACATATAGTTAATGCAACAACACTTGAGTTCATGAATTATAAATATTGAACATGTATGTAAAAGGGGTCCAAATTTTTTTATGAGTAACAAAAGATTTATTTTGTTATGCTTTCACCACATTTACAAGTGTGGACATAATGAAACCATATCTTTCAAAAGATCCTCTCTCATTTTCCATTTTCTAAATGTTTTTATTGACACGCCTGTTGACATAAAGATCCATGCATGTAAGAATGTAAAGACACCGAGATGGGCTGCAATTTGTCATGTCAACTGTTTTCAACATCACAATATTATCAACTCTTTTAAGCTGAACATTTTAGCATATGACATCAGTGCCAATGTTCCATCTGCAGTGTCCTTTAAATTTGGCAAAAATTGAATAGTCACTTGGAAGCAGCAAAGGTATATTACACATGTCTGCAACCGCATGTCAATGCAAGCTGGGGAAAAGAGAGCACTCACTGGTAGCTTGTCATGCCTCTTCAGCCAGCTAACCTTGCCAACTGCTTTGTTCAAAGTACAGAAAAGATCCAACACAAATGCATCCCTTCTAAAGGATGACTAGACCAGTCATTATGCACAAAATAACACTTCGAGATTCCTTTAAATTTGTGCCCTGATTCTTGCTCAGCTGCCAAACTGATAATGTTTACTTAACTGAACCTCATCAAAAAAATAACCATAAAGCGCAAAACTACTTGTGTGAGGCAAGAACCGGATTTGAAATGATAAAAATAATGATATATTGGTGGCTAAGGTCATTATCAGCACCTTTGCTATTCTATCCTTCAAAGAGCTTTATTCTGAATAAAAATTGAATTATCCAGGAAATAGGTGCATTTTTTCTAAAAGCTCATCCCTGACGGATAAATAGATGAAGTTCAAAAAAAATATAAAAAGAATAAAATAAATTTGATGTAGGCGTTTGACCATGGAACGGCTGAGGGATAGCACACCCTTATATGGCCAATCCTATCACAGTGAACCAAAGTTTGTTCCCATTATATGTGATAACAATGTCCTACGAGTGACTACACGGCGACTTACAAGGCTATATCACACAGAGATGACAGTTTGAGGTTAGCTCATGTCAATTTGTCTATGGTGTAATATATGACACTGATAATACTGTCTGTGTAAAACCACTGTGGATCCCACTATGCCAATAGTGGTGATAAAAAAAACATTTGTATAAAGTATCAAATGACTGAGACAGGACACTGGCCCCATCCCCACTGCTCTCAGTTATGTATCTATTTTTTTTACAAATGATTTATAGCAGACCATTGTTGGTATTTCTGATTAGCTGTCATTCCACTGGTTAATATTCTCATTTTGTATGTTGATCACGAGTAATACCGTACATATTTAAACAGTCAAGAAATCATTCATTTATTATGTGTGTGTTAAAAAAGGTGTTAACATTAAATAGAAAGCTAATATGGGATTCAAAGCTCAGTTTTCAATTAATCGGGGCAATTTGACTGGACTTACTTGACTGGACTTACATTTGATCTTAGGCTAATAAAGACCACATTACTCTAAATTTGATTCAATAATTCCTTTAAGGGTACAATTTTATTTGAATTTATACTCTTTGTCTTTTAAACTACGTGAACCCGACCTGGAAGTTCTGATGATGGCTAATTATAGCAATCTCCCTGGGTGATTAATATCAGTGAAATGGACCTTAATATGCTTCATCTCCCAGCATCAGAGAAATGCACATTTTGAGGGCTTTGATCTGGGTTCTATAATTTGCATGTTTTATATACACAAATTGATAAATATCATTAATATCTTTACACACTAATCATGAGAGTGATGGATTTAACATAATAACATTTCCACACAGAAGTCACCATTTGTTTTCCATGACAAGTGCAACAAACTTTTGACATTAGCAAAATATTAGACCTTAGATTAATATATATATTACTCTTAAGATTAGACACAAAAATGGCCCAAAATGTTTTTTAGCCACTTTTTAGTCATGAAAATGATGAGAGTCACAGAAATGGAAGATATTTATATTTTATTACCATTGTTACCATGGCAACTGTATGCGTGCATATATCTAGTAACTGTGGATAGTGGGCGGGGGAGACAGTGAAGGGGGGCAGCTGAGAATCCTGCTGATATATAGACATATCTGACATGTCCGGCTGACACTCTAACGAATACGCACATTCTTCATCTAATATATATAAACATACCCAGTCCACCTTCACTCTATGAACGTGTCAAGCCCCCCACCCAAATATATCACTTGTGTGACCTTTGGTGCTTCCAAAAATCATCTATATGTCATTATGTATGTTGGCATATAATCAATATAGAGACTTGTGCCTTGGGGCTGAGGTAACCGTGGTAACATAGTATCACGTCTGATTGGCCGCGGTGTATATCATGTTCCTATCTTCCTGTGCCTCTTGCTCTGTGTGTTCATCATGCTCTGTGCCACTAGTCATAACTATACACTTTATAATGTAAGCATAGTTAGGTAGATGACCTTGCACGTCTCAAACATTCCCTATATTATTAGGGCTGCTTGAACTGTGTTATCATATTCAACTTCTAAATAAATGTAGAAAGTAAAGAAGAAGATTTTTTTATTATTTTCCATTTAGACTGCAAGATGTAACCTCAGGTTATTCAAACCAGAATTGGAATCTCTGTTTGGAAGATGAAGATCTGCAATAAAATCACCAGCCGCACCACTTATCCTAATCCTTACAAATCTGTCAGTTTTATTTTTTTTTAAAATTAAAATCAATCTTTTCAATCTGAATAGGCAATTTTTGGTATTTTATATTTATAATTGTATCTTAAATTTTGTTTTTACAATTACCAGAGAGCAAAGTTAACAATCAGGTTTCCAAGTTTAGCAATGATTAAATACCCCAATCTAATAAACATATACTGGAAACATTAGCAATGACTGAACATCCCTTTAAAATTAAATCTGAATATAAAAAAAAACAGAAATATATATATATATATATATATATATATATATATATATATATATATATATATATATATATATATATACACACACACACGTAAATGTAAAGAAAGGGCCCCATTCCATGTCTGAACACAAGGGGTCTATATATATATATATATAACATAGCACCCCATGCCAGCTTATAGGACAATAAGTAATTCATTTTGCAAGCAGTTCTACACCACTAAATGCAAATTACTTTCCACCACAAAATACAGTGTGGTTCAGGGGGATGAAGATCAAGGCATCTAACTTTTGTTGGAGGTGTTTGAGTGATATGTTCCCCATGTGGACAGTTTGAATGGCTCTTATTTACGGTCACCAAGCAATGACTGCTTGGTCTCAATAGGCGATTCACTTTTAAGGCCTTACAGCTATATAGCTGCATTCAAAAAATCTTTAGAGTTTATCTAGCTTAAGTTACTATTTGTGACTCATAAAAGCTAAATTCTCAAGTCTGTGTATCTTTCTTTTCTATAAATAGATAAAGTAAAACACATAATAAATTTGGTGGATAACTTGTCAAAACACATTTGTTAGAAATACATACAAATGTATGATATAAGATAACTCATTATTTATGCTACTTTGTATTTTCTATTTAGGAGTATGCATTTTAGTGCTCAAAGCATCAGCATACTTTACATAAGTTGAAGAAAAAAATGTGTGACATTTAAAATCAAAAACAAAAAAATCCTCAACATATCATCAATTAGTCAATTTTGTCTCTCAGCCTCTCATGTTCCATTCTTGTGCCCCAGTAACAAATTGACTAAATAACGTGGAGAACTAAAAGAATATTTAGTGAGATCATTGTAAGTTTCTATGTTGTTTGTTGTGAGATTCCTGTAGTCACTGTGGTTCTTAATTGTTCTTCATCATTCACCTATTGATCACTGAGGCCCTGTGACGGTTTTGATATGGTTTGAACATTTGCAACATAAAAATAGTATTGATTCAGTACAAATTGCTCTTTATAGTTTGTTTGGTTCATAAGGGTTTATAGCTGATGTAATTAATTTTAGTGCTCTTATCTTAGAGTAATAAGGTATATTACTCTAAGCTCTTATGTATAACATCTGAGCGAAATAAGACACCAATTATATAAACAGATTGTGCACTAATCAGTATTAATTTGTTCACATTTCTGGTTAAATTCCTGGAATACTCAATTCTTCATGTGACAGGGACATTACATCTGAGGCCTTGATTCCAAAAAGTAGATTGTATCATAATACAAGATAAAGGCATAATACATCTCCTAATCATCAAATAGGCCAATAGATATCTGAGACATGTCTATCTTAAATAGACTCATATGTGTTCTACAGTTATGTTAAGGACAAAATACAGGTGGATCCCATCACATGACCATGTTGCCACAAGTTGGCATGGTAACGGCAGAGGAGTGCCAGATGGAGACAGACAGGCAGGCTGGGGGTGGGGGCTGTGGGGGGCGAGGGGGAGGCAGGCGTGAGGGGGTGGGGGGCCAGATAGACACAGCACCTGTCTGCTCAGTAACACACCCACCAAGCTCACCTCTGTGCTATCTCAACATTGATGCCACTTCTTATCCATGTTATCCCTACTTCCTTCTCTAATCATGTGTATTTGGCGATCTACTGATCAGATAAGGTTACCATGGTAACACACTCAATAATTTGATAGATTTATATATTCATCAAGTTAGGGGCGATCCATTTGATTTTTGTGGGGTGGGGTGGGAGATTTTGGAAAAAAAATTTATTCACCCACCCCATCCCAGAAAAAAAATTTATTCATTCACCCTACCAAAGAAAAAAAATTTATTCATCCACCCTACCAAAGAAAAAAAATTTATTCATCCACCTCCTTCCAGTTTTTTAGATGGTTTATATTTTGTAGTTTTGTCCTGCCCCGCCCAGTAATTAATGACGGATTGTTAACAAGAAAAAAAATTTATTCACCCACCCCACACCAGAAAAAAAATTTATTCACCCACCTCACACCAGAAAAAAAAATTATTCATCCACCCTACCAAAGAAAAAAAATTTATTCATCCAGTACTGCTGTCCCACCCCACCCCACAAAAATCAAATGGATCGCCCCTTATATATTTAACTAAGTAATGTTTCTAACAACATTTCTTTTTCAAAGGTTTTATGCGTTATTATCTTACATCTGGTGATTTGTAAATGTGAATGTTCATGTTGAATTGTTGCCCACAGCAACCAAATTTGTTCAACAAGGCACAATTGTTTTATGTTTTAAAACAGATTATATGTATTCAAACCTTAAAATCTTTAAGTGTATATTGTGCATGGCCATTCAAGCAATAGTTGGTGGGTTTGAGGTCACCCTTATCAATATTACTATTTAAAGGTAGCTTAAAACAGTTTGCAAGTTAGAGGAATGCCTGGGGCTCACGTCCCTACCACAAACCTCAGGAACTTCACTTTGTCGAGCAATTTGTTGTCACCTTTTGACCAACTGTTGACAGTCGCTTATCTCTAAGCCTTGGAGGCAAAATCACGAGAGGTAGAGGAGCTGAACAAACCACACAATCATGATAATCACCCTGCGACACTTTACTGTGATGATCTATAATCACATATATATTATACCGGTGGATATCTCAAGTGTGGCTTTGTCCAATGCAGTGAATATTATATATATTTATATATCATGTTATAAGTCAGTGAACCACTGTATACCTAAATGATTAACAAGATTAACTCAACCTAATGCCAAAACTGATATTCTCTGACCGAGCCTTTATCCACTTGATATGATCTGGCCTACCTCACACCTGTTTGCTTTGTGATAACCATCGACTTTATTTCACACAATGCTTTATTTATGTGGGCTTTAATATTGTCTTTCTCCGCTTCTGACACTGCCATATATAATCACATACTTAACACTCTCAGACTGGCCATGTTGAAATTATGATATTTGTATTTGCTTAGAACTATATATATAGATATGTATGATCTTTTCCTTGCAACATAGATGTTGGGCTTTATTTGGTAACACATTAAAGATTTAAGATTACCTAACACATGAAAGTAGGGACTTCCTATGATATATATTACAGTATACGTTTACTTTTATAAATAAATATTTATAAGCTTTAAAGCTCAGAACAAATCCATGCTCATCTATGCTCATATGGCTTTTTGTCATCTTGTTGTGCTTTACAGCCTGTTCTCCTTGGGTATCACCATCAAACCCTCAACATTTGATTATGTTGTCCCCAAATGAATAAGTCACCCATAGCATGTGCAGAAAAAAAAACTTAAACAGATGTTTAACATGTTGAGTGCGGAGGAAGGTGGCAAAAAGCAATTATACACAGTGATGAAAGTTAACCTGAAGATACCCTTAACCCCCTTTCAGAAATGTCATTTTTGGGTGTTTCAGACTGAGTTCAGACCATTTTGAATTTCACATTTGAAGAAAACAACCTGAATTCAGATTATTTGCTGCAGACTTTCATCACTGTAATACAGCAGGCAAGTGTTTCTGATCTGGATCATGCCTCAGGAGTGATATTCTTGTCTCCACGCTCACACGTTTCTCACACCTAGATATAACACTGCATTACTTCCTTCTGCCTTTCACTCACAAAGCTGGTCTTTTTTTCTCCCCTCAAGTGCTCCTAATTAACATTGTGGCGCCCTTCCAGGCAGTGTATTTACACACAACCTGTACACGAGATGGTATCTCTGCCTGTAGTGAAGTGCCTTGTTCTACAGATGATGCCTCTGTTCACAGAACCATATCTCACATCTCAATGCAGAGTGGGATCATTCTTCTTCCTCAGAGAAATACTGCAGACCAATAAGGAATGCTGCAGACCCATGAGGAATACTGCAGACCCAAGAGAAATACTGCAGGCCCAATCAGAAATACTGCAGGCCCAAGAGAAATACTGCAGGCCCAAGAGAAATACTGCAGGCCATAGAGAAATACTGTAGGCCCAAGAGAAATACTGCAGATCCAAGAGAAATACTGCAGACCCAAGAGAAATACTGCAGGCCCAAGAGAAATGCAGTAGACTAAAGAGAAATGGAGCAAGCATGATTAAATAAATTGAGTAAAGGACTGTGATAGAGAGTGGGGTCTATGGGATGTCATAGTACAAGGAGTAAGGTACAGGAATGTCATGATACAGGGGGGGGGGGTGTAGGGATATCATGATGTGGGGAATGGGGACACGGTATGTCTTGATGTTAGGAATATAGAAATTAATCTTTTTATTGTTTATCTAATTTCCATAATCTCTCATCACCTATTCAACGCATGGAAACTAACAGAGTTAGCTAATATTTGATTCTCTGATTAGATTTATGATGATTCACTTGATTGACAGTGATCTGTATAATTTATGTGTTGTCATGGCAATCTGGCATCAAGCTCATGCTCATTCTAGGACAATATAAAAGAGGTCCGCACAGCACCTATTTGCAACCAACACTGCTAGTTTACATGAGGAATCTGCAAAACTATTTCAATGATGACATCTTTCACAATTCCATTCCAATATAATCTATTTTCTAAGATAATGGATATTTTCCTCTTTTCTCAAAATTTTGTATAATTTTTTTCCTTTGAAGCATGTGGAGTAGATGAAGTGAGAGAGGGGCCATCTGTGTTTGGACTCTGATATTTGCATGTGGTATCATCCTGGGTGGTCAGCACTCCAAGCAATGCTAAGCTTGACTCTGCACGATCCCTGACCCTGCATAATCCCTGACCCTGCATAATCCCTGACCCTGCATAATCCCTGCTGGACAGATCCTCTGCTATGAAACTCTTCACAATCATCTGCCACATAAGATGCTTCTGCAGGTCAATGCATGCCACATGGAGGTATTCACCCAAACAAATGTCCAGGGGAAGCTAGTGCACATGGCAGATAGGCAGTCTAAATCTCTAATACTGACATAGACTAATCATTCAGCATCACCGACTGATCATCGAGATGGAACCCTTCTTTTATATCATTGTCTCATTTTATCTAAAATGTTGAAGGCAAGAGTCAATCTTTTAAATCTTTTTCTATGGAAATATTAATGCACTCAATGACTTGAAGAAGATAATAAGACTTTGTCTGATATTAAGCTTACACATCTCAAGATTTTTAATAATCAAGTTTGACAATAGATTAATCTATTTAAAGCCTGTAATCACGTAAAACGTGATTATATTGCCTATTCTTTCCAGCACTAATGGAAGAGGACCAATGTAATAAGGGATTTCACAAACAAATGCTTTTATCAGTATTTGTATATATTCATTTTTTGTCACATCTGTTGCACAAGGAAATAAATCTAGATCATGCATATCAATATACAGTATTTTATCAAGAGACTATTTCTATAGTGGTCGGTGTGAGAGAATATGGTAATGTAGGAGTTATTGTGTATGTTGTTGGTGTATGATGGCTAAGCTACCAGCATGGCCCCCCTCTCCATGTGTGTAGGTAAACACACTGAGGTGTGTATACATTCACCAAGAGTGCACTGAAATGTTGCTGCTCCCGGTCCTCAACTCTATGTCATTTCTCTGTTGAAATAAAATCAATTTAACATGGTAAATACTCCAAACGGATTTATTTGCTAGTTCACAACCATGTGATAATCATTGACAATTTATTCAGAATCAACAAAGAGTGAAACATTTGGCAAGATGTTTTTCTTTTAAAGTCATGTGGAATTATATATCTGGCTGATATATTTTTATCGGATCTTAACCTTTCATATCTCCATGATTTATTGTAAGCGAAAATATCCCAAACTCAAAGCAATATTTCATATGCTAACCATATAAGCAAACACTAAATTACCTTTCATTTCCTGACATAAATCCATTATATCTGCAATTACACTCTCTCCACTTCATGATAATCACAATAATTACATCACCCGGGTTAGAAGTGGCCCACATATACTGCTAAATGCATCCACTTGCCTGCTCAGGTCAAACACTACAGTCATAACTACATCTCCCTCTTTCCAAACCAGGCCTTGCCATATAATATATTTCAAAGGTTTCTATTGTTTCCCTGGCTCGTAAAGCAATCAAAATTTTAGATGAGCATATTTGGTAGTTATTAGAAATTATTCTTGTTTATTACAAGTGTATTATCTTCACCATGTCAACAAAAGATTATCCAACTCAAAAATAATCATTTGCATAAATAATGCATGTTATATATATATGGTTGGTATAAAGTATATAGTACAGTTACTCTATAAATCCACATAAGCTTATAATAAAATTGTTACCAATGGAAATATCTCATCACCAAGACTATGCCACTTTGATTCAAGACCTGAGATCTGAACATATATATTCTCATTGAAAATATATCAGATAACTTCACAATTTTTTAACTATATTGGACATTTGTACATGTTCAGCATTATTAATATATGCAATATATTATAAAATTGGACTGCCACAAACTGATGACATTTAACATGTCAAGTGCTCTAAGATTAAGACATGCACTGTCATATACAGTGCCACTTTGTCTTGATCTTTGATAAGTTTGTTATTCTGAAAGATCAAAATGGTTCAGTATAAAAAGCAACATGATATTAATATAGAGCTGCATACATGAGCAGGTTTACCTAACTCCCAGCAAACATTATATACAGATGACTGCTTACATTCATAAAGCTGTCACAAATTTTGCACAGGAAGATTAGACCATAGCCAATACTTCACAATTCCCAGTTTTGATTGTTAACAGTTATTCATCCAGGTCATAATGTCCATAAGGAATGTCTATTAATTGCTGTTTTTGTATACAATTACTATGATTACAAAACCACAATACCTCATTGATTATCATAATGACAATGGTATTAAAGTGCAAATCAATGCTAACAGGATAATGTTAATCATGTTAATTGGAGATAATAGTTAATCTCATTTCATGGCTAATTTGATTTATGAATAAATTTACATGATATACATTACAAGTCACATATCTTGCCTGTCATCATAAGTCATATACATATATTTCAATGCATTTATTTAATCAACAAATGGAGACTGATGAGGTTCTGGAAGTGACATGACCAGAGTCATGTGAAGCAGCATTAAGACCAAGCATGAGGTGCATATTTTATGCCAAATCTCAATCTTCTACTTTTGTTTACAAGTACTTTTTGTTTAGATATGATTTATGGTGTAAATGTATTTTTTTACATGATTATTAATGCCAGATGCAAATCAGCCAATAAAATGCATGTTTCAATTTACTGAATCTTTTTTTATTTCACACCCAAAAAATTGAGTGTCACCAAAGAAAAGGAGAATACAAGCACTCAAGACGGGTGATGACTCAGAGTGAAATCCACACCGGAAGGTTAAACACTCTCAGTGAGATTCAATCTGTGGAGATAAATATGCACTCGCATCTCTGAATAGAAATTAACTGCTCAGTATAATGTTGAATGACATCGTGTTGAATCTAAATATACTTAACACATATTTTATGCCACTTCCCATTAAAATCACATATTGCGACCCATCAATCTTGCATAAAAATTGTATAATTTGAAAAAAAATTAATAATTTTTATCATTTGTGGCCAGGATAGTTTTGTGAAATTCATAACATGGTAGTTGAATGTACCTATATGGTGTGCATACACATCTCACAGCAACTTTATATAATCTAATATTGACAAACTTACTTAATCATGTTAATTGGTTATAACCATGACCAAGATCAACAAGATGGAGTGAATGAAGTGAAGCGTGAAATCTTACCTGCAAGGAACTGCAACGCTCCACCGACCTTGGCGGACGTTTGAGATATAACATCCTTCACACAGCATGATAATAGAGTAAAAAACGAGACTAAGATTGTCAATCCACATCCAACGCCTACGGTAATGGTGGTCACCTTCCACCAGAAGCTGGGGATGTCCCCCCACTCAGAATATCTGCCACATTCTGTGATCACCAACACTTCCCCTTCCTCCGTGACCGTTGGGTAGTTGCACCGCCGGAAAGTTCCCAGAGAAGTTGGAGTGTCATTGTTGGTGATGCCTTCCAGCCAGTAGGGTAAATAGAAGCCGACACACGATAATCCCATGCTGACAAACGAGAGAAAGGTCCACATGATTCCTATACATGTCAGGCTACTTCCCATGTCACTCTTCTTCCTTCTCCTACGATTGCATTTATGGTACTCCATCTCCACATCGTAATTATAATTGCGATAGTCCCTGGTCATAACTGACCCTCGCTCAATCCTTTGGTCCGTAATGGTGAAGGCTGGGATAGATCATCCAAAGAAAATTTTGTAATCACGTCTTACTTGTTGAATGCTTCTGAAAAAAAAACAATACATTTTAAAGTTTGCTGTTGGTCAACATAACTAAATGCAAAAAGTAATTTAATTACATCACATATATAACTGTATAGAAAGAATGGCAAACAAAGTATATCAAGTATCTAAATATTTTCTTTTACTCACTGTAAAAAAAATAAATAAATAAACATCATAAAAGACATCTACAGGCTTCAACTAAACATGTTAAACCAATAACTTCAGGCCAACATCCTTTGATCTTCCATCTGTGAAAGGGGCCTGATATGTAACCCAGATTTAGTGAATATTATCACCCGCAAAAGACCACTATGGTTTTATAGTTAATCTTTACTGAGATAATGAAATATATATGTTTGAAAGTTAAACACAAAATTAAAACCATACATAATTTTCCACACTGATATTCATGTTTCTCTTTGAACATGTACGGCGTGATACGCTTAATTCTGCACCATAATTTTGGTGCTAACTGGCAAACATTGAACAAGCAATCTCCTGTTCTGAACTGCATACATGTATGTATGTCCCATCTCAGCCTTAACACGCACTGACAGCGCCTTAACTTTGGATCCTGCCTGGTGCCACTGACTCAAGCCAGGAGACGGAATCAAAACCTCGGATAACCTGCATGTTTACATATACAAAGAGAAGCTGCCACAGGACTTTACATTTGGCACAGATAAAGTAATGCAAGCCGCATTCTGCCAGGACTGTGGGCAGTTTGTAAGGGATACATTGTGTCTCTGACTCAAGTGTTCAGCTTGCACACAACCCAGCCTGCTGGATCTCGTTTCTTACTAAATCTCTCATCCCAACTTTGTCCACTCTAATTTGTTGAGCTTATGATTGATTTCATTGTATCAAACTGTGCATATTGGAGCCCTAATATATTGTTGAACGTGTTTGTGTAAAAATAACTTACCGGTCTGCATTCTTATCAACTTTTGTCACCGATCAAATGTAGGTCTTCTCAGCCATCACATCATGCTGCTCTGTTTTCACTTTACAAATGTGCCACTCATCGAGCACATGTAATGCTGTACTGAACTGGGTCAAGTTGCATATGCTCGATCTATATCTCACTAAAATATCGTCTGTTAAATTATCCCGAAAAACTCTATAAAATAGTGCATATAAACTTCATTTAGACCTGTTATCTGTTCTGAAATTTAGTTTGCTATCTGTTTAATATGAAAAGTATGTTTCTTCATTGTTTAAAGGCAAATGCATTGATGGAATGGTGATAAAATGATCAAAATCATAATTAGGTCAACAAAGTCTCGTGTGAAGTCACAAAAGTGACAACATGGCAGACCAAGCAATTTCAGATTCTGGTGGTTCTCAACCAAATAATCCTCTTTCGAGGAAGCTTAACAAAGTTTTAGAAACAAGACTTGATAATGACAAGGTTTGTAAAATTATTTACTAGAAATACCATTATTGATGCATATTTCCGACCTCTGAGACACAAAATCCAACTTCAGTACCTGGACTAGGTCTGGGATACTTCACAGTCAATCATCTACTGACAGAACTGAACTTCTGTCAAGTTCTAAAGCATGAAGTATTCTTTTCCCTTTTCCATCGTCAAAATTGACTTGAAATCCACTGTTCCTAGAAAAACCTCGCATTGCCCTTTAAATTTAAGTCACGACTCTGGTAGAACTTGGTCTCTGGCAGACTCTGCCAACAGGTTTTCAACAAGCAATGCACTTTTCTTTTGAACATCAAACGCAAGGCTTGATAGAAAATATTTTTTTATCTCAGCATAGTTTCGCCATTGTTTATGAGTTTGCGCAATCAGGTGAAAGTGGGCCAGTCTTATTATAATTAATGACAGCAAGGATCAAAAGCTCCACCACGCAGTGGTGCTTCTGATGTCATATGACGTTTCTCTCTGTTTGTAGCCATGAATGGCATGATGTCATGACTTGTACTCTTCTGAATGTCATTTCATGTTGTCAAGTGTAATGTTAGGTAAAAACTGAGGAACAGACTCAACAGATAACACATGGTTCTGTATTCAGATACATTATGACTAGGATGATGACACAGTAAGTACCGGTAAGTACAACAGTCAATCGCTGGAGGTCGAGTACATTTAGTGGGAAAACTTCAAATATGATGGGCAGTGCGTGGTATTTCTGGAAACAGTGGATTTCAAGGCTAATTTGACGATGAATATAGGATAAAGTTTGAACACCAAGTTTATTTAAATGTTTTTTGTCGATTGACAGGACTCGCTATTTTTTCTTGACTAGTATATCTGCATACAAAATTAATATAATTTAAAAACATGGTTAATTCAATATGCTAAATGAAGTACTGGGATGAAAATGTGTGTGTGTGTGTGTGTGTGAACGAACTTCTACAGGTATTTCATATGCAGGCTCAAAATTTGTTAGCGCCATGTCTATATATGTCTATAGTCTCTATATGTCTATATATGGTAGGTCAGGCCAAACAAGCTCACCTGATTTCTGAGCCCTGACCAATTTGCCCCAAACAATTCTTTCTTGTCAAATAATCAATGTTGAGTAAAAGTATTGCGTTGTGCAAGATATCCTTATTTTTATTTGGGATATAGATGTTAAGCTTATGGTGAAAGACTTAAAATTGAGGGAGTTTAGTGTAGCCATGGATAAAATATTTATTCTATGATGAAGCCTCCAAAGTTTTTCAGCTATACAAATCTAATAAAGGTGATATTATGATCGTCATATGCCTTAATTTCTCTCATAATAAATCCTTTTCATTTTGAATAATGTTTGACGATGTTCATTGGGTTTGTGACTTAATGTAAATTCACATTGTGTCAGTCGGCTCAATACCAATTCTATGGATCAGCTCTATACAGTTCACAACCCTTCTGCTGTTCTTTGAACTGAGCATGTGCAGAACATGAACTTCCTGCTTACTGGCCGCCATATTGAATTTATGTCATTGAACAAAACAGAGAATATTTCAAATGCACATTCAATGGGGAAATGTTCGACATTAAAACATTTTTGTATGTCCCGTTGAGAAAACCAACTATTATTCACAGTTTGCATGTATTATTCATGAATGTCTCTTGGTGATTATTTTACTTGAAAACACAGTTTAAAGGCCTTGTTTACATGGGCGAAAATATGTATAATTGACCGCAACAAACATTACTCCCGGAAGTGGTGAAAAGAAGGTGCTCTCTAGCGTTTGAGCAATAATAGGTGAAAGATCGGCGAATTGTATAGACATTTCAAATTTCTACCACACATGTATCCCATAGACGCCTTTAATACCCGGCTTTTATAACATGACCTCAAATATGACCTTGACTTGTTTTTTTTAAGGTCACAGGCTTGAAAGTGGTACTTGTTGCAATATATTAATTTTTTTTTCAGTTAAAGACATAAGATTTTTGCCACATATTCAAATTTAATGCCAGTGTGGCCAAGAATCGAACCCATGGCCTTTGGATCATCATAGAGGGACTGGTGCTAATGAGCTTATGCTATAAACAACGGTGCCATGGCCTGTGTCCTATTTTTTGTTGCAGATATATTTAATTATAAATAAATTTTGAGAAGTGAATGACAATAATTATAATCATCAATATAAATAGAATTTGCCCTTTGATCACAAGGA
Organism: Amphiduros pacificus; assembly: GCA_949316495.1. Lineage (NCBI taxonomy): Eukaryota > Metazoa > Annelida > Polychaeta > Phyllodocida > Hesionidae > Amphiduros > Amphiduros pacificus. The sequence goes on along the minus strand of OX439003.1, from coordinate 13,063,451 downwards.
CTGTGAAGGGCAATCTGCAACTGCTAACTGCACATGTACTCAATTAGCTGCTTTGTATTTCACACCTGTTCGGACAAATCTCTTTGATCCTAACCATATCTCAAATTCTGTTTTTCTCACCAGTATCCAAAACGTTCCCAAATATGGACATATTGATTATATTCTTTATAACCTTATCTTTATATGAGAAGAAAAATATCATGTAATACACCAACGGTGGTCTTGCATTCTCACATTTATTTGTTTTTGTTTTTCTTAAATATGTTCTTTGTCAAGATATTAATATGAAATGTTTAGAACTATGAAAAATAATTATTTGCAAGATCTTTTCTTATTTGCAAGAATTATGGCCTGTCTACAACCTCTTTATACAGTTTACCAAATTTTCATCCATATAGGTCACATACCAGAGAGCTCCCTCTTCAGGCCACATCCAGAAGTATTGTTGGTTGTTGTCAATAATACATATTTTCGCCTATGTAAACAAACAATTTCAATCCTATTTTCAAGTTTTATCTCATAAACTACATGAAGCATGAAAGTGTATTGAAAAATGGCCTTGGACATGTTAATGCAATAGAATATATTTGACTGTGCTGTGCATGTTTATAGTTACATCTAAATAACTCTGAAATATGGAAATAAAATGACAAGATCATTTAAAAAAATAAACACCTTCAAATATGAAGTCACATGTTAAAAAACCTTTATTTTATTATTAGCCCTTGGAAAACTATTTAAAGGACAGAAAATCTTGGTATAATTTTTTTTGTTTAATCCATGTATGATACTTAGGTTGGGTACGCAGGTGTTGAACAAACAGTCTCACCATGAATTGTCACCACTGAGAAAAGTTTGTGTAATTTTGCCAGGTGTTTTGTACACAGTGTCACTTTTAGGCAGTTTGGAAGCCAACCCTAAATGCCATTGGTAACACATACAGGTGGGCAACTGGATAAACAAAGCGTCCTCACCTTTACCTCTAAGGCGTTGACAGAAGCCACCCCTAACCCAGAGGATACCTTATATACACAACAGATTGGTGTTATATCAACCAAAAAGTGACAGCTTTTTACACCTCTTTGAGTCATGTCTTCCCAAAAACTACTGGTCTAGGGCTTATAAAAAGGGGTTAAAATGGTAATTTGCCAGTTCACTTCAACTGCCTACGAGGGTACTCATCTTGACCGTGAAATACATGATGGCTCTGCCAGTCCTCGACGACCCTATCCCCCAGTCCATCAAGGACATATGCATTGATCTATCAAGTGATGCTAATGATATTGAGGCTAATGATATCGAGGACACAAGTCATCTCCGAGCTGGGGATGGTGATGGACCCTCATACCTGGACCTGCCAACCGGTCGCCACAATTCCCAGCCACGCACCCCAAATAGGCCCAAACCAATCTTCTTCAACCTGCCCTCTGGTGAGTATAATCTGTTATATACAGACTCATCTCATTGTCAGTTTTTAATATTTTTACTTTGTAATAACTTATGCCTTAAAATATGCCTTAAATGTATGTTTTTTTATATTTCCAGATTCTGATGTCTCTGGATCAGATTTCTCGGATTCTGATCTGTTTGATACTTCTAGCGAATCTCGCCAGCCAGAGATGACTGCCCTTCCTCAGCCATTGGATCCCCAGCAGTCCTCAGCTCCAGCACAGGAGATGCCCTCCTGGGTACAGAACCCACAGGCAGGACCCATGCCTAAAACCCGAGCCTATTATCCTCCCAGGGTGTACAGCCTCTACCAGGAAGCCGTGCTCCTTGATGCTTACAGAACCAACCGCTACCCAGCCATAGAGACAAAGGCTGACCTCTCCATCCTCCTCAACCTCGACTTAAAGGACCTCAATGTAACTATATACTTAAGGTATTCCTATTTCCAATGTTAAATTACTGATTTTTGAAAAGTTGGTTGAATTTCTTGTAAGTTATATGATTTCATTTGTTCTATTATAGGCTTGGTTTACCAACTATCGTAACTGTGAGCGTCGGCGGTTTGCCCGTGTGGCCCGTCTCAGTGGGGAGAGTGTCAGCCTGTCCCAAGGTCGGCCCTGGGAGGATCTCTTGAGACCCAGGTTCGTCCCGCCCTCTATGCTGGGGACCAGCATACAACAGGCTGTTCTTGATGCCACAACTCAGAACAAAGAACCATCCAGGAAGCCAGCCCTAGTTGCCAGTTCCTAGTGCCCTGCCTGCAGAGACCCCTGTCTTGCCAGACCCTTGATCTGCTGGTGTCACAGTGCCATCTGGTGGAGGACTCCCTGAGCTGGGCTTGTGGGATTGTTGATCCATGTAACTCAAGAAGACACTAATCACATGATGCCATATCTACTAAATGAAACTGTTGATCTGATTTCATAAATACTCCATATTTATCAAATATCAAGTAATTATATTTTCATATATAAGTTATGATATTCTGTTTCCTGTAAAAATGTGAGGTGCATAATAAACAATATTTATTTTATTTTGTGTGTTATTTTGTTAGTTATTACACAAGTGCCATTTGGAACCCATTATGCGAAACAATATTTATTATAAATAAATTTTGAGAATTGAATGACGGTAATTATTATTATTAATATAAATAGAATTTGCCCTTTGATTACAAGGACTGTGAAGGGCAATCTGCAACTGCTAACTGCACATGGCTAAAGTGAAATGTACCCAATTAGCTCCTTTGTATTTCACACCTGTTCGGACAAATCTCCATAGGCCGATTGCGGGTCGCCATACTGCCCCATTGAAAACAACACGCCGGAACTGCACAATTACAATCGGAAGTGCACAAAAAACTCTCTAAAATCTAATCATTAAAAAAAACAAGATGGTAACCCGCAATCGGCCTATTGATTCTCTTTGATCCTAACCATATCTCAAATTCTGTTTTTCTCACCATTCTCACCAGTATCCAAAACTTTCACAAATATGGATATCTTGATTATATTCTTTATAACATTGTCTTTATATGAGAAGAAACAATATGATATAATACACCAATGGTGGTCTTACGTTCTCATATTTATTTGTTTTTGTTTTTCCTAAATATATTCTTTGTCAAGATATTAAGATAAAATGTTTAGAACTTTGAAAAATAATTATTTGCAAGATATTTTATTATTTGCAAGATTTATGGCCTGTCTACAACCTCTTGATACAGTTTACCAAATTTTCCTCCATATAGTTCACATACCAGAGAGATCCCTCTTCAGGCCACATCCAGAAGTATTGTTGGTTGCTGTCAATAATACATATTTTCGCCTATGTAAACAAACAATTTCAATCCTATTTTCAAGTTTTATCTCATAAACTACATGAAGCATGAAAGTGTATTGAAAAATGGCCTTGGACATGTTAATGCAATAGAATATATTTGACTGTGCTGTGCATGTTTATATTTACATCTAAATAACTCTGAAATATGGAAATAAAATGACAAGATCATTTAAAAAAATAAACACCTTCAAATATGAAGTCACATGTTAAAAAACACAATATTGCAGATGAAATATGAATTGGAAATGTTGAGATTACAAAAAGAGCCTATATGGCATAAGAACATGGACAGTTTCTTTGTGGGGGATGTGAAGAAGCATAACTGTGAAATTATTTGTGTGGCTACAACTTGAAAGAATGAGCATTTTGCTTATTTCTGTAGACAGTGCTATTGAATATTGAACTTGGAATAATTTTCTTCACATAGAGATCTTGCCATGTTATGGTGATTTTATACAGGTCATACATAGAGGTCTGAGAGCAGATTTGTTTGAAACCAGAATTCTATAAAAAAAAAACCCTTTATTTTATTATTAGCCCTTGGAAAACTATTTAAAGGACAGAAAATCTTGGTATAATTTTTTTTGTTTAATCAATGTATGATACTTAGGTTGGGTACGCAGGTGTTGAACAAACAGTCTCACCGTGAATTGTCACCACTGAGAAAAGTTTGTGTAATTTTGCCAGGTGTTTTGTACACAGTGTCACTTTTAGGCAGTTTGGAAGCCAACCCTAAATGCCATTGGTAACACATACAGGTGGGCAACTGGATAAACAAAACGTCCTCACCTTTACCTCTAAGGCGTTGACAGAAGCCACCCCTAACCCAGAGGATACCTTATATACACAACAGATTGGTGTTATATCAACCAAAAAGTGACATGACCAGCTTTTTACACCTCTTTGAGTCATGTCTTCCCAAAAACTACTGGTCTAGGGCTTATAAAAAGGGGTTAAAATGGTAATTTGCCAGTTCACTTCAACTGCCTACGAGGGTACTCATCTTGACCGTGAAATACATGATGGCTCTGCCAGTCCTCGACGACCCTATCCCCCAGTCCATCAAGGACATATGCATTGATCTAACAAGTGATGCTAATGATATTGAGGCTAATGATATCGAGGACACAAGTCATCTCCGGGCTGGGGATGGTGATGGACCCTCGTACCTGGACCTGCCAACTGGTCGCCACAATTCCCAGCCACGCACCCCAAATAGGCCCAAACCAATCTTCTTCAACCTGCCCTCTGGTGAGTATAATCTGTTATATACAGACTCATCTCATTGTCAGTTTTTAATATTTTTACTTTGTAATAACTTATGCCTTAAAATATGCCTTAAATGTATGTTTTTTTTATATTTCCAGATTCTGATGCCTCTGGATCAGATTTCTCGGATTCTGATCTGTTTGATACTTCTAGCGAGTCTCGCCAGCCAGAGATGACTGCCCTTCCTCAGCCATTGGATCCCCAGCAGTCCTCAGCTCCAGCACAGGAGATGCCCTCCTGGGTACAGAACCCACAGGCAGGACCCATGCCTAAAACCCGAGCCTATTATCCTCCCAGGGTGTACAGCCTCTACCAGGAAGCCGTGCTCCTTGATGCTTACAGAACCAACCGCTACCCAGCCATAGAGACAAAGGCTGACCTCTCCATCCTCCTCAACCTCGACTTAAAGGACCTCAATGTAACTATATACTTAAGGTATTCCTATTTCCAATGTTAAATTACTGATTTTTGAAAAGTTGGTTGAATTTCTTGTAAGTTATATGATTTCATTTGTTCTATTATAGGCTTGGTTTACCAACTATCGTAACTGTGAGCGTCGGCGGTTTGCCCGTGTGGCCCGTCTCAGTGGGGAGAGTGTCAGCCTGTCCCAAGGTCGGCCCTGGGAGGATCTCTTGAGACCCAGGTTCGTCCCGCCCTCTATGCTGGGGACCAGCATACAACAGGCTGTTCTTGATGCCACAACTCAGAACAAAGAACCATCCAGGAAGCCAGCCCTAGTTGCCAGTTCCTAGTGCCCTGCCTGCAGAGACCCCTGTCTTGCCAGACCCTTGATCTGCTGGTGTCACAGTGCCATCTGGTGGAGGACTCCCTGAGCTGGGCTTGTGGGATTGTTGATCCATGTAACTCAAGAAGACACTAATCACATGATGCCATATCTACTAAATGAAACTGTTGATCTGATTTCATAAATACTCCATATTTATCAAATATCAAGTAATTATATTTTCATATATAAGTTATGATATTCTGTTTCCTGTAAAAATGTGAGGTGCATAATAAACAATATTTATTTTATTTTGTGTGTTATTTTGTTAGTTATTACACAAGTGCCATTTGGAACCCATTATGCGAAACAATATTTATTATAAATAAATTTTGAGAATTGAATGACGGTAATTATTATTAATATAAATAGAATTTGCCCTTTGATTACAAGGACTGTGAAGGGCAATCTGCAACTGCTAACTGCACATGGCTAAAGTGAAATGTACCCAATTAGCTCCTTTGTATTTCACACCTGTTCGGACAAATCTCCATAGGCCGATTGCGGGTCGCCATACTGCCCCATTGAAAACAACACGCCGGAACTGCACAATTACAATCGGAAGTGCACAAAAAACTCTCTAAAATCTAATCATTAAAAAAAACAAGATGGTAACCCGCAATCGGCCTATTGATTCTCTTTGATCCTAACCATATCTCAAATTCTGTTTTTCTCACCATTCTCACCAGTATCCAAAACTTTCACAAATATGGATATCTTGATTATATTCTTTATAACATTGTCTTTATATGAGAAGAAACAATATGATATAATACACCAATGGTGGTCTTACGTTCTCATATTTATTTGTTTTTGTTTTTCCTAAATATATTCTTTGTCAAGATATTAAGATAAAATGTTTAGAACTTTGAAAAATAATTATTTGCAAGATATTTTATTATTTGCAAGATTTATGGCCTGTCTACAACCTCTTGATACAGTTTACCAAATTTTCCTCCATATAGTTCACATACCAGAGAGATCCCTCTTCAGGCCACATCCAGAAGTATTGTTGGTTGCTGTCAATAATACATATTTTCGCCTATGTAAACAAACAATTTCAATCCTATTTTCAAGTTTTATCTCATAAACTACATGAAGCATGAAAGTGTATTGAAAAATGGCCTTGGACATGTTAATGCAATAGAATATATTTGACTGTGCTGTGCATGTTTATATTTACATCTAAATAACTCTGAAATATGAAAATAAAATGACAAGATCATTTAAAAAAATAAACACCTTCAAATATGAAGTCACATGTTAAAAAACACAATATTGCAGATGAAATATGAATTGGAAATGTTGAGATTACAAAAAGAGCCTATATGGCATAAGAACATGGACAGTTTCTTTGTGGGGGATGTGAAGAAGCATAACTGTGAAATTATTTGTGTGGCTACAACTTGAAAGAATGAGCATTTTGCTTATTTCTGTAGACAGTGCTATTGAATATTGAACTTGGAATAATTTTCTTCACATAGAGATCTTGCCATGTTATGGTGATTTTATACAGGTCATACATAGAGGTCTGAGAGCAGATTTGTTTGAAACCAGAATTCTATAAAAAAAAAACCCTTTATTTTATTATTAGCCCTTGGAAAACTATTTAAAGGACAGAAAATCTTGGTATAATTTTTTTTGTTTAATCAATGTATGATACTTAGGTTGGGTACGCAGGTGTTGAACAAACAGTCTCACCGTGAATTGTCACCACTGAGAAAAGTTTGTGTAATTTTGCCAGGTGTTTTGTACACAGTGTCACTTTTAGGCAGTTTGGAAGCCAACCCTAAATGCCATTGGTAACACATACAGGTGGGCAACTGGATAAACAAAACGTCCTCACCTTTACCTCTAAGGCGTTGACAGAAGCCACCCCTAACCCAGAGGATACCTTATATACACAACAGATTGGTGTTATATCAACCAAAAAGTGACATGACCAGCTTTTTACACCTCTTTGAGTCATGTCTTCCCAAAAACTACTGGTCTAGGGCTTATAAAAAGGGGTTAAAATGGTAATTTGCCAGTTCACTTCAACTGCCTACGAGGGTACTCATCTTGACCGTGAAATACATGATGGCTCTGCCAGTCCTCGACGACCCTATCCCCCAGTCCATCAAGGACATATGCATTGATCTATCAAGTGATGCTAATGATATTGAGGCTAATGATATCGAGGACACAAGTCATCTCCGGGCTGGGGATGGTGATGGACCCTCGTACCTGGACCTGCCAACTGGTCGCCACAATTCCCAGCCACGCACCCCAAATAGGCCCAAACCAATCTTCTTCAACCTGCCCTCTGGTGAGTATAATCTGTTATATACAGACTCATCTCATTGTCAGTTTTTAATATTTTTACTTTGTAATAAAATATGCCTTAAATGTATGTTTTTTTTATATTTCCAGATTCTGATGCCTCTGGATCAGATTTCTCGGATTCTGATCTGTTTGATACTTCTAGCGAGTCTCGCCAGCCAGAGATGACTGCCCTTCCTCAGCCATTGGATCCCCAGCAGTCCTCAGCTCCAGCACAGGAGATGCCCTCCTGGGTACAGAACCCACAGGCAGGACCCATGCCTAAAACCCGAGCCTATTATCCTCCCAGGGTGTACAGCCTCTACCAGGAAGCCGTGCTCCTTGATGCTTACAGAACCAACCGCTACCCAGCCATAGAGACAAAGGCTGACCTCTCCATCCTCCTCAACCTCGACTTAAAGGACCTCAATGTAACTATATACTTAAGGTATTCCTATTTCCAATGTTAAATTACTGATTTTTGAAAAGTTGGTTGAATTTCTTGTAAGTTATATGATTTCATTTGTTCTATTATAGGCTTGGTTTACCAACTATCGTAACTGTGAGCGTCGGCGGTTTGCCCGTGTGGCCCGTCTCAGTGGGGAGAGTGTCAGCCTGTCCCAAGGTCGGCCCTGGGAGGATCTCTTGAGACCCAGGTTCGTCCCGCCCTCTATGCTGGGGACCAGCATACAACAGGCTGTTCTTGATGCCACAACTCAGAACAAAGAACCATCCAGGAAGCCAGCCCTAGTTGCCAGTTCCTAGTGCCCTGCCTGCAGAGACCCCTGTCTTGCCAGACCCTTGATCTGCTGGTGTCACAGTGCCATCTGGTGGAGGACTCCCTGAGCTGGGCTTGTGGGATTGTTGATCCATGTAACTCAAGAAGACACTAATCACATGATGCCATATCTACTAAATGAAACTGTTGATCTGATTTCATAAATACTCCATATTTATCAAATATCAAGTAATTATATTTTCATATATAAGTTATGATATTCTGTTTCCTGTAAAAATGTGAGGTGCATAATAAACAATATTTATTTTATTTTGTGTGTTATTTTGTTAGTTATTACACAAGTGCCATTTGGAACCCATTATGCGAAACAATATTTATTATAAATAAATTTTGAGAATTGAATGACGGTAATTATTATTAATATAAATAGAATTTGCCCTTTGATTACAAGGACTGTGAAGGGCAATCTGCAACTGCTAACTGCACATGGCTAAAGTGAAATGTACCCAATTAGCTCCTTTGTATTTCACACCTGTTCGGACAAATCTCCATAGGCCGATTGCGGGTCGCCATACTGCCCCATTGAAAACAACACGCCGGAACTGCACAATTACAATCGGAAGTGCACAAAAAACTCTCTAAAATCTAATCATTAAAAAAAACAAGATGGTAACCCGCAATCGGCCTATTGATTCTCTTTGATCCTAACCATATCTCAAATTCTGTTTTTCTCACCATTCTCACCAGTATCCAAAACTTTCACAAATATGGATATCTTGATTATATTCTTTATAACATTGTCTTTATATGAGAAGAAACAATATGATATAATACACCAATGGTGGTCTTACGTTCTCATATTTATTTGTTTTTGTTTTTCCTAAATATATTCTTTGTCAAGATATTAAGATAAAATGTTTAGAACTTTGAAAAATAATTATTTGCAAGATATTTTATTATTTGCAAGATTTATGGCCTGTCTACAACCTCTTGATACAGTTTACCAAATTTTCCTCCATATAGTTCACATACCAGAGAGATCCCTCTTCAGGCCACATCCAGAAGTATTGTTGGTTGCTGTCAATAATACATATTTTCGCCTATGTAAACAAACAATTTCAATCCTATTTTCAAGTTTTATCTCATAAACTACATGAAGCATGAAAGTGTATTGAAAAATGGCCTTGGACATGTTAATGCAATAGAATATATTTGACTGTGCTGTGCATGTTTATATTTACATCTAAATAACTCTGAAATATGGAAATAAAATGACAAGATCATTTAAAAAAATAAACACCTTCAAATATGAAGTCACATGTTAAAAAACACAATATTGCAGATGAAATATGAATTGGAAATGTTGAGATTACAAAAAGAGCCTATATGGCATAAGAACATGGACAGTTTCTTTGTGGGGGATGTGAAGAAGCATAACTGTGAAATTATTTGTGTGGCTACAACTTGAAAGAATGAGCATTTTGCTTATTTCTGTAGACAGTGCTATTGAATATTGAACTTGGAATAATTTTCTTCACATAGAGATCTTGCCATGTTATGGTGATTTTATACAGGTCATACATAGAGGTCTGAGAGCAGATTTGTTTGAAACCAGAATTCTATAAAAAAAAAACCCTTTATTTTATTATTAGCCCTTGGAAAACTATTTAAAGGACAGAAAATCTTGGTATAATTTTTTTTGTTTAATCAATGTATGATACTTAGGTTGGGTACGCAGGTGTTGAACAAACAGTCTCACCGTGAATTGTCACCACTGAGAAAAGTTTGTGTAATTTTGCCAGGTGTTTTGTACACAGTGTCACTTTTAGGCAGTTTGGAAGCCAACCCTAAATGCCATTGGTAACACATACAGGTGGGCAACTGGATAAACAAAACGTCCTCACCTTTACCTCTAAGGCGTTGACAGAAGCCACCCCTAACCCAGAGGATACCTTATATACACAACAGATTGGTGTTATATCAACCAAAAAGTGACATGACCAGCTTTTTACACCTCTTTGAGTCATGTCTTCCCAAAAACTACTGGTCTAGGGCTTATAAAAAGGGGTTAAAATGGTAATTTGCCAGTTCACTTCAACTGCCTACGAGGGTACTCATCTTGACCGTGAAATACATGATGGCTCTGCCAGTCCTCGACGACCCTATCCCCCAGTCCATCAAGGACATATGCATTGATCTAACAAGTGATGCTAATGATATTGAGGCTAATGATATCGAGGACACAAGTCATCTCCGAGCTGGGGATGGTGATGGACCCTCATACCTGGACCTGCCAACTGGTCGCCACAATTCCCAGCCACGCACCCCAAATAGGCCCAAACCAATCTTCTTCAACCTGCCCTCTGGTGAGTATAATCTGTTATATACAGACTCATCTCATTGTCAGTTTTTAATATTTTTACTTTGTAATAACTTATGCCTTAAAATATGCCTTAAATGTATGTTTTTTTTATATTTCCAGATTCTGATGTCTCTGGATCAGATTTCTCGGATTCTGATCTGTTTGATACTTCTAGCGAGTCTCGCCAGCCAGAGACGACTGCCCTTCCTCAGCCATTGGATCCCCAGCAGTCCTCAGCTCCAGCACATGAGATGCCCTCCTGGGTACAGAACCCACAGGCAGGACCCATGCCTAAAACCCGAGCCTATTATCCTCCCAGGGTGTACAGCCTCTACCAGGAAGCCGTGCTCCTTGATGCTTACAGAACCAACCGCTACCCAGCCATAGAGACAAAGGCTGACCTCTCCATCCTCCTCAACCTCGACTTAAAGGACCTCAATGTAACTATATACTTAAGGTATTCCTATTTCCAATGTTAAATTACTGATTTTTGAAAAGTTGGTTGAATTTCTTGTAAGTTATATGATTTCATTTGTTCTATTATAGGCTTGGTTTACCAACTATCGTAACCGTGAGCGTCGGCGGTTTGCCCGTGTGGCCCGTCTCAGTGGGGAGAGTGTCAGCCTGTCCCAAGGTCGGCCCTGGGAGGATCTCTTGAGACCCAGGTTCGTCCCGCCCTCCATGCTGGGGCCCAGCATACAACAGGCTGTTCTTGATGCCACAACTCAGAACAAAGAACCATCCAGGAAGCCAGCCCTAGTTGCCATTGTTCCTAGTGACCTGCCTGCAGAGCCCCCTGTCTTGCCAGACACTTGATCTGCTGGTGTCACAGTGCCATCTGGTGGAGGATTCCCTGAGCTGGGATTGTGGGATTGTTTATCCATGTAACTCAAGAAGACACTGCCACTAATCGCATGATGCCATATTCAACTGAATGAAACTGTTGATCTGATTTCATAATTTATAACTGCATATTTATCAAATATCAAGTAATGATATTTTCATATATAACTCATGATATATTTATTTTTCATGTAAAAATGTGAGGTGCACAATAAAGAAATATTTATTTAATTTTGTGTGTATTTTGTTACTTATTACACAAGTGCCATTTGGCACCCATTACGCAAAACCCTGAACTGTTGATTCGTATGCAAGTAAATAATATGTAATGTAACCCTACACAGTTTAATTCAGTGTGCAGAGAATCTACTACCTCATAACCTTGCTAATCACCCACCAGTTGTATAGAGTGCCCTCTTTTGTGTTTAATGCCAGAATTTGGAGGGAATAGTACTGATGCAAAATAAATAATATAAATGATCACCAGAACTTTCAAGGTGTAGCATTGTTTCTTGACCATTACACATTTTAGTAATTTTAAAATTAAGCATGAAAATTAGACTTTGGGTTGTTGCATTTTTTTTTAATATGACAAACTGAATTATTTCTGACATGCAAAGTGACCAGAAACATCCAGTTCCTCATTCTGCTAATCTTGATACAGCCTCTTAGCTTATGTAGAATGATATTTTTGCTACATTGAATCTTCTCTACTTGCTGGGTACATACTTTTAGTATACATTAAGGAGTAATTTGCAGACATTTCCAAGCATTACCAAAAAGTAATGGTCAACTCAGCTCTTCAATTTTTGCTCTTTGTTGTATACTTAACCCAAGGAGTTTGAGAGATGGAAATGTGTGTGGTGTAATTACTACTAAAAATATAGACAATAACTAATTGGTGGCCTGCCCCAAATTAATTACACAAATTGCGACTTCTTCTGGAACAGAACCTGCACGGTTCACTGTAATTCTTTGTATCTATTATGGTTTTTAATGCATTTTAATATTTAGATGCCACATTCATTTCAGGACATGCTGGAAGCTCTGAAGTCCTTGTCAGTGTTCTTCTCTGCAAATAACTTGAGAAGCCGTCGGAACCTCCGAGGAGACATAGAACGCAGAAGCTTGGCAATCAATGAAGAATTTGTAGAGAGTTTTCAACTTGTTAAGGAGGTAAACATTTCAAGTTCAAAATCTTTCAAAGAATATTTCACCCTCACTGATATATCAATGAGACATGCATAAAAGTAAGCTTTGATTTTGATCTACCTTATATCTTTAAACAGGAATAGCGACAGTACGTTTTTACTGGTATATCGCTTTATTATATTAGGTTAGATGTGACAATCATTCTTGTTGGTGATTTCATTTCAGCAACTGGACAGTGTGTACAGAGATGTGAATGGCATGAATGAATGTTGTCAGGATATGACATCAAGACTAAAGGTATTTGATGATTTGATGATTTTTGTGCATCTGAAATGAAAATTATACCTGTATATTATAAGAACCTTTCAGCTTTGATAATTGGCCATTTGTTATTTAAAATAAATAAGTTTTCTTTGCACACTTGAGAATCAAGAAAACATAACATTAAAGTGATGAAACAATTTTGTTATCCTTGCAGGCTGCAAAAGAACAAACCAGAGATCTTATAGACCAAACTACCAAACTCCAAGCTGAGAGGTAAGTAGGTTGTTTCAAATTAAAGGATATCCAAACCAACATCTTGCATTGAACAGTATTGTAGATGAATGAACGAATGTAGGAAACACTGGGTGCCCCTTAGCCTTTCAATTAACTTGTTACCTTAATAACATTTGTCATAAGTTATCTCAGTGAGGTCAAACATGATTTTTTGCAGTCAGAAGTTACAGATGAGAGCTCAGGTGGCAGATGCATTTCTAGATAAATTTCAGCTGAAAGCTGAGGAAGCTAAGGTCCTTCGTACCACGAGGGATGGCATACTTAATCCAGTGAGTAAATCTTCTATGAAAAAAAACACCATCTCATACAAAGATCAGAGATGTGTGGACTTTTTCAATGTATATATCTAAGTAGTATCAGTTTTATGTCTGCGTCAAGTAATACCATTTGATGGTACCTCAAAGCTTTCATTCTTTTATTTTTAGGAATTTTTCAATTCTCTCAATCGAGTCAAGCAAATCCATACAGATTGTAAGGTGTTACTCAGAACAAATCAACAAACTGCTGGGTAAGAAATTATGTTATTATTATATCACTGCCATTTTGTAATTATAATGATTGTAGCTTGTAGTTTATTTTTATTTGACATGTTTGTATATGCAGTAAAACTGAGATTTTTACATTTTACACTTTACAAATTGATGTTCAAAAAGTTGACATCATCACTGAAAATTATTAATTGTGGATTATTATGTTGCAAGCACTTTTTACTGTGGCAGGAAAAAGACTCGTTATTAATTAAAATTTAATTAAAAATTAAGGAAAATAGAAAGTTTAGGATAACACAGTGAGTCCCCATCCAACTGAAGAGAATTAATCAGATTGAAACTGTTGTTGGTATTGACCAGGGATTGTTATCATCGTCCAGCTTTTTCTTGAGGATCCTTGCCTTTTTTAGTGTTAAAATAGTAAGTTTTTAAAAAAAATATTTTAATTGTATTTTTCTATTTTAAGGTTGGAGATTATGGAGTCTATGGCCTTACACCAGGAGTCGGCCTACGAGAGGCTCTACAGGTGGACACAGAGTAAGACACATTTAGGCCATAAGTCATATAACTAAACGTCTGCCAAGTTTGGACAGATCTAATTTACAATCTTTGAACACATCAGGTTAAAGTGTAAAAGAGTGTGCAAGTGTTCAGTTTCAATTCTAGTAAGGTATCCGGAAAAAAGCTTACATTTGAATGAAATTTATGACTTAAAAACATTGTTTGTAAATGTTCACGAATAGATGAATGCAGGATGTTGAGTGGTGATGTACTGGATATCAATTCACAGTTATGCCAGGCCATGGAGGCTCTGCAAGATCGACCTGTGCTGTTTAGGTAAGTCTGTCTCCTTGTGTAGTAAGTTACTTAAGTTTTCACATGTTATATCCCAATATGGGGTAGAGATGAGTCTATCAAATTATTGCATTTTCAGGTCAGATTAGGCTTTGGACCTTTGCAGTGAAGAGTTATATCCTAATAAGTTCTGTCTAAAAACTTTAATGCCTATGTATGAGATAGTTAATGTCTATTTTGCCTATAATATTGACAGGTATTCCATGGATGAGTTCGGCACTGCAAGGAGGACAGCCATTGTTCGGGGATTTATAGATGCACTAACGCGAGGAGGTGTGTAAAAACAAGAAACTTTTCTTTAAGAAATTTTATAATTTTCCTCAGAAATTTTTATTACATTCTTTTTTTTTACAGATTAAAAAAAAAAATAAGAATATGAAAAATCATGTGTTAAAGTCTCTTTTTTTAACCAAAATGTCTGTATTTGTGTCTGTGACTAGGACCAGGTGGCACCCCGCGGCCCATAGAACTCCACTCCCATGATCCTCTACGGTATGTAGGAGACATGTTGGCCTGGTTACATCAGGCTGCAGCCTCCGAGAAGGAACATCTCCAAACGCTGTTAAAGCGGTGCAATCAATCAAGTAGGTGGAAAGAAATTAAAGCAATATGAGTGAATAAGTGATGAAACTTGGAAGAATCATGTCAGATAAATTTCTGTATTTTTTTTTTGTCCAGAGTCAGTGAGAATTGCATGGTTACTGGTAATGACCTTGCTTTCATGTATCTCTCGTGTAAAAACTACAAAAAATTGAAATTCCAAATTGACAGCAATGGTACAAGTATGAATTATTAAAATCCCAGTTTATCACTGTCAGTTGGCAAACTTTTATTTCAATGTAGATTTGTCATTGTAATCGTCATTAGTATTTTGTTTTGTATTATTTTGAATACAAATTTTCTTATCAAAAATAACATGGAAGATACAACAAAAACATGTCTGACAATCTTTATTATTGTGTAACAAATAAACATCATTGTATCAGACAATCTGCTGCACGCATGGTGTTTAATAATCTTTGGTATAAATCTAGTATATACTAGGCCAGAAAATCAACAATATATTTCACCTTCCCAATAATTATAGCATTTATAGTATATTTAGATTTAGATATTTATGAAAATGATTTTCTTATATTCTGCAATTTAGGGGTTAGAGAAAAATCTTGGATAAAAATGTAATAGAGTTTTATATTAATGGCTATTTTTCTTTTTAGATTTAGAGGACCAGATCCAGGATATACTGGGCCACATTACAGAAGGAGTGTGTAGGCCACTCAAGGTAATACTCTTTATGACATTTCATATTAATTGAAGAAAATAATTAATTATTTTGTATATTTCTTGTGAAATTCTTGAAAATAATTGATTATTTTGTATAATTCTTCTTGTGCTGCGAGTAATTGTGAATTTGTCTGATGTTTTTTTTCAGGTGAGAGTAGAACAGGTGTTGGTATCTGAACCTGGAGCTGTCACTCTCTACAAACTCGCTAATCTGCTCAAGTTCTACCACTCCACCATCGGGTATGTACTAGTCCGACAACAAATTCCATAAAAATAAAGATTTAAAAGATTAATATTTGCCTCCAGTTTGTCAGTACAATAAGACATCAAAATAATTTTGTTTTATAAAAAAAAGAGTCCAATTCAATAAGTCAATAACACTGAGTGAGTAATCAATGTCTGTATTATAAATAAAATCCAAGCACTAATGTGTACCATCCAGCACATCTTGCTCCAATTATTTTTTCTTTGCCTAAAAAGAACATTTTACAATAATATTGCTTGCCAATGTAAGTTTTCAATATTCCTTCGAAATAAAATTTTGTACTATAACATTTAGACATTTATATTTTCCTATTTTTACAGTAAAACAATTATTAAATATTTCTTCGCTGTTTTATATCATGTGTAGTCAGATAGTGACAATTGTCTCCGCCTCACTGCTGGCGACCATAGAAGAGATGCACTTCCTCAGTCTGAAGATGTTCTTTAATAGCCTTAGTGCTCATGCAAATAAACTCTTGGAAAAGGTGGGTCTTTAAGAGAGAGCAATATTCCTTATTTGTGCATGAGAAATATTTTTAAGAAAATATTTTTACTGGCTTTTATCATTGATTTATATGATAAGACATCTTGAAATATAACACAAGATATTATTGTGAGTGTGAAATGAATACATGGAGGGTATTTTTGTTTTCCCACCAGGTGGAGCTGCCACCTGCTGATCTTGGTCCAACAAGTGGCCTCAACCAGACATTACAGCTATTGCAGGACGTGCTCACCTCCCACGATTCATCTGTCGTGCCACTGGACGCCCGCAAGCAGGATTATGCACAGGTGAGACTATAATCCAAGTCTGAAGTCTTGGGTCACTTGAAGTTGTTGTCATTCCTTGTACTGTGACATCTCAATCTTTCAGAATAACATATTTTTCAAATTTCAGGATATAGAGAGCAAAGGAGTTGACATTAAACGCCCTAGTCTTGATGCACTTAATGTGTTAAAAGTCATCAGCTTTGAGCTAATGGCAGTCTAAATTTGATGACAAATTTGAATTTCCTCCAAGTTAACTGTTAAAGTAACTACATTTTCAAAAACTCTAAACGTTTAAAATTAATATAATAATTTTTTCAGATTCTGACGTCAGTAGTTGATCCAGTAGTACAGCTGTGTTCTGTGTCTGCGAGTAACCTCAACACGGTAGATATGGCCACCTACATGATCAACTGTATCTATCTCATACAGACCACTCTGGCCCTGTACGAGTTCACAGACCAGAGACTAGAGATGCTGCAGGCGCAGGTATGGAATGCTCATCCTCAGTCTAAAAATGGTCTTCAATAGCCTTTATGTATGTGGTTATGTGGTCGTGAAAAAAGGAATAGCATAAATACCATAATGAATAATATGACTGCAAATTGTTTAAACAATCAGAACAAATTAAATCTTTACCTGTGATGTTTTTGTTGACAGAATGATCATTTAAGAAGATTTTTTGTACATTAAATGTTTGTTTATCAGATGCAATGAAATGAAGACTTCACAAAAAGGAAAATATTTCTAACAATCATGTCAAAATCAGTCTGAATTCATGATGAGGAGTATACAGTGTAATAAAGTTAATTATGTTCCACTAAACACTAGGGTATAGCCTATAGCTTAGTGTTTTTGGTTCATAAATGTGACAACAAAAAAAAACCTTGAAGAAATAAAGTATTTATGCTGGGCTGAATTGTTGTGAACCTTGATGTATTGAACTGAAAAAAAAGGCAACTCTTATGCTCTACCTGTTTAATAAAAGAGAAAGATGATGACGATGTTGTTGGTTGCTAATGAGTGGGATGTTTCAGATTGATGCTCATGTGGACACATTGGTTAGTGAGCAGGCCTCATTTATTCTCAACCGGGCGGGACTGGCTGAGATGTATGGAACCGTGCAGCAGCATCAACCCAAACAGGTACTCCACACCACAACACTGCCCTCTGACATTTATTTATACCATTAAATCACATTTTGCTATATATGCAAATATATATTGATTTTGCATTTGTATGCCTCCCAAGAACTGTTGATTTAAAATTCGAGAAAATACTAGGTCAAAAATGATTGTCTAGTTTTTTGCTAAATTGTCTTAATTATCTTGTGTGACTGTCACATGAACTAATGATTGCTAAATGTGTGGAGTATCATTGACATACCAAAATCCAATAACTTCAATGAGGGATGATTTTTACCCTCAGCCCCTGATGTAATCAGGCTGAGGGTATTGCAGTACTCCTGGCGTGGGTATGTATGTATGTCTGTATGTATGTATGTATGTAT
This sequence comes from Amphiduros pacificus, assembly GCA_949316495.1. Lineage (NCBI taxonomy): Eukaryota > Metazoa > Annelida > Polychaeta > Phyllodocida > Hesionidae > Amphiduros > Amphiduros pacificus. The sequence continues at coordinate 13,044,983 of OX439003.1, read as the reverse complement.
GTCTGTAGCGAACATCCTTGTCATCGCGATAACTCAAGAACAAATGATGGCAGCTTCATGAAACTTGACACACATATGCATCTGGTGAAAACCTCGGACGAGTTCGATGGACGGCGACCTTGACCTATTTTTCAAGGTCACAGGAACAATTATGTGAAATCCCAAGAATCACAATAACTCAAGAACGAATAATGGTAGCTTTATGAGATTTGACACACATAAGTATCTGGTGAAGACCTCAGAATTTTTCCTATGAAACATGACCTTCACCTACTTTTCAAGGTCATAGGGACAATTATGTGAAATCATCTTGTCATCGTGATAACTCGAGAACAAATGATGGCAGCTTCATGAAACTTGACACACATATGCATCTGGTGAAAACCTCGGACGAGTTCGATGGACGGCGACCTTGACCTATTTTTCAAGGTCACAGGGACAATTATGTGAAATCCCAAGAATCACAATAACTCAAGAACGAATAATGGTAGCTTTATTAGATTTGACACACATAAGTATCTGGTGAAGACCTCAGAATTTTTTCTATGAAACATGACCTTCACCTACTTTTCAAGGTCACAGGGACAATTATGTGAAATCATCTTGTCATCGCGATAACTCGAGAACAAATGATGGCAGCTTCATGAAACTTGACACACAAAAGCATCTGGTGAAAACCTCGAATGAGTTCGATGGATGGCGACCTTGACCTATTTTTCAAGGTCACGGACAATTATGTGAAATCCCAAGAATCACAATAACTCAAGAACGAATGATGGCAGCTTTATGAGATTTGACACACACAAGCATCTGGTGAAGACCTCAGACTTCTCTTGATGGAACATGACCTTCACCTGATTTCAAGGTCACAGGGACAATTATGTGAAATCATCCTTGTCATCGTGATAACTTAAGAACAAATGATGGCAGCTTCATGAAACTTTACACGCATAAGCATCTGGTGAAAACCTCGGACTAGTTCTGTGGACAGCGACCTTGACCTATTTTTCAAGGTCACAGGGACAATTACGTGAAATCCCAAGAATTGCAATAACTCAAGAACGAATGATGGCAGCTTTATGAGATTTGACACACACAAGCATCTGGTGAAGATCTCAGAATTTTTTCTTTGAAACATGACCTTCACCTACTTTTCAAGGTCACAGGGATAATTATGTGAAATCATCCTTGTCATCGTGATAACTCAAGAACAAATGATGGCAGCTTCATGAAACTTTACACGCATAAGCATCTGGTGAAAACCTCGGACTAGTTCGGTGGACGGTGACCTTGACCTATTTTTCAAGGTCACAGGGACAATTATGTGAAATCCCAAGAATCGCAAGAACGAATGATGGCAGCTTTATAAGATTTGACACACACAAGCATCTGGTGAAGACCTCAGACTTCTCTTGATGGAACATGACCTTCACCTGATTTCAAGGTCACAGGGACAATTATGTGAAATCATCCTTGTCATCGTGATAACTTAAGAACAAATGATGGCAGCTTCATGAAAATTGACACACATAAGAATCTGGGAAGACTCCAGATGAGTTTGATGGACAGTGACCTTAACCTGCTTTTCAAGGTCACAGACCCATATCAATAATTCTAGAGTAAATGATGACAGTTTCATGATACTTGACACACCTAAGCTATCAAAGGAAGTAGATTTTATGGGTTTTTTACCCCTGCATCAATTTGCCTTGGTGCAGTGACGTTTTGTTCACAAATATTGTGTGGAGCGAATGTTGTGCAATGAGTTACCAGGGCTGAGGGTTGATGCATCTCTGATGCCTATGTTTATTTTTTTTACATTTTGCAGGGTCCTCTTTCATCACTGCCTGGAGTGAATGCTATCAATGTCAAGTCTGCCATGGTAAGTTGATCCCATTCTTCAACAAAACGACAGGCAGTGGATATCAAAAAGGGACTATCTGTGTTATTCTGTGATCGGTATGATCATGGGAAATGCGTAGTCATATCCTGTGGGTTGTAATTCGGTTTTTTCTGTGGTCATAATTGTGGAGTGTTCGTCGTCTGCTTGCGAAAGATTCCAATTCGCGCATGCGTCTGGCGAATGAATACATATCTAAAAGAAGTGAACAAAAGAAAAGAAGTGCGTCATGTAAACAAAGCAGAACGTTCATAACGATGTCATTGTGTTTGCCCATCATTGCATTAAATTATCTCTTTAAAATGCTTCCCAATCGCTAGAACAAGGAATTTTCAGTAAGTTTAGTTCAAATTTGGTGTACATCCGACAATTCGAACGTCTGATCTCCGATGATTTGCGATAGCGCTTGTGCGATAATAGAGCAACTAACGTAATCAGGCCTGAAAAGGCACATCTTTGCAGAAAGTTGTGCTAAAAAATTCGTTCATATACCAAATTAAATGTTTTTAAAAGATGAATAAAAATAATTTCAACTACCCCATCAGTTTGTAATGATTGTATGTGTTTAAATGTATTTTGTTGTTTATTTAAAGTTTTGTTCTGTTTGTTGTAATTTTTGTTTTGTTTGTTGTAATTTTTGTTTTGTTTATTGTAATTTTTCTTTTGTTTGTTTTTTTTTCCCATCCGTGTTACATGTGGAGCACCACTTTTTCTTGTTTATAATGTGCTGAGATGATGTTTTTTTGTTACAGAATAAGTTTGACAGTTATCTGGCATCTCCAGACTCACTAGTGATGCCACAGTGCACTCTGCTCCTCAGCGCTAAACTCAGGTAAGGCCCCCTCTATCATTGTGTAAGCTCAGGTAAGGCCTCCTCTATCATTGTGTAAGCTCAGGTAAGGCCCCCTCTATCATTGTGCAAGCTCAGGTAAGGCCCCCTCTATCATTGTGTAAACTCAGGTAAGGCCTCCTCTATCATTGTGTAAACTCAGGTAAGGCCCCCTCTATCATTGTGTAAGCTCAGGTAAGGCCTCCTCTATCATTGTGTAAACTCAGGTAAGGCCCCCTCTATCATTGTGCTAGCTCAGGTAAGGCCCCCTCTATCATTGTGTAAGCTCAGGTAAAGCCTCCTCTATCATTGTGTAAGCTCAGGTAAAGCCTCCTCTATCATTGTGTAAGCTCAGGTAAAGCCCCCTCTATCATTGTGCAAGCTCAGGTAAGGCCCCCTCTATCATTGTGCTAGCTCAGGTAAGTCCCCCTCTATCATTGTGCAAGCTCAGGTAAGGCCTCCTCTATCATTGTGCAAACTCAGTTAAGGCCCCCTCTATCATTGTGCTAGCTCATGCCTCGCTCAGGTAAGGCCTCCTCTATCATTGTGTAAGCTCAGGTAAGGCCTCCTCTATCATTGTGTAAGCTCAGATAGGGCCTCCTCTATCATTGTGGAAGCTCAGGTAAGGCCTCCTATATCATTGTGCAAGCTCAGGAAAGGCCCCCTCTCTCATTGTACTACCTCAGGTAAGGCCCCCTCTATCATTGTGTAAGCTCAGGTAAGGCCTCCTCTATCATTGTGTAAGCTCAGGTAAAGCCTCTATCATTGCGTTGGCTCAGGTAAGGCCTCTATCATTGCGTTGGCTCAGGTAAGGCCTCTATCATTGCGTTGGCTCAGGTAAGGCCTCTATCATTGCTTTGGCTCAAGTAAGGCCCCCTCTATCATTGTACACTCTCAGATAATGCCTGCTCTCTCACTGTGCATATGTTTGGGCCAGAAAGTTGATACATTTGCTAAAATAATAGACTATTGTTAGACTATTATCAAATTCCGAAGTGAACAGTGTCTTTCTTGTTTGCAGAGAACTTGTCAAGAAGCGAAGTGTAGATCTGATATGTGTGGCATATGAGCAGATGTACAAAGCTATCATGGATCCTGCCAATGAGTACAGCGAGCCGGTGATCATCGTGCCCCGGACCCCAGACCAGGTCGTCAGACTGCTCTACTAGCTACAGCCTCTTCTTATAACAGCTGCCTTGGACATGACATTATGTGTTGATTCCCTAAGAGACTTTGAGATAAATTTCTACCAACTTGTTGGGACCTCAAGAGACTTTGAGATAAATTTCTACCAACTTTCAGCTATCTTGGTTCTGATACTCTTATGTCTTGGTTACCACAATCATAAAGGATTTTGTCCCAAACAAAATACATGTAAATGCACTCACAACTCAATGCAATTTCATTTTTTCATCCCCATGCTTGTTCCTTACTTTAGTGTTTCACCTGCAATATGTCCAAAGTCAGGGATGTTCTAATAAGGGAAAAACATGTTTTGACTTGTAATATGTTCATAAATGTACATGCACCAAGACAATGTTTTTTTTGTTGGATCTTGGATCTTGGGTTGTTGATCCATGGGTAAATTTATAACTGCATTCTTCACAAATAGAATGGGTGAGGGCAAAAGCCTGACAAAATATGGGGGTCATGTAAACAAGTTAATATATAATGCAACATAAAATATTTTATTTTGTGGTTTAACAACCACAATGAAGGGGATGATATTATTGTATGTGTCTGTATTACAATGTAAAAATGTAAATAAATCAAATTATGTGGACTTCTTTGTATTTCTGTGTAATTTCAGTACCATTTTATTTAACCCTTAGTTTAAATTGTATGTCATGATCTGAGGTCCTCACAAGTACCTATTATGCCAACAGTTATAGTTCAAGGCCATTTATAACATGCCCTTTATAATAATTGCCATTTATAACATGCCCCTTATAATAATTGCATAGACATCACATTAAGTTATATAGCGACATCACTGTTTCAAATATAAACAGATTAAGCAACTGCTAGACATAACTCGATCATAAACAGATTAAGGATGCATTCATAAATTAGGGTTGGAGAAAACGATTGATGCAGGCACAGATTGGGGCTGGGGAGAACACTGAATGGGGCAACAGATGAACATAATACACAGATTGAGAATAGAGTGGGGCAAAGATTAGATATGAAACATGCATGAAGATTTCAGACAGGACAGTCTGTGCTCCACACATCTCCCAATTTTATGGTTTATCACTCTTACTTTGTAAAAAGCCCTTAATAGAAAATATTTGGTAAACTCCCAAAGGAAAGGAAATTTATGATTTAAAGGATTAAGATTATTTATCTTTTTGTTGACCCAGTGTTTGTCTTTATGCACACTTCCCAAAGTAGCATATCTCATATTCAGTGTCCTGTCTCATTAAATACATGTATATCATCTTGTAGATACTAATCTAAAAACCGCACTGATTTTCTGGTCAGTGCCCATTTTGTGATTTAATTTGTTAAAATTGCAGTCCAGAACCAAGTTTTACTGAAGATTATTGCTTTCCTGTCTTGATATCGATCAATATATTGACAGAATTAACAGATAAATATTTACAATAGATTCTTTCTATACATTTTATTCAATATATTACATATCATTCACTGATTTAATCTATTCCAAATTTACTTGATGGAATATAAATATAAATATCTCAAATTTCATACAGCATATGTATAAAATAAATTCACTGTCTACATGATTAAACTGCATATTAAAAGAACTTAAGACAATACATGCATGTAACAGAGGCTATATGCATTTTGTCAGACAAATCAGAGACTCTTGATTTGAAACTATAAGTGCAAAAAAATAATTAATGTGGACTAGAATTTCTTTTTCCTTTATGTAAATATGTACACTATGTACAGTTCATTTAATAAAATCTGTCTATGTAGAGTAAAATTGTTTTGCATGATGATATAGAAATATATTTGAGAACACTCATTGGTCAAAGCAGGAAGCCTTTTTCATAAAAATCTATATTTCTCAACTTTGAAATTAATCAGTCTTAATTTACATGATCTAAAGCATTTAGTTTATCTTTATTGCCCCAAAGCATTGGATTCGATCCTGAAGTAGTCATAATAATAATATTGCAAATACCAGGTGAGATATGTTTTTAAAATCATTAAATCGATTGCTAATATACACACATGTACTGTAGAATTCCATTCACTACCTGGGAATTATTTCTGACAAACAGATGTGATATAATAATAGCTCCATTATGTATGAACCTGAACCTTTCTATCTAATAGCACCAGTTTTAGAATTACAATGATGTCATAAAATATTTTATCTTTAGGACAGAAATTTCATGTCAGAACAGTCTGAACTGTTAACAAACAAACAAAAAATCAAGGAAAAAAAAAGCACAAAAAAAAACAAACAAAAAACTTGTTTCTTCCTATTTCAATATACAAAAACAATATTTATCCTATAATCATAATGTATAAGTAATGAAATGAGCCAAAAAGTATCCACTGGTTTGGCAGTGTGTGATTATTCTCCACTCAGTCTTAGCATTCATTATAAAATCTCAAATGTATTTACACCATTCACTGGCAGTTTTTGATGGTTTGGATAAGTAAATTCAGTTATAAGTAAATTCAGTAAATTCATTATTGGCCCATCATGACTCACTTCAAATAGCTTTCTCATAAATCTAACTGAATTTGAAAAAAAGCAAGAATAGGTAGAGGATAATTACTACTAATCAATGAAAAATGTTATCTTTTCTTGCACCAGAGACATTTAACACAGATTGGAAACAAGCTGAAGTTCTGCATTATCGCTCAGGCGAACCGATCTCGCCGCTGCCACGGTAAATACTATATCATGATGTACCGGTAGACCTATTACACAGACCTAGATCTGGATTCTCAGACTCGCGGACTTGTATAAATATGTCTTTTTTGTAAGAAATTATTATGAGAACTACTTACTTTTCACATATCTATGTTAATTGTACATCAATGATATCAAGAATGGAAGAATTTGTGTAATAAATGCAAAACTATTTATGGATGATCAACAACAATTGCACGTGTGAGTTGCATGGTGCACTGCGCTGACACCTAGTGGCAAACCTGCTGTTTCCAATCTCTGTTTAAATATCTCTGCTTGCACAGTATGTATATTTCAAGATACCATACCAGAAAATTTACATTCAGATTCCACTGGGCAAACTTATATATTCCAAATGAAATAAATAGACAAGTTACATAACCCACTGTATTTAACAATGTACAAAAACAAATTATTTTCACTGTCAACATGCTCATCTATTCAATGGCTGTATCTGTCTGAAATTAAAATACTGCAACAATGATATTTGTCAGATGATATGTTCATAACTCTACTACTTTTTCCTGGATAATTCAGGTAAAATGTCTTTTTAATCCATCAACAAATAAGTAATCAAATGGGCCAAAAGTTTGTTAAATTTACTTTGATATATATTTTTAAATGATGTACTTCCTTGGGCATGTAAATTATAGTCTATAATCAGAATCAATTAACATTTACATTTTGCTGGTCTATTTTCATCACAGTCAAATATTGATTGTCTCAAGTTTTAGGTTATGAATATAACCTTATAAAATGACGTAAAGAAAAACAAAACTTAAAGTGTGTTATATCCCATAATGCCTGGGGGAACTTTGTCAACATGCAAGTTTGACTTATTGCAGAAATAAACATTGATTGTATATGTAGTCTGTTATGCCTAGTCCGTCTAGCCCAGGACTAGACTTTCATTTTATTTTAATCAGTTTATTGCATCTAAAACTGTCTTTATATTATTTGCAAAATTCCAAACTTCATTAGTTTTTTCCTGTATATGCATTTGTTGCCAAGTATTCCCATCACAGCATAGAAAATGGGAGTTGTGATATCTGTTGTATTCTCTTCAAACCTATCCCAGCATGCATTGTAAATAAAACAAGAGACACCTGGTGGATCACAGATGTTAAATACCGGTAATCATGTGCTCTGAAATCTCATTTTGATAAAAAAATTATAATAATGTTTTAAAATTAAACTTGGGAGATTCTTTGGTTGCATTATGATATCATATTTCTTTCAAGTACTCATATTCTATAAACAAATTTAGATATGTAAAACACATAACTGACATTTGATAATTGGGTGGAAAATTGAACATAATTTTCAACCCTTGCATAGTTCAGTATTCAAATGTGAAATTTCATTTAATAATTAATCCTTGCATAGTTTAACATCAAGTGTCATTTGGTTGAGTGTCATAGTGTTCTTTGCATCCCATCTACAGCCTTCTGTTGCTCCTGTGATGTATTCTTGGTAACAGCAGCTCCTGTGATGTGTCCATATTGTCACAGTAGCTCCTGTGATGCATCCATATTGCCACAGTAGCTCCTGTGATGCGTCCATATTGTCACAGTAGCTCCTGTGATGCATCCATATGGCCACAGTAGCTCCTGTGATGCATCCATAGTGTCACAGTAGCTCCTATGATGCATCCATATTGCCACATCAGCTCCTGTGATGCATCCATATTGTCACAGCAACTCCTGTGATGCATCCATATTGTCACAGCAGCTCCTATGATGCATCCATATTGCCACAGCAGCTCCTGTGATGCGTCCATATTGCCATAGTAGCTCCTGTGTTGCATCCATATTGCCACAGTAGCTCCTGTGATGCGTCCATATTGTCACAGTAGCTCCTGTGATGCGTCCATATTGTCACAGTAGCTCCTGTGATGCATCCATAGTGTCACAGTAGCTCCTGTGATGCATCCATATTGCCACAGCAGCTCCTGTGATGCATCCATAGTGTCACAGTAACTCCTATGATGCATCCATATTGCCACATCAGCTCCTGTGATGCATCCATATTGTCACAGCAGCTCCTGTGATGTGTCCATATTGCCACAGTAACTCCTGTGATGCATCCATATTGCCACAGTTGCACCTGTGATGCATCCATATTGTCACATCCATATTGTCACAGCAGCTCCTATGATGCATCCATATTACCACAGCAGCTCCTGTGATGCATCCATATTGCCACAGCAGCTCCTGTGATGCGTCCATATTGCCACAGTAACTCCTGTGATGCATCCATATTGTCACATCCATATTGTCACAGTTGCACCTGTGATGCATCCATATTGTCACATCCATATTGTCACAGCAGCTCCTATGATGCATTCATATTGCCACAGCAGCTCCTGTGATGCATTCATATTGCCACAGTAGCTCCTGTGATGCGTCCATATTGCCACATTAGCTCCTGTGATGCGTCCATATTGCCACAGTAACTCCTGTGATGCATCCATATTGCCACAGTTGCACCTGTGATGTATCCATATTGCCACATTAGCTCCTGTGATGCGTCCATATTGCCACAGCAGCTCCTGTGATGTATCCATATTGCCACAGTAGCTGCTGTGATGCATTCATATTGCCACAGCAGCTCCTGTGATGTATCCATATTGCCACATTAGCTGCTGTGATGCATTCATATTGCCACAGCAGCTCCTGTGATGTATCCATATTGTCACAGCAGCTCCTGTGATGCATCCATATTGTCACATCCATATTGTCACAGCAGCTCCTATGATGCATCCATATTGCCACAGTAGCTCCTGTGATGCGTCCATATTGTCACAGTAGCTCCTATGATGCATCCATATTGCCACAGTAGCTCCTGTGATGCGTCCATATTGTCACAGTAGCTCCTATGATGCATCCATATTGCCACAGCAGCTCCTGTGATGCATCCATATTGTCACAGTAGCTCCTGTGATGTGTCCATATTGCCACAGTAGCTCCCGTGATGCGTCCATATTGTCACATTATCTTCTGGTTTGTGATGCAAGGCCTGTCTAACTCAGTAGTAGACTGCGATGCTGGGCCCGTCTAACTCAGTAGTAGACCGTGACAGCCTAGTAGTAGACTGTGATGGCCTAGTAGTAGACTGTGATGCCTGGTCTATCATCCTCCGATCCGACCACACTCACATTGGGATCTAGCCCTACAGGCTGAAAAAAGGAAAAAAAAACAATTAATTTTTCATACAATTCACAGAAGGTTATTTTCTTATATATAAATTATAAAGAGTGAATCTTGAAAATAACATTTTATTTGAAGTGTGTACATATATATATGAGCAGTATGTAAGCGGCACATGAGGAGAGCTTTATATAGAGAGAAGTGGATATTGTGGATGGGGTGACTGGTGCAGTTCATGTGACCGTGTGGAGCTGAAATATATCCACCCAAATATTGTGAGTGCTGTATAAACCGGCATTAAAAAAACCTGCCAATATGAGCACACGCAAAGGATAAGCTTTTGCTTACCTGGTCATTACATCCTGAAAAGAATAGGACATATGAGGATACTAATAATCTACCCAATCATAGAGGTTGACCTTACAAGGGAGTGCCTGTGTGTGATGAGGTTACACTATTTTTATATATAAATTGGGGGCAGGAAAATATTACATCAGGTATATATGCTTTAATCTAATTTTTTTATCATAAGTTGTTTTATACATACTTGTGGGGATGCATAACCTCCTCCGTCCTCTATGAATGACACCCCGGATTGTTTCTTCATCGTGCCCTTGGGAGTGACACCTGGTGTGACAAGTTTCTGAGTACTGCTGGCTTTGAATGTGCTGAGGCTTCCTGCTACTGAGGGAGGGCCACTGCTGGCGAGACTGGCATCGTCCGAGTCTTCCAATACCTGGTCCATGGGAGCGAGGGCCGTGTCATACTCTATCTCATTTACTCCTTTCATTGCATGGCGGACATTATCCGCAGTCGGACTTCCAGACGGTATAGAATTTGAGTAGCGATTATCATTGATGTCTATTCTTCTGTTGTACCCTGTGTAGGAATCGTCTGGTATAAACGGGTTGACCTGCGGTCTGGTCCCCTCCTCATCCAGGTTGATATCATGATACAAGGCTAGGTGATGTGCCTGGTTAGACTTGTACCCTGTCCCCTGTGGGTCGTTCATGTACGCTGGTCCTGCCTTGCGAACGGCTGGGCTCTCCAGGTTAAGCTGCCTCTCAAACGACTGCCTGCAAATTTTAAAAACAAAAATTAAAAACTTACATGATGTTGAGTCAGATATACTCCTTATAATCTCTGCATGCCAGGATAGATTTGGTGCTAATCTTTTCATGCACTGAAAAGGTATACTTGTAAATTGGTTCTGTTGTATTTTGTGTCTGCACTCGGCAGACCAACATGCAAAGTCAATCAGGAGAATCTGAATGGCAAACATGAAGAAAATCTTGGCATTTTTTCTTCGAAACTAAATTTTTGGAAAAATATCAAAATTCCATAAATATCTAAACATGTCCATCATATGTTTTCACAAATCAAACCAAGAAAGTTCCATATGATTTTCCATAGCACTTTTAAGCTTCATTTGTAGAAGTGTACTTTCATATTATTTCCATGAAAAAAACTTTATTCAATTGATTTTGATTTCAGAAATTACACGAAAAATAAAATTGATAAGGATTTACTTTGTATACAGAAACCTAAATAGAATAGCTCTGTGATATGCTGACAATTTCCAAAATTTTGATAAAATGCCCTACTTTATTGTGAGAAAATCAGATTTAGTTGCTTTTATGCAGTCTTTTTTTTAAATTTGAAGTCTAGCTGATATTTGAAGGGTTGATGTGTACTTGTTTGACATTTCTATGTGCAAATGCATTTGACATTCTCTATTCTTAATGAAAAAAAAATGAATAGTATCACTGGAACTTTACAGTTTCATTAAGAATAGAGAGGAAACACAGAACCTTAGGAAACTACATGGAACCTAAGGGGGCTACATCACTATCAATCTACTACCTGGAACTATAATACGAGAGCTAATTTAAACGTACTTAGCTACTTATAGTGGTTGTCACACTAACTTGTGCAATTTAAGTTAATACAACATAAAAAGTGCATTTAAATGTTTTAATTGGTATTTTAAATATTATTTTGTGACAGAAAGCTTAAAATGTAATGAATAATTACTTTTCTAAATTCTTAGAATCTGATAGTCTTATAGCCTCTAGGCTAAAATTTAAAAAAATAAAGAAAACACTTAAAATTAAGAAGGCACGTGAACTGAACAAGATTTTAAAGCTTGAATTCTTTTTAGATATTAAAACTGTGTTAACTTGTTTTACAATTGAGTCTTTACATATTAGGAGCAATTAATAGGCTATTAAGTTACATATCATTTTAGGAACGGGTTTGGTACATTCTCCTTTATTTTGAAGATATTATAAATGGTTTTCATGAGTTTAAAGTAATCTTAGTTCATTTATTCATATTAATAGTAACATATTTAATGCATATATTTTGTGTGATGCTTTGTTTAGTACTGGTGCATTTGAAGAAGATTTCTGTTAGATTTACTGTATGTGCCTGCATTGAATAGTCCACTGATTTCCAAAATTGTGTAGTTTTTGGTCATTCCCCTTTACAGATATTCAATTTAGCATTTTATAGGTAATCTACACCAGTTTTTTTTACTCATTTTATGGGTATTTTATCACTCATATCATTACAATTAGCACCTGGATTCTGACATCCACCATTTTGTTTTCTCTTGAAGCATATGATAGGCAATCTATATTTTGAAATCAATAAATATTTCAAATTTCTCTATGTGATTTGACATTTCCTTCCTTATCTTAGTGTACGAGAGTAGAATTTTTTTTACTGTTTTATTACTAAAATCTAACATGCTTTAAGATAGGAAAGCACATAGATTGAATTTGAACATCCAAATAAATCATATATCAAACAATTTTTTTTTTTTTTTTCCACATATATCAAACAATGTTATCCTATATTTTCTGCCAGGTGGTAATTGTGGGCATAGATGTGGGGTAAAATAGAGCACACACAAGGTGCGTACCAGTGGAATCTTGTCGGGAATGACCTGAAGAGTGGCACAGTGGAGACGGCTGACCACATGGTGTCGTAGCTATACCTGCTGGGTTAGTGGCACCAAGCATGCAAAGTTAGTCTCATGCAACTATACACATAGGCCACAAAATAACACACACCATACTTGAGGTCATATTGGAAATTTTGATTTTTGAATAATATTAATAATAAAAGGAGTCTATTTTTACAATACTTTTGGAACCTTTGAAATCAAGTTTTATAGAAATAAATTTTTCATCCATGTGAAATGTAAAATTTGAATTTAGACTGCTGCTTTCAAAATATATATTTATATACATATATAATCCAATAATATAATAAAAAGGACGTGCAAATTTTAGTATGGATTATTTTGTGGCATTTGCATTACAAGAACAATTAATTTGTGTATGGTTTTAGTTATATTTATTATGCTCATTTCCCATGTTACTTAAGTTGATATGTAACTGTTGCAATTATGTTTGGAAACATAATTTTATATATATAGATATAATATAAGAAGATAAATTAAATGGACAATTATCTTCTGATATACTTAGATACTAGCAATTTTAGGGTATATACAAATGATCTTATAATGTGATGTTACATGCATTGGAATATTCCCCCCATTTGAATACTTACCTGCCAAAAACAGGGATAGAACAATATACAAATGGCTTAACCTGGTGACAAAAGTGTATCAGAAATGATTTTGCTCTCTTTGTACATAATCTATAGCAATTCAAAATATTTTTTTGTGTGTGAGAAAGTAGATATACAAGTAATCTAATATAAAATTACAATTATTTTTTATATCCTGTGCCTTCTTGATCTTTCAGAATAACATTTTAATGAAAGATCAAGATATAACAGCACTGTTTGTGTCAGTGCTTGTCCTAATCTTAGCATGCTCAACTTATTCAGTTTGTGTGCACATGGCAGTCAAAAGACTAATTATAAAAAAAATCCACAAATTGATGCGTGTTCTTATAAATTTAATTTTAAAAATGTCATTGTGAAAATAATTCCAATAACTTCCATAAAAATACTACATAAGTATGTCAATAATGTTTTAATAGAAATCTTTCTTGTTTGAATAATATTGACAATCAAATGTGATACAGATGTGTCACCATGAGTCCAGGTTTAAGCGGGGTGGGCAGAGAAGGCAAAGCAGAAAACAGGGCAGATAGCCCTCCCATAGTAGCCATACTTACGATCTCACAAAATCTTGCCTGGGACCTTGGTTCTTATTATGACTGGAACAAATTGAAAGAGAGAGAAAATGTTGTGAGGTAAAGCAGATAAGGTGAACTGTGAGTGCCCCCTGGTGAGGAGAGAAAAAAGTGCCAGCATAGCTTTGTATTTGCCTCATTCAAAACAAATTCTAAACCAGGTAGCTCATGTGGCATAGGCAAATTCAAATAAATCTGAATGATTAAAATAATCATAAAAAAAACTAAAATATTTTATGGAATAGCAACACCTTGAATGGCACCTCATAATCAATGAATGGTATGAAAAAATAAATATTGTCAATACGATGATGTTATGCCTGCTTAAAATGAAATTGTGTATTAAAAAACCAATACTTTTGATAAAAAAACATAATCTACTAGAAAAATGTGTACCTTTGTATATTTGCACATTGTAATTTCAAATTATGCACACACAAAATATACAGCACATTCTCCATGAACCAAAAAAGTGACAATAATGTGTACATGTGAGAAAAAAAACTGTGCTTGACAAGAAATATCCACAGAATACATCTATATTCCAACTCCCCACTTACCTTTTTCTGTGCAATTAGCAGACAATAATAGAGACAATATACATTCACATAAATACATATATTACTTGTTATAATGTACAAATATGGACAACATGCACTGAGTGACTATGCTATCCACTATATCCACTAGAGGGACAAACATCATGCCGTACCTTGGACACAGCCTACAGCGCTAACAACCGGTGATGGTTGGATGTTAGTGTAAGAATTTAGGGGCTGGTATAGGCCAATCGTGGGTCACCATACTGCCCCATTGAAAACAACACACTGGAACTGCAAAACTACAATGGAAAGTGCACAATCGAAAGTACACAATCGAAAGTACACAATCGAAAGTACACAATCGAAAGTACACAATCGAAAGTGCAATCGAAAGCTCTCTAAAATCCAATCATTAAAAAAAAAACAAGATGGAAACCCGCAATCGCACTATTGATGGGAACAGATTGGTATATTATGTTTTCCTAGACAACAATATAAAAATCAAGGTTCAGTCCTTTACAACTAAGAGGCACAAACTTTATGTTGCTCATTTGAAAATCATTCATTATATATTATGAGGATTGGTAAACTGGATGCACATCTAGATTATATACCGGTATATATAGAATACAATAATATGATACTATGATAATAATATCACTCTTACACACCAATATATTCATATCTATTAAAAACGTGAAAACAAGCACATACACAAAGATCAACAGACAGACTATAGGTGGGTTGGAATAACATTCATTTGATGGTCCAAACAACATATCAATTGCACTCAGCAAAAGATCAGCCAAAAATGTAGCAAAACAAAAAGCTTTTTTCAAACACAATTGTAACTACACTCAGAGACTTCTTCAAATAGCTACCATACTTGGATTGTTATATGAAGGTCTTTTGCACCGGAGAAGACTCGCAGCTTGGGATTGAAAAAAATGAAAAAAATAGTTATTCCTCGCTAGTTAAGCAGGAAAATTCCAAATTTGAAATTTCACTATAAGTTTAATTGATCATAAACTGGGTGGTTGTTGTGTATGTGGGATAATTCTGTGAGGCCTACCTTGGCACCTCCCCATTAGTGCGCAAATCATTCATACCTCTCTTCATACTGGTGGCATAAAATGCACAGAAAAGCAGGCTTCAAATGACAGTATTTTATACAGTTCACAATCTCATGGGTGCATATAAATTACCTTTCACGAGCAAACATGCCGTTCAGTATATAAAAATATATTTTATATATTAAACATGGAATTTGATTTAATTTATTCCTTATATCTTCATGAAATTCATTCTCATGCTTTATATTGTAAAAATGTATCCAATATAAATATTAAGAATCTGCATTTTATTTTAAAATGACTAAAAAAACGTGCAGTTATATATCTATAAGACTAACCTTTCATGCAGGGCAAAAGAGGGTCGGGAGGATGTAAAAATGAACATTTACTAAAACTGTGGATTTGCCTACACTGAAACTATGACTCACAATGGCTTCATCTGGTTTATATTTTTATATCACGAGTTTCAAGTTTTTTCAGTTCATATTATTTTCAAATTCTGACATATAGAATTCCTAATTAATATCAAAGAACTACCTAATAAATTTACTTGAATTTTGTATAAAAAAAAATGCTGAATAAGTGACAAAAATGGTGGCTGTGGTTTCTTTTACACACAGAGCTCATTTCTTGAGTGTTTACATGAGAAATAAAAGTTTTAAAAAAAGACAATAACTTACTAAACCATAAACCAAATGAGTGCACAGTTCTCTATATGGAGGGGGTGCATATGGGGACAAGGGGTACCTATGGGGAGGAGAAGGGGGGGGTACATATGGGGATTCCAATGGGATGCCCTGTGGGTAGGGACAGGCCTACCTTTCAGCTATACTGTTACACCGAGTTGGTTCAAAACTAATCAACTCCACCTTGGGGGAAATCCAACAGCATCCAACCCTATGACATCACACATCCAATTATTAGATCCCAAATCACAAGCAAATATGCTAAAAGTTCACACTTCAAACATGTTATCTCTCGCAAACAACAAACTATATTTGAACGATTTCACAGTCATTCTATATTTGTCAATAATGGACTGCTTCATTATGCATGCAACTCAGATTTGCAAACAGACAACTTGCACATGCACAATGCATAGGGAAAACAGAAATTACAGGCTTCAGTATATATGGAAAATATCTGCTAAACAATATGCTGTGATGCAAACAATGAGTCTATGCCCAAAACATGTTTTTCTTTTTTTTAAGTTACACCAGACATGTGAACTTAATGGTTGAAATGCGTGATACCAGTCATGGAGCAGGGGTAAATGTTACCATGTATCTTGTAGTTTTTTGCCTTATTAGTAGTAGTAAAGGGTGTGTGATCACAAGAGTCACACCCACATCGCATGACCTGACCAAATTAGCTGCACAGAAAAATAGGGTGGTAGTTATATACATACTTCCTATAGATGTAGACCAGAATGACGATGATGACGACCAGAAGTATTCCTGAAATGGCACCTAGAATTATGATCAGGATGAGATTTAACTCTCCGCTCTCTTCCTCAGACATGACGGCTCCGGTTTTGCCGAAGTTGATGTGGACGAGGGTGCCATCTTGTCTGGGCGGGCTTCCCTCATCTGCTGACACAGCGAGCAGAGTGTACGTTGACTCCGCGATCTCGTTCTCTGGATCAGAAGCGATGACATAGATCTCTCCAAGGTTATTTATGGAAAATAATTTGTTTTCTTCCTGCTCCTTAAATCTGTAGGTCAATACTGACCCTGGATCCCCGTCAGTGGCCTAAAGGGAAAGACATTAAATAAAAGCAATGTTGAAATCATCCAAATTAACTACCGGTACATCATGTTTGATTTTTCTTTCTTTTGCATTATTATAATGGTGTATTACAGACTATTGGTGTGATAAGAACAACAATGGCTAATAGAAATTTAAAAAAAAAAAATTTGCATTGTTATATAAATATTTTTTATTTTATTTTTTTAAAAGAAATCTTACGATAACTTGTCCAAGAAAGAGGTTTGCCTCTCGTTTGCCGTTGAATATATAGGAATCTTGTGTAAAGTGTGGATTGTTGTCATTTATATTTATTATATTGATGGTCACTAAGGTCTCGGCAATCTGAAATATACAGCAAAGTAATCATCTTCTTAATCTAATCACAGCACATGGGGCAATATGAAGAATTTAAAATATAATATAATTAATAGCCAGTGATATTTTGGAAGTCTTGTTTTGATACATTTATACTTCTCATTTATACTGGTCATTATTAACTGATTAAGATGTAGAATCTATACACTCATTATTGTGTTCAACAATCATCATTTGCAATATCATTACCATTTGCAATATTATTATGATTTCCATTATTTTTATCATTTACAATATCACTGTTATTTACATGAATCAATATGTTATCTTTTTTTAAAATCTGTTTTCATTGAGTCACATATAGTTTTTCAGGACATATTTCCTGAATTAAAAAAATAAAATAATACAAATCATGGCTAAATGTGATGCATATCTTATCAAGATTTGAGTGATATCCTTACATTTTCTCCATCACTGGCCTGCACTGTTATGTTGTACTGTGGTGTGCTCTCATAATCCAACATCCTGGCACTTGTGATTAATCCCCTGAAAGCCAACAAATAGTATACCATTGCTTATTTGACAAAATCTGGTGCAAAATGCATTACATTCTCTTTATTTAACTGCAATAAAAGAACCCTAGTTTAGACATTATTCACTTTGACCTTTTAGTATTTATAAATAACAGATTCACTTTTGTATGCATTTTAATTCATTGTGCTTTGTGTATTTTGCACTACCACCAGTTTGCCTACAGGATACATATATGTATACAATGCTGATACCCTACACTGGGCCCCACCCTGGATCCATACACTCTCCCTGCTGATACCCCCCCCCCCACTGGGCCTCACCCTAACCCTGCTGATACCCCACACTGGGCCTCACCCTCACCCTGCTGATACCCCACACTGGGCCTCACCCTGGACACATACACTCTCCCTGCTGATACCCCACACTGGGCCCCACCCTGGACACATACACTCTCCCTGCTGATACCCCACACTGGGCCTCACCCTCACCCTGCTGATACCCCACACTGGGCCTCACCCTGGACACATACACTCTCCGTGCTGATACCCCACACTGGGCCCCACCCTGGACACATACACTCACCCTGCTGATACCCCACACTGGGCCTCACCCTCGCCCTGCTGATACCCCACACTGGGCCTCACCCTGGACACATACACTCTCCGTGCTGATACCCCACACTGGGCCCCACCCTGGACACATACACTCTCCCTGCTGATACCCCACACTGGGCCCCACCCTGGACACATACACTCTCCCTGCTGATACCCCACACTGGGCCTCACCCTCACCCTGCTGATACCCCACACTGGGCCTCACCCTGGACACATACACTCTCCGTGCTGATACCCCACACTGGGCCCCACCCTGGACACATACACTCACCCTGCTGATACCCCACACTGGGCCTCACCCTCGCCCTGCTGATACCCCACACTGGGCCTCACCCTGGACACATACACTCTCCGTGCTGATACCCCACACTGGGCCCCACCCTGGACACATACACTCACCCTGCTGATACCCCACACTGGGCCCCACCCTAACCCTGCTGATACCCCACACTGGGCCTCACCCTCACCCTGCTGATACCCCACACTGGGCCTCACCCTGGACACATACACTCTCCGTGCTGATACCCCACACTGGGCCCCACTCTAGACACATACACTCTCCCTGCTGATACCCCACACTGGGCCCCACCCTCACCCTGCTGATACCTCACACTGGGCTGATTCAGGGGTTTATAATAAAAAACTAATAGGTGCTTTGGTAGGTTGAAGACTGAAGAGTTTACTAAAGCTTTTTGATGAGATACTTCATAAGCTTACTGGGGGGGGCCTATTGATGAGATCATTGATAGGTTTACTGGTTTTTTTTAGCTTATTTATAAGATCACTGATAAGCTTACTATTAAAGCTTATTGATGAAATCGTTGATAGGTTTACTGGGGGGGGGGGGTTATTGAAGCTTATTGATGAGTTCACGGATAGGTTTACTGGGGGGTTTATTGAATATTATTTATGAGTTCGTTGATAGGTTTACTGGGGGTTTTGTTAAAGCTTATTGATGAGTTCACAGATAGGTTTAATGGGGGTTTATTTGAGCTTAATGATGAGATCATTGATTGGTTTAATGGGTTTTTTTAGCTTATTTATGAGATCATAAATAGGTTTACTGGGGGGTTTATTAGAGCTTATTTATGGGTTCGTTGCTAGGTTTACTGGGGGTTTTGTTAAAGCTTATTGATGAGTTCACAGATAGGTTTACTGGGGGTTTATTTGAGCTTAATGATGAGACCATTGATTGGTTTAATGGGGTTTTTTTAGCTTATTTATGAGATCATAAATAGGTTTACTGGGGGGTTTATTAGAGCTTATTTATTAGTTTGTTGATAGGTTTTCTGGGGGTTTTGTTAGAGCTTATTGATGAGTTCACAGATAGGTTTACTGGGGGTTTATTAGAGTTCATTGATGAGATCATTGATATGTTTACTGGGGGTTTATTAAAGCTTATTTATGAGATCTTTGGTGCACTTAATAGAGTTTATCAAAGTTTATTGATGGCTTTTCGGGGAGCTTACTGGGGTTTATTAAAGTTTATTGATGGGTTTTAGGTGAGCTTACTAGGGTTTATTTAAATTTATTGATGGGTTTAAGGTGAGCTTATTGGGGTTTATTAAAGCTGATTGATGGGTTTAAGGTGAGCTTATTGGGGTTTATTAAAGCTGATTGATGGCTTTTAGGTCAGCTTACTGTGGTTTATCAATGTATATTGATGGGTTTTAGGTGAGATTACTGGAGTTTATCAAAGTTTATTGATGGGTTTTAGGTGTACTGGGGTTCATTAAATCTTATTAATGGGATTGTAAAAGGGGGGCTTATTGTAGGAGATTTATATTTAGGTCCATTGATGTAATCTCTAATAGGCTTATCAGGGGGATTTATTCAGACTTATTAATGGGATCTTTGATGCACTTATTGGGAG
Source organism: Amphiduros pacificus (assembly GCA_949316495.1). Classification (NCBI taxonomy): domain Eukaryota; kingdom Metazoa; phylum Annelida; class Polychaeta; order Phyllodocida; family Hesionidae; genus Amphiduros; species Amphiduros pacificus. The sequence goes on along the minus strand of OX439003.1, from coordinate 13,024,332 downwards.
CGGTACCGGTATGTTTATTGTTGCGTTTCAATGAGATCATTAGTTAAAGGGGGTTACCTTTATCTCACTGATGGATATTACATAGGTTCCTAGGACATTTAGCTAATTAATGGACATAACAAGAGGTTTATTGTTTACTATTTGGGTGAAAGTGGTTTGTATATGTAAGTGTGAATTTTTATATACAATCAGTGTTTTTTTCCATGCACTTCGTGTTTGAATGAATTTTTTCTACTCACCATGTTCTTCTACAAAGCATAGAAGTGTAAGCTTGTCAATATTCAAAAAAAAATTTTTGCTGTGGCATTACTGCTTTAAATGTACTAAGGTATTTTTTTGTCAAAATGTGAACTTAAAGTATACCTAAATAGAAAGCTGTCATACAAAAGAATTTTATTGTATTTAAGTAGATCCATTACATTGTTACTTACCCCATTTGGTCAATTTGGAAATCACTGATAGATTGTCCAGGTGAAAAGCTGTACACCAGCTGAGTACCCTGAAATATTGAAGTATTTATTATGTGAAATGCAAGTTTTATGGTCATTTTTGGCAAACCATACTTTTTTCTTAGTTTTCTTTTTCCATTCATTGTAATAAACTTGGTTTTCTCAGTAATTATCCAAAACAAAGAATTTTAAATGTAATATTTGATAAATTGCCAGAAATAGTTGTCAAATGTGATATATATCTAAAGAAGATCAAGGCAGAAACATTAACCATTTTGTATAGTTGTGCAGTTCCAAAATAATGACAACAATTTCAGCAAAACAGGTGATGAAATACCAAATTATGCCTTGGAAGAGATAATTTTGGAATTATTAGAGAAATCATTCTTTTATAAATATCATGGTTTTCGTCTTTTATATTAAGAAAGGTGATGCATTAATAATCACATCACATGCATTAAAACCCTAATAATAACACCCACATTATGTACAGGGCATGCCAGTGAAGTAACATTTTATGAATGTACAATTCATAAAATAAATTATACTAATATAAACAGTGGTTATTCCATATTCAAGAAACATACTCACAAGTGTTCAATCATTTTCAAGGAAATGTTTGGTGAAATAGTTAGAGGATAATATAAACTTAGCCAAACAGTGATGTGCATATTATTTGACCAAATAACCTTTAAATCAACAGTAACTGTTAGTCCATTAACCAGCCAATTAAACCAATCCAGTTAACTGATAATCCTCTCACATGATGATCATCACTTATTCAAGTTATTTCATTCTCCATGTTGAACAACACCAAACCAAAATAAAATTAAAATGTTATGTAAATCAATAATATAATTTCCCATCATTTTACGTGACAAAAATCACTTATTTCACACCCCATGTTGAACAACACCACGCCAAAATAGAAATAAAGATGTTATGTTAATAGAGGGTATAGCGCTGAGTTGGCTGTAAGAGAGAGCTGTAGGATTCTGCTCTGAGGTGTGGATGCAGTGTGGCATTGTGTATATGGTTACCTGGTTGTAGTCAGGTGCAGTGGCCCCTGCAGGAACTAAACTAGTTGAAGGATCACCCTGACAAGTGGCAAAAAGCAATATCCCATGTTTAAAGCAATGTTATTGTAACTAAATATTGTACTGATATGGGCACCGAGTTTGACAGGTTTGTCCATGAGTTTAAAACGAAGAATGCTATTTTTTTAATCTTTTCTGATTGCTTGTTACTATACTAAACAAACATCAAAGGATCTTTCCGCCACATAAATATATTTTGTTAAGTATAGTCACAATGGTACTCTCTGATATTTTTACAGCATCTGACTATCATAGTACAACTGCTTAAAGGTGTGAATGACAGAAAGAAACAGATGGGCAGACGGACATACTACTTACAAGAAGGCACTGAATGATACCCTTGATCATTGTCACAATACTTTGGAATCATTAAGCAGAACATATATATTAGGACACTATTCATTGTGCCTAAATGTACAGTTATTCCAACATAAGATTTCCCCCCACAATAAATGCAATGGTCAGTGTGTTCAGACAATATGGTTTTGTTGTCACATTAAAGATATATTTGGCAGGCATTACCCTACACTGCCAGCCCAGCTTGGCAGTCAACACCCTGTATGTATTCATTAGTTGGGATGTACTGCATAATAAAATATATATGACCCTATCTCATGCCATATTTATGGTCAAATAGCACGAAATCCGTGGCCACAAAAGGGCAATTTGCATTATGATAGAAAGTCTATTAACTTTGTGTGTATGTCATAAAAATTTGAACCTGTGACCCCAGAACTCTTAGTCAGATCATTGATAATACTAATAGTGACAATTTCTTTCAAATGATGGGGAAAAACAGTACATATGACATCCTCAGTCACAGGTTCATGCTTAAATGCTTCACTAATAAACCTTTCCCACATGTTTAAGTTCATGTATATAAAAGTATACAGAAGCCATTATAGTGTTAAATATTCTCATGTCCTGTTTGGTTCTCTATTCTCTATGCCAGTATATCTTAGATAATCACACCTAGAATATTATACTATAATGTAGTATGGACTCCTTGTGTTTGCTTGTATAAGATATATCTTGTTTTATTCTGCATATTTCGAGTCTGTGTTTTTTTCATCCCTGATATGATAGCGGATAAGATCAAACAGCATGTTTAACTGTGCTTCTGATATAAAATATGAAACTCACAAAATAATATGCAGACAAAATATTCATATATTATATTCCTCTTCATTATTGCTTGACACAAAATTGCTTGTGAACCATGTGAATACGTAAAATTCCAAAGTATATTGTTTCAATCAAAACTGCCCATTTTATTCTTGTATTAACATTTATATAATTGTCTTCATGAGACTATCATATAATTTGAGTGAATGTGAATATTAATTTCGGAGGAATATCATACATGAAAATTATAATAATAAATTATATAAATCAAAATAATTCTATGAAATAAAGCATTACACATTTATTTGCATATTTAGAAAATAAAATTGATGTGTGCTGGATTATATAATTTTCTATAAATTCAATATATTTACAAACTAAAGATTACAGTAAGTAAAACAAAAATAATTCAAAATAAATAAGAAATATTAGCAAAACGATTAGCTATAAGGCATAATTTACCTCATCATTGTCGGTGGCTAATACTGTGATGACTGCAGTGCCCTCTGGTGAGTTTTCCAGGATGCTGACCATGTAATGAGGTTTGTCAAACTTGGGTTCATTTTGGTTGGCGGCTATGACCTGGATCCTGAGGAGGGCTGTCCCATACTTGTCCTCGTTGTCCACCTGGGTCGCCTGCAAGCACAAAGAGAACATCAGCCTCAAAGATACTCAAATAACATGACGATAATATGCAGTGATCTCGGTCTATGAACCGAGTTGAACCCCATGATTGACAGATCACAGCAATAAATGATTTTAATTTGCCCTCTTTGTAGATAATTTCCACACTGTAATAACCATGCCAACTTCAGAACCATGTTTATATTATGTTGTCAGTAAGACAACAATGAATGAGTTCAAACCTTTCTTATGTTCAGTGATTTATTTTAAAGGATTATAAAATATCTTTTGTATAAATTTCTCTACCTCTGGTTTTTGCCTGTGATAGAAATTGTACAGATATAAAAAATCTGTTGATCTTTGATAAAATTCATAAGATTACTGAAAAAATCTTTTGCTACCCCTTTTCAAACACCATCATAGACAATAGATCAAACATTAATATATTACCGGTATATATCAATACATAGTTCATGTAATAATGAACATTAATTTGTATGAGATGAGTCACCAAACTTCTAGATTTTGAGAAGACAATTCACAAATATACAATTTATTGCGATTATCTTTCAACAATATATGGCTCAAATATAGTTAACCAGTGCCATTTATAACATTCACTGATCCATTATTAACTATTAAAGAAAAAATACCCCATCTCGTTGGTAAACATGCACTATGATTTGTAAGTGTGTCTATATATAAAGTCTCTTAACTTGAACACAGCCTCTTAACCCATTCTTCCATGACTTATTTCGACCAATTGTCATTTGACCTGAAGCAGGCACCCTTGGCCAGTTAGCATGATTGAATTAGCAAAGTCTCACAGGCCCTATAGACGTTTCTGTAGCAGAACGTGTCTTTAAAAGTCGTAGACTGGTATTTGTTCAGAGTCAAATTGTATACTGTCACAACTTGCATGCTGAATTGACAAATGTCCTCTCTGGACAGTCATTTTCCTTGCCTAGAAAACATAAAACATAAATATCCTCATTGACCTGAAGTAACCCGTTAGGTCGCCAAAAAGAAGTGTTCATTTTTCACTCATTTCTTTTCCAATGATCATCTATAAACACTATTTAATAAGACCCAATTTTCCAGTTGGCATTTTCTATTAGATTTCATGAAAAGATACAACATAATTGTTTTTTGTCACAAAAGGCCTGAATCCCATGCCCTTTTGACCTTCATAAGGGCATCGAGTCTCACGCTATGAGAGGGCTTCACGATATGCAAATACACCTGTTTACATTTCTATCAAACATTGAATGAAAAATACAGCTCCACAGAGCTTAAACAAACAATATACACAAGAAAAATTCCAACCTGATATTTTCAAAAGTTTATCCAATCACAAATGATTTTTGCCTTCAAGCATTTAGACAAACATGTTATACATATAAATTTAAGGACTGTATTTTTAATGCGCCATTTTTTCACTGCATATAAAAATAATAACATCTCTGTTGCATAAATATAATTATAAGCCTGCAACCAACATAGAGAGGGTAGCTATATGGGTTTTTTGCTTGCATTTATTTTGCCTTCAGGGCTAGACATTTTGCCTTCAAGGCTTTGAACTGATTAGGCTGTAAATCTAAGGGGTAAATATGTATTTACCCCATTTAGCAGCCATTTTGTAGTTATTCTGCCATTTGATGGCACATTTGCATTAAGATTAAAAAGAGTGAACAGTAACTTAGTGTGTGACTGATCATTCTGTCCAAGTTGCTGAAATTAACAGGCTTGGCTTGTGAGATTCTATCTTTTGAAATTATTGCACACCTTTGTGTTTCGTATTCTTTTTGTGTCCTATCATATAAGTTTGCAAACCCTGTGCAAGCTTCAACACTTGTTTGCCATGACGTCGTTCGAGTGATAATAGAGCAAGCTTAGTTATAATGTGTGACATCCTGGTGGAGATAGATACATCATGCATGGCTGCGTGTCTCCCCCACAACAATGGCATCCGATACGCCATGCATCCACTCAGTAAGAGACCTTATATCAAGTGCTCTATCACAACAACAACACCAGAATAAACTATAAACCCTGCCACAAAGCAGTTTGTGCCACCCTTTGTCTGGGTTAAAAGTGGCAAAAAATGTTATGATGAAGACTTTATGAAGCAGAACCTGCTGTTTCTTTTTTTAACCGATAATTGTGAGAAATTTCGCGAAATGCGTATGAACGTGTGTTGCTTCACACCTTTTAGACGCATGATATGTTTCAGGTTTTTCTGTATCTTGGGAGACACCGTGATTTATGGATGAGTGTCCTGGTGTGTACATACAAGAGTAGATAGGCAGGTGTCTACCCCAGTGATCACACACTGAAACATCATATAGAACAGCTATCAGGTAAAGCACCGCGACAGAAAGCGTATCTCTAACTTATCTTGTTATCCAAAAAATACCAATGTCCTATTATGATCAATAACGAATATAAAGTTGTCAATGTTGCAGTTTTGTCATAATTTATATTAGGGTGTTTATACATAAAATACTTAATTTCAATATGATATGGTTAATGCAGTTTAAAATTGTAACGTTTTTGGTGGCATATGTGATGAGATATTGGAGACGGGGCAAAGACAAATTAATAGAAAAATATGGCAATACTGTGCTATCAAGTCAAAGATTACTTTCACATGAAGTAACTGAGGCATGCTTCCTTAAGACCCAAGAAAGGAAAGATCAACGAAGGATCAACAGTTTGTCATTCAGAATGGCAATAACAATACAAGTCAACATCACCATTTCTTGGTTATTCATGAACCCATTGCAAGAAGAGAAAAGGAAAGTGTCAATGAAACATTCCACAGTCACAAATAAAAGATGAAAGGGAAAAGAATACAACTTTGCTTGAGATGTGGTTGGCTGATAATCTGGTATCTGTTAAAAATGTGAGAGGACACAAAATGTGAGAGGACACTAAGATGTGTGACAATGATTCTTAGTTTCCTGTTTATGTACAGGTTCTTGAGTAGAGAAGTTGGTAGTCTGCAGTCACTAGAGTATAGCATGATTGTTGTGCAAGGTTAATGGTCCTGTGTAATGTTGTATGGGCCAGTGTTAGAGGGGGAGTGGACGGGGGCATGGTAAGTGACCCGGGGTATCCATTACTAGGCCTCCAGCAGATCATAAGTAACTTTCTCTAACAAATATCACTTCCCTTGAATAGATGTAAATATGATCTTAACTTTTTGGTGGGTGACTGGTTGTTGTATGCTAATATCGTCAGAATATACTTTTTTTTTAAATGATATATTGAGTTCTCCTGCCATACCATGACAAAGCATTCAATTATTGCTATTAGTTTTATGAACCTTTTAACCCAGAACTATCTAAATGCCACCCTTCTTTGTTATCCTTTAATTTCATGAAATTTTAAAACATTTTATGCTGTCTCAAACTTTTATAGCATCATTCATAAGAATAATGATTTTTCAACTGATTATATAAAAACAACAGAATGTTATGACCCAAAACAATAATCCTGCAGCCACCAAAAAAACACAAAGACAAACATACATGTACATATACCCTGATGGGCTGTATTGGCTCTTACTGGAATACACTTGAATTCTCATCAGTAAGCTTGATGTGAAACTCACATTTATACAAGAAACATCTTGAGCCCTTTACCAAGACCTCCCATGATGTTATTTTTCAGCACTCAGAATAGCCCTGAACCTATTAATACAAATATCATACTATATGACTTTTACCACCCATATTTATCAATCAAGTTCATATTTTGGTTATTTTTTTCTTTGCAATGCTCAGAAGGAATAATACCAGCTCTATGGCGGTGTCAGAAGGAATAATACCAGCTCTATGGTGGTGTCAGAAGAAATAATACCAGCTCTATGGCGGTGTCAGAAGGAATAATACCAGCTCTATGGCGGTGTCAGAAGAAATAATACCAGCTCCCAGGCAGTGGTTGCTGACAGTGGCATAACTCGGGAGTAAGAGGACTCCTATTGGGTGGTTTATTACTTCCTTCCACCGCTCACTGTCTGGCTTCAGTTGGAACCTTCCGGGCATTTTATCACGTGCCTACATTAACAACAGTGGAACTCTTCCACCTCAGGTGTGGTAATGAATGTGTGAAAACAGTGTGTCTCTGACACACAGCCAAAACACTTCTGGCAGATAACTCTCGGCTTTGTTCTATGCCTTGTCTGGGTTACCAGATCCCAGTAGTGTGAACCCTTGGACAGAGCCCTTACTTTGCTCTGTACCTTGTCTGGGTTATCAGATCCCGGCACTGAGTGAATCTTCAGGTAGAACCACTACTTTGCCCTGTACCTTGTCTGGGTTATCAGAGCCCGGCACTGTGTGAATCTTCAGGTAGAACCCCTGCTTTGCTCTGTACCTTGTCTGGGTTATATAAGTTCATATTTCCTTGAAGAGAAAAAAAATATGTTCCAGGGGAGGGGAGCCGATTTACAGGTCACACAAAAAATAATCCTTGTCCGGTTTATCATAGTCCACTACTGTGTGAATCTTCAGGTAGACTGCTCTGCTTGTTCTTTACATTTTAACTGTAAGTTCAATATTTATTTATGGATGCATTCTAAGTTCTGTTATGACCATCAGGAGGATATGCAGACCCCTAATAGATTCATCCTTACTTTTATTAATCTATTGTGAAGACCACCAGATCCAGATCTTCATGAACCCAATTCTTGACATATCAAAGATTATATCAGATAATTGAATTAATTATCCTCAAACATACATATTTGTGAAGAATGGACGGCCATCGACCAGAGAGTAGAAGCTTCATAGGGATCATATGTACTGACAAGCATAAAGATTTTGATTGTATTTGACCAATCTCCACAAGGTAAACACCTTTTCAACTGACAAAATGCCCTCTATATGATTAACAACTCAGGTGACTATGGTAACAAAGATGCTCTCTTTAAAACTCCAAAAATAGAAAACAAATTCTGTACATGGAAGACAGAAGCTATCAAAATCAAATACAAATCATCAAGTAAATCTATTATCATGATTATGCTAATGAGTCACATGATACAAAGGATAGACTTCTAAATTTAATGTGGAGACTCTACAAAAAATTATATTGCTGATATCACTTTGATTAACATTACCATGCATTATTGACTACAAGAGACATCCTTGATTTTTTTTATCTGAGTAAATCAGATGATAATTCAAATAAGTCCAATATTATCTTGCCATGTAAGTCATTTTCCATTTTTATCATTTGTTACAATCACTCGTTAATTATGAAACTATTCATTTTCACATGAAATTGTTTATTATTACTCTCAAAACACGAGCATTTTGCATATTTTCTGTTTTGCATCAAATGGTTAAAGTCAGATCCTACATCACACACTTTACCTTAACCTGCAGGAACTACCCCCCAAACCCTTTTACAGGATCCCGTTTTATGTTCAGATCATTTTGGGTCTCTACTTCAAAATGCCATGCCAACCTCTTTATGTTATCTCTGCTTAGGCATAAATACAAAAGGAAACAAAGAAACATAATGATGATGATTATTTTTGCAGGCACCATGCTTTTTCCACTGACTTTATTTATCCTGATGTAAATTTTCTTTATTTTTCATTTAAAACAGACCTCACGCCGTCCTTTTAAACTTATTATCTTGAGAAAATATATGAAATCTTATCTTCTTGCATTCCATGCAGCTCTATCCAGTCATTTGAATGGCAGTTTCTTTAATAGGCCTTCACTTTGTTGGTCCTGATTGTTAGAGATGGGAATGACATACGGAATAGGAGCACCTCTCACCTCAGGATCACTGGGGCCTAAACCTGGGTCTGCCCCCAGGAAATTAACTCTTTATGGTAGGCAACCTTTGACCTTTTTAACAGATGCCCTTGTGATTGCATGTGATTTACCCGTAAAAATTGTATAAAAAATCCCCTGATAATAACAATTTCAACCAATAAAATGATATTGCTGAGATGTTAGTTTATGTAGTGCTATATGATTCTCAAGGATAACATAAAATGAGAATCCCTGGGGGTAAGGTATGATGTGAGTCCCTGGGGATAAGGTATGATGTGAGTCCCTGGGGGTAAGGTATGATGTGAGTCCCTGGGGATAAGGTATGATGTGAGTCCCTGGGGGTAAGGTATGATGTGAGTCCCTGGGGATAAGGTATGATGTGAGTCCCTGGGGGTAAGGTATGATGCGAGTCCCTGGGGATAAGGTATGATGTGAGTCCCTGGGGGTAAGGTATGATGTGAGTCCCTGGGGGTAAGGTATGATGTGAGTCCCTGGGGGTAAGGTATGATGTGAGTCCCTGGGGGTAAGGTATGATGTGAGTCCCTGGGGATAAGGTATGATGTGAGTCCCTGGGGGTAAGGTATGATGCGAGTCCCGGGGGATAAGGTATGATGTGAGTCCCTGGGGATAAGGTATGATGTGAGTCCCTGGGGGTAAGGTATGATGTGAGTCCCTGGGGGTAAGGTATGATGTGAGTCCCGGGGGATAAGGTATGATGTGAGTCCCTGGGGATAAGGTATGATGTGAGTCCCTGGGGATAAGGTATGATGTGAGTCCCTGGGGATAAAGTATGATGTGAGTCCCCGGGGATAAATTAAGATTTTATTTCAATGACATAAGCAACTATATAATATCTATGAAAAAATATAGTTTTCTTTTTTTGTTTAAAGTTTCGGTACAGTGACTTTTTTACATTCTTGGATAATTTGGTTTTTATAGATGTTTCATATTTTGACCTCTCGTCAAACTATAAACGGTCAAATTCTCCTTTTACCTCCACATCGTGACTTGGTGACAATGAGGTGAAAACATTTAGAATATGTGTTTCATTTTTCTCTGTGCTGAGTGATGGTTCATATGTTAGGATGCTGAAGGTGACACTTTGTAACTTGCCTACTATAAAGACCAACAAACCGCGAGGAGTTCACAGCACATAGGACTTCAACCAACTTCTTAACTTTCAAGGATCACTTCATATGAATCACATTTTACATGCAACATTATATGTCAACTTAGCGAGTACTTGTGAAACTTGATCATTCCAATTCGCTTGCCTAAAAATTTACAGCAGCTATTTTCAAATATCTTCATGCTGGGCAGCCACAACTGATTACAGAAAACCTTTGAGGTGTTATGAAGGAACACTGATGCTCCACCTTAAACATCCATGTCATGATTTGAAAATTGTTATACTGGAAGATTCTTAAAAAAAGTTGTAATTTCAAACTCCTGGTTAGACTACCACACAATACACTGAATATTTGCCTATGTAGCACATAGTGCAACTTTTGTTCAATTACTTACACCACAAATTATTCTAACACACTAAATTATGAACGAATCACCTGCATCATTCAAGACCTCCTAAGTACTCCATTTGCTTTTTTTTATCTAAAGAGTTTAATAATTTTTTTGCACTCAAAATATGAATAGCTAATGATAGAGACAAGTCCATTGGGGAGTATATTACGTTTTACGCCAAGGATCATTTCTATGCATGCCCTCTTTCAACCCTGCCACCTGCTGGAGGGTTGAGAAATTATGAAATAAAAACTCAGAAATATTCAAGTTTTCAATGCAAATTTCACAAGATATGCTAATTGCTTTTGGTCTAGGGATGTGTATTTCAATTCCCAGCAGAGTACTGTGCTCATCAATCAGCCATGGCACAGTATGAACTTGAAAGAGCAAACTTCCCGAGAGCTGGATGGTCAGTTATACAACATTCACAATATGGCCTGGTTACTTAAAATAATAATAAGACTCATAAAAAGTAGAGGCTTGTTTCTCATTCCCCACCTACCCTAGTTAAAAACCAGCAACTTGAATTTTAATGTTTTTTTAACTTTGCATACAAAAGATAGAGTCTCATTAAAAAAATTATGTATGTGTCTCAATTCTCTCTCTCTCAAAAAAAAACAAAAAAACCTCAACCCCTATCCTATTATATTGTGACATGTTATCAGAAACAAGCCTATTATTGTTGTGGCCTTAGAATGATCTAAAGTAGAAATCTAACCTTGAGAAGCAGAGAGAAGAGAGTGCCTCGATGGATGGTATCCTTGACCAGGTGAAGAGAAGCATCCACCGGATCCAACACAAAGTAGTCACTGGAACCTGCTCAAACATTCAACACGCGTCATACAAATATCCTTCTCAATCAAAAAATATCACAAATATATAAAGACGCTACAACCATTTTTCTTTGTAATTATATAATTACTAAATAAAATATCATCGTTTTAGTATCTGTGGATTTGTGTATGTCATAGGTTAGGGAATACAGAATGTTTAAATATCATTGTATATTATTGCGCTGTTATGAGCAAGGATCTGACCTGGATCTGGGACGATGGTGTAGTTGATGGCAGCATCGAGTCCGGTATCTCCATCCAGAGCTTGTATTGGAGGCTGCACATCCACTAATGATCCCTGCAGAGAAAGGTACACACACGAGTTATGAACAAGTGTCGGCATGTATTACTGACTGTGCATTAAGAGAGACAGAGAGTGATGGAATTACTAATAACCCAACCTGTCAGATGGGTTTGAAGTTCAGCTTGTTGTGTCTTCTTGTGAAAGAGCTGGTACATTGGTCTAATCTGTGGGGTTTACCTGTGGGGAGAGGTAATACATCGGTCTAACCTATGGGGAAAGGTGGTCCATTGGTCTCACCTGTGGGGTCTCACCTGTGGGGTCTCACCTGTGGGGTCTCACCTGTGGGGTCTCACCTGTGGGGTCTCACCTGTGGGGTCTCACCTGTGGGGTCTCACCTGTGGGGTCTCACCTGTGGGGTCTCACCTGTGGGGTCTCACCTGTGGGGTCTCACCTGTGGGGTCTCACCTGTGGGGTCTCACCTGTGGGGTCTCACCTGTGGGGTCTCACCTGTGGGGTCTCACCTGTGGGGTCTCACCTGTGGGGTCTCACCTGTGGGGTCTCACCTGTGGGGTCTCACCTGTGGGGTCTCACCTGTGGGGTCTCACCTGTGGGGTCTCACCTGTGGGGTCTCACCTGTGGGGTCTCACCTGTGGGGTCTCACCTGTGGGGTCTCACCTGTGGGGTCTCACCTGTGGGGTCTCACCTGTGGGGTCTCACCTGTGGGGAGAGGTGGTATAATAATCTCACCTGTGGGGAGAGGTAGTATGATGATCTCACCTGTGGGGAGAAGTGGTATAATGATCTCACCTGTGGGGAGAGGTGGTATAATGATCTCACCTGTGAGGAGAGGTGGTACATCGATCTCACCTGTGAGGAGAGGTGGCATAATGATCTCACCAGTGGGCAGAGGTGGTATGATGATCTCACCTGTGGGGAGAGGTGGCATAATGATATCTCCTGTGGGGAGAGGTGGTATAATGATCTCACCTGTGAGGAGAGGTGGTACATCGATCTCACCTGTGGGCAGAGGTGGTCTAATGATCTCACCAGTGGGCAGAGGTGGTATGATGATCTCACCTGTGGGGAGAGGTGGTATAATGATCTCACCTGTGGGGAGAGGTGGCATAATGATCTCACCTGTGGGGAGAGGTGGTATGATGATCTCACCTGTGGGGAGAGGTGGCATAATGATCTCACCTGTGGGGAGAGGTGGTATGATGATCTCACCTGTGGGGAGAGGTGGCATAATGATCTCACCTGTGGGGAGAGGTGGTATAATAATCTCACCTGTGGGGAGAGGTGGTATGATGATCTCACCTGTGGGGAGAAGTGGTATAATGATCTCACCTGTGGGGAGAGGTGGCATAATGATCTCACCTGTGGGGAGAGGTGGTACATCGATCTCACCTGTGGGGAGAGGTGGTACATTGACCTCACCTGTGGAAAGAAGTGGTACATCGGTCTCACCTGTGGTGTGTTTTCTAGGAGTGTGGCGGTGTATACGTCATGCAGGAAGTATGGATTCTGGTCATCCCCGTCATACACTGTGATCGCTACTAAGGTGGTGCTGTTTAACACTGGTTGTTCCACACCCTTGACAGCTGGATGATAATCCTGAAATATATATCAATACACATCTTGTCATCCAGAAAACTGGAAGAATTTGAAATATTTTCTTTGAAGTTTGTAAGTATTAAATAAAATTGCAGTGGATTTTTACCTGAACCATAAGTGTAAGGTCCATAGATTTATGATTTTCATAGTCCAATCTTTTTGTCAACATGATTTCACCTCTTGCAGGTATTGGGATCGAAAAATAGTCCTGAAATAAAGAAAGTGTTGAATATAATAAAGTTCATTAATAGCTTGCATCAACTTACAAATAAGTCAGCAATTTTCAATCATATAAGAACCTTCATTATCCTTTTTACAAGTAAGGCAAAAATGGCATTGAAAATATATCTGATAAATATTTTATTCTCCATATAATAAATAAGGTAATCACAATTTTGTCACTTTGTGATTTTTCCCTGCCATTATCTTAAAAATGGAATCGAAAATATCAGATGTGATTTTTTCCCCTGCCATTGTATGGTTCATAGATGAACTCACATTTTATATTAATTGTACAATTTTACATGCATCTTAATTTTCAATTTTGAAACTCATTTTGAATTTGAGAATCCAAAACTTTGTTTTAGGGTAAAAATATCCAGTAAAGAATATAATCTTAGAAATGAGCCCCACCATTATGTAAGAGGTTTCCTTGATTGCACCCAGGCATTTGAACTACAACTTTAAACTTTCTTGAAATCAAAACTACAAACTGTAATTTAAGGTACAGCACAGGTGGAGACCAAAGCTCTTTGTCAGTTAATAATAGTTCTTTAAATAAAGCATTCAATCACAACTAATTGCTTGCATTCATTCGATTAGAGCACTGAGTAGTATACGTTCTGACATATGTAATTATCAAGCCGAGTGCTGTTAATAAATACCACATGGTTACAGTGGAGTAACAATACCACATTAACATTACAAATCACATTACATGACATATGACAGGTCACGTAGAGGCCACGGTTAAAACACATGAAAAAGTGACAAGTAAATTACACGGTGTATTGCATGAGTGTGAAGTCACAGCGGGTAGCCAGGTGTCAGGTGACTGAGTCTTTCCTACAGGAATCACTGCAGAGGGCACGGTGGGATATTCAGCCTGAGGGAACAACTTAGTCCAATCTGTATGGATTGCCATCTTCCTGCATATCACCGTCCCCAACTAAGTCCAATCTGTATGGATTGCCCTCTCCCTGCGTATCACCGTCCCCAACTAAGTCCAATCTGTATGGATTGCCATCTTCCTGCGTATTACCATCCCCATCTAAGTCCAATCTGTATGGATTGCCATCTTCCTGCGTATCACCGTCCCCATCTAAGTCCAATCTGTATGGATTGCCATCTTCCTGTGTATCACTGTCCCCAACTAAGTCCAATCTGTATGGATTGCCATCTTCCTGCGTATTACCATCCCCAACTAAGTCCAATCTGTATGGATTGCCATCTTCCTGCGTATCACCGTCCCCAACTAAGTCCAATCTGTATGGATTGCCATCTTCCTGCGTATCACCGTCTCCAACTAAGTCCAATCTGTATGGATTGCCATCTTCCTGTGTATCACTGTCCCCAACTAAGTCCAATCTGTATGGATTGCCATCTTCCTGCGTATTACCATCCCCAACTAAGTCCAATCTGTATGGATTGCCATCTTCCTGCGTATCACCGTCCCCAACTAAGTCCAATCTGTATGGATTGCCATCTTCCTGCGTATCACCGTCTCCAACTAAGTCCAATCTGTATGGATTGCCATCTTCCTGTGTATCACTGTCCCCAACTAAGTCCAATCTGTATGGATTGCCATCATCTTAAGCATCTTCCTGCTTATCACTTGTATTACTTGTAAACATTTGACAGTTAATGGGATGTAATGTTATTATGCATCATACTGATTGTCTATAAATCACAATGTATCTTTTCATTATTTTTTTTGTAATGTTGACAGATCATAATCTCTTATAATTACCTTGGACAAAATGTACCATATAATTTTTATTCATTTCTATGAATATATTTGGCAATGTGACTTACAGAGAAAGGTCCCTCTACGATGGAGTATGTGACATAGTAGTTGTCCTGATCCTTGTCTGAGGCACTGATCCCCTGCACTATAGGTGTGTTGATCGGAGTCATCTGAATCATGAAATAGCAAACCTTATGGTAATCATTGTTATCAAGTGTTTTGAAATATGGCATTTTCTTGTACAGCAAAGATAATGTTCTATTTGAAAATCAAATACAGCTCAACAACAAAGTTGAATAATAGTAACTATTTTGAAGAAAAACTCTTTAAATATGGAAGTAATTTTAGGGCAATTCTCCAACTGGTCCTTCGTGACTATTCATCTCATGGTTCTATATTATAGCACTAGGTAAACCTGATCAAGATTAGTTTTGTTAGTTAATCCAACTCAATAGTTGACCAATTTTTTATAGATAAAATTGTTGGGTTAATTAATGATATCCCCAATATTACTCATCATAAGCTAAAGATGTACAAGGAGAGCATCAAGGATATTGTGTTTACCGGTAATTAGGACATTATATAACTTGGTGTTCTGTCTCCTTGTAATATCTTAAATACAGAGAAAACTACATGTATTTCACAATTTTTACTCCATTCCTGAACTGGCACAGACAAATTAAAGAAAAAGATAATATCTAACAAACAAAGCTCAATTGTACTCAGTTGAATATCAACGGGAAATACTCCAAAGTTCTGCCAAATATGTTATTTATATCACATTCACAAAACGCAAACACAAAGTACACACCGATATTGAAATGTAAATATGCTGAATACATACAATGTGAATGTTTACAATACCTGACCAGCACAAGTACCAAACCACAGACCAGGTAAACCATTGAACACAAATATATATATAATAATAGACTGGAAAAACTGACCTATTTTACCATATCACTCCTGGTAAGCTTAATATCTCAACTGGAATGAGGAAGAATGTCCCAGGTTTCTTGAAGTTTTTATTTTCTTTTTAATCAAACAAAATATACATCAGAGAGAAAACTTGCATTTTGTCTTTATTTTTGCCATGAGTATATTTGATAAATATGGTCAATACAAATTTTGAAATAATTTTTTCCTTATTGTACAGCCAATGTGCATCTAGGTAAATACATATGTAAAAAAAAAGACAAATGTACATTTGCAGCAGATGTTTCTTGCTGGCATCACATTGCTGGAATGTGCATACATGATGTACACACCACTATCTAAGCCTTCATCTTTCAGTGACACTCTTCTTCCATTATCAAAACATGTATCCTCTAGGGAAATTTTGGGCTTTATTTTTCTGCTACCACAAACTAAATGAAACGGTAAACGAGTGGCAATGAATAAACTGTAAATCATCATTAGGCAGCCACAACAAACACCACAAAATCCACACACGTCAGTACCATAAGGTGACGGGACCTCTTTGTATACTTGGGACCTATGTGGTCACACATGAGATACACAGCATGCATTGAATGCAAGCCCTTTTATCAACTCCTTTCAGAACTTCAATGTAAACCTGTAAGAGTGGAACACTGGCCCAGTGACAATGACCTATCAGACTTGTGTGTATATCAGAATTTTACCCCAGCACAGATGACCTCAGGCTCAGCACTGTGGAACAGCGGCAAATGCCCTTTTCAGAAATGCCAAATTATGGCTGTTTGTCTGTAGAATCATAGATTTATGCCCTTAAGACATTGGCATGGCCCAAGATATATGTATCTGAACCTATGTGACATGTTCCATGAGATGTATTCAATTACATTCAAACCAAATCAGTAACAACACCGCTGCAACTTTATCATGTAAGAGATACTTCTAGATCGTTCACATTTTCACTGGCAGTAATTGTCCCAGCTCTGTGCTATATTCTTAGAACGGTATGAGAGTCATTTACAGCAAAATACAAATGACTCGTGTCAACTTAACTATGGTTTCACCTCCATTAATTTAAAAAAAAACCCTGATGACAGAATTAATAGATATTTAATAGTAAATATGTCTCCTGTCAGAATTTTTCATATTAATTCATTGTATGTCAATGGGATGGGGTTAATCGGTAACACCAGTAATATTTGTATAGTTTATTGGTGAAGTGTAATAGCTGAGTGAGGTTTATGTCCTCAGAAGTAATTATTTGGCTTACCTCACTCACTGATACTTCATATCTATCTCTCACAAACTCCGGGGCATTGTCATTCACATCAAGTAACAAGATTTTGATGTCAATCTCAATCTAAAAGTAACAAAAAAATATAGTAAAGAATATTAATTTTTTTTTATTTCTTTTTTTTTTATATTTCTTTCTTTTTACAAAAAGTGCAGAACATTAAACATACCAGTCTTGAGCTTTGATTCTAATGGCATCGTACTTTGGCTAGATTTATTTAAATTATCCTACCTCCATTCTCATAAAGCGTTTCTGAAGTGAGAGGAAAGTAGCATAAACTTACATCTTGAGTTGTTGACTTTATTAAGCATTCTAATTTGACATTAATGATGGTTCCCATTTCTGCATCCAGGGCCTGTATTAAGGTCAGGTTTCTAGAATCCGGATCAAAGCTGACGTAGGAGTTTGGCACTTTCTCTGTTATTGCTACCTGTGAGCTTGAGCCATATATCTGTAAATGTCTTATCACAGTACCTGAAAATATCAAAACACACTTCATAACTACAAAGATTTTACCTGAGTGACTTTGAAAGAAATCGCTTATACTTTACTACTGGGTACTTATATTTTATTTTTTGAATGAAAAAATCAGTGAATAAACACAAATGTAGAAGTTTTATTGACTATTCCTTGATAATTTGTGGTATTTTATCTGTAAATTGTGCACTCACCAACAGGCCAATTTTCTGGTATATTTTCTATGAATTTATCTTGTATAGGAATATCACATAATGACCCTAGAGTAAAAACCAAAGAAAAGAAGATTAATATTCATATTTCACATCATACCTTAATGACAAAACAGCAGAGATTGGACATTTTCAATTGATCTGAAATCTTTGATAAATCTATGAGCCTATAAAGTACAAGCTACAGTATATATACATCAAAAGATTACTCAACAAAATACCACAGAACTACGGTAGTCTTTTATACTTTGAAGCATATAAAATCTAAAGTTGTTTCAGTTTGGCTTTTAGCCCAATGATCACAATGCAAAAGTAATTTGTCTGCAAAAGTACAGCCCATCTATCTATTTCTGCAATAGAAAGGTGGTGGGGAGGTCGCACGTGATCCAAATATGAACAATTGAAAATAATTTGTTTATGTTGCTGAAAGTCTGTTATGGTTCCCGTTTCGGTGTAATCTAAAGACCCAAGTTCCACAGAAAGGTAATGTCGTTCTGTTACCAAATGGAGTTGGAAGGCTACCATAGTAAACAAATTAGGCACAAAAGGTTGGCGAATGTGTTAATGCAATTTTTTCTCAGTGTGCCAAACCGGAATATCATCATTACTTTAGCGCAATATGTCCCATCATGAATCATTTTATTCATCTCTTTGCTGAGGATATTTAAGCAAAAAAAAACACATTACCTCAACATATAGAACGCAATTTATCAAAATTGTTTCAGGAGAAGATAAATGAAGTTAATAAAGTGTTATTTTTGCTTATTTTGGGAATATTGAAGACGAAACCTGCAGAATTTTATGTTCACTAAATACTAATATGCCTGAAACACATTATATGTTGTTAGAGGATTGCAAATAATTCACAACAAGCATATTCATAATGATAATTTACAACAAACAGGCAGAAAGCAAAACACATGTTAAACCATAAATAGTTGCTGAGGCAAAGGCCTGAACATCATCACAACAATCTGGCTATATTGTTAGAAGTCAAAAACTGAATTATTAAAAAAAATCGAACGTTAAAGTTCAGATAAACTTAGGTGTGCATGGAATGAAACCTTGTTATTCACAACAAAAACATATCCTCCAAAAGCACACCCCCCTTTAAGGCATGCCTGGAATGTACAGACAGGTTTTATATTGCGTCAGTTCTTCCTGGTCACAGTTTCAATCATTAAAATTTGCCTTTTCCACTGAGAAAAGAACATATTTTGCTTTTCATCATCCAAATCACTCTGGCCTGAATATAGTATTATTTCAGTCTGATTATCAGCAAATATGTGTGCATATTCAGAAAATGTGGTACATTATGTTCAAAAAGGTAATTTTTTATTTATTTATTTATTTATTTTATTTATAATGTTTACAAAACCTAATCAATATTTCCTTTAAAAAAGTAATCCACAAAAACTGTATTTACAGCTTTGAAAACTTTTTCATCACCAATCCTCAATGGGACTAGGAGACACATGACATGTTTTCTGTATCAGTTATACAAATGTGGCATAAATTTAGAATATGAACTGATAAATATTATGTCACAAACAAGCGTCATATTCAGTAACTAGAATACTGAGTACAAAATGAGTCCTTGGATCATTGGTAACTCTACCTTCAGCCACATTTGCCACTCACGGAAAAAACACAGATTGCCTTAATCTATTTTTCACACAAGGCTAGAAGTAGATTACTAGCCATTTTATAACAATTTCATGCAATTTCGCACCATTCATTGTACAGCATCTTTCATGAAATCAAAAAGATAATGCCATTCATATAGGACAAGGTGTTAATTTTTACTGTCTCTATAATCAATCATGGAGAGTATATTTTGCTGAAGATTGATGATAACCATATTTAAGTAACATTTTAAATGATTAGATTCTTTAAAAATAGTTATGAACTTGCAAGCTAAAAAGGGGCTACAAGTTATTAGCATACATATTTTTCAAATAAAACTTTCCAGAATAAGATATAAAATCTTTAATCTTTTTGATATTTCCCTACTTTTTCAGGTTGCCATATTTGACTTTTTTTCACACTCTAAAATAGTAGGAATCAAAAGAATCAATCTCACTGTCTGTTGAAGTTTTAATTTTTCCTTCAAAGGAAAACATTAAAAAATATAAAGTGGTATTTAATAGGATGGGGGTTGTGCCCTTGTTAGGTGCAGTAATTGGATGAAATGAAGCAATAATGGGATACAAAACAGTCGTCAAAGATCAGTTAAAACATTAATAGATCTAGAGATAAATATAACTTTGGGAGGTTGCTTTAAATGTGGTCTGATGGTAAAGAGGAGTGTTCTGCTATCTGGAGGACACATGTAGTCCAGTCTTTACCATCAAACTACTGAATACCTTCATATGACATAGGACAGTTATTTATCATTACAGGAGAGTGCTTGAAACAAAAAAAGTACAAACATTGTTATTGGTGTCAACAAATTAAAAATAACGGAATTAATGAACAATTTCATACCTTCATCTATTTGGGATTCATCTGTGATAATGAACAATTTATTTTGAGAAAATGTTTCAAATTTGTTATTTTGGATAGAAAACATTTGTATTGAGTAACCATTTTGCCTTATATTCATATTTATTTTAAAGTATATTTTTATATATTTGAAAAGCATTATGATTACATGGGGTGGTTACATGGCAAAATCTTCTTTCTGAGATGTATTGACAAAAACTTTCTTATATGATTCCAATAATAGACCTTCTTAACCATCAAGGTGACCTGTATTACGTTAAACTTTTTTACATTCTTTAAGGCATTATTGTAGCCATCTTATTCCATGAATGTCAGAGGGAAGTGTCAACTTCAGCTGAGTGGCCAAAACATATCTCCCAAGTCATCACCCAATATACATCTATGACTCAAACTTCACTTAATTGAAGGCATAATTCATATTTGTTCTAAATATAAATGAATCAGTTTTCCATATTGTTTATTGCTTCATAATCTTAGAAAATGCTTGCATCTTTGCCCCACTTTAGCCATAACCCCCCCCCCCCCCCCAGCCCTCCAACCCCCATCCCCTTAGATCTGGGGAATACCTGTATTTGATCTCTGGTAGTTGCGCTATGAACAGACTTGTCTGATATCAGCGCTATATAAATTTTATTATTATTATTATATTATTATTATTAATGCCCACATTTCACCTTATCTCTATATCCCACCCAGGTGGTCGTGTCAGCAGCCTGTATAGACCCTCAGATCTGGGGGAATACTAAATCTCCATTCTCCAGTAATTGTAGCCTACACTTCACCTTAACTATATATCCCACCTGGGTGGTAGAGTCAGCATCATTGAGCATGCTCCTATTACCACCATCCCACCATGCATAAATACATTACATGCCTCAATTTGCATAATAGCTTCTGTTTGCATCTCTACATAGGACATTTACATAAGCAATTAAATGTGTCACCTGAGCTATTAAAACAGTGAAGGGAACATTATCAAATGTTTAACTCCTATTTTCTACCCTTGTATAGCCTTTGTTTTTCAATAGACTCTTCCCACGAATTACACCAATTGTCAGTTTATAATTTCATGACCACTCAGTAATATCAAACAGATTTAATAATGTAAAATAAATCTTTGTTCAATGAGGATACAATTTTTTTTGGTAATCTTGTCTAACATCCCAATGCCATTGCATAGTCTAGTATACAATGTGGAAAGTTCAATATAGAGATGGAAAAGAGATCTCTCCCTCTCCTATCCAGGTTTTTATGTGATTACAAATGTAGTTTGGTACTTATAAAGTGACTGCTATATAAACTATGAAGAATATGATACAACCTATCCAATGCCTGACTCAAAGAAACATCATTATCATTAAAATATTACCAATCAAATTCTCTGATTTGAAGTATCTAGCTCTGATCAATGTAATTCTCAAAAGCAACATACCAACTTGTGCGTGAGTTTGCTGCATGGCTGCCAGAAGCAGGGTGAGTACCAGAAACATGTCCAGTGTCCACTTGTATGTCCTCATCCTGCCCCCGGGACGACCACCGGAACAGCCAGCACAGCATAGACCATCCATGCTTCCTCACGGTCCCCTAATGATATAACTCTGTCCTCTTTTACCAAGCTCCGGTCAATCTGCAAAGATAAAATAAAACAGCAATCAGCTATCTTTTACTAATTAATCTATACTATCGATTTCAGAAAAGTATCGTCATACATACTTATAAAGTTCAAACCAAAATGATAATAGGTTATTTCTAAAATTTTGGGAAGAGCAATATTTTCAAATCATTCTTTCATAGAATCAGGGAATTTTTAATGATGTCCCATGAGGGGTGTCTGACTAGTGATGTGGCCACCATGTCCATGTATCTCTATGAGGAGTGTCTGACTAGTGATGTGGCCACCATGTCCATGTATCTCTATGAGGAGTGTCTGACTAGTGATGTGGCCACCATGTCCATGTATCTCTATGAGGGGTGTCTGACAAGTGATGTGGCCACCGTCCATGTATCTCTATGAGGGGTGTCTGACTAGTGATGTGGCCACCGTGTCCTTGTATCTCTATGAGGGGTGTCTGACTAGTGATGTGACCACCCTGTCCATGTATCTCTATGAGGAGTGTCTGACTAGTGATGTGGCCACCATGTCCATGTATCTCTATGAGGAGTGTCTGACTAGTGATGTGGCCACCATGTCCATGTATCTCTATGAGGGGTGTCTGACAAGTGATGTGGCCACCGTCCATGTATCTCTATGAGGGGTGTCTGACTAGTGATGTGGCCACCGTGTCCTTGTATCTCTATGAGGGGTGTCTGACTAGTGATGTGGCCACCATGTCCTTGTATCTCTATGAGGGGTGTCTGACTAGTGATGTTGCCACCCTGTCCATGTATCTCTATGAGGAGTGTCTGACTAGTGATGTGGCCACCATGTCCATGTATCTCTATGAGGAGTGTCTGACTAGTGATGTGGCCACCATGTCCATGTATCTCTATGTGGGGTGTCTGACTAGTGATGTTGCCACCATGTCCATGTATCTCTATGAGGAGTGTCTGACTAGTGATGTGGCCACCGTGTCCTTGTATCTCTATGAGGGGTGTCTGACTAGTGATGTGGCCACCATGTCCATGTATCTCTATGAGGAGTGTCTGACTAGTGATGTGGCCACCATGTCCATGTATCTCTATGAGGGGTGTCTGACTAGTGATGTGGCCACCGTGTCCTTGTATCTCTATGAGGGGTGTCTGACTAGTGATGTGGCCACCGTGTCCTTGTATCTCTATGAGGGGTGTCTGACTAGTGATGTGGCCACCATGTCCATGTATCTCTATGAGGGGTGTCTGACTAGTGATGTTGAACCACGCCCTTCTATTTTAATGATGGGTGTCTGACTAGTGATGTGGCCACCATGTCCATGTATCTCTATGAGGGGTGTCTGACTAGTGATGTTGAACCACGCCCTTCTATTTTAATGATGGGTGTCTGACATGTATCTCTATGAGGAGTGTCTGACTAGTGATGTGGCCACCATGTCCATGTATCTCTATGTGGGGTGTCTGACTAGTGATGTTGCCACCATGTCCATGTATCTCTATGAGGAGTGTCTGACTAGTGATGTGGCCACCGTGTCCTTGTATCTCTATGAGGGGTGTCTGACTAGTGATGTGGCCACCATGTCCATGTATCTCTATGAGGGGTGTCTGACTAGTGATGTGGCCACCATGTCCGTGTATCTCTATGAGGGGTGTCTGACTAGTGATGTGGCCACCATGTCCGTGTATCTCTATGAGGGGTGTCTGACTAGTGATGTGGCCACCATGTCCATGTATCTCTATGAGGGGTGTCTGACAAGTGATGTTGCACCACGCCATTCTATCTTAATGATGGGTATCTGACATGTATCTTTATGAGGGGTTTCTGACATGTATATCTATTAGGGGTACCTGACTAGTGATGTGGCCACCACGCCCTTGTTTCTGTGTGATTTAGTAGTGGGAACTTTCAAGTGTCAGAGCTGAGGCCATTTGAGACCTCAAGCAAGGACACTAATGGTCTTTGTGTCAACTCTCACACATGCACTGCCCCCAAACAACACTATCCCGCCATTTGTTTATCAACACTACACCTGGAGGGTGCACCTTGGAAATACCTCTCAGCTTGACACTTGGCTTCCTAGTATGTGAATACTCCCGAGGTTTCCTTGATCAGAAGCCAAACTTACATGCCTCACATTGGTCAAATATGATAACGCCCGTCATCACCATCGCTGCCAATATCCCACATCCTACAGCCTTAACCTCGACAATCATGTACCCTCACCAAGACAATCATGCAGCCTTCCCCTAGACAATCCTCCAGCTCTCACCTCCAGCTCTCACAGACATTGCCTAGACAATCATTCAGCCCTCACCTAGACAATCATGTAGCCCTCGCCTAGACAATCATTCAGCCCTCACCTAGACAATCTTGTAGCCCTCACCTAGACAATCATACAGACATTGTCTAGACAATCATTCAGCCCTCGCCTAGACAATCATGCAGACATTGCCTAGACAATCATTCAGCCCTCGCTTGGACAATCATTCAGCCCTCACCTAGACAATCATGTAGCCCTCGCCTGGACAATCATGCAGCCCTCACCTAGACAATCCTCTAGCCCTCACCCAGCTACTCATGTAGCCCTCACCTAGACAATCATGCAGCCCTCACCTAGACAATCATGCAGCCCTCACCCAGACACTCATGCAGCCAAGTTATCATGCCACAAATTCAAATGTAAATGCCTAATAATTTTAGATTTAAAAAAAGATGTCTTACAATTTTCAGATTCCTTCATAACTACTGTCCCTAATGTTTCACTTTTCCAATATGAGGTTGTAATAATGCTGTGAGCTAGTTAGGTTGTGGCTATCAATCGTTTCTCAGATCTGATTCCCAAGTAACGTCTGCACCAGGTCTCACCTCAGCTCCTTTTGGTCTATACCTTGTCTGGGGGATGTTATATCTCACCTCAGCTCACCTTGGTCTATACCTTGTCTGGGGGATGTTATTTCTCATCTCAGCTCACCTTGTGCAATACCTTGTCTATGAGATGGAATATCTCACCTCAGCTCCTCTTGGTCTATACCTTGTCTGGAAGATGTAATATCTCACCTCAGATCCTCTTGGTCTATACCTTGTCTGGAAGATGTAATATCTCACATCAGCTCCTCTTGGTCTATACCTTGTCTGGGGGATGTAATATCTCACCTCAGCTCACCTTGTGCAATACCTTGTCTGGGGGATGTAATATCTCATCCCTGGTAGCCGACACCTTTGGATACTCTCTCAACCCGTGCCAGCCTGACACCTAGTAATTTGTGGATCTACATTTTTAGCAAAGGTGCGTGTATATTTTCTAAGCACCATATTCACATCTGCATGTGTTAGGCTGTAGCAGGTAGGTATTGTGGTGACTTCTCAGCACGTTGACGGTGACAAATATATTTCTTTTCTTCAGCAAAGTGATATGAACAAATCAAAAAAGTTGACACCAGCCTAAATATTTACAACAGAATCCTTACAGCTTTTAGTTTCAATTTCCAAATTAATTGAAAAAACAAGCTATATTTCCATGCACACAGCATAACATGCAACTAGTGACAAGTTAAAGGTCATGTAAGAAAAAACTAATGGAAATAATTAGTCTAATTCTCTGTGAATTTTTAGCATATCTTGACCTTTTTGTGTGCTCCGTTTACCTGCCTCCCTCTCTGTTAAACATGACCTGTCCATCAACCAACCTCTCTTCCTCTTGTTTCATTGCTAATGACTGCAAACTACAGTGTTCATGACGTCCCTGTAAATGTCCGAGTCACAAAAAACATGCACACTACCGATATTACACTGACACGAGACAGACGTAACTTGATGATTTGCATAAGTCATGCATATATTTAATAATGTTTTCATTTAAGTAGACTCCCACCAACCAAAAGAATATATGAATTGATAGCCTATGCCCATGAGGCATGTGTCGATGAGGAACTAAGCACACGGTGGTAACACAGGCATCCGAGTGCATCATTACATCGCAATACAGCAATGCCAAGTATGTAATAAATACCTCGGCAGCAAAATATAAACTATTACCTACCCGCACCTTAACATTATGATCCTGCTAATCAATCAAATGTTATATAAGAGTATTAAACAATTAGTTAAATATTTATTTCAATTGAATAGGTACAAGTTAGTAAATTACCAAATAAAGTTCATTCCAAAGGCAAACACTGCTAGAGTAAATAATATTTACCGTTAATTGAACCGATACAAGTCATGCACACTGGTCTCCGTCAAGGTAATCAAAACTACGGCAATACAACGGACACCTAATCCCCAATATATACAACTGTAGCCGATGTTCAAAATAATGACGATGACGACCTATTCAATGGTTGAATCCATGTCAGGAGTGTGATGTCCAGGTTTTAGGTTTTTAAATTCTTTGATGTTGCCGCTGGCCGACAGAATCAGATTCCGGGTTTAAACACTTGATCTGGCAATTAACTGATCCTCTCACTGCCTATCTCCCTCTCATGCAGATTGACTGCACACAAACTGATCATATTACACAATACAGAATAAACGTTTCATGACTTCAAGGCTAATAAACAGGTAGTGCTTGGTTCAAAGGTAGCTCTTGTGCCACGTAGGTGGGATAAAACACCTACCCTACCTGATAACCTAAACCTGCAACCCTTCATGGGTTATACATATTCCTATCAATCATAATAATAATCTGAACTTTTTTTTCTGAGTTATGAGACACAAAAAAATCTGGAATGAAATACACGTGCCCTCCAGTGCAGAAATGTTCAACAACACATCCAATGCAATTACATCAAAACAAAATTAAAAAATGAAATGATGTTAACATGAAATTGATGATGACAATAAATGACACAAACATATATATATATATTGCTCTGTATATATATATATTAGACAGTGATATGACCTATTTTCCTCTGGTTCACAATGGGTAGAATACTTCTCCTTGTGTTACAAATTATCCTACCATAGGAATTAAACACTGACGGCATGGGCAGAGATCAATGCTGCTCGTGCATGTGTGTGGCATACATAAGAGACTTGTGTGTGAATGGCAGATACGATAGAGAGTGTCATCTCCATCAATAGAGGACTGAGCACACATGACACTGGCAACAGGTGTCCCTCTATATTATAATACACGATATAACTCATCATCAAATACCATCAGCACAGCAAGAAGCAGCCCTCCCTGCAAACCACTTAATCTTACCTCATTCTCTACACCACATATTCTTACCTGGTTCTGTGCAGCTGTCACAAATTAACCAGTCTCCCTTGTGTCTGTGTATGTGTCTACTTTGATTCAACAATCATTTATTTCTCTTTCAGTATCACTCCAGGGCCAGACTTTATAACTTGTTGCGATCTCTTGGTGTTTTCTGCTGCACTGTATTGGAGTATCTGTAATTGGACCCACAATGCTGGGCTCAAACCATCATTTACAGCTTCAAAGGTTTAATTAACATAAAATTTGCATAACCTTTGAACCTTATTTCCTCAATAAGCGTTAATTGACCAACTTGAGTGGAGGTCACATTAATTAAACAAAACAAAGACATACCGGTATTTGTATTTATTTTTACTTGTGTGTCTGTCAATTTACGCTATAACATATTTAGTTGATATTTTTTTCTTTAAAAAAAATGTTATGACAATGACACATAAAATTATGTTCAAAATGTTATTGAGATTTTCTGCACATTTTGGATATATCTATAATTATTTGAAGGACATTTGATGTCTGTGATAAAAATATATTGACTCCGTTCCCACATAAATTTATGGGGTTAGGTTATGTAAAGTAAACAAAGATCTACATTTGTTTGCCATGCATAAAACAAACAAATAGCTTTACCATAGAGGCATATGGAGAAATACGGCCATAAAGTGGTACATGGTACACTGCAGAGGTTAGAAAGAAGAGCACATTCTATCGGCCCAATATTGACCCAGATGGTCCATAATCAATAAAACTGTTTGATCCCACCGTTCCCAACATTATCATCTAACAATACAATATAATTGTCGCCCAGTCTGTATAATATGTGGGCCTTTAACTTGACAGACTTAACCTCTACATGTACAGTCAATTTCTTTCTTATGAGCAATTTCTGGAGAAAGAAGTATGTCTAACAATTGGGTCAACCTGTACTTTTTATGACTACCTTTTCTAATGCCCTTAAGCTCTGTTGCAATTATTTGAGCTATTTGTAGCATTATACTAGTTTTTATAGTTTGGAAGCCAGCCCTGAAGCAGATAACAGTTATTAATAAATAAATGTTCAATAACAAAAATGTCTCAAATGCGTTCAAATTTTTCTTGTGTCCTTGCTAGAATGACCTGTAACTTCACAAAGAATAAATTTTATTGTCTTCAACATTCATTTTCCAACACTTTTGATGTTTCAAGAGTCAATTTAACTCTTATTATTGTAATAAGATAATTAGGTTGCTCCAAGGGGTGTCACTTTTGAATGGTAACAGTAGATTTTAAGTAGAATTGTCATGTGAAATAATGGAGTGAGTGCTAATGAATGTAACTCTACACAGAGGGCGCTGGGGTGCCCCATCATCAAGTACATCAAATAACAATGGAGGTGACAAACAGCTAATTAACTACTAAACTTTATTGTCCATAAGTAAATAAAAATATAATGTAGCAAGGAATGCTGTATGAGGCATGCAAGTGGGAACATTTCCGGAATTATCTGGCAAGGACAAAAAAAATAATAACCTTTTTTTTATATTAGGCCTCCCAAAATAAAAGAGCGGGTCAGTCTTTGTTTCTTTTTTCGAAACATGTCAAATATATTGAGAATTGAGATTTATGCATTAAAAATCTACATGAAATAAAGATTACAACTTTTTGATTTCAAAGTCCGTAAAAAGGTTAGGGTCATTGGTTTTGACCTGGGGTTGGTAGGAAATCAGAAACACTTTTTAGGCCTTATGAGAATAACAATTTCAGCAGAGATGTATTATGGTAAAATACTGCAAAACCTAACTTTGTAAAGGAAAACTCATTATTTGCTTAAGTATGTTAAATATTTCTTGTTTAACAGAAAATCTTAATTAGAATTTATGGGATAGATTTTTCAAATAATCTAGAAACAAATTGGGGAAATTATCCAAAAATAATCCCCCAGGTTTTAGTGTTCTTCACAGTTAGGGAGTAGCCTAAACCTTGTGCACCCTAAGTAATGAATACATATTGCATAACTGCAGGGTTTATGGACTTCAATCACCAAAAGAACCTTTGTAATCAAAATCTTTTGTACTATTGAAGACCTTTAAAGCAGGTTTGAGATCATGGTCTGTTGCCATTTTGTTTGTCACGACATCAGTCTTTGTGTATTTAGAGAGGTTTTTTATGGACTTACTCTGTTGTATTTAAGGATTTATGTTTTCCAAATGCCCGAAGAATAGTCAAAGAAAATATATGTTACAAAATAGACATTTTAGAGTCCAACCAAAAAAGTCTACAAAACATCTATAATTTCCATGAAATATTTCTGAGAAGATATTACAAATGAATATCATGTTGCTAGCATTGGACTGATTTTATTAATTCTATCAATTGATATATGTAAAAAGAGATAATTAATTAAATAATATTATATAACTGTCTTTCTTTTCCTTGTTTAATTTTTTGTCAGTGATTGCAAAAAAATGATGTATTTACGGAGCACAGGTGATTTAGGTGATGTTTTAAAGACGATGTTTTATTAGCTTTTCTACCTTTGTTGCCGATGTGTTGATCCCTGAAGTGATGAATTTAAACAATAATGGCTTACCTGTCTGTGTGCAGACTGTGAAATGGACTTCTGTGTTTTTTGCCATTGGTGAATAAAAAAATGCGTCAATACCAGTTTTGATATTTTTGTGACTGATCATGCCAATGAGATAACACAACGCTGCTACAGCACAGTAGGTTGTTAACAGAAGTATCTACCGCCTCTCCCTCCATCCATACCTCACTGCTATGTGGCACAGTTCCCTCCATCCATACCTCACCACTATGAAACACAGTTCCCTACATCCATACCTCACCACTATGTAACACAGTTCCCTCCATCCATACCTCACCACTATGTGGCACAATTCCCCACATCCATACCTCACTACTATGTGACACAGTTCCCCACATCCATACCTCACTACTATGTGGCACAGTTCCCTACATCCATACCTCACTACTCTATGGCACAGTTCCCTACATCCATACCTCACCACTCCATGGTACAGTTCCCTACATCCATACTTCACCACTATGTGACACATTTCCCTCCATCCATACCTCACCGCTATGTGGCACAGTTCCCTACATCCATACCTCACCACTATGTGTCACACTTCCCTACATACATACCTCACCACTATATGGCACAGTTCCTGACATCCATACCTCACTGCTATGTGGCACAGTTCCCTCCATCCATACCTCACCACTATGTGGCAAAGTTCCCTACATCCATACCTCACCACTATGTAACACAGTTCCCCACATCCATACCTCACCACTATGTGGCACAGTTCCCTACATCCATACCTCACTGCTATGTGACACAGTTCCCTCCATCCATACCTCACCACTATGTGACACAGTTCCCTACATCCATATCTCACCACTTTGTGACACAGTTCCCTCCATCCATACCTCACCACTATGTGACACATTTCCCTCCATCTGTCACGAGTTGGGATGTAAGCTGGTAATCTGTGATAACTCTTATACTACAGGTTTTGACAAGTAACACAAATCAGAGTAACTTTGATTCAAAACAATTTAATCCAGCTGATAAACAATAATATATACAAAGTAATCTTAACTAATAAAAATGGGAAGATGAATGTGAGTCTCTGGTATTCCTTGTTTAAACTTTCTCTGTCTGTCTCTTATTTCTACTACTCATCTGCACTGAGTTTGAGTCCTTGAATTCTCCTTGGGCATGCCTTTCTTGTGTACACAAGTGAGTCGAAGATCGGAGTCCTTCTCAAGTCTCCTTGAGTCTCACGAGTCCTCCTGAGTGACGGAGCAATCAATCCGGGTCACCTGAGTGCGCCTGAGTCTGCACTCGAATCCAGTCCACTATTACTTCAGCCCGCTCAATCTGATCCTCAGATCAGGTCGGATAAGGTGGCTAAAACAATACCATCATTTACTTCTCTCATCTATCCTTATGATTCACATTCACATTATATACACATTTTATGTTTCTCATAGCTGTCCTCATTTATGACATACTCATATATTCTATTTACAAGTTTCATCACTTTAACAATTTTGTATGACTTCATTCTTAGTGTACTTTAACCACACTCAATTACATTTTCAATATTAACATTATACCTCATAGTGTCACCTAACCTTAATGCAACATAGTAACACCTAACCTTAAGTCATACATTGTACATTGAAATGTATCATGTTCAACCTACTTGTTACTTTTATATTGTAGATTCAAATGTAACATGTAAAACTTACTTGTTTCTGATTGTACATTTACATGTATGCAGGGTCTGGTCCCACAATAGTTTCACATGTATGTAGGGTATGTTCCCACAATAGTTTTCACCTGGCTATCTTCAACATTTACATTTGCCAGTATAAACCATGCTATCTCTCCAGCATGTCTATCCTGCTCAAAGGCTGGGTTCATTCTGCCTTTACAATATCAAACTCTCATACTATGTGACACACTTAAATGGTTCTCACTCAGATACCAGCATTTCTCATGTGGGCTTGCCTGTTCACCCTTGCATGCATAACAATAGACATTCTGCCAATATCTGGAACACCCAGTATTGGTCAACACACACCTGTAGTAATCACTTGATTAGGCATATTTGTACATAATAGTCATATATTGAAATACCATGATCAATTGCATAGCCTGCTACCAATAACACATGTAATATCACCATTTTGTGTGGCAAAAGCCCCCCCTGAGAAAAGTAATTACGTGGTAATTATTCCCATTACACAAAATGTTTGTTAATCTTAACCTAATGTTAGTATTTCATCTAGCCTAAGCTCTGCTCTGCTTAGCTAATATCTCCTAAGCTCTGCTTAGATAATCTGCCATCAGATTATCTACACCCTTGATCGACTGCACTCTGAATGCATAATCCTGCAGAAACATTGACCATCTCATGACTCTACTGTTCTTGACCTTGGTTAGGTTGATATATGACAGTGGCTTGTGGTCTGTCAAGATTACAAACTCCCTGCCATACAAACACACATGTAGCTTTTCTACCACCCACACAATGGCCAAACATTCCTTCTCAATGGTTGAGTAATTTAACTCAGCGTTTCTCAGTTTTCTACTGAGATATCTCACAGGATGCAACATTTCTCCATGCATCTGAAGAAGGCATCCACCAATCCCATACTCGGAAGCATCTGTTTGGACGTACATTGTCTTGTCACAGTCCAAGATCTTCAATACTGGCTGCTGGGACAACTTGGCTTTGAGCTCATCGAATGTCCTACAAACTCTATATCTGTGAAACCCACTTCACACTTCTTTGGTCTGGCAGTCAGATTATTCTTCCTCAAGGTCTCCAGAACATCTCTCCAACCTTGTAGATGCTCTTTCCACTCATCATCAAATATGATGACATCATGAACAAAGCTATCTGCATCTTCAATACCTCTCAGCACTTTTCTCATCATTCTGTTGAAGCTTGCTGCTGAGTTCTTCGCGCCAAAGGGCATGCGAACACATTCATACACTCCTTTGCCAGGAATCACAAATGCTGTCTTGGGTATCGACTCCTCATCCAGCTTTATCTGCCAATAGCCTTTGGTCAGATCCAATTTTGACCTGTACTTCTTGCCTCTCACCTTCATATAGATTTCATCTGGATTTGGCATTGGCTCACCATCAAACACTGTTACTGAGTTCAGCCGAGTGTAATTGATGCAGAATCTCTTGGATCCATCCGGCTTGTCCACTACGACCGGCGGCGCAGTGTATGGTGATATGGAAGGTCTGATCACACCCAATTTCAGCATCTCATCAACCTCTTTGTCTATCACTTCTTTAAGTGCATAAGGCAAAGGGTATGGCTTGACTCTGATAGGTTCTTCAGTAGTAGTGTGGATGTGATGCACCTCGGTATCTGTGCAACCTGGTAGGTTAGTAAGCACATCTGAATACTCTTCGAGTAACTCTCTTATCTCTTTCTTCTGTTCTTGGCTAAGATCTTCATTGATCTTCACATCTCTCCAAGTCTCAGTGGCAGATATGGGACAAACATTGATCATCTCCTCTGGATCATCCTTCAGCACCATGGATGCTATCATGTCTGCCATAGACAAGTCTTCTGGGTCATCATCTTGGTCATCATCCTCTTCTATGTCTTTGGACTCATCTGTGTCAGGGATCTCCTGGGATCTCCTCACACCTGTTTCACTTTTCCAGTGCTCCCTCTCATTGTAGGGCTTCATCATATTCACATGGAAATTCTTTATTTTGTTTCCAATCTTGATCCTGTAGTTCACAGGAGACATCTTCTCCATGACCTCATATGGTCCTCTCCACTGCAGCAACAGTTTATTCTTCTTCAAAGGCAGCAACAGCAATACCTTTGAACCAATCTTCAAAGTTTTGTGCTTTGATCTCCTGTCATACTGCATCTTCTGAGTTTCCCTTGCTTTGGACAACTCCTCTTGAGCCAACTTGCATGTGTCCTCAAGTTTCTCTTTCAGATCCACGACATACTTGTAGACCGATCTGACTTCTTCATCTTCATTCTCCTTGGACCAATACTCCCTCAGGATCTGCATCGGACCAAGGACCTTTCTGCCGTACACCAGCTCAAATGGAGAGAATCCTGTGCTCTCCTGAACCGATGATCTGTATGCGAACATCACAGCAGGCAGATATCTATCCCACTGTTTGGGACATTCAGCACACAGCCTCTTGAGAATGGTTTTTAAGGTTCCATTAAACCTTTCCACCAACCCATTACACATTGGATGATAAGGGGTTGTGTGCATCTGTGTCACAGACAACAGATTATTCACCTCTTTCATGATATCTGAAATGAACTGAGTACCTCTGTCACTCAAAATCTCCTCGGGTACACCCAGTCTGCTATACATTTCAAACAATGCTTCAGCTACTGAAATAGTACATATGTTCTTCAAAGGCGCAGCCTCTGGATACCTTGTAGCATAGTCTACCAAAGTCAAGATCCATCTGTGACCTCTCTCAGAACATGGTACTATGGGACCTATCAAGTCTACAGCTACCCGCTTGAATGGCTCTGATATCAGAGGCATCTTCTCCATGGGAGCTTTCACTTGACTTCCCTTCTTCACTGTCTTTTGGCACACATCACATGATCGACAGTATCTGATCACATCATCTGTTATTCCTGGCCAGTAGAAATTTGACATTATCTTCTCTTGTGTTCTCCGGACTCCCATGTGTCCACTCATCAATCCATCATGGGCAATAGACATCACTTTCTTCCTCTGTTCTTTTGGCACAACTATCTGCTTCACTGGTCTATGACCTTCCGTTTTTGGAGTGAATATTCTGTGCAACACACCATATCTGTTCTCAAATGTCACAACACCAGTCTTACATTCTTTACCTTTCTTACCAACAGCATCCCAGTATCTTTTCAGAGTTTCATCATATTTCTGGTTCTTCAACAACTCTTCTCTACTTACCGTTTCAGGAGCAGGGACAATCAATGGTATTAACTCCTTGTCTTTGGCTGCAATTTGACTTCTAGTTACAACTGCACTTGCTATCTCTTCACTTTGCAACTTCATTTCATTCTTCTCAACTACCTCCTTTGGGAATGTCACTGTCCTCTTCTTTGTTGTCCCATGTACACTTGCTTGCTTCTTCAATATAGATCTTACCTTCCCTTTTGCTTTATCATTCTCACTGCTTACATCAAGCTTCACATCTGATGTCACACTATCTGTCATTTCAGATTCCATGTTCACACTTGATCCATCAATCACATCATTCTTCTCATCATCATTTGCTGAGTCACTCATGCCTTTTGAATCATTTACACAATCCGAGTCAACTACTTCATCTAAATCACTATCATCTTTCATGTCACTGTCACCTGATTCATCATTCTTCTCTGAGTCATAGTCTGAATTGTCATTCATTGTATCATGTTCACTGTTGTTCTCTGTCTCACCAACTCCACTGATGTTACCTATAATCAGGTCAAACACAGGTGTCTTCATCACCAAGGCTTCAAGATCTCCACAATAATATTTACTTCTGACTTGTATGTTGGCTACTGGAACTCTCCTCACTGTGCCATCAATGAGCATACAGTCTTTGCATCTACCAGTATACTGTTCAGATTTCACCAGATCA
The DNA here is from genome assembly GCA_949316495.1 of Amphiduros pacificus. Classification (NCBI taxonomy): domain Eukaryota; kingdom Metazoa; phylum Annelida; class Polychaeta; order Phyllodocida; family Hesionidae; genus Amphiduros; species Amphiduros pacificus. The sequence goes on along the minus strand of OX439003.1, from coordinate 12,988,685 downwards.
GATTTCACCACAACTGTGCTGCACCCAGTATCTCTCATAACTTTCACCTTCTCTCCATTCACACTACCTTCTGAAATAGGCAGATTCAAACACTCACACATGTATATTGGCTTGTCACATGTTTCATTGTGTACTAGGTACTCATTTCCTTCCTTTTGGATAATCTCTGGTGTCACTTCACCTTCATGAACTTCTCGCAATACTTCATCAATACATGCACTACCAGAATGCGATTTCACACAAACACATTTTTTCGTTTCAACTGCTGCAGAAGCTATGGTTTTCTGTTTGCTAGGACAGTTGCTAGCCAGATGTTCTGTTGAGTTACATTCAAAACATCTTTTGACTCTCGATTGGTTACCATGGTTACCGTTGATCTTACCTTGTTTGTCTTTGAAGTAACAATCTTCTTCCTTGTGGTTGGTTTTCTTACAGAATCTACACTCCTTCTCCCCTTCTTTCTTGAATGAATGTGACTTGTATGTATCTTGTTTCATGAACTCTTTCTGTCTTTCTCTTACCTTGTCATTGTTGATGGTTCCACCGTGTGCATCAATGTATCTCTGTGCAGATTGTGCTAACTCCTTCACATCTGTTATCTTCTTCTCTCGCAAATAAGCAGCAAGTTCCGCGTGACATCTCCGCAAAAATTGTTCTCTTACTATCAAGCTACAAATTCCTTCATAGGATTTAGTAACTTTTGTGTGCTCAACCCATTTATTGAAGAGTCTTTCTATTCGAGTCATGAATTGGCTTGGTGTTTCGCCTACTTCAACTTTTGTTGTAAACAATTGTTTACGGAATTCATCCTCGGTCAATGAGTATCGTCTAAGCAGTGCTTCCTTAACTACCTCATAGTCCTTTTGCTCTTCATCTGATAACCCGTAGAATGTATCAAGCGCTTTGCCTGTGAGAACTAAGCTCAACTGGATTGACCATTCTTCTTTTTTCCATTTCCTTAGACTTGCATAGCTCTCGAACCGACTGATATAGCTATCAAATTTGTCTTTGTCCTCATTGAACAAAGGCAATTTGTTTTTGCTTTTTGCCAAAGATGTTTCTTCATTCTTCTGTCTTTGCATGTCTAATTTCTCTTGCTCAAGTTTCACTCTATCACGCTCAATAGCCAGCTTTCTCTGTTCAATCTCAGCTTCTTGTTGAAGTTTATGTTTTTCAATCGCAGCTGCCTGGTCAAGTTTTTGTTGTTCCATTTTCTCTTCGAACTCTAACTTATCTCTCTCAAGCTTCTCAATCATTTCTTTACTTTCTGTTTCTCGCCTGAGCTTCTCTCTCTCTAGATCTCTATCCTGAGCTCTTTGCTCTCTAGCAATATCTTGTTGCTCTTTGACAAAGTCCTTTAGACCTTGGCCTTCAAAACCTAAGTCTTTTCCAGCTTGGACTAGAGCTGTTACATCACCCATTGTGATTCTCTACTGTTACTCAACCTACTCAAGTACAGTATTCTACTTACAAGACTCCCCTTGTAATCTACAACAAACCACTTTCCACTGTCAAATGATTTGCCTAAATCTATAGTCTCACATACTAATCAGGACACAACCACCTAAATTCTAACCTATGACTTTCTACTACCTAAATTTTGACTGATGATTCACAACAATCACTACATTTATAGGAGACCAACTTCTAGAACAAAATCCTAACACTCACGGCTAGCCAGACAACAAACAAAATTCACTGTCAAACCAACCAGGATATAATATCAATTAGTCCTAGTGTTAGATCTTAACTAGATTAGTAACTCCCAAATTTTGCCCAAAATTTTGGAATAACTCCCAATTTTTATGTGTTATTGCTAACACCTCAGATCAGTTTTGTAAGTCTGTGTTCTTGTCACTTCACAATATAAGAGAATAACAGAGTTCACCAGAAAACAATCCCGGACGAGCCCCCATTTGTCACGAGTTGGGATGTAAGCTGGTAATCTGTGATAACTCTTATACTACAGGTTTTGACAAGTAACACAAATCAGAGTAACTTTGATTCAAAACAATTTAATCCAGCTGATAAACAATAATATATACAAAGTAATCTTAACTAATAAAAATGGGAAGATGAATGTGAGTCTCTGGTATTCCTTGTTTAAACTTTCTCTGTCTGTCTCTTATTTCTACTACTCATCTGCACTGAGTTTGAGTCCTTGAATTCTCCTTGGGCATGCCTTTCTTGTGTACACAAGTGAGTCGAAGATCGGAGTCCTTCTCAAGTCTCCTTGAGTCTCACGAGTCCTCCTGAGTGACGGAGCAATCAATCCGGGTCACCTGAGTGCGCCTGAGTCTGCACTCGAATCCAGTCCACTATTACTTCAGCCCGCTCAATCTGATCCTCAGATCAGGTCGGATAAGGTGGCTAAAACAATACCATCATTTACTTCTCTCATCTATCCTTATGATTCACATTCACATTATATACACATTTTATGTTTCTCATAGCTGTCCTCATTTATGACATACTCATATATTCTATTTACAAGTTTCATCACTTTAACAATTTTGTATGACTTCATTCTTAGTGTACTTTAACCACACTCAATTACATTTTCAATATTAACATTATACCTCATAGTGTCACCTAACCTTAATGCAACATAGTAACACCTAACCTTAAGTCATACATTGTACATTGAAATGTATCATGTTCAACCTACTTGTTACTTTTATATTGTAGATTCAAATGTAACATGTAAAACTTACTTGTTTCTGATTGTACATTTACATGTATGCAGGGTCTGGTCCCACAATAGTTTCACATGTATGTAGGGTATGTTCCCACAATAGTTTTCACCTGGCTATCTTCAACATTTACATTTGCCAGTATAAACCATGCTATCTCTCCAGCATGTCTATCCTGCTCAAAGGCTGGGTTCATTCTGCCTTTACAATATCAAACTCTCATACTATGTGACACACTTAAATGGTTCTCACTCAGATACCAGCATTTCTCATGTGGGCTTGCCTGTTCACCCTTGCATGCATAACAATAGACATTCTGCCAATATCTGGAACACCCAGTATTGGTCAACACACACCTGTAGTAATCACTTGATTAGGCATATTTGTACATAATAGTCATATATTGAAATACCATGATCAATTGCATAGCCTGCTACCAATAACACATGTAATATCACCATTTTGTGTGGCACCATCCATATCTCACCACTTTGTGACACAGTTCCCTCCATCCATACCTCACTACTATGCAACACAGTTATCTACATCCATACCTCACCACTATGTGTCACAGTTACCTACATCCATACCTCACTACTATGTGGCACAGTTCCCCACATCCATACCTCACTACTATGTGGCACAGTTCCCTCCATCCATACCTCACCAATATGTGTCACAGTTCCCTCCATCCATACCTCACCACTATGTGACACAGTTCCCTATATCCATACCTCACCACTATGTGTCACAGTTCCCTCCATCCATACCTCACCGCTATGTGGCACAGTTCCCTACATCCATACCTCACCACTATGTGACACAGTTCCCTCCATCCATACCTCACCACTATGTGTCACAGTTCCCTATATCCATACCTCACCACTATGTGTCACAGTTCCCTCCATCCATACCTCACCGCTATGTGGCACAGTTCCCTACATCCATACCTCACCACTATGTGTCACACTTCCCTACATACATACCTCACCACTATATGGCACAGTTCCTGACATCCATACCTCACTGCTATGTGGCACAGTTCCCTCCATCCATGCCTCACCACTATGTGGCAAAGTTCCCTACATCCATACCTCACCACTATGTGGCACAGTTCCCTCCATCCATACCTCACCACTATGTGGCAAAGTTCCCTACATCCATACCTCACCACTATGTAACACAGTTCCCCACATCCATACCTCACCACTATGTGGCACAGTTCCCTACATCCATACCTCACTGCTATGTGACACAGTTCCCTCCATCCATACCTCACCACTATGTGACACAGTTCCCTACATCCATATCTCACCACTTTGTGACACAGTTCCCTCCATCCATACCTCACCACTATGTGACACATTTCCCTCCATCCATATCTCACCACTTTGTGACACAGTTCCCTCCATCCATACCTCACTACTATGCAACACAGTTATCTACATCCATACCTCACTGCTATGTGACACAGTTCCCTCCATCCATACCTCACCACTATGTGTCACAGTTACCTACATCCATACCTCACCACTATGTGGCACAGTTCCCTCCATCCATACCTCACCACTATGTGACACAGTTCCCTCCATCCATACCTCACCACTATGTGACACAGTTCCCTCCATCCATACCTCACCACTATGTAGCACAGTTCCCTCCATCCATACCTCACTGCTATGTGTCACAGATATCACAGGTTGGATAGCACAGGTATCAACCTCAAGTTTCCCCCACATTCACACCTCACCACTTTAAACAAATGACCATTGGACAAAATTATGCTGCCTTTAGAACAATCCTGTAAATATTCATAATGGCTGTTTTCTCAGCACCGCAAGGGATGGCTGCAGACCACTCTGATAAGGATCAGTTAAGGAACATTAAGCCCTCCTTTCTGGCAAACACTTTCTTTAATGGATAACTTGGTAACATTATTATTTTCCCCATTTTTTTGGATGACCTTTATTGTTTTATTCAGCTTGATGAGCCCATGGATTCTTACTTTGAGAAATTTAAACATGATTGACATAATACAAGCCTTAAATCCGAGAAAAATATATCATGTGTGTTCACATGCAATATATTGCATTCTGTTTCTATTGGATAAAAAAATAAATGTACTTTGAGAAAAAGCCTTATCTCTCAAATCAGCTCTCTTGTTGAGAGGTATGCCAACATTAGTTCCGTGCCAATCATAATATACACATATTATGCACGATAGTCAAACTCCTCAACCTGGACCAGACATCCACTGGGTCAGCCATAATGAGGTCATACAAACCAATGGTGTGACTCCATTTAGTTACAGTCACTTAAAGCATGACCTAATTTATACTAAAGATATGACTTTATAATCATGTTTATACTACATAAAAGAGGAGGCTTCACAACTTTTCGCCAAAAAAAAAATGTTTGTGTTGAACAAAATATTATCAGTACACTGCACAGTCTATGGATCAGACTACATTAATCTTATTGATAATCCACACAGATAATACATAGATAATCCTGCCCCACTTTCCAATGTGTGGTCATGAGGCATCCCACTGCAAGATGATCCTTATCATGGATCCCATGTTTTCAAGTTAGTTTCTGCCTTTCTGATAATGCTGATGATTTGACATCAGATGGTCAAAGGTCACCCGACAGCACCGTTAAAGTCATAGGTGCCATACAAGCATCCTGCATTAGCTCATCAATGCATGACCAGAAGACATTTGGCACCAAAAACTAGATGGGACATGTCAAATTCTAAAAAAGCCTTACTTTTTTTTTTACTAGATTCAGAGAAAAAGAAATATGAACCTTCTCATCAATAACCTTTAATTTCCTTAAATAAAAAACTCAGAAGGACGTTATAAAAATATATGCTGTATAATTTTCCTTTGTGACACGTTATAAGGCAATTATATGTCAACAACATCAGCAAACTGAATAAATCTTTTCACTACAATTTATGATTTAATTGAGTATGAGTTGGCCGGAGTCCATGGAATGTTACATGCTAAGGTAATTATGCAAAGTCATGTCCTGTGCAATAGACTTATGACCTAATTCAGAAGGGCAGCCACCATCGGGTTAACCATTGAGCACGATAGTGCCCCCTACATGCACAAAATCTGAACCTATCGAGGGACTAAACTGCATATAAAAATAATACAAATATCTAAATTAAAATGAGATATATCAAAATTGTGACAATTTTGACTTATGAACAGAAATTGTTGTTAAACAAAATTTAGCATAAATCCTTTTATTTTATTTACCATGAGTGACCACAAAGAGTTGCATATGCATGTAAACATGATTAGAATTCAATCCTGTGACTGGTTTCTGGTTTCATTTAGACTGACAAGCAATGAAACAAAGCCTAAACTTATCATGAAGCATTCATTACAAATCCTCCCGACATCAATGACTCCCTTTCATTAACTTCACTTTTTCAATTCACTGATCTTTATTTACTACTGTGCTCAAAATAACCTCTCCTTATGACTACTCCTTAAATGGATTAAAATTAATACAAAAACAAAATTAGAATACAAAAAAATTTGCAAAATTAAACAAAATTATGTAATATTATTAGATTTTTAAAGGTCATGTTTACAGATGAATTGAAAAAAAGACTGCCATTCTATGTTGTTATTTCCATGTGTTCATACATGACATGTAATCCCTGTACAATGGTCACAACGGGGTGTTTTTGTTAACTGCTGCAACTATGTAATCTCGATTTACAAATGCTCAAGTTTGATATCATTTCAGCTTACAGCCACTCTACCGAGTTGGTTAACACATTGTACTCCCTATTACCAATAGCTTGAAATCATGTGACTAAAATAAAACACTGATTCTTAATTACCCTGATGAATAATGGAGTGTCACTAAATAGCTAAACTCATTCTATGTAAAGGTAAATTTGCTATTAATATAGATGTTCTAAATGATGTGTCATAACAGTAGAGGGTTGGCCTATCATGCAGTCATTTGTATCACTCTATTGTCATCAAATCCTGGGCTAGACTTATTCTCCTAATGAGAAACAAATATATCCGGCTAGAAGTGCCCTTAAAAGCCCCAGGACAAGAAATTCACCTGCACTCCAGAATGAAAAGACAAGGAGGTAAAATATAGAACGGTACAGTATGTGTCAGCCATGGGGGAACACGGGTTAATGCATGCTCTTTCCTACCCATTAAAGGTCATAACTGTCACATTCTCTATAATCAATATTTTTAACATCAATGACTGACACTTGTGAAAGAAATCATCTACCCATGAAGAAATGTCATATTCAGCCAATTACCAGTCTTATGTAATTAATCCCCAGTGAATTCATATCAATAGTCCGGCATTTTGCTTGACCAATTAGCCATTCGGTGTTTAAATAGCTGCGACATCACATGGCAAATAACAGGATTAGACCATTGTACAGTGAAACCTTAGATTCTTTCTGACAAATATCTATATACTGTCTAAATACCTGAACTTCTTAAAGAGTAACAATATTTCACACGGCTCCATTTGTTATGTTATCCAAATGGACTATTTCATCTTCTCCATTTGCCTTTCTAATTGAAATATTTCCCAATCAAAGTATGAAATAAATGCTTGTAAAGCCTGTAATTTTCGGGGCCTTATCACAGAAAGGTTATGTGGGTGTCTGATGAATGACTTACCTGCTGTGGTGGGATGATGACCAGTACATTCCAGGATTAAGATAAAGGTGAGTACATCCAGCAGAGAGGATTTGTGTTGGTCTGACACCTGTTCCGAGGCTGAGAGAGAGTACAAGTTGCTGCAGGGTGTAGCCGCCCCCCGGGGCCCGACGTCAGGTGTCCTCACAATCCACACTCAATCACTACCACCATGTGATAGCCACTCCAATATATACACTTCTTACTGTAAAAAAAATATATATATATATATATATATATATATATATATATATATATATATATATATATATATATATATATATATATATATATATATATATATATACAACTGCAAAATCTTAGTAACACTGTATATCTGTCCTATAAATTGATGTCAAATATGAACTTTGAAACTTCTTTTGTTAAAAAACATAACAAAAGTTTATTCAATTCTCAAGCGGATCCGGTAAACAGATTATTTTTAAACAGTTGGATGGTACTACAATGAAAAAAAGCTACCGGGTTAGGTCATACACCAACCAAGCAGAGATATGCTGATCAAACTATTTTAACTATACTTCAAAGTAATTTACCTTCAATATGAAGCTTGATGATAGAGCTTTGGAAGCACCTGTCACTGAATGCCACAATACAGATATATGTAGATAGGGGTTTGTAAGTCAGTCGATGGTAAATACTCCTTTGCGGGCGGATATACACGCGGGGTCCAATCCAGATATAAATGTGTAGTCGTGATTATATGGGGGTGGCTGGCTATCCTTGGTCACTCCTACCACAGACCACATGCCAATAAACATAAATGACCCATAGAATAGATCAAAGCAGGCCACGGAGCCCACTCAACAGGTGTGTTATAGGCGACACTGTCGCATGTTTTGGCAGCAGTGTCCTGTGCATAGAGTTCCCTGTACTCCGTGGGAAAGCAGACGCTGACTGATATATTAAGTGCTTGGTGGCAATGCGAGAGTGCGCTGCTTGTCTAAGGTCAGTGTTTGCTTCCGCGGCGTACGTGTACCCCTCTTGTAGCCACTGTCACGGGAATTAAAATGTAGTAGTTCAAATTAAACTACCACAGTAGCATTCAAATATAGCACCAAGTAAGGTGTCCCTACTGGGAATATGGGATAACATGGCCGGTTCAGTCAACCGTGATGCTCTTCAACCCTGTTGGTCATGCAACACTGCAAATTTACCTTTCGTTAACAGGGCAGACTTATTTGTTGGTGTTTCCTTACAATGGAGAATAGAACCATACGGAGAAGCCAGATTATTTATCCCTTTGGAATAAAATTCCTTTTTTTTTTAATTGAACATAAATTTAACATGACACCTGGTGAGGAGAAATGCTCAAAATAAAACAATATAAGTTGATACACATAAGAAATTGCAGCTTAGATATATTTGTGCACATACTTATACCAAATATACATATATATATATATATACATATATATATACATTCAAAACCTATTTGGTAAATATCAATTCTCACTGCTTGAGTAGGCTGCCATCTGGTGTGTTCAAATATGTCATGCATGAGAAACTTTGTAGACATGCCAGCTTGGCTCATAATAAAAAATGCTGATTAACATGTCATTTAATTTCAATCAGTTTATCAGTCTTTCTATTCTTTTCAATATTCCCAAACTGATTAGTTATTTCTGTGTATTTTTGCCAAAACATTACTGTATTCCTTTCACAGCATACAGAATGGTAGTCCTCATATCAGCTTTCAATGTCTACAAACCTTTCCCAGAATGTATTGTACAAGACACAAGAGACACCTGGTGGATCACAAATGTTGAGACTCAGGCAGTGATAATTTCACCCATCTAATACACAATATCATATTAAAATTCTATTTATGCACAACTCCCTTCAATGTGCAGGTAATTCATACAAATCATCATCCAACAAAAAATAATTCCTCCTCTGAGAATGGGAAAAAAGTGGACTCCACTAAAGCATAAATTATGGTACTCCATTTGACTGGCTGAAAGGATATTAACATTGAATCATTTAAATTATCATCCTTTTACCATGTTGATCCATAGGATGTGATAGCACAGGATAATGGTTCCATAAATAATGCACTGTAATGATATAAAATAATTCAGACATAATCAAACACAAAATTAATGCTGTTTGAGAAAACATTCCTTGCAATTTTATACAAGACATTTAGCAAATCCACAGATGGTATATGATAATTTAAAAATTCATACAAAAAGACAAATTCCAACTGTATTATTATCCAACTCTTGTAAATGGTTCCTTATCATTTGTAACTATTAGCTGCAACATAAATGTTGCCGGTGTTTTCCTGATGTCCTCTCACCAAACATTATCTTAAAGTACATGCCAGGCTCCCGTGAGTGTCCCTCAGGCATATCTTAAGATATAGTATGGTGAAAATAGGATTTTTATTTTAAGCTTTTACCGGCCATCATCAGATGATCCTTGGGGCTCTCAATGATGTCCTACAGACATCTGTTTCATTTATCAGACATCTTTAGGATATCCCAAAGACGTCTGTGTTATTGAGTTTTGCAAGTGCCACGCGGTGTCTCTGTATAATGTGACTACAGCTACCGCATATCTCAGAGGCTGGCACCCAGCGCAAATGGGACTGAGGCATTAATTGTGTTTTTTCTGAATACACTAATTCCAATATACATGTACTTTTGACACTATTTGATAATTTTTTACTTGACTTTGAAGAAAGTTAAATATTTCAAAATATAGATCATAAATCAAAATTCCCTCTGTTTTAAACTTAAAAGGAGCAATGACGTTATAATGGTACTGCGGCTATTTATGAATGAAATGGTGACGTCTTACGTTTTTTGTATTATATCAACAGTCACATTTCATACAGCTGTAATCCTCTGTATGAAGTATCCTTGTTCCCCCTAACATTAAAATTCTTTGAATGCCACTTGTGTATTCCATGTCAATAAACTTCACTGCTTCATGAAGCATTTGACTCATTGTTTCTTTGAATGATATCCAATTTACATGTTTAATTTTAATGAACAAGACCATTTAGACTAAATAATCTGTTGTCAATTTGTAACATAATCAGACCATTTAGCATGGTATTCAATGTGTCTATTTAGCATGGTACTCAATTCAACCATTTTGCATGATATTCAATTTAGCCTTTTAGCATGGCATCCAAGCATATAATTTGACAAGTGAGTTTGTGAGGTGACATTTCATTTTGGTTCATTTTGCATTATACAGTATATAAAATCATTAAAAAAAACATAGAAAGAGATAGCTTGATCTAGTGGGGACATCTGGTGGCAACTTTATGCAGGAGATTGCGAATCATGAATCATGAATGCAAGAAAAGATTTGGTGAGAAGATTTTTTTCCAATGATACATTTGGTTACTTTTATTATTTTAATATGGATATATTACTGTCATGGCCTTATCATGTCAACATGAATGTCAAAGCCATCAGGATTTATCTAAATTGCACAACATCCAGTTTGAGTTGCCTTTCATTCTTTGTATGTCACTCCTTATTCCTCTCACCAGATATTGGAGTTTGATGTCTGCCATCATAATTTATAACAAAAAAATGTTTCAGCACAGCTGTTTCCTGGACCAATCATTTTCCACACTTTCAGTAAAACCTCGGACTGTGATCACGTCTTATATATACATTTACCATGTAAAACAACTACATAATGCGATTGGCAATGGAATCCCATGAGCTATCAAAAGTCACAAGACTTATTAAAGCACATCCAGTGGTAAGATCCCCATTCTACTTTGTCTTCAGACATTCTTTGAGAAAACTGCATCAAAACAATGATATTCAACAGTTTTGACTCTTGTATCCTTATGTTTTGAAGCAGTTATGAAAAATGTAAAACAAGATTTGAAAATAGAATGCTACAATTCATTTGGCAAAGAATGACCATTGGAAATTGTTGGTAAATAATAAAATGTGCCAGAAACTGTTTTCAAGAAGTGAATTCGGATCATTTGAATATAGTTTCAACCACTGGAGATCTGCTTTTATTAATTATCATAAAATTATGTTGTGCTTCAAAATCAACTTAGTGAATAATTATTTTATCATTTTGATCCAATCATTCTTTAGTGTTGTTGTGGAATGCATTGCCACTTGAAGCTCAGAACTGTACCATAAACCTAAAGAAAATAATGTTTCCATGTACTATATATTTCAAACTATCTCAGTCCAAAACTTCAATAAATAATCAAGTTCCAAGATTTTTATTGCTGAAGAACTTTCATAAACATGACCACTGATAATGTATAATGCTGATCATTTTTTTTATATGAAGGCAAATAATATAAAATAAGAAAGAAAAAAAAACATTTAAACTTATGGTTACATTTTATAGAATGATATTTTTTATTCTATACTTCATCTTACATACGCCCATATGCACACACACACACACACACACACACACACACACACACACACACACACACACACACACACACACACACTGATTTTCATATACAGTACTCATATATTACATTCATTTCATTGGAAAATATTTTAACTTTTGGTAATATTTACTAAAATCACACCAATCTTAAACCAACAGTTGTTTATTTATAAATCAAATGATTCCCTTCAAACATAATATGACCTTGACTTCTCACAAGACATTTGAAAAGGGCATGATGACCTCTGGTAGACAAGAAACACCATCCCTTAAAACGCTAGTAATAGTATCACATTTTCCCATTACCGTAAATACCCGTATATAAGACAAAGTTTTGGTACCCAAACCCTTAGATAATGTTTGGGGGGGTCGTCTTATACACGAGTCGTCTTATACACGAGTAAATACGGTAAAATCAGGCATTGAGCATCATGAGGACTTTGAGTTGCTGGTCACATACAGGTTCATATAAGTCTGTGCCAGGTCCAGAGCCTGTTGGACTGAGTGCTTCTTGTCCAGAGTAAGATACACTGTCATTGTGGTGGGCAGTTTGCCAGCAAACTTGGCCTTGGGTTTCATGGCCTGAGATCCTTTTCCCATGTGGGTTGCTATGTGCCTGGCCCACAGTTCAACTAGTTTTACTTTACTCTTCTTTCCTTTAATATTGCCAGCATTCAGTCCAGAAAATTCCTGTAAAAATGAGTTTGTATTATTAGTACAAAATTCAAAGCAAGTGTTGTAAATTATTTTTATTCAAAGGTTTTTTCTTTAACAAGACTGGGTAATCTTTAATCATTTCTAAGAACAATATCAGAAAGTGCCATATTAAAAAAATAGCAACAAATTGCATATTAGTTTTGTACTCATAAGCTGACACTTCCTGGTGAAATTGGTCAATCTTTTAGACTAAAATATGTTGATGGACTAAATATGATAATGATCACTTTATCAGAAGAGTAACCCTATTAAATCAAATAAAATTGAGGGGATTGCTATGATGGATGACCATACAAAACCTAAGAAAGGTTACTATAAAAGACCTCATAAAACTGACAGGAGTCATTGTATTAATTGAATATTGGTCTGATGGAATGGTTGATGCACTGAGTTTGATAATTTCACCTTCAATCTGAAGGGGAATTTCAGCAGAACAAGGGATTGCATTCATGGATATCAGCATTTAAATGCAAACTGCATTATAATAGTAATAAATTAAAGACATTTGTTTACAGCTGATATGTTTCTGTGTTTTTTCATATATTTGGTAAACTTGATGTATCAAGGAATACCATTATAATATATTTGTTACCCATAAAGTCAAACCACCCATATTTCTTTGTTTCCCTATTTAAATGGCTAAAATGAGAAATATCATGAGGCTCAAGCAGTGCTGGAAAATTACTTGGATAAAATTGAAAAAAATTGATTGAAAATGATATGATCTTTCCAGAAATAGGCTCCATGCTATTTGCTAGATACCGGTAAGCCTGCTAAATACCTAAATGCTCCATTCTGTCAGAGGGAGAATGACAAGTAAGGAGAGATAAAAGGAGCTGACATGTTATAAAACTACCCCCCCCCCCCCTCCAATACCAATACCAATTCTGGAATAATGGCAAAGATCCTAAAGATGATCTTGACAATACCAACAAATGGCTTTGATCTATGTGATCTCTTCAGTTGGATGGTGACCAATACCAATTCTGTTTCATTAATATGTAACATGTTAAGACGTAAAATTAGTAGTAAATGATTATGTTAACCATTATAGGTATATAAGGCCCTGAGTACCATAGAAACAGGCCATTCTCACGAAGCATGTCATATATATTTGTGTTATTTGTATATAGTATGTGTAATTAATTACCTCTGGTATATACACGATTCCCAAGGCTTCTTTCTTATTTCCACTGATAAACACAACTGGCTTTGATATTACTGAATCTTGTAAAATCTTAAAAACCTGAAAAAGAAACAACATATATATTATAATATATGTAAATATTGTTCAATAAATGTACACATTCCAGGAATTATTCATATACAACAAATCCACATGAATGCTGCCATTTAAATATGCCCATATGTTTAAACATACTAATGGATATCTGATATATTTCTTGCAAATATATCATTATATCATTAGCCTTAAATTGCAATATCAGCAAAGCTACAAGCCACCAAACAGTGAGTTTTGTCAACAGTGTACAAACATTAGTTATACAACCTAAAACTAAATATATGTTTATATATCAAACTCTGGACACTGAGACATTTTAATCTCTTGGGTTTTTGACATGTGCCAATTGTCATGATTTTGCATTCAAATTCTTGTAAATCCAAACTATCCTGATAGAATATATTAATTACTGAACTTCAAATTAGTTCATTTAGGTACTCAAATTAGTTACCGTGCTTAATATAAAGTATGAATTGGTATACAGTGGTATTTACTTACATCCCTCATGTTCTTAAAACCAACATCTGCTACCACAAAGGGACTCTCTTCTTGTGCCTTTAATACAGCAAATATTTTCTGAAATTAAAAAAGAAATGTATATGATTACCAGGCATTGTGATCTACATTTGGTCGCATTATTAATCCAAGCCAGCCAGCATAATTAGGGATCAGTCATTACCATTTGAGCAGATCTAATCCATTTTCCAAAGCTTTGAGCTCCAAAATATTTTGATATTCATTAGATGCTAATTGGCTTGGATGTCTAAATAGGCTCATCTCTGCGTAAACTGCATATAATATCTATAACCACCCAAAGTAAAGTTTTTCTCCTTTTATTCTATTGTAAAATGGATTCCTAATTTCAAGACTGATGATATATATAATACAAATTATTGTAAAAAACAGAGATGATAAATAAAGTGTGTCTCAATACTTTCTGACTAACATTCATCCAGACATCTTGTGCAAATGCATGTATGACATTGTTAAGTCATATAAAAACAAGAGATGTAATTTGCAGCTAAAGTTGAAGACATTGTAATTCTATATGTCACAATATGGGGTGAAAAAGATTGATGCAGAGGTTGGTCACAAGCCAGTAAAGTATAAGATAGACCTTATTCTGACACATGTACAGTCTTTTTTTCATTTCATTAGCCAATGTTCTTTGTTTTTTATTGTGCAATCACCATATTAGTATATTATAATCTGCATAATGAACATCACCACTCATGAGACATCAATAGGAAAATAAAAGTGTGAAAGTCATAAGGCAGAGGTGACAATGGCCTGAACAAGTCAATATTGTTTGTCCATATCTGCAGTTTGCCAGAAAAATGCAAAGGATATATATGGGAGAGAAGATAGCGTGGATCAAACATTTGCAGTGAAAGTTATGATGCAATCATTACAAAAAAAGTTGAAGATTATGTAGATAGATTTACCTCCTTCAATTGGTCCTTTTTGTCTATATTTTTCTGCTCATTCAGTGAAGTTGTTGCAAGCCAATCAAGCCTTGTCCGGATATTGTCTCGCGCCAACTTCGGAAGAAGCGACTCACCACAGAGCATCTGTAATAACAAAACAGTAGACTTTACTCATGATCTGTTATTTCTTTTAGGAGAAATTAGCCATATTTTTATCCTCCATTCGGCAACACAGCAACATTCATTCATGGATAGGTGGACCATTGGAATACAGTTGAAAATACCAGTTGGAGACCGCAATCTCCCCGAACAGTGGACTGACTTGAGGAGTAAACATTTAGGGCTGTTAGGCATCAAAGG
The DNA here is from genome assembly GCA_949316495.1 of Amphiduros pacificus. NCBI lineage: Eukaryota > Metazoa > Annelida > Polychaeta > Phyllodocida > Hesionidae > Amphiduros > Amphiduros pacificus. The sequence continues at coordinate 12,973,126 of OX439003.1, read as the reverse complement.
TTAAAGTCTGGTAATGCTATCTGAATTTGTCAATTTATTGTCACAGATTGGGTCAGAGATTGGGTAATGGTATTTTTACTTATCATGCTTCCAAGATTTTATGATTGGGTTCAAATACTCTAAAATGTAGGTCAAGGTCACCCAACAAGGTTAGCTTTTCAAAATTTTATCAAGATGCATCCTCGGTTTAAATTTGGTAGATCATGTCACATCAACTTAAAAATAAGTCAAGTTCAAAGACAAGAAATCCATTTTGAGACATTGATAAGATACATCTATGATATAAATTTTGTTTTCAACTTATCACATTCACAAGGCTTTCAATAATTGAGTCACATGACCTTTAAATGAAGGTCAAGGTCATTAACAAACACATCATTTTGTGACACTGATTAGGTGCATCCATGAATTAAGTAGGATAATTCTATCTTTATTTGTTCTCAACTAAGATAAGATGCATACATGGTTTAAATTTGGTGATGCTACTCTTATTTGTTGATTTCCTGGTCATATGATCTTGAAATTTAGTTCAATTAACGTCATCTACAAGCACAAAAATTTAAAACAAGGATAAGACGCATAAATGGTTTAGGTTTGGTGATATGTCAGATTTGTCAGAAGTGCTTTGTGTGCTTTATGACAATAATGAAAGGCAGACCGGAGGAAAAACTGAAAATAATGTGGCAGAAAAAAATCAAATAAAATGAGCACTTAACTGAAATAGGTGATAAGATAAAGCAAATTGTCAAGATTTTTTTGGACAAACGCACAGATGAAGCCTGAAACCATAGCCCTGGTGTCATGCTGGCAGCAGGAGCCAATAAAGTTTCTTTAAATTCTACTAATTTATTCTGAGTATCAGTTATAAAGAATAACATCCTGGTACCTTCTCAATGACATGCAGCTGATCTGTCCACTTCTGTAAATTGTTTCCTTTGTTTACATCATTTTCCAGCCGCGTCAACATTTCATTCAAGACATCTGCATTGGCCAATGCCTGCAAGAAATATAAAAAATATAAATATTATTTTCTCATAAATTGATGTGGAAATAGCATGCAACATGGAAGTTGCAAACGATACAGGTGCTGCAATTCAGATTTGATATGTCTACATCCATAACATGAAATATTTCTTTAAACAGAAACCATAATCTTCGGTTAACCCTGTAATAATCAGGTATTTATTCCATAATTATCTTTTTAAAACACTTTTTATTTCATTTTGAAGGGAATATGGGTATATTTGAATGTGCATACAAGTACATATGAGTGTGCAATAAGAATCCAGCTGAATAACAGATATTTTTACAGGAATATGTGCAAGTGTTGGGAGCACACAAACTGCTGACATTATTCTCACCAGATGTGCAATCTTTAGAAAGAGAAAGCCCAATCCATGAAGTCATTCTGATAGGTCGAGAGTGCTCTTCATAAAAAAACCCAGACAGCAGCTTGACAAATGTGTGACAAACATTGGCAATAAATGGATGAAGTGAATTGCGGCATCCATGTTGTTCACAGCTTTGACTCCAAGCCCTCCTGCATAGTTTTTCATTTTGAGAGTTTGTGAAGTCCCAGTGTGCAGGTTCTTATCTTACCTTCACCAATCACACCAAGTAAATGTGAGAAGAAAAGTTATAATGATTTCATTTGCTATGTACAAAATGATCATATATGTCCTAATTTGAGCTTGTATTTGATTTGATTATTAACAAGGAATATGCATGTAAAATGAGATAATAAGGAACATATCCGTGTATTTTACCTGTTTTGCCTTGTCTCCAGAGACAGCTGTGATGGATTTTGTACCCTGTGTCAGTCCAGTGGCACTGGTGATCACAATGTCTCCTATGTCTGCTGTGTTTGCAACATGTCTGAAAGCAACAAGTGGCAAAATTCAGAGGTAAAAACAATATCTGGTCCTCGTAATATAAGAATTGTGAGACAAATCAATCACTGTTAAACGAAAAAATCTCAAGTATTGCCTTTTTGACATACCCATGGAAATTTTGTTTAGATGAATATTTCCACATAGTTTTAGTATTTTAAGATTCGATTGCAGGATGGTATCCTCCAACAAAGGTTTCTTGAAACTCTATACAAATTAAGTACCGGTACTAATTTTGCAGAAAAAAAGTTTAAACGTTTGAAATTAGGTTTTCAAGCACTTTTTCCTTGCATAATATAAATGTTTATACCCCAAACTTTGCGATCAAAAGTTATTACCCATCATATTTCCCCTAAATAAATTTCCTTGACATTTGAAAATGGATGAGTCTTCTACTAAAATGCTTTAATATGTTATGATGTCCATACATTGATATGCTTTATATACTCAAATATACAGGTTTAATGCTTGATACCTTTAAAGTGCATGACTGCTTCATGGATTTCATCACTGATACCATAAATATTTATCAAAATGTTTAATCCACGAATATTTGCACCAATAGTCACTAGTATTGCACCACACCATCTAGTAACATTGATAAGAGTTAAAGGACAACACTACTTCCAAACATATTTTTCATTTGAAGATACAGCTTTTCAATAAATATAGGATGATAATGAATTCATTTTGAGGATACCATCCAGTAACAATGATAACAGTTAAAGGACAACATTGCTCCCAAAAAATATTTTGCATTTGAAGATACAGCTTTTCAAAAAAATTTCGGATGGTGATGAATTAATTTTAGGGATATTTTGCTCCTCTGATGCTCCCCTGTATTCAAACACTACTATTGCAGCCAACAACTATATCCCATTCAGCCTAAAGTCTGCAGAGTAATAATGACCACAACAAAGTGTTGGAAGCAGTATGTGCAAAGATTATCACTATGAACAAGTTCTGTAGAGAATATCAAGGGATTATAAAATGTGAAACAATCCAGAATATCTTCTTTGGCTTGGTTTGGAAAATAGCCTTTTCTTACTGAAAGCTACAGTACATTTTAAATATATTTATTTAGATCAATAGACAGCCAATATGGAAGTATTAATTGTAATCCTCTCTCATGCTCATTGACTATGCTAATAAAGCACCCTCATACACAACGCTGACAGATACAGGGCCCCTATATGAATACCACTGGACAACACCACCACCTGACCCCTGGGGGATATATAGGGTCTGTGGCTTGAACTGCTCACTTCAGCATTACTTAAAATATAACTGTGATCACTGCTGGCCTCATAATATATCCACATTCAAAATGTCAACAAGGGAAGGCTCATTTTACCAAATCCCAGGACAGCATGTCTATGATGATGTTCCCATGTTGCCATTCTGCACTCCACAAGTTCTGGAGAACATTAAAACTTTCAATTTTCTGGAGGACGATGTCTTGATTGCTACCTACCCAAAATGCGGTGAGTAATGATCACAACTTTCTATTATAACATCAACAGATTCTTGCATAATTCTTGGCTTAAAATAATCAAAAGGCCTATAAAAAGATGAAGCTTGTTTCTGTTTTTCCTAGCATATCCTAGTTCAGGCCAGTGACCTTTTTTTTAACTTACCGGTACTAGGTGAAATGACAGTTTCAGTAATGATTTCATGTTTATATCTTGACTCTCAATATATTTGATTACATTTTCAACAACAACAACAACAACAACAACAACAAAATTTACTAAAGAAAAAATGATGATATCATTGGTCTTGTATTTATCACAGGTACAACATGGACTTGTGAAATAGTTTACCTGCTACAGAATGGGGTGGACATAGAGGAAGCCAAGAGCAGGCCGATACAAAAACGGGTGCCCTACATGGAGTTCAGTGACCAGTATATGTCTGGTCTGCGAAACATGGGAGAGATGAACACTGCCAGAACCATCAAGACTCACCTCCACCCTCATTTCTACCAGAACCAGGTCAGTCAAGGTCAGATGAAGGTCATTGTGGTCATGAGGAATCCCAAGGATGCATTAGTTTCCTATTATCATTTCTACAGAATGAACAAGGGCTTAGGAAAGTTCACTGGAACCTGGGATGACTTTTATGACATATTCAGAAACAATCAACTGATTTTTGGAAGTTGGTTTGACCATGTGTCAAAGTGGTCAAAACTAAAACACTATGATAATGTACTGATGCTCAAGTTTGAAGACATGAAGAAACAACCAGTTGTCACAATCCAGCAGATAGCAGCATTTCTTGGTAAGGATCTTGATGACCACCAGGTGGCACTGATTGCAGACCACACAGACTTCAAGGCAATGCAGTCCAACCCGTCCACCAACGGCACAGCATCGCCATTCAACGACAGCACCATCTCACAGTTCATGAGGAAGGGGGAGATTGGCGATTGGAAAAATTATTTCAATTCAGACCAGAATGAATATTTAGATTCGCTCCTGAAACCTTTCCTGGAAGAGACAGGACTGACATTTGACTTTGAATGATGAAAATTTAAATATATTTTGCTGTACTTCACATGTGAACTTGTATGACACTGAGATTGCATGTTTCACAACATATCAAATTAATACATGTATGGTTTAATTCATGAAATCATAATTTTTCTATTAATTTTTTTCGAAAATGATTGAATTTTTTTCGGAACATGTGTTAAACATTTTGTTGATTTAAAAAAAATTTCATGTGAGATGACACTTGCACACATGTTCAACAATAATTGTTAAAAAATCAATGATTAGTCAGCCAAGCTGAACGACAAAGATGTATGTTTTACTGTCTGATTTCAAATACTTCTTCTCAGCCAAATAACTGTTTGTTTTTTTATTTTTTCCAAAGAATCTTAGACCTGTCTTTCGTATTTCTTACCATAAATTATGGAAAACTAAAGTGTTTAAAAAATCAGGAATCTTTTTTGGAGAATTATATATTCCTCAATAAATATTTCAAATATAATTACAGTTTTTTAGTTTTAGTTCAATTTCATGTCCACTTTTTAAAACAATTTTTATAATATCTTCATTTTTTGTCCCAAATGTAAACCGTAAATTTTGGCCATGGAATCTTTTTTATGGAGATTCTGTTTCACCGGACGTGAACATATTCCTGCCATCTATTTTTGCCTTCTGTGCTTCATCTGTTGGGCTGAATTAATTTCAACGATATTTGATTACCAACCAGATTATTTTGTAATATCATATTAAATTTGGAGTTAATAATTCCCAAATAATAAATGGAAAGGTCCGAAAGGACATAGTAAAAGAAAATTTGGAATTATCACTCGTACAGTAGTTCTCTTTTTGGCCCTTACCCAAATTTGTTGTGCCATAATTTGGTTCATATAATGCCACGTGGGGGGATAAAATGTTTTGAAGGTGGCATTCATTTGCCTTCAAGTGTTTATTTTTTTTAATCTACCAAATCCTTTAAAATATTTCATGAACCAATTTTTTTTTCAAAAAAGCTGGAAAAACCCTGACAAGGCTTCAATTAAAGCTGAAATAAAGGCGTTGGTAGTCCAATTTCATGACCAGCTTTCCTGCTATCATTAAAGTTTAAATAATCATGTCCAAAATATGTTCATGAATGCAGAGACTCTTTAAACATAAAAAATACTCACGTTCCACCACAGAGTTCAACAGAATGTTTGTCAGCCAGGCCGGGAGTATGCAGCACAGATGCTAGTGGCTGTCCAATGCTGACTGTCTGGACTCTGCCCGGGTACACCTGCAACATTGCATCATGCATGAGTAACCCAGGGTCTTCTCTCAAAATACTTCAACATATACATCAATGATGCCAACAAGGATGGGATGAGTGGGGATGATGATGGGGATGATGGTGGGGAGGATGATGGGGATGATGGGGATGATGGTGGGGAGGATGGTGGTGGGGAGGTTGATGTGGATGATGGTGGGGATGATGATGGGGGGGATGGTGGGGATGATGATGATGATGATGATGATGATGATGATGATGATGATGATGATGATGATGATGATGATGATGATGATGATGATGGTGGGGAGGATGGTGGTGGGGAGGATGGTGGTGGGGAGGTTGATGGGGATGATGGTGGGGATGATGATGGGGAGGATGGTGGGGATGATGATGATGATGATGGTGGGGAGGATGGTGGTGGGGAGGATGGTGGTGGGGAGGTTGATGGGGATGATGGTGGGGGTGATGATAAGGAGGATGATGGTGACACTGTTTTTCAATAAAATCCAGATCAGGTAAGCTGTTTTTGATATAATAAATTTCAGAGCTTTATCTACAGACCAAACTTCATAATTAGATAAAAAAACAAAAAACAAATGGAGCTTCATTTCAAAACTAAACAATTTGCTGAATTAAATAAAGATAAATAATCCAATCACCAGAAAAAATCCCATGAGATGAGACAGTAAAATCTCACAAATTTTCTTCACCAACAGCATAATATACATATTTAAAAAAAATTTAGCAATGATTACAAAGATATTTAATTTTAAGGTAAATCATTCCTTCTGGTCTTCGGTAAACAGAGCCGACCTGACTGAGGTCTGCATCCTCCTGTATAATGTGTCGCCCCAAACCCCCAGATAATTTAACAGCATTATATGTACCTCATCCTGCAGCCTTCGGATTCCTGTCACAGAGCTGATCTGACGGAGGTCTGCATCCTCCTGTGTCGCCCCAAACCCCCAGATAATTTAACAGAGCATTATTATATGTACCTCATCCTGCAGCCTTCGGATTCCTGACACAGAGCTGATCTGACGGAGGTCTGCATCCTCCTGTGTCGCCCCAAACCCCCAGATAATTTAACAGAGCATTATTATATATACCTCATCCTGCAGCCTTCGGATTCCTGTCACAGAGCTGATCTGACGGAGGTCTGCATCCTCCTGTGTCGCCCCAAACCCCCAGATAATTTAACAGAGCATTATTATATATACCTCATCCTGCAGCCTTCGGATTCCTGTCACAGAGCTGATCTGACGGAGGTCTGCATCCTCCTGTGTCGCCCCAAACCCCCAGATAATTTAACAGAGCATTATTATATGTACCTCATCTTGCAGCCTTCGGATTCCTGACACAGAGCTGATCTGACTGAGGTCTGCATCCTCCTGTGTCGCCCCAAACCCCCAGATAATTTAACAGAGCATTATTATATGTACCTCATCCTGCAGCCTTCGGATTCCTGACACAGAGCTGATCTGACTGAGATCGGCATCCTCCACGTGTACCGTGTACCCTGCACGCACCATTGACTGACAGTGGTCTGCGATATCACTTAGATCTGTAGTGTCTAAGGTCATCTGGAAAAGCCAATATTTCTAACTTTAAAATGAAAAGTTCTTATCTGTCTCAATTCTATAGCATAATTACCGGTATGTCACATATTTTTTTTGTTTTTGTTTTGCTTCATATGTAAATAAAACTGTTATAATTCTATATATGTCAAAAGAACATGGTTTTGAAATATAGCTTTAAGACTATGTACATTTAAATATATTCCAAAATGAATATCAAATTGATACTTTACTTCATGATATCCATTCCAACAAAGTCAAAGTCGAAATAAAAAATATACTGTAATAATAACCTTTGAGCAAGTGAAAAAAAAAGTGAGTTTGTCAGGGGAGACGAGCGATCCTTGTTGATTGACATTTCCCAGTAGTTTATTGAGAGTAAAGTTGATGATGTGGGTGGCGGTGTGGTTGTTCATACATTGCTGTCTCCTGCTTGGATTGATGGTGAGGCGAGCTTGGTCTGCTACAGATATGCTTCCCTGGGTGACGGTGCCGGTGTGAACCACGTAACCCTCACACTTCTCCACCTGCTGTACCTGCATCTCGCCTCCCTGCAAAAAAAAAAAAATAATAAAATATTTTTTTCAGCTAGATACGGTAGTCATCTCTTGCACTGTTTGCTTAAAGCTCTGGAGTGACCGACCATACTGGAGTGACAGGGTAAAGCAATGGTGTCTAACTTTCAGCAACAATGGCCAGGTTATTACTGTCAGGTGTTTAAAGGGTTTGGTCTTCTCCAGATGAGGAGAATTTAAAATTTCTGGTAGCTAACCTGTTGCCACCAGTTCCATATACTTTGACTTTGTTTCAGAGATCAAGAAATTCATGGAAAGGTCAAACTCAATGTTAAACTCATCCAAGATATTGATGTGAATATTTATCTGTAATGTCTGAACATAATCAGATTATATGGCGATGTTTTCAGGCAAAAACTAGATTTCACAATCAGAGACCTCTTTCATCTTTTTAAAACAAAATGAAATAAAAAGTTTGACAAAACCAAAGTACACATAAAATGCACAGCACACTGGCTTGGCGAAAAACTTGTAGATACATGCTGGTGACAAATATCATGATAACGTATTCTATTTTGTGTCAATTATTTTTTTTTAAAGTGAAAATAAGTTATTTTTGTGGCTGGATGCAATTGATGATTTCAATATTATGTGATTTCTGCTGATTTCAAACAAAACAAATTATTTTATTACACATGGAATTTGAGTGCCTGCAATGTGTCAATTCAGCCAATGGACTGAAAGCTGAGAAAAAGTGACATCGGATTAGCAAACTGTTGTTAACTCTTGTTGCTGTTAACGACTGTACCAAAACTGTTAAACACGGTTTTACCTGAACTGTTGGCATGACTGTACCTAAACGCTTAGCACACATCTCAGCTTGTGTCCTTTGTTGTTCTCCCTGGTCTTGTTTATCATTATCTGTGCAGTTCTTATTCATACTTGCATAAGGAAGGACATGTAATGATTCACAAATTTATCACAAAACTTCAGGAACATTAGAGAAAACAGATATCTTCTACTAAAACCATCAACCATATGCAGCCACTTTTTACAAGCCACTATGAACTGGTATAACCTGCCTGTTGACCAAAGCTGAACACTAATGTGACTATGGAAACACTAACTATTGGATATCTTACATATTAATCTCCAGATTATCCAGGTAACTATCCTGATCACGTCACAAGTGTTAAAAGGGATCTGCTGATTAAATGTTATATGTATATTCTCGGAAAAGAACTGAACACTGATAAAAGTGGATTTAAAAATAATCACTTCCTCAAGAATCTAGTAGGATCAGTCAAGGAATTCAAAAGATCGGGACATATTAAAATCCTCACCACTATTGAATCCACAGTCAGAGAAGCAGCAGTGAAGAAGTAGGATTGACTATGAATAACTCGTGCACCATCATTCAGAATGCAACCCTTGGAATCTGGCCAGAAGAAGCACACAACACCACATGCAGTATAAGCCAAGGACAGACAACCATTCCAAAAATATTAACAATTGTATTTCTCATAATTTCTATGATATTTGGTTCATTTGGGAACCTTGTGATGATTTTAGTTATATGCACAGCAAAGAAATTCAGAACATGGAAAAATGCATTCCACTTGAATCTTGCTGTATTTGATTTTCTGATTTGCATGTTTTTTGTTCCGGCCATGTTGTATTTGATACTACTGGAGGGTAAAGGTGTTGAGTCTTTGCTGTGTGTCGCCGTGAATGCAGTGCCTATTATAGTCATCGTCAACCTTGTGTGTATCGCAGAAATTGCCCATCTCAGGTACAGAAGTATTTGCAGCCCATCATGCATTCTCCCATCCTCCTATTTTAAAAAGGGAATCGCCTTCTCTTGGATCATTATCATATGCGATGCGGCTCTATTCACATTGTCCAAAAGTACCCAATATGTTAATAAATTTTGTGCAAACAAATTTCCTTTAGTGCTGCCATTTAATATTTTCCAGCATTTATATATCTGGCAATTGAGCTTGTGTTTACTGATAATTTTTGTTTTGTACTTCAAGTACATCAAAGCACTGTACCATATAAATTTAAATGTGTGTCCAGATACTGGGAACATTCCAGCCAGCACTGCAAGACGCCGTCCACAAAATAACAACCTGCAATATCTGATAGCTACCATAAGAGGGCGCAAACAAAATAACACCCAGCAATATCCAACAGTTACCACAAGAGGGCGCTCACAAAATAACGCCCAGCAATATCCGACAGCTACCACAAGACAGCACATGAAATACAATATCGGCAAGTGGCAAAATCTCAAAAATGTTACCAGGGGACAACATTTTGACAATAAAAGTGATCTTTCTAAATTCAACAAAAAAGATTGCCCTCACAATGTCTACTCAATAGCTGATATACAAATTAATATCTCATCGCAAGGACAGAATTTCCGAGATTCACATGCTGATTTAATAGCAACTGAAGCTTCTACATCAGTCATTCCACCAAATATAAATATAAAACGATTTCAATCTGAAGAAGTCAGGAAGGACAAAAATAGGCTCAGGTCAAGTATTCTTACTTCTCTTTTCTTCCTGGTTTCTGTCATTCCCCTCTTAATACTTGCCATATTTTTTGTAAGGAAACCCCAACACCAAGATATTGTGGTACTTTCATGGCTTCGGCTTGCTTTTTCTTTTTCATTTTTAAATAAAGTTATTAATCCCTTTGTCTATATATTAACAAATAAATCTTTGAGAAAGGCATTCTTAAGTCTTGTGGGCTGCAAATGACTTTTTTCAGCTGTCACACTCCTTTTTTTGTCTTTCAAATGCATTTGTCTGTAAAATATTGATTAATAAGATCTTGAAATTGTCATTAATAAGTAGTTTCAAATAAATATAGAAATTAAAATGAACATTGTGATTGATCTTTTATCATTTTATCAAAATATAAAACTAAAACAAGTTGGGCCACAAATGTATTCTGTCTACATATAATAGTTTGCTATTTACCATTTACCATGGTCTATACTAGACCATTTACCATGGTCTATACTAGACCATTTACCATGGTCTATACTAGACCATTTACCATGGTCTATACTAGACCATTTACCATGGTCTATACTAGACCATTTACCATGGTCTATCTGATAGTATCCTATCAGAGGTTTAGCCTATATATCTTATATTTTATCATCCAAGGGAGTGACAAGATAAATAACAAGTCCCTTGGAAAGTCATCAAAATGCTTGATAAATGTTCCCAAATGTCAAGAACAATATAAATGTAAAACTTGCCCAAGATTTTATCATGAAACATGCGTGCATTAGGATTTGTGCCACTCTATGCATTTTTTTTTTAAGTTAGCAAGTCTGCAAGGAGTTTGAATGGATGGATGGATGGATGGATGGACAAACCTTTTTTTCAATATCCCCCATAACATTCTTGACTGGGGACAATAAAAGTAACCATGCACGACACTAATTTCAGAGTTCTTCATGTTCTTCTTCAATTACTCTCTGATAAATATTAGCATTTGCAGCTCATTAGGTTTTAATTTACATGTAGACTGACCTGGGGAGTTGTGATGGTTCCTTGGTCTGCTACCTGACCGCCAGCCTCTGCATAGAAACAGGTCCTGTCTGTCACCATGGAGACCTCCTCTCCAACATGTGCTGACTCTACCATCTGCCCTTCTCGGAGCAAACATCTCACATGCGACTCAACTGGTGCAAATTCTGTGTGGCAGCAAATTGAGTCATTGTCAATGGCTTACACAGATCATAGTGGAGGGGTACGGGTAGAAAAATATCAGAGACAAATAGCCATCTCTTAGTCTGAGAGTAAAAATTCAAAGCATGTATATTGATGATGAGAAATATGGAATGTCGAGCATGTTAATATTATGAAGCAAATAATGTGCTTATGATTTCATCGTAAAACAAAGTCTATTGAATAGATAAATAATTTTTTTTAAATTAAGACAAATTATGTCAAAAAAAATTCTATCCATAGAAAAATTTATAAGAATGCCGGAAACATCGGCATTCAAGACTAAAATTGTCTATTTCATATAAACATGAAATGGCAAGGATGGACAGACAGGGTAAATAAATGGCAAGGATGGACAGACAGGGTAAATAAATGGCAAGGATGGACAGACAGGGTAAATAAATGGCAAGGATGGACAGACAGGGTAAATAAATGGCAAGGATGGACAGACAGGGTAAATAAATGGCAAGGATGGACAGACAGGGTAAATATATGGCAAGGATGGACAGACAGGGTAAATAAATGGCAAGGATGGACAGACAGGGTAAATATATGGCAAGGATGGACAGACAGGGTAAATACTAAGAGGCATTTGAACCTCAATAATCTCAATAATATTTTTATTATTTATCATTATATATTTATTTAACATATTTCAAATCCCCTTATTAGCCAGTGGGCCCCCTAAAAAGTAGTTCCAAGTTTGGGCCTCTTTTTGGTACAAATATCTAATATTTTGGAAAAACCCTTTTGAAAGATGGAGTCGAACCCTTAACTTACTGTAAATTCCATCTTGGTTGTCAAAGTGCCACTTGTGGGAGTCATCTGTGGGGACAACGCTCCGGTTTTGCAACATATTTATGTGGGATTTGGTCAAGGTGACTTTTCTCTCTCTTTCAGCCTCAACAAGTGCCCTCTGCTCATCCTGAGTAAAAAAATACAAAATATCATCAAATTAGAAAAATACAGTGGTGTCCCTTGGCTGCTAAATAACAGCTATCAGCTCCATCTGGTGGGTAAAGAGTATTTGAACAGGACAGGCGAATTTTGCGTTTCAGAAATACCGGTAACTATTTAAAGACAACTCTAGTCTTTTAGCATTCTTTTGAAAATAGAGAACCAGAAATTCTGATAACTGAAAGCTAAGAGCTCAGAAATATATCAATTATATGAATGTCTGATGTGTTTCATCACACTGAGTGACTTATCGAGGTAGTAAAACACATAAATCACTCAAATAATTATTTAATAGTTCTTTTCAAAGAGAAACATTGAATTCTATTGAGATAATCCAGCTGAACTGACTCTGATCTGTTGGAGGATGTCATCAAGGCCAGCTAGATCCAATGTGATACCCATATCCTCTGCTAATCCAAGGATTATCTCCAACTGAACTGACTTGCCAAACCGTCCCTCAACTAACTCCCTTATCTGTCGACCTGAAATGTTAAAAGACCATCACAATAATTCAATCTTCTGCTCCATATTCAAATATCCGAGATAAAACTAAGAGGTTCTAGTACATTCTTTATCAGACCTCTCCTGGGTGGGGTGTCATAGTCTCTAAGATCTAAAAGAAGGGTCAATTACTAAAAGAAAGAAGAAAAAAAAATTACCCACAATCATATCAATTTGGAGGTTATGTTGCTAGAAGCAAAGTTATGAACTTGTTTTTAGTCTTATCACTCTGCATGTATGGGAGGATGGGGGGGCTGTGCCCCTGAAAACAGTTTTCTTAAGATTGTGATAAAAAAAAAATTAAAAGTGTCTGAAAATGCTCTGAGATGAGAACCATGCAACCCTTCCTTTGTGTAGATTATGATTTATCTCTATGGCACCTGACCTCCTGTATATATAAACCTGTATGTGTGTTTCATGCATCTAATCTTTGCTGGTGATGCAGAAAATGCTCAAAATCAATTTCAATGGTAATATAGAAAAATGTTTGAAAGAATTTTCTCTTCATGAGTAACAAACAACTTTTTATTTTCACATCTGAAAGATTATAATCTAAATTTGAAAGTTCAAATATCATACAGAAATGAAATATCATACAGAAAAAGATGGATTCTTGGACTTGTTTAAAAGCAGGGTTTTTTGTCAAAAGTTTACATTTTGGTTAAAGTGTATTTTGTAAATAAAAGATTCGAAATATATTTGAATTTTTGTCATCTCACTATAAAATTGACATAACAGAGATGAGAGTGGACATTTTCTGAATCAAAACCCTCAATCAAAATTTCCCCCTGCTTAAAGTAAACATTGCTTTAATTTTGGAGTAAAATTGAAATGGGAATAAAACATTAAATTATGTCTTGAATTCTATCCCATATATTGAAATCTTGAGAAAAATTTAATTTATTTTCTTCTCAAAGCATAATCTTGTAAATCTTACAAGATAAAGAACAGAGATATTCCTTCTTAGTTATGATGTCTCGGTCAGCCGGTGACAAACATGAAATAGTCAGTAGATGTATAATTATTTGAATCATTCCTTGGCAACTTATGTCATAATCACCATCACAGAAATCCTCTTTCTTGCTGTACAGAGCACTGTTAGCTTTGTTTTGATTTAATTAAGATATGAAAAAAATCATAGATGAGCATCTGGCCCAGAAGGCTTTCAATAGTTAGTCACACTTAGGATAAGACCTCGGTGAGGTCACTGTATTCAAGGCACATAATGTCCTCAGGCTCTTCTATCCACTCAAAATGAATCTTGCTCAATGAGTCCTCCAGGCCAAAAAATAAATAATCTTGTTTCCAATAACATGCCCTGAAAGAATATGTAATTCTTTATTCTTTTTCATACCTTTGGATGAAAATGCATGGTTTCATTATTCATTATTTATAATATTTAACCAATATACATATATATCTTAAAAAACCTGAAAAGACTGAAAATACCTAAGACGTTAAAAAACCTGAAAAGACTGAAAATACCTAAGATGTTAAAAAACCTGAAAAGACTGAAAATACCTAAGATGTTAAAAAACCTGAAAAGACTGAATATACATAAGATGTTAAAAAACCTGAAAAGACTGAAAATACCTAACTTTATCGGTTTTTTAATCAGCTTGTACTAGCTTGTTTACCACATACTCTTGTAATATAAGTGAACACTTTCAGTGGTTTGTTAGTTAAGCCTGAAGAAGTCCCTTGAAGGACTGAAACATGTCGCAATAAAAGGTTTTAACTTTGTTGGATTACTTTCAAGACCATTACACTATATATATATATATATGTAGAATGGCTGCTTTTAACTGTGGTTGGCAGGTTTTTAGGAAACAAGCCTTTTTTTAGGCCAATCATGGCTTCAGTGTTAGTGAGTGTGCTAGAAATATAATCCTATTCTGATCACATATACATATTATCACACTTGCGTCATAATGGGTCCACATTGAATAACGTTAACGTTTCTTACTGTACATAAATGAGTAGCACAAGAAGGAGGATAAGGAGTGACTCTCCAAAGTAACAAAATTATATCATGAAAATGACCTAGTGTGTCCAGCTGCTGAATTTCTTTAATCTGTTTTTGTAGAAAAAATAACCAAGATTTAAGATTCAAAAACTTTTCGCTACCAGTTTAGTTTACATTACTAAAATGAACAAATCCATAAGGGTTGTTGCTTTATCCTTCAGTAAAATCCCTTAACTGCGATCCTGGTCCAGCCTCTGTGAAGTCTGACGCATGGTGAATGCATTATGGGATATATCCAGAATGAGGTCAGCTTTCTGGCCAGTATCGTATAAGTAATACAGAGTAGATAACCTACAGTGTAAGCATTTGAGGGCCAAGATTGGAGGTTATTTCTCCAGCTTCTAGAGAATGGATAGAATCTTGGAGTGTCCTATATGTCTGGAGAAGGACGGAGATCCCAAAGTGCTGTCTTGTCAGCACTCCATGTGTGTGGATTGTATACGAGACATTGCAGCTTCTTCGGAAGGCGACATCATACGATGTCCTCTCTGTAGACGAGACATAACTCTCCCAGAAGGGGGCGCCGAAGCTCTGCCCAAGGACATCACCAAGATACAACTGAGAGACTTTTTTGCAAATGATAAAACCGAAATTCCTGACATCCTGTGCAAGTCTTGCAAAAACAGCTCCAGTGTCGCACGTCGTTATTGCAAGGATTGTAAAAAGGCACTGTGTGACGAATGTGCCGAAAAACATCCGCAGCGTAGACTTTTTGCAGGCCACGAGATTGTGTTGATTTCAGTAATTCACTGCTTGGAACATGGAGATGATATCGAGTACTTCTGTTTGCACTGCTGGAAATTACTTTGTTTTGTTTGCATTCAAAAGGAAATTTGTGAAGATCACATCGAGAAAGTAAAGAAAATTGCAGATATTGAGCCAGACAGTAATCTAAAGGCTGAAATAAACCTGCTGATCCAGACAATACAGCAGAACATCGCTCTCAACCAACAGAAACATCAGCCCACTAAGAAGATCGTCGCTGATTTGTTGATGGAGGTGAACTCGCAAATGAAGGATATAAAGGAACATGCAAGAAGTTTGAGGAGTCAGATCGATTCCTCCGAGGAGTACCTGCTGCAGTGTGCAAACAAAAGGCGCGTCGACTTGTTAGACTTGAAGAATTCTCTAGACAAAGATGACCACCTCAAAGAGTTAGAGAGACTGTTGGATGCAGCGCAGGCCGTGCGTGACGGAGGACTTCAGCATATTTTAATGTCGATCTCGGCCATCAAGGCGGCTATCCCTGCTCAACCAGCACCCGTGGATATGAGCAGAGTCAACAGGAAGATAAAGTTTGAATCAGCCCAGTCGCTCAGTGTCGGCACCTTCTCTGATTCCACAGAACTCGTCTACCAGCAGTGCTTCAAGAAGAGCGAGCTCGGCAACCTGCACGACGTGGCATTCACGGATAACGGAAGCATAGCTATCACTGGCGGCGGCAAAGTCCGTCTGCTGTCTGAGAAGGGGAAAATTGTGGCTGATTCCTCCCAGATCTCATCTAATTTTACTGATCCTTATGGCATAACTTACCATGTTCAGGAGCGCACTCTAGTGGTCACTGACCCCATCACGGCACATATAGCATTTCTGCACAACAATTTACAACAAAAGAAGTGCATAAAAGCCGAAGGTTTTGATCATCCAATGGGTGTGGCGGTCCTCAGTTCTGGGGACTTGGTTATCACAAATGGAGACATAAAAGAATCATGCAGCCCTGAACAAGATCATTGGGGACATGAAGACAATGCTTATGACAACAAAACATTCAGCAGAGAGTTGAAAAAGTTATTTTTCAAAAGCAAAGTTGGTGTTTTCGAATTGAGCGGCAAACGGAAGACAAGCTGGGAAACGCATGGCTATTCGAACACGCCACCCTGCCGCATCACTCACGTGTATGTAGACACGCAAGACAAGATCTGGGTCAGGGAGGGGGTACAGTCCATCATAGCTTACAGCACCCAGGGCCAGCCTCTGCATGAGTTTGGCACACCTTGGGTACCGTTTGGCATCAGTCAGCACGGGAACGACATCCTGGCGGCCACCACGCTGCTCACTAAGGATAGTCCGGGCGGTGGCATCGTGTCCGTCAATCCCGTCACCAACGCCTACCGCATGATCGTCCATTGGGCAGACAAGAGCATAGCCTCCGTGGCCGTCCACGAGTCCAGTCTAGCCGCAGTGGGAGACGGCGTGCTTCAACTCTACCACATAAAATCACCACACTGATACAAATGGACGTGAACTATAAGGAAAAAAAACTATGGATCTGTTGCTGAGATTAAAACTGTAGTGGTCATTCAAACTGTTGTTAATGGTGAACCTGTTGCAGATAATGAACATAAAATGCCATGATATACAATTAACCTGCTTTAATAAAAAGGGGTCTGGTTTCCTTAGTCAAGCTTCAATTCGCTCCCTCATGGCAGGGTACTCGCAAATGAAGGAAAGAGCCAAGGTGTCACCTATTGGGAGGGTCAGTCTAGTGCCTTAGCAAAGGTGTCATAATTTAGCTGTCTGCTGTCCCACCCCTTGTCTACAACATTGTGCATGCCTGTGTGACTTTTATCAATGCTTATCCACCATATATGTTATTATAAATGAAGAGTACTGTTTGGCAATCAAATAAAGGGCTTGCTATATCAGCCCCAACTGTGAGGGAGGGAACTGATGCTCAGTCCAAAAATAGAAATAAACAAATAAATTTGTTGTTGTAAATAAACTTTTGCAGTGAACAAAACTTCAGTTCATCAGGACATTGCTACTGAAAACTGTTGTAGAAAATGAAACTGTTGTAGAAAATGAAACTGTTGTAGATAATCAAACTGTTGAATATAATGAAACTGTTGAATATAATGAAACTCTTATAGATAATAAAACTCTTATAGATAATGAAAATTTCACTGATAATGATAATGTTGTAGATAATGAAACTGTCAATGATAATAAAACTGTCACTGAAAATGAAAATGTTGTAGATAATGGAAAAGTTATGATAGATAGTGGAACATTTTAAGAAAATGAAAATGTTACTGATAATTTAACTTTATGATAATGAAACTGTTACTGATAATGAAAGTGTTTACGATAGTGAAACTGTTGGAGATATTCACCCGCGCCTCCGTGTTACAGGGGTAAAGTGAGAAATAATATCTGATAATACACCTTGATATGAAATATCTTAATTGAAGTGTACACATATTTTGAGTCAATCCAATATAAATTTCCTTTTGCTGTTTGTGTTTTGAGTCGCACCTAAAATCAATCAAAGTCAATCTATATCTGTTTATGATTCTTACAATTTTTATGGCCAATATTTTTCCTTCAACCCCCAATGTGGATCTTATATTGCACAAGCTCAGCACTGTAAAATATAGTAATAAATATATAATAAAATAACTTCTTGTATACCTGTTAAATGTTTGACATTTCCATATCTGTTGCATGCTTTTGTCATCTGTGCACGCCCGGTGACTAGACTTTTCTTGAACTGCCCTTCAACATGTGACACCACAGCTTTTATCTGCAAGATAAGAGCCACAAGATACTGGAACCTTCCCCTGAACTCCACCACTTAATAATCTATCAAATTCTTTCCAACATTTCTTGATGAATGATGTAAAATTGGCAAGATATCATGTGTAAATATCCACTGAACAAATTCTAAAAGTGATAGGCTCAAACTGGGTAGGAAGGCTTGCTATATTTTACAATCTCCACACAATTATATATTTTGTGACAAATGAAGTACTATTATGCAGGCTTAAATAAGTATCTACAGTGTCAAGTTCTGTCAATAATAAATAATAGCAGACATTGTTACCTTCAGATTCCTTACAACTATATACATTACATTTCAAATGCTTTATTTGAAGGTTGGTATCCGGCCTAATGATTTAGTTTCTGTACTATGAACTACTGCCTTTTAAGTGTAACCAAAAGGTGAAAGGTCCCCCCTGCCTCTCCCCTATTTGTCTTATATCATGGAGATAATTTGATGTAGCAAGCCTTTCTGTATTCAAATCATTATCCACAGTCAGGTCAGAAATATTATTTTCTGAAACATTACAAGCCCCCCAGTGTAAAAATATACATTTATTTTTTTTAAATACACTTGTGACATATAAAACCATCCACCCCATCTCATATGTCTACACATGATATTGACGTACCTCTGGTTAAATACTTTCTGGCCCTGGGTAACCATATCACATTGGAGTAATACATGTAAATTTCACTTCATGATATTCAATGTTTTGTCAAAATGTCATCAAATAACTCAATTTTATCAGATACAGTTACTGCACATTGTCAAAATAAATCATTAAATTACTCCCTTTGGCCCAAAATTGCTGTTGCACTACTGTTTAAGTTCTATAATAACTGAAAAGTTGTTTCAAATCTTTATTCAATTATATACTCAAATGTAGTAGGTGTATAAATAACACAAAACCTTTAAAAATGAGTTAGATGATGTAACCAACAGCATGGCGTACAACATTGCAAACCAATGGACAGACAGGGTGACTATAAAGAAGTACTTATCTTCTAGACCTCAAGAAATGGCTCAGATCATCTTTAAAAGTAATACTAATTCTGACTGAGCTATCAAAGGGCACACTGGTGGTGTGTATAATAATGCATCATTATATTACTGCTGACTATCCTGAAACCATTTCAATCTTGAGTGGCATATCCCAACCTCATCTGTTTTCAATTTCCTGTGTTTATGGTAAATACATTATTGCATCAAGTATATTTATAATATATTATGTATCCAAGCTTCATAATATCTTTTTCACTTCATTTCAATAGCCAATATTCTATAAATTGGAAGACAGTTGAGGACATGATATTTTGTCTTACCTCTTCAGTTTTTGCAAGTAGATCTGGAAAGGCTGAACCCTGAAAATTGCATAGGTGTAAAATAAATTTATTACAAATCTAATATCCAGATGTAGACTTTTACCCTTTAAGTCAAGTTTTGTTAGCATTGGTTGTGAACATATTATTGAGGTTTGTAATAGTAATTAATATTATTTTTGCATTAAAGTAAAAGGTACCTACCAATATGCGAGTGATTACAGGCACAAGCTGACTGTACTGCCCAGGTTTAGCTCCCAGTTTTGTCATTCCTCGGAAGAAACACCGGTACATAACCTGCCTCAGTTTTTGACTGCAACCAAAAATAATAAAAGCTACTTTATCGTTTTACATGAAGAGTGTGCATGAATTCATATTAAGTTACTCAAATATCTATTGTTTTATAACCCTGTTCTCAATCCCTCAGCAGTAGTTTCCATCAGAGACATTTAAAACAGAGATTGGAAACAAGCTGAAGTTCTGTATTATCGCTCAGGTGAACCAATATCGTGGTGGTGCCACCGTCGCCACTTCCTGTTTCCCACATGGCCAGCTTATCAAGGGAATTTTCACTTTTACAAATTTATCATGTTATCATCTTTGGATCATCATGTTGACATTAACTGGATGCAGCAGATTATAAAGGTATTGTTTTATACCATTTAGATAGAGAACTGTATTGTAATTTGTGCAAAAATGATTGCGCAAGACCACGTGAGAGTTAGATGGTGCACCGCGCTGACACCTTGTGGCAGACCTGCTCTTTCCAATCTCTGTTTAAATATCTCTGTTTCCATCAAGACTCACCCACTGTCCCTATTGGCAGGTCTGAGACCATCAGCTATGGCAATGGTTGCCATGCGCATGTGGTCTGCTACTACTCTGTACGCCTCATTAACACCATCCCTGTCCTCACCACCATAGACATCATCATAGGCACCACAACCAAATACCTGGAAAAATTCAACTCTATCTTTATACCATTTTGCTGGTCAATTTATTTGCATCTTGAGTTATATTGATATTGTTGTACTTTAACAATCAGGAAAACACTCACAAGCGAAGTTGATATTGTGTTGTTGATGTAATAGTAACCAACAATTGTCGAGGGTCACACTAACATGAGAACATTCTAAAATTTTCTGAGCACAAATGAGCAAAATGCTCAATTTGGTAATTACCTTTTTCATGGCTGTAAAGATGGGCAGGAAGAGGTCTGTGTTATAGTTTGAGTTGGCATTCTGCATAATAGCAATGAGCCTCTCTAGTCCCATGCCTGTGTCTACATGGTGCCGCGGGAGGCTGACTAATGATCCATCTACCTGCCTGCAACGTTACACTTCTATTTATGGTAATGGCCTTATGCTAATAATTCAATAAGTCTTTTAAATTTCAAATTAATTTCAAAACAATTACTTTTAAGCTATCTTGCCTGACATCAAACAAATTCTGTCAGGTTTTTACTTTTGTTTATGATTTTTTTTGTAAGCTTTAGATCAGTATTTAATATGAAGTCATGATAAGGTATACATGTACCTGTCATATTGCATGAAGCTTTAGATCAGTATTTAATATGAAGTCAAGATAAGGTATACATGTACCTGTCATATTGCATGAAGCTTTAGATCAGTATTTAATATGAAGTCATGATAAGGTATATATGCACCTGTCATATTGCATGAAGACCAGATTCCATATTTCAATCACATCTTTGCTTCCGGTGTTGACCAAGTGACCCACATTTTCTCTGCCAAGTACATCATAATGAATCTCTGTACATGGTCCACAAGGACCGGTTTCTCCCATATCCCAGAAGTTGTCACTCGGACCATATGGTAGTACCCTGTCACTTGGCACTCTGCAAACAAAACATAGGCACTACTTAATGTCTCAATGTTCTTTATTTCACCTGGTAATATTTCTGAATAACACCTGAGATATGGCCAGTACAATTTCAATGATTTTGATTTATATATGCACTGATCCCAGTTGAAGCATCAAGGAGTGTATTATAAGCCAGTGGCCAGTGATTTTACAACTGTATCAGTCCTTATATTTTCAATGTTTTCGTGCTATAAATGGGTAATGGATCTGAAAACGGCTGTCTAATTTTGACCAGAAAATTTAAATAACATACTTGGAATGTAAACAATTCATACATCACTTTCATATCATGGATTAATTGTTAATATTTCAAGTGTAACTTGCTTAATATAATAATATTTAGTTAAGGTCTATAATCCACAATGAAAAACTGGGACAGTCTTATGTTTTTTTTTGGCTTAAATATGTTCAAAGTAATGTTATTTGTTAATTTAGTACAGAAAAAGTAAACTTAACCAGCTAGTCTTAAATTTTTATTACTTAAATTAAACCCGTTTTAACGGTAGTTAAAACGGGTTTGACTCAGTTTTTGCAGCTGGCCACTTATATGAAGTATTTATATTTTCTTTATTTAATGCCATCCAAAGAATAATCAAACTTTTTTAGGACATCTTAGATATAATCATGGCATAAAATATGAATTATCACTAAAAGATTTGGATATTTAAAAATCTCACGCAAACGAGTTTGTCCGCCATGTGTGCCAAAGGCAGTTACGTAAATACACGAGACCACACGAAGTTCTCTCCAGATGCTTCAAACTGATTGTGGATTATAGACCTTAAAGCAGTTAACTGTGGCTTGTAAGTTTACCCAATTTGTAGCCATATATCTCTTGTTTGAAGATCTGGTTTCAGTTTGAGGGCTTCATCTCCTGCAAAGTAGCTGACATAGAGATGCTTCGGATGTAAATGATAGACCTCTGTCAGCAAGCTCCATGCCATCTCGCAAGCTTCTCTCTAATAAAGGGAACACCAACCAATAGAATTAAACAGTGAGAACAACTATATTTCCTGGTAAAATAGGATCTGGATGTTACATGATAATATAGCAATCAGAAGTGTCAAGACAAACAGAAAACATTATGAAACTATCCTTCAGTGGCTGAGGGGTATAAAATAGACATTGGCTCAATCTTGCAACCTAGAGTAGTTGTTTTTTCTGTATTGTTCTGATCTTGGTTCTGACACCAGGGTGTAAAAGATGTGAAACTTTTTGAGATGGAACTTGACTATACAGGTAGAGTAATGACATTTTGTTTCCAGACATAGGGAGAGAACAAAAATATCACCTTAAAATAGTCTCCAAATGACCAGCTTCCAAGCATCTCAAAGAAAGTATGATGATAGGAATCTTTGCCAACATCTTCCAAGTCATTGTGCTTGCCTCCCACACGAATGCACTTCTGGCTGTTCACTGCACGTCTTAGGTTGGCCATATCATTGAGAAGATCAACTGAACCCAAAAATATAGGCTTAAACTGCAACATACATGAAATATACAAGCATACTTTCTTGAGACTATTTGATATGAAGCATCAAGTTGAAATTAGCTGGAGCTGTTTTATTGTGCAATTCCATATCAATATGTTCTCTAGCAAATCTTTCAACAAAAAAATTAAATGATCTTCTTCTTTATGGTTATATTTAAAAGATATATTTTAGAGTTAATACTGAAGATGGGAATTGTCAGCGAGACATGCATATCAGGCCTTAGTTGTGCTTTTGAAAAGGGTTCTACATTAACCAAAGAAAAAAAGGGTTTTAAACAAAATCCATATTCCATTCCAAAATATATTTTGCATCAAAGATGAGACATTAATCTTATTATTTCAAAATTGAATAAATTATTATATTTTTATTTCAAGTACTTTAGGTCTTAACACCTATTTATATTTTAGATGCATGCTAACACAGAATAACCAATATATTAATACAAAGAAAGAAATGCATTAGATTGGATGCACTGGATTGGACCAGGGAGATAAAAATGTACTATATTTTCTTGATATAGAGTATCCCTTGTGGACAAAAATCAGAATGTTATGCTGACCTGGTTCATGCCGGCATTGATGAAATAGGTTCCCTCATCCTTCTTTGGAATAACCGATGAGGATGGTGTAAATATATGATCCCGTTTGGTGAAATATTCTAAAAAGGTGGCCCGAATATCATTTGATGTCCAAATCTTATTTGTGCGTGGACTATCAGCATAAGCTCTCCTGAACATGGGCTTATTAATGTAAACCTAAAACACAAATTTCAAAAGCAAACATTTATTCTTTTTATTTCATGAAGAAGAATAATGAGCCAGTTTACAAAAATCACATAATTATGCATCCTTTATACAGAGCAAGTTTGTTTCATTTTATTTATAAATTATTTTTGCTCTCTGGCTGAAGTAATACATTTTATGATAAAAATTGCAACTGAAATTAGCAGTTTACCTTTGACTTGAACATAGGTTTCAAATGCCTTAACTTCAGGCTGGCCTGTCCTACATACTTGATCAGCCCCATCATGGACGATAAACCCCTGATATATCGCCAGGTAGTCTCTTTTTAATCACTGCAAGAATTAAAATATCAGTTTGAAATCAATACGTCCAGTGAAGTATACCGTGCCTTGTGGTGCCACTCTTGTAATCAGCTATGGTATGTAGTGATAGAAAACTGGTTGTATGCCAGTGTCAGTCTACTCATAGGCAGAAGGTGCTGGATTAGGCTGGCAAGGAACGCTGTAAAGTCGCTGTACTGCAAGGTTCCTGGCTCGGACCCTTGCTCTTCATCATCATGATAAATGATTTAACTTTCAGTGGTCTTAGAGATCATATATACATGGACGACACCACTGTATCTGAGGAAATAACATCTAATCCTGACTCAGTAATGCAGGGAGCAGCTGATGATACAGCCAAATGCTCTGACAGTAACAACACCAGACTCAATGGAAAAAAGACAAAAGAGATTCTCATTCATTTCAAAAAGAGAGCTCCCACAATACCATCTTTAACCATCAAAGACCAAATTATCGAAAAAGTTCAAAGTACTAAATTACTGGGAGTATATGTGTCTGACAATTTAAGATGGGATACTCACATTGATTTCATCACAAAAAAACCATCTAAGAGGCTTTACTTCCTACTGTGCCTGAAACGAGCAGGGGTTGATCAGAAAGAATTGGTCATATTTTACAAAAGTGTAATTCGTTCAATATTGGAATACACATGCCCAGTGTGGTCAACAGGAATAACAAAGCATCAACTCAATGCCCTAGAAGGTATACAGAAAAGGGCAGTGAATATTATTCACCCAAGGATACCGTACTCAGAAGGACTGGATGCTTGTGAACTTGTGCCATTAAAAGACAGATTTGACATTCTAAATTGTAGATTTTTCAATGCAATGACAAACCCATCACATAGGCTAAATTACCTCCTACCTCCAGCCACGACTAAGAGACAAATATGAACTGCCTCTTTGCAAAACTAACAGATACAAAAATAGCTTTGTACCTTACTCACTGTTCAATTATCAGAGGAAGTCATAATAATCTATCACACATATCAAGTAAGCATATGATAATATCGAACTGGTAATGGACACTACATGCTCAACTCTGAAGCAATTATAGATTTTCATTTTATTACTCTTATTTATTTATAGTTATTCGACTTGTAAAGGTGCAAATAAAGTATTATTATTATATATCTCATAGTTTGATTGCGAGTTTCCATCTTGTGTTTTTTTATGATCAGATTTTAGATTTTTTTTGTGCACTCCTGATTACAATTGTTCAGTTCAGGTTTGTTGCTTTCAATGGGGCAGCTAGTATGGAGACCCGCAATCTGAAAACTGGTCGGTGGTAATTTTCAGGTATAACAGTGAAGTCAGCCCTCACCCTGAACTGGGCCCCCACTGAAGAGAAGCTTGCCCCAGTCACTCTGTACTGGCTCAAAACTCATGAAATCTCCTTCGAGAAGGCTATTTGACCTTAAGGGCATTAACTAACCCTCGGGACCCTCAATAGCTGTTAATTTTCTTATGGGAACTTGATAATCTAGTCACTTAAATGTGGGGGCCGACTTCTCTCGGGGGCCGACTCCACTCAGGGGCCGACTTCACTCAGGGGCCGACTTCACTAGTTACCAATTTCAAGAAGCCTTGAGAGACAAGTTGTCTGAAAGAACCCATCTGAAGTCATGAGTTGTACCCATCATTTTATTTTGAATGAATTGCCATTGAATTTGACTGTTACCATCCCTTATAAACCTTTTTTATGCTATGAGGGTCCATACTTTCTTGAGGGAGGGGGCTGTAACTCAGTCAACTGTAATCTTAACCTCAAGTGTCCAACCTGGCACAGCCAGGTGGGCCACAAACACTTCTTATCATTCTATGGGTCGACTGGACTTTTCTTTGGGCTCACAGAAGTTTGATGTGTTTTAAGAAGGTTTAAATTGGAATTTTGTACAGAACAAGAGTTAAATTTTGACTTCACCTACTTTGCAACTGCTCTGGATATCTGTGAATGAAATTATCCTTTTCTGAACATGATAATTGTGAAGGTTCCCAACAAAAACATGGGGGCCATATTGAACAATGTCATGTGATGTATGACATCAGATTGATTTGAAACCAATACTGATTGGTTGATTGATTTAGATTTTGGGGAACACCCAGTATTACCCCATGACATGTTCAGGGGTTTCCCATGTCAGGTGACATAACAAAATGGCTTCTTGGATTTCCTTTGATGGGGTTGATATTGTGTGCATAAGAAAATTTATCATTTTTCAAGGAAAGAATTAGCATCCTATTTTAAAAAGTAGGTGAAGTTTGATATTTTACCATGTGGTACTCAGGAAATACTCATACTGTTGGTAAAACAGAGAGATACCAAATATATATGCATTATTAATCCTGTCGATTGACACAATACACAGAAGTGTTCAAGACCTCCTTGTGCTCTGCACAACTCGTCTTTCAAGTTTCAAGGCTACTGTAATCTGGGATAAGCCTCAGCTTCACTGTCTTCTGCCGCTGCTTTCGTTGCGGCCCTGCATTATTTACACTACATGATAATGTGATGATCATGACAGTACATGAAAATAACTCCTGATTACCATTTAAATCGATGTCAAACTTGAATCATTCCGAAATCTTGGTTTACACGACGAAGATGAGGTAAAATCACATCAACTTGCATCTTTCCCGGCTCCACACGTGAGGGTCAAGGTCATGAATGGAAACGAGGCAACCGTGACCTCGACCTTGGCGCCGTAGACCTCTCGAGAAGTGATGCACTGGAACCTTGCTGTGATATCCGTGTTTAGTTGAATGCCATAACAACTAAGAATGCTGCGTTCGTTGTTGTTAACTAGAAGTTGTCTGCGGACATCCATGTGCACATTTCGATCAAGTCAAAAACTGACTGTGCGCGTGATTTCCAGCAGACACCATGTCCTGAACAAATTCCTAATTTCCCCAGCTCGGATCAACGTGCAAACAGGTCAGTAATTCTTTGAGTAAACAAGGCTTGTAACATGTCACATCGTATGGGCGCCAGAGAAGATTGTGCTCATTTGTTTGATGCGCTCATTCTTCTAATTTACAAAAAATGATAGAAATATTACTTTTATTGGTTTGAATGAAAAAATCCTTTGACCATATCATGGCATATGTCAGGGCAACCTGTGAACAGCGATTTACGGCAAGAATAATTGACTTCATCAGCGTGAAAAGTAAATAAACTTAGCTCATACTGTCCAGATACAAACTCCCCCAACGGCGATATAATTAATATCTTTTGCTTTTAATACACAAAGAAAGATTCTATCACATGTCAATAGCAGTCAGCCTCAAGATTTTGTACCTAAACCTTCAGTTAATGTTTGGGGGGTCGTCTTATACATGAGGGCAACCTGTGGACAGTGATTTACAGCAACAATGATGGACTTTATCAGCGTAAAATGTAAGTAAACTTCATTCATACTGTCCAGATACAAACTCCCTGAACGGCGATATAATTAATATCTTTGGCTTTTAATACACAAAGAAAGATTCAACCACATGTCAACAGCAGTCCGCCTCCATTTAATAAATGTATATCATGCACAAGTCGGAGAAAATGTTAGTTTAACACTGCTTAAATATGCATACGCAACACAAGGTCGCCATTTTGAAAAGCGGGAGTGACGGGGACAAGCTCTTATTTTTGGCGCGAAAACAATTGGAGCATATTAATTCGCATTGAAATATTAACTCCTAACGGACGGGAAGGACGGCAACGTCCACCACCGGCTACGGACGGGAAGGACGTTGACGTCCCCATTATTCTGGCTTGATGACGTCATTAGTAACATTCTGAAAGGCTGCAACTTGTTACAGTGTAATCATGATAATGACGTCAGACTGACTGGATCATGAACTTTTGATCCCAGCATTTCATTAAGGATATTGAATAACCTTCGTTATAAATTTTACAAATTTAGTATGTAGATACACTAGTCCAGAAAAAAATTGGTTAGTCCTGTCTATCAACAAAATTTAGATATGCTAGTCCTTTAGGGGTTAAAAAGATTGCACGATGATGGATCCCTTCTATGTCTATTCAAATTAAAATTATTATTTAATTATTTCTCACAATTCAATTATATTCAGCCTATGATGTCTTCCCTTTCAGTGGTGTGAAAATTAGCATTCACAGCATTTTATTTCCACCACTTTGAGTCATGTCTTTTTGACAGAAATGCTTATTTATCATTTAAAACGCAATTAAAATCAATCTGCTACATCCGATATCTGTTATTTCGAAAATAAGAAGTTTGTAATGAAAACGCTTTGTTTTTACGCTAAGGTCAAGGACGTGGAGAAATTCTCGACCTGCGAAGCGTAAGTTGTGATAATATTGGGTAAATACCTTAAAATCACCGTCCACAGGATGCCCTCGTATATAAGACAGCCCCCCCAAATATTAACTAAGGGTTTGGGTACGAAAACCTCGGCTAATATACAAGTAAGTATGGTAATACCAAAAAGACAAAACTAAATTGAAACTATTCAACTCTAATTTCTCACAAGCATGGACCCTGCTGAGCATTATGTCCTGCCAAGTTTAAGTTTAAGTTTAATGAGCTTTATAAAATGCAAGAAATGGTGGTCAAAGTTATGTTAAGTTGTAAGTTGAAGATGAACAGTGTTTTAATTGTCATGAGTTATCATTGTTAAATGAAAATATATGACAGATGATATCTGGGTGTGGTCTTGGGTGTGGTGGTGTGAAGGGTACAGGAGGACCAGAAAGCATAGAAAATGTATGCCGTATCACACCGTTAGCAACTTTTGTTTACATTTTTCATGATTCCTGTAAGTCACATGGACTTAAACTCAGAATATTGAGCTTGAGAGGGTTTTTACATTTTATACAGGTTACTGATCTTTCCTCTATTATCACTCACACAATACTGAGCTCCTTCACACAACTTCTGCGAGTTATATTAGCTGCTGTCAATGTATATTTTTCCCCATGTCATCAAACATTTTAACTCTTTTGACTGGTGATGTCAAACTGCTCACACAACAATATATAACTTGTTAGCAACTAGTTTCAGTCAGTGAAGTAGACAGTGACCAGCAGCGTTGCCAGGCTCTTTTCTGCCGTGCTACAACTCCTACTTCTTTGTAACTTGCCCCAATTAGAACTCATGAAATTTCTTCCGAGTCAGCTTTTTGACACCAAGAGCTGTCACTCACACTCAGGATCTTTGTGAAGTCTAAATCCAGAGGCTTAAAGCCACGAGGGCCTCTCCAGCCTAACTGCTGTAATCATCAGTAATAAGTTATATTCAACCTTGTCTGATCACATGACTAAATCTTTCTTTGCAGTACGATATGCTAGCAGTAATTCAAATGACAACAAAGGAGGAAACAATGGCAAGAATAAGAAAGAAGTGAGCCATGAGGAGCTAGTAGCCCTCATAGAGAGTGGGGACATACAACTTATAGATGTGCGCGAGGCCAAGGAGTTACAGGAATATGGATACATATCACCAGCAGTAAACATACCATGTAAGTTATATACTGTGAACATACCATGTAAGTTATATACTGTGAACATACCATGTAAGTTATATACTGTGAATATACCATGTAAGTTATATACTGTGAACATACCATGTAAGTTATCTACTGTTAATATACCATGTAAGTTATCTACTGTGAATATACCATGTAAGTTATCATCTACTATGAGCATGCCATATGAGTTATATACTATGAACAATAGCATCTACTCTGAGCATACATTAAATGTTATTATCTGTGAACGTATCATGCACTTTTCCGTCTCTGTGGTCATACCTTGTAAGTTTTCAAGTTGTCCTCAGTGAACATATCATGTAAGTTATTGTCTGCTATGAATGTGCCATATAAGTTATTATCTAGGTTATGCGAATATACCATTTAAGGTATCCATAAATATACCATGTAAGTTGTCATCTACCATAAACAAACTATATTAAGTTATCACCCATTGTTCACATACAGTGTTAAGTTGTCTTCTATCCTCAGATGATGTTTTCCTAAACTGTAATAAAATATGTAAAATCTTCCATTCTATATTTATTTAAAGACAATAGAAGAGTTTTATTCTGTTAAAAATTTAATTTGCAGTAAGAGTTCTAACCAAATGTTATCTGTTATCTGAAATCCCTTTTATGTTTTGCTGGTTGAACTATACTTGAACTGTATTCATCTCTCAATATGTAATATTTATCACCTATTTTTTGAGGGGCCAGATTATATGGATTTAAAAATATCATTTGGTTAGGTCAAGCAGTCATTTACTTGGAAATAGATAAAACAGTGATTTAATGTTTTGATGTATATGCTTATTTGATGTATATACAGGACAGGAACACTTCATACAGATACTCACAGCTGTATAAAATGTGTTGTTGTCGGTTGCTAAGATACCAACAAGTAAGACGTCACTATTTCATTGATAAATAACCACAGCACTATTATGACGTCATTGCTCCCAGAACTACATGAAATAGTGCACCATTATAACCCACCAAAACCAACAAAATAAATAACATATATCGGTTCAGAGGTTTATCAATACACTTGAAAACATGATGTATTGATCTTTTATGACTAATCCATTAGCCAGTAACTGCTGCATTACACCTCATCACTGCCCAGTGATACAAAATTAGAAGTAAACAAAATATCATTTCTTAAACTTCCCATGATTTTTATGACAAAATTGAGAATATCTGCAAGTTACTTAGCAGAATTTAAGAACAGGTTTATTCCAAATATTGTTCTATTTAGTTTGAATAAAGGGAATTTTAATTACTGCTCTATATTTTTAAATATCTAAGCTCCTTCAAAGTCAAGTAAAAAAATGCAAAATGGTGTCAAATGTTTACATTTATTTGAATTATTTTATTCCCAAAAACACAAATTACTTTATGAGACATTTTTCAAAATTCTGTCTATTTAAACTAAAAGCATCGTTATACCTGATGATTAATGCCTTAATTACCGGTATACAGATTGGTGGTGTAGTTTTTCTCAAAAATGTTCTCAAAATCCTGAATATTCTTTCCTTAAATATTGCCCAAAAAACATATTTTTCCATTTCTTTCTTCAACTTTGAATCTAAAATTATTAAAATTGATAAAATATTAAAAGCAAATTTTTAGCATTTGGTACATTAACAGCTGAAATCGTTTTTGTAGTTATTTTAAAACAAAGCAATTATCTTGCACTATGTCATTTTGGGGGTTCTAATTTGGGGGACATGATTTATTTTGGTGGGGAAAAAAGAACTTTGGAAGACATTCTTCCCCCTAATATTAAGGTAAAATCTTTTAACACTGAACTTGTGCTATTTATGTATGTCAGGGACAAATCTTTCATCCCAATAGATCATTTTATATTCAGATTGGGTCCTTGATCTTGATGGAGGGAGAGTGAGTTGTGAGTTCAAACAAAAAGGTCTGCACCCCTTAGCTGCAACAAATGATCATATTTTATAGGGGGGTTGCAAGAAAAATTTATAAGTGTATTGTGTTTCTATGGTAACAGAAAAAATATTTACTCATATTTGATCACATGATTATGCAATTTATAGAAAAAAGATCATCAGAAAATATCTCTAATTGTTCCTTATGCTTTTAGAGAGCTTGAGAGAAACAACTAATTTGTTTACTGGCACAGTATCAAATTTGTACTGAATTTGAATTTTAGCAACAGGTATACTATAAGAAACAGTGATATTTCATTAATTTATATGTCTTTATTGTTTTCAGTGACACAATTGAAAGAAGCACTAACAATGGCACAAGAAAGATTTGTAGAGCAGTACAAAGTGGCACAACCACAGAAACATGATGCAAGCATTGTATTTTATGGACTAAGCTCAATTAAAAGTGTTGCTGCCTTAGAAATAGCTGTCAAATTAGGATTTAAGAAGTAAGTCTCCGTGCTCGCCTCAGTCTAGTGAAGGTGGTCCGTATCTATCTCTCTCTCAGTCTCAGTCTTAGAGAGTCAAATTTGATTTCATGGTCTGATTAAAAAAATAATAGAAACACAAACAGAAACTGGTTTGTAGAAATACTCTACAGATTGATATTCACCAATCTTTAATAGACTGAGCCAGCATTTTACCTGGCAATATATATTATATGTGCATGTGTTGAGCAATGTGTTGTACCAGTTGAATATGAGGGCCATTTCCACATGCAAAAAGCCAGGTAAGTTACTCAGATCAAATGCCCCACTGAGAAGTGATGGTGACAGACAAGTACAAACTCTATCTTCTTACCAACATTTCATACAGTGGAGCATTTTACTGCCAGGTATATGGAGGGTTTCTTCACAGTCCCCAACCAAGATAAATCACTTGTACCTTTTTTCTCATTCCAGGAAAAATGGAAAAGATTTGTTTTAAATTTTAGGACAAAAAGGGTAGAAAGTGATAGTCTTTGTACAAATGAAAAATCTTACCCTCCATGTATCTTATCTCTGTCTTTCGTTTGTATTTTTCTTTCTCCTCGGATGGTCAATAGTGCGCCACATAGCTGAAGCATTGCGAATGTCACCAGAAAAGTTCAAGGTAATATTTGGTGCAGATAAGCCTGATGAGGAGGATGACAACATTGTATTCCACTGCTTGGCTGGAGTGCGCAGCGGTGCTGCTCTAGATATTGCGCATGAATTGGGATACAAGAAGTAAGTGTGACAGAAGGGCAATCTGACACTATTTAACCACATTCTTAGAATGTGAATCACAGTACTTGCAAACATTTTTACTATATCAGGGAAGTGCATGGTGAGCTCTGGACTGGATCTGACTCAAACACTATTACTCCTTTTAAGGTTTATTGGCAATCAAAGAGCCTGAAGGTGTTAGTTATACTGATTATCACAGTGAAAAAACCTCTGATGCATGTTTAGGATTTCTTGCATTCTTATAATTGTCTGTACACAATTCTCACAATAAGCTCTTCTGTGTCCATTTTCTTGTCAACAAAACCCGTCTCACATGGCACTTCTAAGCCAACAGCAAGACCAGTTTAGCACATTGTAAAATCTGTTTTTTGCCTTAACATTATTTTGTTCTCATTGATAATGCCAAAATGGCAACTTTCAAAATGCAGATTACAATATACACAGATATATAGATTACAAATCAAAAGGCAATAGCACTTACATTAACTTAATTATGAACAATTTAAATCTAAACTTTCCTTGAAGACTGTTGAGCAAAATTGTACAATGAAATACATTTCCCTGCATACCTGCTAAAAGTTCCAGATATTGAGAATTATCCCCATACCTCATGGACCTATACAATAGCACAACTGTCCCTTCCAAGAAGGATAGGCCTAAAGTGTTGTGAAATATCTAGGTTTTAATCTATTAGAACCTTCAATTTTTTCACCACATCAGTCTTTCTGTTCTTCATTTTAAGCCATGTCTTCTATTATTGTTGACACTACAGATTATTACAGTACCTTTGGTGATAAATTTGTCACAAGGTATCTACTTTAATTTCAAAATCTGAAAATGTGGATGTGATACTGGTGTATATTTTTGTGACGCACCATTATAAGTTTTGCTGAATATGAAATTTCAAATAAAAATGCAGGTAGAAGCACAAATTACTGTAATGAAATTCAGTTTTTACATGCATGATATAAAGCGATTTTTATTACATTGTCATTTTCTTTGTGAAGGACCCTACAATTTGTGATTTTGTTTTCAGGGCCAAGCATTATCCAGGTGGATGGGATGAATGGTCTGCTAAAGCAGGTTGAGCACAGCGTCACTCTCAAGGACTGCTGATTTTTCTTACTCTATCTTGTATATATAGAGGACTGGTATAATAGTGAGGTTTATAATGACCTGAGCAACACATCATTTGATGTGTAAAATCATCAAGACATTTATATATACATATAATGATGCATAAATATAACAATGTATAATAAAGAAATGACTCTTATCAGTGTACATTAATCATGTTTTTGTTCCTTAATCATAAATAACTGTGGCCCTAAATTGTAGAGATTAATTGGAGGAACAAAGAACATTTATAACCAACCAATAAATATTGTATTTTTATCTTATTTTTGCTCGTGTTTATGGGTTTGTTTCTAAAAATTTGGGAATTTTCAAGTTTCAGGGAAATCAAAATAGATTTTCATATATATATATATATATATATATATATATATATATATATATATATATATATATATATATATATATATATATATATATATATATATATATATATATATGGTTGATGAACAAATATGTATATATATATGTATATATATATATGTATATATATATATATATATATATATATATATATATATATATATATATATATATATATATATATATATATATATATATATATATATATATATATATATATATATATATATATACATATTTGTTCATCAACCAACCCTAAAAGACTGGATTTATAATAACGTATTTACTTGAATATAGGACGACCCTGTGTATAAGATGACCCCCTCCCCCCAAATTTATGTTATTTTGCTTGAAAAGACCAATTTCCGAATATAGGACGAGTCCATTCTTCCTAAGAAAAAAGTCAGGAAATCTCAAGAAATCGGCACTGCTATCATTCAAGTTTGGCGGCCATTTTAAAAGTAAGGGAGTGTCAAGGATACATCATTGCGCAATATACTAAAGGGGCTTTAGACATGCATGGTGGACATGTCTAGATTATTTCTAGATCCCTCAATATGAAAGCATAAATCTGAGTAGCCCTTTTTCCCTGACAAAATCAATATATTTGACTTACTGATTGGTATGAGGTGGGGGGAGAGTACTAAAAGGACTTACTAATGATTAACTAATGGGTCCTTAAACATACTTGATAGAAATGTCTAGATTGTGTCTAGACCCTTCAATGTGAGAGCATAAATCTGAGTTCAATGGAGTAGTCCTTTTCCCCTGGTGAAGACAAAAAGTCGAAAATACATCATTTTTAGAAGAAAAAAAACATACTGACTGATGTCAGTTGTGGTAGTACTAAAAGGAATTTTGAATGACTAATGGTGCCTTAAACATACTTGGTAGACATGTCTAGTTTATGTCTAGACTCCTCAACAAGTGAGCATATATCTGAGTTCAATGGAGTAGCCCCTTTCCCCAGACAAAGTCAATATATTCGACTTACTGACTGTGGTGGGGGAGAGTACTAAAAGGACTTTTGATTGACTAATGGGGCCTTAAACATGCTTGATAGACATGTCTAGATTGTGTCTAGTCCCCTCAATATGAGAGCGTATATCGGAGTTCAATGCAGTAGCCCCTTTCCCCTGACAAAGTCTAAAAGTAAAAAATACATTCTGATGAAAATATACTGACTGATATGTGTTGTGAGAGTACTAAAAGGAATTTTGATTGACTAATGGAATCTTAGACATACTTGGCAGACATGTCTAGACCCCTCAATATGAGCATAAATTTGAGTTCAATGGAGTAGCCAGTTTCCCCTGACAAACTCAATGTATTCGACTTACTGACTGGTATGAGGTGGGAGACTACTAAAAGGACTTTTGTTTGACTAATGTGGCCTTAGACATACTTAGTAGACATGTCTAGATTATGTCTAGACCCCTACCAAGCATGTCTATAGCCCCATTAGTCAATCAAAAATCTTAGAAATGCTTTTTAAATGATCTCAAAGTTATAAATGCACAAAAAATGGATTTATTACTTTGAAAAAAGGATATATCCGCTTTTGACAGGGTATATATCCTTTTATATCCCGTTTTGACCCATATCCTATAAGTGTGTATGGATATATACTTGGAGGCATACTTTGAAGAAAAAAGTCAAACATCAAATGAACTTCATGCTCGTATAAAGTGTTCCACAGAAAAACGAGCGTGAAGTTCTTTAGATATTTGTAATAACGACCAGGCCGATTTTCATGCATTTTACACTGGAGGTTTTTGGGGCACAAAATTGTTTTATTTTGGGATTTTGGGACATCTGATCTGGTGTCTAGAAATGTGATGGTTTAGTTTGTTTGGGGTTTTACATCACTTTCAACATTATTTCGAAATGTGATGTGATTATTTCGAAAAGTGTTAGCCAAGAGGCAGTGACATCAACCGCGTTGGTAAAACTCAGTCTGGGTTAAGTTCGTTCCTTGTTTTATGGAAATGTGGATTCAGGCAAAATGTTGAGCAATCTTACCATTAGTGAACGTAAATGCATACAATCAGACTTGTGAGACACAAGTTTTACGATAATCATTTTAGGCTATATATATTGAATTACACTGTAACTCATCTCAGATCATTTCAGTCCCATCTTAATACTCAGAAATTCACATTTTATCAATTGCAAATCTACAAAATGATCAAAAGGGAAGTTGGTTTTTAACAGAGATATTTGAATGTCTCTGGTTTTTAAGGGTTTCCTTTTTGTTTACCTTTGTGTGGGCCTCATATATCATATATCCAAGTGTAGATGATCCTGTAACGTTTTAAATGCCCCTGTCAGTTATTTTTGCATCATACGCCCAGTGTGTAAAGTGTTCACTCACACAACATTCATGTTTATTCATTGATATATTCACATTCATTATTTCACATTATTAACGCATTCATTGGCAGGCCCGTGATATATTTCATTCTTTTCCTACCCCAAAATCCCTTCTACTGTTGTGGATTGCGACTCTTAATGCGTCCATTCCATTTACATTGCATTTGTCCAGCAATTGATACAACATTTTAAATGATCATTTATGAAGCGATTTGCCAAAAGTGTCCATAAACATTAAAAAGAAGCAATGATCAGTATAGCCTTGGAGTAATAATTACTCCAAGGTATAGCTAAAGACCGGCATTGTCATATGTTACTGTGACAGATCTTCTTTAACGTGTTTAACAAACTGTAGCCTAAGGCCAATATTTTAAATCTTTTTATTTATGGAAATGTCAATGAAAATGATTTGAACACACACGTTAGACTTATGATACCCTAGTATTGAGCTTTACCAAAATTTTACAGGACTAATATTACGGTTATAATAAACAAATTTTATTGTTTTATTTGACAATCGATTAATCGGCTTGAAGCCTGTATTCAAATCTAATTTGATCATATTTTGTTTTTATCCACAGTCAACCTCTATCTGAAACATTTTGATTCAGAATATTAGATAATATTGTAATGACATGATACATTATGGCAACAACATTTTGCATTGATTTCTGCATTTCCAAGATGAGACATGCCAGCAAGTTGGTCAACATACTATTTGCAATGAGTGTTTCCTTCATAGATCCTTAAAAAAACATTTTATTGTCACACGGGTATTGTCCAGAGAATAATATTGTTGAGCCTAGTCCATTAACTCCGGTGTTTCCCATTCGACCCATCACACGCTATTGTGTATCATTGTGGGAGCGGATCAATCAGAAAAGCCCAGTATTGTGAACGCAGCTGGGACATATTCCACGCACTACTTCATTAGTAAGTATTGTTTGGTTTGCTTAAATACCTTTTACCATAATGCTTGCAAATACACTACATCCGTGTATATACTCATTGGTTTTGTCATCGTTTAACCTTCACAGATATAAGTAAAACAGTGCAACTGTGAATGAATATCACGGATTGTGATGAATATTTCAAGACATTTTCAAAGTGATGGATGGAAACAAAATTAATTCCAAAGCAAATCGGATTCAGGTCTGTGACATTACATGGGTGAGGAGGAAGAGATGTACATCTGCCGAATCAGATCACAGGAACAATCAAGATGGAAAGTGTCTGCATTGCCCCATATATAACTTCTGGCTTCAGGCTGTCATATTTGATGATGCCTGCATAATTGAGGAGACGTTGAACAAAGATTCTGTAGACAAGGACAAACTCCTTAACGGTTCCTTTATATACGACGGTTTGGATGTGAATGTCAAAGTTACTAGTAAATATGGGGACTTTCATGTGAGGACGCCCTGGTGCCTCGCTGGGGTCTGTCGAGCCCATGGCGTTATGTCCTCACTTCTGTGTCATGGCGTCGACGTCCTGGCAACTGATATACACAATAATAATATCATTCACTGCTTAATATATATGGCATTTTTTGAAAATAATGAAGATTCCTATGTGGAAACGCTAAACATTTTGTTGAAGCTTTTAGAAGAAGATCATCAGGGGAGTGCAAGTATAAAGGATTTAATGTTATCAAGCAACAGTGAAGACCTGAGGCCATTAGAACTAGCAGCCCATTTGGGATGTTGCAGACTATTTACAATATTAATGGACGTGCCAGGGATATATCTTCGTAAATGCCAGCCTAATGGAATGTACACATTGCTATGGTATGATATCACAGATTTTGAGATACAGAGTGCAACTTACAGAGGACTGCAATCCCCAATGCAAGCAATTGTATACTTAGATAAAAAGTGTTTGGAACACAGTGCAACAAAGGATCTGT
The DNA here is from genome assembly GCA_949316495.1 of Amphiduros pacificus. Classification (NCBI taxonomy): domain Eukaryota; kingdom Metazoa; phylum Annelida; class Polychaeta; order Phyllodocida; family Hesionidae; genus Amphiduros; species Amphiduros pacificus. The sequence continues at coordinate 12,934,385 of OX439003.1, read as the reverse complement.
TTCAGTCTGAGGTGTTCCAGACTTGGTTTTATGCAAAGAAAGCATCAATGCGTCCATTTATGATCCTGTGGCTGACAATGAGAGTGTGTTATATGACCATGTTTTGGATTTTGGACATTGGTGGTCGTAATACACCTAATATGTCACAAATGAACCGTTCAACAAACTCCTCTTCTCTTGGATCAGCCACCTTAATGCTAAACACATGCAGTACTCCCTTGGTAGCAGATAATACTGACGCTATCCTTTTATATCTATTCTGTCACTCTATATGTATAATATTATTTGACATTTTCGAAGCCATCACCACGCGTTTGAAAAGCCAAACGCAAAAAATACATAAAAAACCTAAAAATCTGGTTTTATATTATCGCTTCTATCGCGTGACCCAAACTCTTTTGGCAGTGACTGTCACGTTACTTTCATTGTCTTATTTCCTAAAGCGATACTACAACAGTGAAGGTATCATTATTTTTCAAAACATAATTTATATCCAAGCATCTAGTTCTCTTATTTGGTCCTTGTTGTATTTCATACAACTTGTACCTTGGATAGGACACTTTGTTGTCTCGGTACAGAGAATGATTAAAGATCTTTTGCAGTTCTGTGTCCTCCTTTTTCTCTGTATCACCCCGTATGCATTTGCATTCAGAAAGTTTCTAAGAGGTGATTCAACAGGTGCTTGTGTGAATGAATTCGACAGCATCTGGAGGTCGTACTATACTTCCTTCACTATAATGCTTAACATGGTGAGTTTTAATTCATACACTGTCAATGTTAACAAGGACACAGAGTGGACAATTTACATTCTACACATGGTATTTGTCTTCATCATACCAATTCTTCTAATTAATCTACTCATAGCCATCTATTCGAATTCATACGCTGAGATAGCTCAATACAAGGATATAATCATGATGATACAGAGGTTGTCCATGTTTACAATCCTTGAGAGCAGGGTGATGGTATTTCTTCCTGGTATCTGCAATTGGATGAAAAGGAGATATTTTGTTGAGAAGGACGGCAAAATATTCATTACAAGACTGGTAAAGAGAAAAAAGGAACATGACAACATGTTCATGTCAGATATTAAAACAAGCTGCTAATTGCCCGATGAAACTATACATAAAAAACAACAGGCGTTGTGGATTGATAAAGACATGTAAATGAAAGAAAACTAGTTATGCAAAATAGTTAATATTTGCTATTTGAATCTTGGAAACATACTTCAAACTCCTGCGGAACTTGGTTAGTTGATTAGAGCACAAAAAGATAATCAGTTCTTTTTTGGGGCAGTTGACATGGGAAACAAACAATTAACCAAGATGAAAACAGTTAACAAACAATTAACTAATTAACAATTATTAAATAACAAACAAACAATAGACTAATTAATAAACAATTAACTAAATAACAACCAATTAACTAGGACACCCTAAATGAACAAAAGTCAAAATATACAGCATATCTAGACATGTCCAGACATTAAAATGCCACAGGCTCTGTCAAATGGGTTTTTTTCATGTTCAAAAGTAATCTCACCATTTCAGTTCCTATCTATATATTTTACCTCGCATTTTAATGCCACAGGCTATGTTCTATGTTCATGTCTAGCAAGTCCAGCAAGTCCCAGAATGTACCATATTCTATATCTTCAATTTGCCAGGGGAAAAGGGCCATATCTCCTACTCATATATTTTACCTCACATTTTAACAGTCAAGACATGTTAACAGTCAAGACAGGTCTGGCAAGTTCTAATGAAGGGTTAGACGAACTTGCCAGACCTGTCTTGACTGTTGACATGTCATTAGTATATCCATGGTGGCAATTGCAAATACAGAACCAAAATCCTGAAAAAAGATTTGATATAGATATGAAAATATTTGATATCTTCGCCATTTCTCCTACTGATATATTTTACCTCGCATGTTCATACCACAGGCTACATTCTAGACATGTGTAGGAAGTATGTTTAACCTGAGAGCAATAATATTACCGCCATTAGTTCCTCAGAGGTTAAACCGCCATTAGTTCCTCAAAGGTTTAACCCGCCATTAGTTCCTCAAAGGTTTAACCCGCCATTAGTTCCTCAAAGGTTTAAGCCGCCATTAACTCCTCAAAGACTGCAAAGACAGTAAGTACAACAATGTTTGGGACTCATTAACATGCTGAAAAAAACATGATAGGTAAAGGTATATATCAGTTTTTTTACAGGATATATATCCTTTTACATACATATATCCCAAAAGAGTATGAAGATTTATATAGCTATATTCCATTAATATATCCATTACAATTGATTAAGACAGTGCTACAACGTTGAGAAGGCCATTATTCGTACTGAAAAACTCATTTGTCATGGGAAAAAGGATATATCCGTTTTTCACAGGATATATATCCTTTTGCATAACGTTTTTCACCATGTCCCAAAAGGGTACACTGGCACATGCTTGTTGGCACCTTTTGAAAAAAAAAGTCAAATGTCCGATATCCAATATCAAAAGGATTTCACGCTCATGACCAAGTTAAAGGTTTGTGATGCTATCTCTGGTATTACACCTCTCTCACTGCATTGTACTGTATGTATTCAGATATCCTGGACAACCATTCGTATCGCACCTGTACATCATGGTATTTGTGAGCAGTTGTATTTTCTCTTCAACTCACAGCCATTTGAGTTGTGAGAGAATGTCTCTTGTGTGAAAAGATCTTTTCCATGGATTACTAGTAGTCTCCATCCCCTATTTTTGAGTCTTTGGGGTTGTTTAAGGATGCGGTTGTTTCCAGTTTCCAACTGCAACATTAGTTGTCAAATATTGGTAAAATAAGCTTAAGTGCATTGAACATCATACCTGCTACCCTCCTATCAAGATAGCCCCTTCTCTCTTGAGTACACCAAACCTTTATGCACAGTATACGTATCTCAGCATGCTTGTCCCATATTAGTGAAGAATCCATGATTAATCCTCAATACTTATAGTATAATCTTATTCTAGATGATCATCATCTAGTTTTACATTATACATTGTCTGAATTATCTGATAGTCTTTTCTGTGTACCAAATAGCATAGATTTGGCTTTATTCACATTAAGTGGATTGTTTTTCTCTTACCACCTGTATGCGTTCAAAAGGTCCAGTCTGCTCCTTGATGCCATCTGTTGATTTATCTGCATGCATCAGGACAGTATCATCTGCATACATCACAATTTCCCACTTTTGGACAGTGGAGGGGAGGTCATCAACAAATAATACAAAAGGTCCCTATTACTGACCTGGGGACCCTTGTGGAACCATACATGTAATATTCTTTTGGTCTGATATTATATCACATCTGCAGCTGACACTCTGCTGTCTAGTGGTTAAGGTTATATTCAAACCATTCTAATGGTTTTTTCTTTCACCCCAATGCAAGAGAGCTTATACAGAAGGCATTTGCTGTCCAAGTATCAAATGTCTTCTTCTGGTCAGGAAATACTACCCCTGTAAGCTCACCCCTGTCCATATTATGCAATATCTAATCTGTTACATTGAAATGTTTTGTACAGGTTAAATGCTTGGGTTGGAAACCTGGCTGTGCAACTTTCCTGAGCAACCCCACAGACTTCATGTACTCTGATAGCTTGTTGTGAAATGCCCGCCTGCAGATCTTCATTACAGCAGGGATAATTGCCAGTAGTTCCCAGGATTAGTGCTACACTATGAAAACTTCCCTTAAATTTAGCTCCCGTGCTCTCTTGTGTTGGAGAGTTGAAATGAATGACTTCCTGTCCCAGTTTAGTGCATTGTGGGATATGTTGTGTTTAATGGCGGGAATGACAGCATACTTTTTGAATGTGCAAATCGAACCATAATTTAGTATTTTAAGTGTATATAAATGCGAGATCATGTGTGATGAATGTGTGCATGTGTAACCCTGGTATGTCAGAGGCAATTTCAGCCACTTCTTGCTCACTGACAAGTGGGATGAAGCTGATAAACATCGATTTTGGAGACAAAGATTGGTGGGTACAACATTCAGAAGAAAGTCTGTTTTCTCCTAAATTATCTGAATTGAAATCCTGATAAGTCAAAATGGCGTAGGAATGCGTTTTTTAAACTTTGCTTGAATAATCATGGACATGTATTGAGTAAATCAAACCGAAAATTAGAGTGCACCATCGTGCACCATTTTTCTGTGCAGCATTTGTCTCCCGCAATGTCAGTCTGCCCTGAGATCAATATATACTATATACAACTTGCCCAGTGTGAGTGAGATTGTCATGTCAGCTCATGCACGCTATTGATGTAAGCTAATCAAGATCTAATTGCACTCGGCAATCTTTGACACCTCACAAGGTGTCAGATGCTGTGACCTACTTTTATAAGCAGGGTAGAAAGGGAGTTCATGTGTGAGAGCTGTCAAAACTTTGATACAATAATGTTAGCTTTAAAAGCGTTCCATTTGCTGTAATTTTAAGCATTTTTTTTCAACCACATCTAAATTTCTTGAGCAGTTTGAATATGGCATGGTCAGGTCTTTATTTTAATTCAGTAATTCGTAATCGATCAGTAAACATTGCATTTGAAGCCTTTGTCAGCGATATGTTCACAATGAATTTACAGATTAACAATTCTTAAGTTTACCCAACTTGTATTATTCTCTTCAGCAGACCCAGGGGTTTATACCTGGCTCTGCAAGTGTAGACCAGGACTGAAAATGTGAGATCACGCCCAGTTCAAGCTGACAATTCAGATATTTTGCACTTGTTACATGGTCAATTGGTGTCATTTTTATGACTGGATAGTGAGCACAACAAGATATGAATTGACACATATACCAAAATAGTTTGACAAATATAATCTGGGGATGGATTTTTTGGATAATTTTCAATGGGGGATGGGGACGAAAAAAAAAATCAGGATTTTCTTATGGCAACAACTGATGAATTAGTTCTCATAATGAAATTACTGAAATAATTTTGAAAGTGATTTAAAAATCCCAAATACACACACATTACTAAAAATACAAAGTTCAAGATAAAACTTTTGCTTGTTTAATATGAAGATTTATTATTGCTCTCAGGTCTGCCATAATCATATAAATAATATGAAATGTCTTCCCCAATGTCTGTCATTCTCCTAAAACAATCTTAAAAACTTCAATATTTCATAAGGATACCTTACAAGTCCAGCATGGGACAGCATGTGACTTTCATACATTTTTATTGTCTTAAGATATGCTCATATCAAATTGTGATTTCCAGGTAAAGACTTCAGTTTGCTTTCATCTGTTTTTTGTTTAATGTATGTTTATTGCTATCTAATTTATCTTATTCTGCATGAATTTTACTTCAATAAGTAAAGTTTTATTGTTTTGTTCTTTTTATTGCATGGTTGTTTTTTAGATTACTAACAAAGTTTTGTTGAGTTGGCTCAAGTTCATGGTCTATCCCTAACTGATGAGTCCTGGGTAGATTGTATGGGCCATTAACCTGTATCAGGACGAAACATTGCCAATAACCCATTATAAAAAAATATCTTAAGTACCTGAAGGTGTTAATTATTTTTTGTAGTAATCTACAGCCTATAATATACTATCCTGTTATTGGCAGTGTCTTAGGGGTGAAAGTAATTGTTTGAATAAAAAACATAACTTAATGCAATATGTGTAAATGAAACATGACAATTTATTAAAATCCAATTTATTAAAATCTACAGAAATATTTCAGTTTTTTCACCATGCATCAACATCACCAGTGAGTATGGTAAGATTATTGCCATGCATCACTCTGCGTCATCAGCTTGTATGTACAGATGATCACCATGCATCACTTAACATCACCAGAATGTGCAAATCCAATGAACTTTAGCTCAAATATTGGGGCAAAATTTCAGGGCAAGTGAATTGTAATTCAGGGCAAGTAGATTTTAAAGTTAACTTGCCCAGTGTGCAAGTGGGTCACAAATGTTAATGTCAAGGCCTGGGATTGTTACATGTCAACAAAATGATCAACATATTTTGTACAATGGTCAGTGAAATATTATGATTGCATATAACTTGTATCTTGCTTTGTACTCTGTCTCATCAAAATCAAAATAAATGTCCATAAATATGTCCGAATGACTACATTCTATTAACAAATAAAATACAATAAAGTGAAATAAATTATGTTTTGACAAGTCATTTTATTTTTTGCATTTTTTTAAATACTCCCTAAGACACTGCCAATAACAATGTTACACTGGAAATGGGATCGTGATTGGTTATACCTAATTCAAACTTTTTCAAAGGATTATTTTTTGGGGGTGGGAGGGGGGCAGCTAGTTATTGACAGTGTTTCGTCCTGATTAAGGTTAATGGCCCATACAGTCAACCCAGGACTCATCAGTTAGGGATAGACCATGAACTTGAGCCAACTCAACAAAACTTTGTTAGTAATCCAAAGAACAAAAACATAAATTATACTTATTGAATTGAGATTCATGCAAATTAAGATATATCAGATAGCATTAACCATGCATTAAAATGTGATGAAAGTAAACTGTAGTCCTAATCTGAAAATCATAATGTGAAATCAACATGTCTTACATTATGAGCCAATAAAATTGTAAAAAAAAATAATTCCTTAATAAAGGAACAGAACAAAAAATGTCTTATTTTTCTAACCCAAAAGCCCAAATTGATATTATTTGTTTCTCACTGTTCATTTTATTTCATTGGTATATTATTTGCATTTAAATTATTGAAATGCAAATAATTTTTTCCAAATTTGTTGCCATTAATAAGGAATTGAAAAAAAGAACTCTTTGACCTGCAACAACAAAATAAGAATGATTAATATTTATAATTTCTTTTATTATTTAAACTTGTTAATTTTAACACATGATTGATGTTTCTGTAAATTTCTTGTAACTGCAACCTGTAATTTTCTTGTACCAATAACAACCATAAAGGTATATATATATATATATATATATGTAATTATGTAAATACATGAATGTACATATATGTATTTTAATGGAAGGAATTTTGACCACAATTTATTCTGTGAAATTATTTTTTTTCTTCAATAAATCTGATAATATTTTTTTTTTTTTTTTTTTTGGTTCTGTGGAAATTATGTAACTTTTTTCAGTTGATTTTATTTTTTTCTGTAAAATTAAATTTTAATTGGAGGCAACAATTCTGACCACAAATTTGCCATCTGTTTGCGAGGTAAGCAATAAATCAAAATGTCAAAATTTAAATGTATTACAGCCTCAAATCTCGTGACAAATTGACTGCATACAAATGATATGGGAAATAAAAAATTCAAGGAACAAGCACACATCGTGTAAAAATACCCACAGATGAAAACCTGGTAGGTAAATGAGGCAGATTATCGTATCTGAGAAAGATATTCAGCTTTAACTCAGGCAAGGTTGAACTTGGCAAGTTTTCATTGTGTGCTAGCATTTACCTTATGAATGGGAGTCAGCCAAGTCCGAGTCCATTCTGCTGGTAAACTGCAAGGGACTAAACTGCTGACTAAAGATGTGTTCATTATTTTACAAAATGGTTTGTATTAAACGCCCCAATCATTTAGGTCAAGGGACGTGGCGCAGTTGATTGTCCCAATTCCTCTGTGGTGATCCAAAGGTCATGGATTCGATCCCCGGCCATGCCGAGATTACTCTCCTTTGCAGATCCAGGATTTACACCTGGCCCTGATTGCCGTGAGGGCACCGGGAGATCATCGGCCACAATTGGGCATCATTAAGACGTCGGACGGGTCATCGGGAACTTTTAGCTGCAACATAAAAGTTGCCGGCGTTTCCCCCCATGTCTTATCAGCAAATATCATCTTAAAAGTACACACGGCAGGGTCCCGGCAGTGTCCCCCAGGAACATCGGCAGATTATCTTACGGCTGCCAGTGGAATCGTGCGGTGAAAATAGGATTTTTTTTTTATTTCATGGGTTTATAGGCCATCGTCAGATGATCAAACGGGCTCCCTACAATGTCATATAGAAGCCTGTGGGATATCCTACAGACGTCTTTCAAATGAGACAGACGTCTTTAGGATATCTGACAGACGTCTTTCAAATGAGACAGACGTCTTTAGGATATCTGACAGACGTCTTTCAAATGAGACAGACGTCTTTTGGATATCCTACAGACGTCTGTGGCATCTAATCTGGCACATGCCGTGCGGCATCCGTGAAATTGTGACCACAGCCACGGCACATCTCAGATTACCACTGATAAACTCCCCGGAGCCCGGGACCATGAGAAATCGGCCGATTCTTACTTCCCGACCGGCACCCGGTGCAAATGTGACTGGGGTATTAGCAGACCCAGGGGTTATGCCTGGCTCTGCAAGTACGGGCCAAGACCCCGGGGCCAAGACTGACAGTGTAAGGAGCCCGGGGTAAGGAGACCACGCTCAGTTCACGCCTTTTTTTTAGCAGCCAATAAGCATGGAGACATTTAATTAAGAGTTAGATATGTATAGTTAGTGACACACATACCAAAACAATCAGGGGAAGGAGCATTAATTTTCAAGAGGGGGGACAAGAAAAATCCTCATTTTTTCTTTTGTTGAAAGCTGATAAATCAGTTCTTATCATGAGATGACTGAAATAATTTAGAATGTGATGTAAAAATCCCCAAAACAAACTGATATATCAATGATGTACTTTTCCAACCAGATATTTCCCACTCACTCTGCCCAAATTTTAAATGATCCATTATAAATTTCTTTTGACATTGTAAATGGACAAGAACATGTGAACAGCTCTGTCATTGTGCATAGCCATGTCTAAGGGATTGAATTCATGATACAATTTCACACATGAGCAGAGGCCTGTGCCAAAATGGTTAAGCCGTTGTCCTTGTAAATCTGTGGCTGGGTGGGTTGTCATATCGACATCAGGGCTGGATTGTATAAACAGGTTCCAAATCAGGGGTCCACATCAGTGGTCAAAAACCCAGAAATCGGTGTTGGACCCCAAAGTATTGCATGAACAAGTTCCAGCTCCAAAAGAATGATTTCAGGGTTGGGGTTCTTGAACACCAATTTGGACCCGCAAAATTTGCATAGATTAATTTTCATTTTCATGTTTGTTTGTTTGGGGATTTTACATCACTTTCAACATCATTTCAGTCATTTCGTAATGAGACCTACTTGTAGCAGATATAGTGCTTCCTGACTGAATTGTCATGTCGCAGGTCCTTGACATGACAACCCATCTGTTCACAGATTAACAAGGACAACAGGTTTACCCTTTTGGCTCAGGCCTCAGCTCATATGGGAAATTGAATCACGAGTCCAATCTCAGCATGGCTGGGGATCGAACCCACGACATTTAGTTCACCACAGAGGAACTGGTGCTAGTAAGCTGGCGCTCTAACCAACTGCACCACGGCCCGTGGCCTTTTATTTTCATGATATTTGTCATCTTTCCCCACTTACATGACACAGTTCTTGCATTCTTGTTCCTATGGAAAGCAGGAGGATTTCAGTCAGAAAGACAGCAATATGCATTGTAAAAATTCAGACTTTGTTTACACTGTTGCAGCGATATTGTGACCTAATTACTGTGGGGCCCAGACGGGCATTTATATAACGTTTTGAGGCCACAAGGGGGCATTTGTAATGTTTTTAGCAATGTTTGGATACAAATTGTATCACAACTTTGGAGCTAGGAGATAATTTGGAAGCTTTGCATTGGTTCTTTCAAAATTTGCACACAATATGTATAAGGGTTGCATCCCTTAGGGTGTTCCAAAATATCCCTAGATATGCTAATTTTCATATCGATTGCGTAAAGATAAAATATACTTATTATTTTGTAAAGTTAGTTTATTTTTATGGCCAATTTGAACCCCCTAACTTTTGATGTTGCATTTCATTTCTTCAACTCCGAAAACTGTGAACACCGATTTTGGGGCTAACCATGTTGATACAATACATTGGGGTCCATTTCGAGGTTCCACTCCTACTTGGACCCGGACCCTGTTGATACAATCCAGCCCAGGGGTCTCAATACATTTGAATGATGCATTAAATTTCAAGAACCAAACATTATGCCATTTACAAATGAGGACATACAACCAGATGGAACAGGCTCCGACAATACTCCTTCCACAAAAATTGTCAAGGGGTAAAAGCCTTTCAAAAAACCCAAAGTTTTCAAAGAATGTTGAGCATAAAATCTATTATAATTGTTCCATCTATTATAAAAGTTCCACTGTAAAAACATTCTAACAAAAATATTCATTTAATATTGAAATGTTTATTCCATATCCCATAGAAAAATATAAAATATATTGATAGACCTGTACATTAGTGCGGACATCATTATGAGTTTCCAAAACAGAACACATTATGTGGCAAATATGAGATTTTAACATGTGCTAAATTCAATTAAGAATAAAATATATTTTGTTCAACTCTTTCTTCAATTATAACGAAAGAATGTTTGAAAGGTATAGTTACACACTAGATAATACATTAGTATCACATCAAAGTCTATGTATGCTATTATCACTGACGTTTCCAGAAAAAAAATTGTTGTAAAATTTGAAATCATTTTTAGTATATCTTAATAGCACAAATTTACTTTCAAATCAGATTTGATATCACAATGGATTTATCAAGTGTCAATTCATTGGAAAATTCTTCCCTGCAGTTGAGTGTATATCTGTAGAGATCTATACCTCAAAATACTGTCAAGGTATTAGATCAGATTTCTTTCACCATGCTGGTGCCCCAAATCTGTTAACGAGTTTATCTTGTTCTGCCAAGTCGATCTGTACCTTCTTTCTCATGTAGAATATTGGACAATCTCGACTGAAAAAGAGAGAAAAAATTTCCATGGTAGATTTGCCTATATCATGTATTACTAATAGGCCACCATATGGTAAAGATCATCTCCATTTGCAGCCCATACTAACAATGGCATATATAAAATAAGCCCTGAGGAGAAAGACAAAACAAATTTACAGAAAAAAGGCCATTAAATTTATCTTCTGTTTGCTTTGATGATCATAAAATTACATATGCAGTAAATAACCATTCCCATGAATTGTTATGCATCACATTTACAGTGGTTATCTTCTCATATCATACAGTCAAACTATGAACATTATTAGGTTGCCTTATTAGGTTGCCTTATTAGGTTGTCAAACTATGAACATTATTAGGTTGCCTTATTAGGTTGTCAAACTATGAACATTATTAGGTTGCCTTATTAGATTGTCAAACTACGAACATTATAAGGTTGTCTTATTAGGTTGCCTTATTAGATTGTCAAACTACAAACATTATTAGGTTGCCTTATTAGGTTGTCAAACTATGAACATTATTAGGTTGCCTTATTAGGTTGTCAAACTATGAACATTATTAGGTTGCCTTATTAGGTTGTCAAACTATGAACATTATTAGGTTGCCTTATTAGGTTGCCTTATTAGGATGCCAAACTATGAACATTATTAGGTTGCCTTATTAGGTTGCCTTATTAGGCTGCCAAACTATGAACATTATTAGGTTGCCTTATTAGATTGTCAAACTACGAACATTATAAGGTTGTCTTATTAGGTTGTCAAACTATGAACATTATTAGGTTGCCTTATTAGGTTGTCATACTATGCACATTATTAGGTTGCCTTATTAGGTAGTCATACTATGAACATTATTAGGTTGCCTTATTAGGTTGTCATACTATGCACATTATTAGGTTGCCTTATTAGGTTGTCATACTATGAACATTATTAGGTTGCCTTATTAGGTTGTCAAACTATGAACATTATTAGGTTGCCTTATTAGGTTGCCTTATAAGGTTGTCAAACTACAAACATTATTAGGTTGCCTTATTAGGTTGTCATACTATGCACATTATTAGGTTGCCTTATTAGGTTGCCAAACTATGAACATTATTAGGTTGCCTTATTAGGGTGTCAAACTATGAACATTATGAGGTTGCCTTATTAGGGTGTCAAACTACAAACATTATTAGGTTGCCTTATTAGGTTGCCAAACTATGAACATTATTAGGTTGCCTTATTAGGGTGTCAAACTATGAACATTATGAGGTTGCCTTATTAGGGTGTCAAACTATGAACATTATTATGTTGCCTTATTAGGTTGCCAAACTATGAATATTATTAGGTTGCCTTATTAGGGTGTCAAACTATGAACATTATAAGGTTGCCTTATTAGGTTGCCTTATTAGATTGTCAAACTATGAACATTATTAGGTTGCCTTATTAGGTTGTCAAACTATGAACATTATTAGGTTGTCTTATTAGGTTGCCTTATAGGTTGCCTTATTAGGATGCCAAACTATGAACATTTTTAGGTTGCCTTATTAGGTTGCCTTATTAGGATGCCAAACTATGAACATTATTAGGTTGCCTTATTAGGTTGCCAAACTATGAATATTATTAGGTTGCCTTATTAGATTGTCAAACTACAAACATTAATATGTTGCCTAGCATGGGAGTGTGATCTTACCTTGTACAGAGCACGTCTTCATGCAAACTTCCCTGACACCTTTGACACTGCGTCCAAAGACGAGAGAATTTCTCCTCCAATACATTCAGCTGCCCGATCTCCTTTTGAAAGAACTCCGATTCCCTCGGCTTGCAATGCTTGCATACAGCTATACCTGCAGGAATATATCTGATTGCTTTAACACATTCACTTCACAGAGATTCATTGATACACAACAAAATCAATGGTTTATCCATCAACTATGAATCATAACTCTACTTTATTGTTTCAATGTTGAAATATTATAATTCAGACCCTTTCGTCACTAAAACACTAATTCCTTACTACCCTTCTCAACCAAGAACCGAAAAGATTCCCTACCCTTACACCATGCAACATTAAAACTTTCCCCTCTTGGATGTGAATTCCCCCAAAACAAGCAAATATAAAACAGCAGATGGATTTTTATGAAGTTGAAATGGTGTGTTTTCCTCACCATTCCTGACCAGAACATAAAATCACTTACAAGTTCCTGGCCAGGAATAAATAAGATAAAATAAAATCCAAATTAAATTTCAAACAAATTGGCATCAATTATTAATACCAATCTTCCAACTGACCAGTCTTATCTAAGGGAGTTTTGCAGCCAATGCAGGTCTCTTTCTTGGTAGTGAAAGCTGCTAATCCACCAATCTTGGATCGTACCACTGTCTTGGTCCTAGTGTGGTCTCCCCCTGTCACAAGCAAATAATTAAAATTTGCAACTGTTCACCTAATACAGATCAATAATGGTTTATGCAAACTTTTCTTACATCATTATCATGATCAACATCTGGTTTAAATTTGATTTATGAGCCCAAAATTATACAAGAAAGAGTATTAACAGATGCCAAGATGACACAAATAATCAAAAAACTTTAGCCAAGGTAAAAATGTTGGGAACGCCTCTGCCTAATACAAAACTTGTTGAATGGTTAAACATTTATAATATTTAAGCTATAATTCTTGAGATACTCACGTAGCAGTTCAGACTCTGCCTTCTTCTCTCCGAGTATTGGCTCAAATATTCTCATAAGTGGTTTAGAGAGCTGGTTCTCGAGATAATATTTAGTGTCTATGGGTACCCTGTTCTCCAGGACAAAGATGGGATCCTACAAAGGAGAAAAAAAGTCAACACATCAATTTAGTAAAAGGTAAGAAAAAGGAGAATATTCCTGCAAGATTTAAAGTAATCTGAAAAATTGGTAAAGTTATGTTTCAACTTTTTTGGAGAGATCGACAAAGTCTTGCAAATATCAGTCTCAATGTTTTAATGTTATCTATGTAAAGTTTAAACATTCAAGAAAGAATAAGTTGTTAAATTCTTTGACTGTTGTACCTCAGCTTTGTGATAGGCAGCTGTACCCTTGGCAGCAGCTGTGATGACATATGGCACACGATCTCCCAGCTGGGGAGCACTGCCAGCATCCCGCTTCCTCATCCTGCAACAAACTCATATATAGCTACCTTCACATCTAGCTTGACCAAAAAATATCAACCCTGTTTCCAAAAAAGCCCTAAAATACAGAAGAGGTGGGAGATTTTTTTGTTGTATGAGATAAAATAAATTGAGAATTGAGATATTGATATAAAATTGTCACTGAAAATAGGTCTTTCACATAAAAAGTCTAAAACAACTTAAGGAGCGCTGGTTTAAACTGGGATTAGCAGGGAAATTGGAAACAAGCTTCTTTTTTGTTCCAATTTATCTATTTGACATGAGCATAAATATCAACTTTGACATGAAGTAAAACATCCATTCATTAGTTAAAAGGAAGAGATATAAGCTTCAGAAACAGTTCACGACTGCCACACAATTCTCTGACTATCAAAAACATTTCATCTGCTAAATTTATGCTTTTGCTGTTACTTACTTGTGAGCCAGTTCCACGTGGGCCTGTTTGGCAGCATATTCATCATCTGTTTTTGTGAGTTCTTTAGTGATGATGAGATTTGAGATGTCGATCCTGTTGCACAGTAAGTCTGATATGGTCTGCTTGGCATAGTCTACGGCTCCTGTAGGATCTCTGTAAACAAGGACCCAGAGCCGCATGAAATAATCAACTCACATGATCAGCATTGAAACATAACATAAAGGTAACTGTAGGGTCTCTGTTAAAAAGAACCCAGAGCCGCATGAAATAATCAACTCACATGATCAGCATTGAAACATAACAGAAAAGTAACTCTCACAAAATATTATAACAATGGAAGATGCTTTCATACTTCACTTGATGTTTATTTTCAAAAATCAATTATATCACTGAATTTAATAATGTGTTTGCTCAATATCATGTCGAGCAAAAAAAAAAAGTTTTAAATCTTGGCAAGTATTCATAATCATTCCAAAGAGTGGAATAAAGATGAGGCAAATCTTTTCCCCTTTTCTGACTGAAAGACAATATGGTTTTTATCCCTCAGTCAATAAAAATATTATTCACTTTTCAAATTCAAAGTTTGTTTAATTGCTGTTTGTCAAAAGTGGAGCCAATAAATGCTTTCCTGAGTATGAAGATGCTACAAAAATAATCACAAGCCAGAACATGACAAAAGTGACATTAAGTATCAAATAGAATTCATTCCCTGACCTGTTTATGAGGATTTTCTGCAGACAAGTGTTGATGAGGTTTGCCACCAGAGGGCTGTTGTCACGGCGAACTGTCTCGATACCTTTGCAGTCCATCTTATCATGGATCTCTGGCCGTGTGAAATACAGACCTGCATATCTCTTTTTGTTGATTAGCAAATATGGGAAGTAAACCTGCAAAAGTTATGGTAAAATGCAAAACAATTAAAGTCAATTATGCAAACACTGTATTTCATTCCACTGCAGACATTTTATAAAATTTGCCATGTTTTTGTTATCAATGTATCCACATGGTGGACATTGGTGACTCATAGCCAGTGCTACCCACTAAATACAAAGGGGTATATACCTGATAGAGCTTGTTGTTAAAAAATCTGTACTCTAGCTAACTGTAGATGTGTCTATGTTTTTTTTTCAAATCCAGAGGCTGTGCCAAAAAATAATCATAGATCAATGTTTTTTTATTGATCAAGGGATGCGACCAACAATCAAAGGTCACAGGAATTATTCACAGCGATATAACGTGATGTTACAAAACATTTTATCTAGCTGTGCTATTTATAGACACAGTTGCCAAAGCTGTGCTATTTATAGACACATGCAGTTCAAGTCAAACAAGTCAATCTGACATTGTTCATTTCATGAGAATGTTTTCAGTTTGGAATTTATTTTTTTCAGTTATGGTCACCTGTGAATGTGAGAGCACATGGATATGTATCATACTTTAAGCTTCACATTGTTGTATATCATTAATAATGTTCAGCACAATGTGATCAAAACATAGGCATCACAGATGCATCAACCCTCAGCCCTGGTAACTCATTGCACAACATTCGCTCCACACAATATTTGTGAACAAAACGTCACTGCACCAAGGCAAATTGATGCAGGGGTAAAAAAACCATAAAATCTACTTCCTTTGATAGCTTAGGTGTGTCAAGTATCATGAAACTGTCATCATTTACTCTAGAATTATTGAGATGATGGGCCGTTGACCTTGAAAAGCAGGTTAAGGTCACCATCCATCAAACTCATCTGGGGTCTTCACCAGACGCTTATGTGTGTCAATTCTCATGAAGCTGCCATTATTTGTTCTTGAGTTATTGCAATGTCGTGGATTTGACATAATTGTCCCTGTGACCTTGAAAAGTAGGTCAAGGTCACCATTCATCAAACACTTTTGGGGTCTTTACTAGATGTTTATTTGTGTCAAATCTCATAAAGCTGCCATCATTTGTTCTCGAGTTATCGCAATGATGGGGATTTCATGGTACAATTGTCCCTGTGACCTTGAAAAGTAGGTGAAGGTCATGTTCATTCAAAGGAAGTCTGAGATCTTCACCAGATGCTTATGTGTGTCAAGTCTCATAAAGCTGCCATCATTTGTTCTCGAGTTACTGCGATGACAAGGATGATTTCACATAAGAGTCCCTGTGACCTTTAAAAGTAGGTGAAGGTCATGTTTCATAAAAATTCTGAGGTTTTCACCAGATGCTTATGTGTGTCAAATCTCATAAAGCTGCCATCATTCGTTCTTGAGTTATTGTGATTCTTGGGATTTCACATAATTGTCCCTGTAACCTTGAAAAATAGGTCAAGGTCGCCGTCCATCAAACTAGTCCGAGGTTTTTACCAGATGCTTATGTGTGGTAAGTTTCATGAAGCTACCATCATTTGTTCTCGAGTAATTGCGATGACAAGGATGATTTCACATAATTGTCCATGACCTTGAAAAATAGGTCAAGGTCGCCGTCCATCAAACTCCTCCAAGGTTTTCACCAGATGCTTATGTGTGTCAAGTTTCATGAAGCTGCCATCATTTATTCTCGAGTTATCGCGATGACAAGCATGATTTCACATAATTGTCCCTGTGACCTTGAAAAGTAGGTGAAGGTCATGTTCCATAAAAAAATATTGAGGTCTTCACCAGATGCTTATGTGTGTCAAATCTCATAAAGCTGCCTTCAATTGTCCTTGAGTTATTGCGATTCTTGGGATTTCACATAATTGTCCCTGTGACCTTGAAAAATAGGTCAAGGTTGCTGTCCATCAAACTCGTCCGAGGTTTTCACCAGATTCTTATGTGTGTCAAGTTTCATGAAGCTGCCATCATTTGTTCTGGAGTTATCGTGATGACAAGGATAATTTCACATAATTGTCCCTGTGACCTTGAAAAGTAGGTGAAGGTCATGTTTTATAGAAAAATTCTGAGGTCTTCACCAGATGCTTATGGGTGTCAAATCTCATAAAGCTGCCATCATTTGTCCTTGAGTTATTGCAATTCTTGGGATTTCACATAATTGTCCCTGTGACCTTGAAAAATAGGTCAAGGTCGCTGTCCATCGAACTTGTCCGAGGTTTTCACCAGATGCTTATGTGTGTCAAGTTTCATGAAGCTGCCATCATTTGTTCTTGAGTTATCGCGATGACAAGGATGTTCGCTAGACATACATACATACATACATACCCACGCCAGGAGTACTGCAATACCCTCAGCCTGATTACATCAGGGGCTGAGGGTAACAATGGCTATCTCTTATTTCATTACTACACAAAACAAAGCATATGTTATTTAAAAGGAAAAGATTACAGGACAGACTGATCACAAGGAAGCACACACCAGTACAGAGAAGTAAAAATACCAAAAATATTTTTTTACCTTTTCAAATTCAAGTTTAATTGGTTTGACAAATGTGCCTGAGATATATTCAGCTGCTTCTTGTCCAAGCTCCATGGCCTCCTTCACTGTCTCCACACCAAACTTGCACATCACAGAGTCTGTGTCTCCATAGATGACCTGACAACAAAACAAAACACACACTGTACTAATAATCGGACACAGTCTGTAAAAGTGAGATTGATCAAATTTGGCTGATTAGTCATTGAGATGGATTTGTTCTTTTTATAAAACAATATTATGACATTGCCTCATCTCATCCGACAAGCTGAAGGCAAGTGTCAATTGAAGACATAAGACCTTTTCTGGAATTGAGCTATACAAATCATCAGGCCTATCATTATTACCAATATTATTATAATTATATATAATCAAATTTTGAGTTTGACAATCTCTCAATCAGCTTGAAGCCTGTAATTGTCTATTAGAGAAGAGATCACATTAAAGATATCACATTAGAGAAGATATCAGGGAGAGAAATAAGAGAGAGTTTTCTGAATGAGATGTTACAAGGCCACCTGTTCTTTAAAGAGATCAGGTCGAAACATAAGGAGTTTCCAATGTAAGATGTAACCAAGACCACCATTTTTTTTCAAGCAGAGATGTGGTTGAAAGATTGCTATGTGAGATGTTACCTTGGCATCATGCTTGTAGCCATTAGCTATGGTGTATCTCTGCTCTACATGCTGCTTTGTCTGTTCAATCATCAATCGACCAAATGCTGTCACACTCTGCAAAAACACTCACATTAGTTCAGGAATATTACATGCTGTAATTGTGTTGTTTTCTTCATTTTTTTTTTATAAAATGTAAATGTAAACAATGCTGGATCAAACTATATAACTTTTCCTCATTTGTCTTTTAAGTGTAAGTGATATGAGTCAACTTACAGAGGAGATTTCCAGGCATGGCAGTTTTCCTACTTGTGCTCCAGTAAAACCATAGACAGAGTTTGCAGAGATCTTCAGAGCTAACTGCCGACCATCCAATACCTTCTTGCGAAAGGGATCAGTTTCATTCTTCAGATCTGCTTTGGCCCTGGGGGGTGAAAAAAAAAACAAAAAAAACATTTAAATACTTTTCTTGCCATATTTGATAAGAGGCTTAATCTATGGCTTATTTTATGGAAATAAATGTTTCAGTGACAGTGAGGACAAAAGGTTGCTCCGGATTCACTGCTGAAATTATAAATTAAACAAAGACTGAAAGCCTTTCAGCTGTGTGGACCCTTGGTTTTTTTGTTATGTTTGAGAACATGAAATGCCCACAAATTGTTTTGTAAATAAAAAACATTGCCCAGCTTTGCATGCTGGGAAAAGTTATTGTACCTACCGGTACTTAATATGCAATTAATATGGCAGCTGAATCACCGCCATATTGCTTTTCTCCATAAACTTGAAGTGAAACTATATTTAGATAACCACAATGGTGTCTATGTTTGCAAGAAGCAGCTCACTGTTTGCTATTTTCGAATGATAAAAAAATGACAAAATAAAAGCCTCAAATTAAAAAAAAAAAAAAAAAAAAAAAAAAAAAAAAAAATTAGCTGGGAAATCTGCCCATCAGTTTCAAAGAAGAGTTTGAAAATTCTCCCCTCTTAATGCACAAGCTTTGCTGATAGAGTCAGCACAGAGAATACTGTCATTTCGTATTTCGAGATATCTCGAACTGAACATACTTTTTTCTGGCAGATAGAAGATCCTGTAAAATTTCTGGTAAGAGACCTTTCCGAACGGAGCTCTTGGCAAAATAGTTGTTAGAAGGAGTCTTGATATACTGGTCTAGGGTCAATCTGCAAAATACACAAGG
Source organism: Amphiduros pacificus (assembly GCA_949316495.1). NCBI lineage: Eukaryota > Metazoa > Annelida > Polychaeta > Phyllodocida > Hesionidae > Amphiduros > Amphiduros pacificus. The sequence continues at coordinate 12,914,816 of OX439003.1, read as the reverse complement.
ACCAAAAACTTAAGCTTATATTTTTTATTTCAAGTTGCATCTTTATAGGACAGACCTTTAGTGTTAGCTATATGTTTAGCAAAGTAAGATATGATGATATTTGTGCTTTACTGGTGATCAGTGTACGTACCCTTCTTTCTGTATGGTGCCTTGGGAGAGCAGAGTGGTGTAACATAGGTTGTGGGCCATCATGATGCTGGGATATAGTGAGGAGAAATCAAGCGTGGCTATTGGTGTGTCATAATATCTGAAATTTTGCAACATTGAATGTTTGTTATATTTATGAAAAATATTATTGATTTTATTACAAAATAATCTGAATCCAAAATATGAAAGCTGATCAAATCAAGGTCAGAGATTTGTGTACGAAAAATAATTAAGGGAAGATAAAGATATTGAGGGCAGATAAAGATATTGAGGGAAGATAAAGATATTGAGGGAAGATAAATATATTGAGGGAAGATAAAGATATTGAGTGAAGATAAAGATATTGAGTGAAGATAAAGATATTGAGTGAAGATAAAGATATTGAGGGAAGATAAAGATACTGAGGGAAGATAAAGATATTGAGGGAAGATAAAGATATTGAGGGAAGATAAAGATATTGAGGGAAGATAAAGATATTGAGGGAAGAAAAAGATATTGAGGGAAGAAAAAGATATTGAGGGAAGATAAACTCTCCTGTACATTCATGGCATGAGATTAAAATGATGCCACATTCAAGAAATATATTTCCAAAATAAGAATAATCATTCTCACTAACAGGGAGTTTTCCAAATATATATCTTAGGTTGAACACAGAAAAGAAGAAGATAAATGTAACTTTAAAATTTGTTGATCATTTGGGAATGAATTTCTGCCCAACTGAATCATTAATATACTTATGCATTCACGCCACATTGAACACATAGTCCTTCAAGCAATATATATATATAAGTAAATGAGAACTTGTACCCTTTGTTGGGCTCTATCACTGTGGCCCCCACAAACTCCTCTCCGGCCTCTCCCTTATGTGCTGGGATCAACAGGTCCTGCTCCTTTGACTGAAACACACACCACACATGTATATATAATCTGTAAAACTGTCCCTCATATCACGGCACTTTAACTGGTATGAATAGAACCAAAATCTGCTGCCTCTATAACAAAGCATATTTTTTATCTGAGTAGTTTGGAGATGACAACTATATGACTCTAATAATTACTTAACTGTCTCAGTAGCTGGGAGATGACATCTATATGACTCTAATAATTACTTACCTGTCTCAGAAGCTGGGAGATGACATCTATATGACTCTAATAATTACTTACCTGTCTCAGAAGCTGGGAGATGACATCTAGATGACTCTAATAATTACTTACCCGTCTCAGTAGCTGGGAGATGACACCAATATGACTCCAGTAATCACTTACCTGTCTCAGTAGCTGGGAGATGACACCAATATGACTCTAATAATTACTTACCTGTCTCAGTAGCTGGGAGATGACATCTACATGACTCTAATAATTACCTACCTGTCTCAGTAGCTGGGAGATGACATCTACATGACTCTAATAATTACCTACCTGTCTCAGTAGCTGGGAGATGACATCTACATGACTCTAATAATTACTTACCTGTCTCAGAAGCTGGGAGATGACACCAATATGACTCCAGTAATCACTTACCTGTCTCAGTAGCTGGGAGATGACACCAATATGACTCTAATAATTACTTACCTGTCTCAGTAGCTGGGAGATGACATCTACATGACTCTAATAATTACCTACCTGTCTCAGTAGCTGGGAGATGACATCTACATGACTCTAATAATTACCTACCTGTCTCAGTAGCTGGGAGATGACATCTACATGACTCTAATAATTACTTACCTGTCTCAGAAGCTGGGAGATGACACCAATATGACTCCAGTAATCACTTACCTGTCTCAGTAGCTGGGAGATGACACCAATATGACTCCAGTAATCACTTACCTGTCTCAGTAGCTGGGAGATGACACCAATATGACTCTAATAATTACTTACCTGTCTCAGTAGCTGGGAGATGACATCTACATGACTCTAATAATTACCTACCTGTCTCAGTAGCTGGGAGATGACATCTACATGACTCTAATAATTACTTACCTGTCTCAGTAGCTGGGAGATGACATCTATATGACTCTAATAATTACTTACCCGTCTCAGTAGCTGGGAGATGACACCAATATGACTCTAATAATTACTAACCCGTCTCAGTAGCTGGGAGATGACATCTACATGACTCTAATAATTACTTACCTGTCTCAGTAGCTGGGAGATGACATCTATATGACTAATAATTACTTACCTGTCTCAGTAGCTGGGAGATGACATCTATATGACTCTAATAATTACTAACCCGTCTCAGTAGCTGGGAGATGACACCAATATGACTCCAGTAATCACTTACCTGTCTCAGTAGCTGGGAGATGACACCAATATGACTCTAATAATTACTTACCTGTCTCAGTAGCTGGGAGATGACATCTATATGACTAATAATTACTTACCTGTCTCAGTAGCTGGGAGATGACATCTATATGACTAATAATTCCTTACCCGTCTCAGAAGCTGGGAGATAACACCAATATGACTCTAATAATTACTAACCCGTCTCAGTAGCTGGGAGATGACATCTACATGACTCTAATAATTACTTACCTGTCTCAGTAGCTGGGAGATGACATCTATATGACTCTAATAATTACTTACCTGTCTCAGTAGCTGGGAGATGACATCTATATGACTCTAATAATTACTTACCTGTCTCAGAAGCTGGGAGATGACATCTATATGACTCTAATAATTACTTACCTGTCTCAGTAGCTGGGAGATGACATCTATATGACTAATAATTACTTACCTGTCTCAGAAGCTGGGAGATGACATCTATATGACTCAATAATTACTTACCCGTCTCAGAAGCTGGGAGATGACACCAATATGACTCTAATAATTACTTACCCATCATAGAAGCTGGGAGATGACACCAATATGACTCCAGTAATTACTTACCCGTCTCAATAGCTGGGAGATGACACCAATATGACTCTAATAATTACTTACCCGTCTCAGTAGCTGGGAGATGACCTTGATCTGCTGACCTCTGGACAGTAAATAAGTTAGTGGCACTCCTGTGACCCTGGCCATTTCCATGTAGTTGATGACACTCATTAGTTTCTCCAGGAGTCTCAGTGGTAAGTAGGCATCCTTCAGACAGTACACAGCCAGGCGACGACGCGTTTGTTCATTTCCATTCTACAAACAATGACAGATACAAAATTAGACCATTTCAGTTGATTTCATACATACACAAAATATATCAGTTATTTGTTCATCTGTAAGTGTGAAATTTATTTTCCATATCTTAATAATGTAAAGTAGAGTTAACCTGTAGATCGGTGATGATTGAGTGCTGCACGTCTTCTTTTTGTTCTTGGAGGAAATGGAAAGAGACAGCATTCAAGGTGTATGATCGCAACTTGTAATCTCGTAACAAAACCTTCAAATCAATACGAATTGGAAAATGTTAATAGAAAAGTATTGTTATTAATAAAAGCTTTTCAAAGTATGAATATGTTTAAATGACTGGTTTAAATTGCTTCAAAACCCAGAGTTTAAAGTGTATTACCACTGTTAGAAAAAGTACATACCTGTAACAGATCAAACTGTACTCGCCCCTCAATGTTGACAACTTTGTTCTCTCTTTTGCCCATTTGTTTAGATTGGATCATAGAGCTTTTAGCAACTGAACGAATGTCTTTTATTCGGCCCAGGAAGTTGAATTGCTTAATTTTGAGGTGGTTGGCTCTGTCTAGTAAGTAAGGGAAGTCAAAGTTCTGAATATTGTACCCTGTGATGATGTCTGGGTCCGCCTCTCTCACGAAGTCAGACCACGCCTGTGCAAAAAAAATCAAACCTCAATGACACTATTCAATATAAACACAGAAATTCTTAATTTTTTTTTTAGAATAAATATATTCAAACGGGAATTGATAATTACCTCTAGCATATCTTCTTCTCTTTGTTTAGATATGACCTCTGCTCCAACAATGCGGGCACATTTGTTGAGAGTGAATACATTGCGGATGAAGGGGTCCTTTTCTCCCTGTCTGATCACCATATTAGCAATCTGAATGACTTTGTCCTTGTCAGCTTCAGGGAACACACCTTCAGATAACAAAAAATGAATAAATAAGGAATGTTCATTTTGCATCTGTTTTTGTTTTTGGAGGTTTTACATCACTTTCAACATTATTTCAGTCATTTCGTGATGAGACCTTTGCATCAATGCAGTTATCTCAATAAATATACAAATGGAAGCGAGGTTTTAAACTTGTATCATAGGCCTCAACATTGCGAGTATGATGGCAAATGGCCTAATGAGATCATAATAAATAACGTTTGAAATTATTTCTGATAAAAGTACATCATCGTTCAAGTTTATTCGGCACAGCAATATGTTTGCCACATTTGAATGATATGGTTTCATAATTGAGACATTCAGAGACGGAAATTATATTTCATATCAGCTGCTGGCACAATGGGCCAGTGCCATCTGGTGGCTTAAAAAATAAGTCTGGTCATTAGTGTCAACAAGGAGGCCTTTATTTTGGTGATTTTTGTTGATAATTGCTGACCAACCTTTCCTGCCAGCACACTCGATATCAAAGCTGAGGATCCTGATGGGAGCAATCTTCTGCCACTCTCCCTCTGCCGGGTGGGAGATGAAGTCCTGCCACGATATGTCCACCTCCAGCTGACAGCGGGAAGTCATCACAGCTTCTTTGACATTGTGATTGCTGCATTTTGGACGGATGCTGTACTTCCCAGCAGGAAGTTCTATCCAATTGCATCCAGTCACATGAGAGTCTACCATGAACCTGTGAGAATAGCAATTTTAACCAAACTTAACACACCTATGTAACTAAAATATATATTTTGACCACATTCACCATTCAATATAAACACTGTATTGTGAGTGGGTCAAATATTGAGAAACACTGTTACCAAAAATACACATTGTAAAATCTTTTGTTATTGTTGAATATTTGATATTTCAAAAAGAAAAGAATTACATTTCTTGAAATTATGTTCATTAAATAATAGATCAATGTACCTAATTTCAAAATCGATGTTGCTTTCATAAGCACTGTAGCCATGGTTGGGGTAACCTGGACAGCTGAAGCCAGTCTCCATGAGGCGCTTAGCAGGGGCAATCAGACGCGGCAATGCCATGGTTACCTTCAGAAAAGGTATTTTGCGATTTCCATGGAATCCATATATACCTGTATCAAGAGACACATATTACAAGTAATGAAAATACTTCCCTTTTTATGAGTTATCACATCATTATAAATCTAATTTTAAAGTTTAAGATGACTTAATAATGTAATAATCTTGCAGATATATAACTTCACACAAAAGTCAGATGAAATTATTGAATGCACTTAAAAACATTTTGGTTTAAAGCAATAAATAAATAATTAAGAAGCTTATGTTCTATTGGGAATGATCTGGAATGACTCACTTTCTTTGTTCATAAGTTCTACTGCCAGGACGGCGTGTACTATGCCCTCTCTGTTTGATCTCATGTCTTTCACAACCACCGTGTTCAATGCATCCTGCACACAACATTCCATACATGAGATATTTCAAATCTTAATTTGTTAATTTCCTTTTAAAAATAGAGAAATTTAGTTTGACAGTGTACTCAATAAAAATGGTCAAATAAGACAGTTCGGCCTACCCTGAACATGCCACAATGTTCCCTTTTGAAATTGGATGGTGCTGGGACAAAGAGATAAGGTTTGAACCCATGCACATGAGCCAAGACACTGTTGCCCTCATCTGTGATGCCAAACATACGGACAATGGGCATGGCTCCTTCCTGTGGTCCTGGCATACCTGGCAAGGGCTGGCCTGAAATCAGTATAGTCTTGTTTGACCCAAAGTATTATTCTAAAGTGCAGTATTACTAATTTTCTGCTATATATTATAAAGTAAAATTGTTAAAGCAACAAGTCTAATTCTGCCATTTTTTTGTGTCATAATTTTGTTTTACAAGTCAAATAGAAAAAGATGATCAAATAAGACAAGGCAAAGCTTACTGATATAATGATCAAGATCCAGCTGTTGGAAAACTATTTTGTCTTTTTTGGGGTCAATGTCTGGTGGAGGGGGTCTTCCCAGTTTAGCATCTGTCACCTTGGATTCTGGTCCTTCACCTAGAATGAATCAGAAAAATAATCAGAACATTAATCTTAAAAATATCTTAAGCTACTGGCACCCATCATTTCTAATATGGAACTTGGGATGCTATTTATAAAACACGAACAAAATAACATAATTTTTTGAAAAACATTGAAAAGTGAGGTCAAATAGCATGGCAAATTTCTTAAAAGGGACAAGGTCCATTTTTAGCAGGTTTTTATTAAATAAGGTCACCTGAATATATTCATAACTTTACCCTCATTACCAGGGTCTCATTCACCTACCCACAAGGTCTTGCTTGTCTCCGTGTAATTCAGACTCCATTTCATCCAACATGGCCAGCTCAGCCTCAAATGTGGACGGGTCTTCATCATCAAAGTCAGTTCTAAATAAATACAGACACAAAAAGAAAAAAATCATTTATACAGAAAAAATGTACTGGTAGATATACATTAAGAATTTTTTTAAATCGACAAAAACTCTCCAAAAATTACTCTCCAGTAACATGAGTGTCATACTTCACATTCATTTCAGGCCCTGAAATTCTGGAGGTAATAAAGTGGCCTGGAACAGAGTATGCACTGAGCTAAACAAATAATTTGTTTCAGACAGGTCATGGTTTATTTACTGAGGTCAAAAGCCAAAGTGCCAAATAAATTGAAATTTATGTGAAGTTGCATTGGCACCCTTAAAAATCATTAAATACTCCAAATATGAAGTACCTTCAAAGCCCTTCTGTAAAGTGCCCTGTGTGGCCAAAGTGAAAGAAAACAATCTTTTTTTCACAAGTTAGTAGTCTTTATATTGGCTGTTGGGAGTTTTTAGTGTTTAGGGTTTTTATATTGGAATGTAATGAACAGATGAACAGAAGGACATAACCATATCTGACAACAATACCTTGGGTTAATAGTAATGGTTGAAGGTAAAAACTAATGAGGACATGCCAAAATATGCACTGATGCAAATCAAAAAAATTAAACTGGATATATGTATAAATGTTTTGCCATACTTTGCTTTCTTGGCCACTGGTGCCGGTTTTGGAGCTGTTCCTTTTCTCTTGTCCATGATCTTTTTTTAACCTGCTGGTACAAACAGAAACAAAACATACAATATAAATATAGCAGTCATCAATCCAAAAATTCTTAATAAAAATGGATAATCGTCTGAACTGGTCCATGACTAAAAGACCCAATTCGCGTAAAAAATATATTGACTGGGCCTAAACAAAGGAAGAAACCAATTCCTTACTTTCCTTAAGTCAAAAGAAGATTTTGTGAAAAAAAAATTCTGTGCCCTAGTTCAATGTTGGCCAGAAACTGATTCCCATGAAAATCTCCTTCGCAAAGACAATTTGACCCAAATGTACTTTATGACCATATGGGCCCACTAATTTCAGCTGAAGTTTTTAACAGATAGTTAATATATTCATTAACCTGGATGGACTGGACAAGAAAATAAATTGAAAATTGATGTCAACAGACAGTCCCTTATTCAAATCACAGTCTAACAGGGGGTTTGGTAATCAAAGAATCAATCATCCTAATGTCACTGATAACATGTAGCCTTATATAACTTGCCAAAAAAAGTTCAAAGGATCTGTCAATGGCTGCATGAAATCAGAAATATTTTATTATTCCATGTGGGAAATATTTTCCCTGTGTGGTGGCAGCACTGCACAGAAAAAATAACACCGCCTCGGGATAAATTCACACAATATGTGAACATCAAGTCAATCTTACTTTATGACATTCTTATGCTTTGTCAAAATAAATATCAAATAATTCAGATTGGTCACCGTAAGGTTTTCAATTGGTTGAAACTTGCCATTGCCCAAATAAAAAAATGGAATAAAATTTCTTATATGTTGCGAACAGTAAGTCATAATCTCATGGATACTCAAATGTCTCATGATTAAAGAAATCACAGTTCCATTGGTGGGGGCGAACAAAGAAAAAGAGGTAACAACACATACACATGCACCCACAGACACAGGAGAGAGTGATAATTAAGGGGGGTCTGGAAGTTAAAGTTGAACTTTCTGTTTTAGCACTGGTGACATCATCCCTAGTCCCCAAAATCTGAACTAAACCAACTTTGAACTTCCTGCTCTGTCGATTGACAAACATCCCCAAGCGATGTGAAATGATGATTTCATGCATCGATGGGCAAAGACAATATTGTTCTGAATTTTCTGCTTTGAGTTCTTCAGACACTACTTTTTCATTGTTTACATGATAAATATGACACAGGAGTGTTTTCAAACTCAATAGCATGTGCATCTTTGAGTCTTATTAATGGTCGCAGCACACACTCCACAGTGGCGTAAACTGTTCAAATCATTCTGACCACAAAAAAAGCTGGACCACCCACAGAAATTGACTATACATCGTCCATGATCATACTGACCACAGAATACAGTTCACAACCCTTCTGCTGTTCTTTGAACTGAGCATGTGCAGAACATGAACTTCCTGCTTACTGGCCGCCATATCTAATTTAAGTCGTTGAACAAAACAGAGAATATTTCAAATGCACATTCAATGGGGAAATGTTCGACATTAAAACATTTGTGTATGTCCCGTTGAGAAAACAAACTATTATTCACAGTTTGCATGTATTATTAATGTCTCTTGGTGATTATTTTACTTGAAAACACAGTTTAAAGGCCTTGTTTACATGGGCGAAAATATGTATAATTGACCGCAACAAACATTACTCCCGGAAGTGGTGAAAAGAAGGTGCTCTCTAGCGTTTGAGCGATAATAGGTGAAAGATCGGCGAACTGTATAGCAGATAATCCCTTTTTGACACTCATTGCCAGCAATGTCAAAATTAAAAACACCTACTAATACTATATTACTAGTGAGTAATAGTGTGATTGCGGGGTTTCCATCTTGTTTTTTTTTAATGATTAGATTTTTGAGAGTTTTTTGCGCACTTTCGATTACAAATATGCAGTTCTGGTGAGTTTTTTCAATAGGGCAGTATGGTGACCTGCAATCGGCCTATTCTACTACTATTTCTCCTTTCTGTTTTCCTCCGGTCTTGTTTACTTAGATGGATGAAGTTACAAAGTCATAAACTAACTCCTGTACTTGTCTCCCACCATTCACTACCCATAAACACCGATCAAAGTGTCTAACTTTGTACAGGCGACGACAACACAGTGTTGTCTTCCGCAGCTCTGTTGTCGTCGCCTGTAACTTAGTTAGTGTAACTGTAACTGTAAGTGTCAAAAATGAACTGACATTTTCAGTTTCAGAATATTACATGCGGTTTTCCTGGTGAACTCAAGAGTACCATCTAAGAAATATCGTCACGAAGTTTCGCTCAAGACATATACCTACTTAAGAAGTTATACACGATCCCCTTCTGCACTGGATCGCATTGGTATTCACAAACTTTGCATCTCTTCACCTCCTTCTCTTAAAAAATGGCGGGAGTTCGAGTTGGGTTGAGCTGCAGAAATATTTGTCGGGAAACAATTTTAACTGGGTGACTAATTCCAAAAAAATCAATTCGTATTAAACATAGATTATTTAAGAAATAAAATATTTTGGCGTTTGGTATTTTAAAATGTGAAAAGTTGGTAGATTGTTAATTTCTTTAAATTTGAATACCACAACTTCTGCAGATTGTTCCTAATGTGTAATGGCAACCGGGAGAAATGTACACAATTCGGGTTCGCCGAAAACATAAAGTAACAATTGTTGTGATATTGGCGTGTATAATTTTGACGATTTATGTTGGAACTGTAGTGGTGGATCGTTTAACACAGGGGCCCGTGGATCACGAAGAGACCGTAGGGGCATGCAACAAACAGCTGAAATGGGCAAAACCTGGCCAGCCTGTTGTGGGTAAGTATTATTCTTCATTTTCTCCATTATCTTGAAATATAAAAACATGAAACGATTCTTTAATCAAGAAATGTAGGTACATTTATCGAATAGAGTGAATTACTTAGCCATAAAATCATAAATATCGAGAATAATTTCAAATAAAGGAGTGAGCGATAATACCGAATAATGGCGAACTGTCAAATTTGACAGCTGTTGCATGTTGTCACTGATGTCTTGTCAGTGTTGGTGAAGGTTATTACTCTGCATTACATAGGTTGTATTCAATTACTACAGCCGACGACAACAGAGCTGCGGACGACAACAGAACTGGTTCAGTTTATCAATTGATTACTGATGTTTATCACACCATTTGACTTTATTTGCACATGCAAATGTCAGAAAACAACTTGGTGTGAATATTTTCGAGAGTGCAGATGCACTTAAAAGGCTTTGAGTTTGAAAATGAAACCGCAGCTTTGTTGTCGTCTGCAGCTCTGTTGTCGTAGGCTGTACCTCTGCAGTCATTGCCCTCATTTTGATCTCATTCAATGTTTGGAAATTTCCGAGTCATAAATACTTGCCTTGCTCACAAAAATATCATAAATTCAGAATTGACCAACCTTTGGTCATAAACTGTAACCCAGAGTCTAGCACATATACTGACCAATCAGTACAACTGCCAATTCAAAACAGATCTATTTATATTCTTTCACCACTGAGTTGACAGATTTTTCTGAATACTGATGACTTGCTCTGTATTCTGTGCGCACATTTATAGCTTTGGTGGCAGGGACTGATATGAGAGAGAAGTCCTGCTATGGAGGGTAGAAGGTTATACTTATGCTCGTTACATATATTGAATTACATGTGTTTTGCCCCATCGCTGTCATGTTTGAAAAGTACCATGGCAGATATTTAAAAGCAGACAAATTTGCTGGGTACAATTTATGATATCCAACTCTTTCCACATTTTTCAGAACTAAACAAAGCACTTAATCTAGAATACAAAATGAACTTGAATTGAATTCCACTGTTACAGTGTTAATGCTCTCCCCCGGGTGCTATCCATTTTTAAAGTTGTTTATGTGTAATACTGATGTCTAACATGTTCAGCAGCATTCTCCTTCCAATTCCACATGTGTCAACTGTCATGTCCCTGACCTGGTTTCCTTTGTGACAGATATAACCCAGTAGCCTCAGTGCCCTTTAAAGTAATTTGTAAAAATGGATGGCACTAGATTAGGCTGTTATAAGAGATTATTGTATAATATTCTGTCTGGCTGGAATAGTATGGGATTAATATTAGGATCTGGTGTAAAGCACAAAAAATGACTTGCAGTTATTTTTGCTGATAAAGACATCCCATTTAAAGGTATTAAGCATCAATTCTACAAATTGGAGTGTTGAAAGCTTAGCCACATATGAATATCATGACAGATTGAAATTATAATAGAGTTATAAGATATATTGCTATGAGACATAGCAGTTGCACTCACAGCAGAGGTCTGTCTGAGCCACAAACTGCATGTGACGGGTAAACACGGGTAGGGTGAACTTTATTTGACCTCAATTGAGGCTCAAAGTAGGGTAGCACTGTTTGACGTCATATTGGTACTATTCAAAGGACATTACAGTTCATGGGGTCATAAGCATATTACCATACTCTTATGATGTCATTTTACCTTTCAGTGCTCTATGATGACACTCGACATAATTACGCCAAGAAAGGAGTGTGCTTTCATTAGGAGCCTATATATTAGGGTCTTGTTCAAATAGGTTTTACAGACAATAATGGGGATGCATTTTTAAAAAGTTTATAGACATGAAAGACAAATACGTTTATCACCTATATGTGATTTTAAAGTTTTTTTTCAAAATCAGTGCTTAATCCCTTTAATGCATCGATCATGACCTATTTGTTTCTTTACTGTCCTTGTATTAATTAAGCTTTTAATTTGATTAATTTAAACAGGAATCCTGGGAGCATCCGGCTCAGGTGTTGTGTGGCTAAGATATCTCATCGAGCAGATGACTGGACTTCATACTGGAAGTGTACTCCAACAACATCCAGATGTATTCAGAGCTGAAGGCAAGAAAGAAAAGGTGATTGAAATTTAAACAGTCTGATATACAATCATTTTTAATACCAAAAACTTCTTGCACATGATGGGCAAACAGGTAGTGTGAAGTCTTTGTGACCCCAGATGAGGCTTTAAGTAGGTTAGCACTGCTTGATGTCAGTCTATCACCATTCAAAGGACAATGCCTTTGATAACGTCATAAGCATATTGCCATGCTTGCTTTATGTCATTTTGCCTCTGCCTCAGAGTAATGATAAAAAAAGGGGTTGTAAATGAGGTTATTGTTCAAATTGGAATGCAAAAACTGTAATTTGTGATTTTCATACCTATTTTTCAAAATCACTGCATAATTCCTTTAATACATGTACTAGTTGTAACTCTCAGAAATAATTTTATATTAACAATTTGTTTTGTATTAAATATCCAAAACTTCAAAATACAGAAGAGAAAAAAACCCAGATATATTTGGCTATGATAACAAAATGGTTTGTTTCTGGGGGCAACATAATGAAAATATGTTGCAGTCATTGTTGATATACAAAATAAGAATATAAGGATTAATTTTACAAAATACTTATGTGAATGTTTCTGTGACATGAATAACCAGACAAATCAATTGATTATTATTTTTCCAAGTAATTGCAAAATATTATAATTTAGATATTGATTAAAATCTAACTATCAGCTTGAACTGGAAACAAAAGTCTTGATTAAAATATGACTTTAATTAAATAATATACTTGACATATCTATTTGACACTGAAATCTCTGGCCAAATATACCAAATTCTTTTTTAAAATAGTCAAGTCAAATGGGAACAACAATGAAGATACCAATTGGCTTTGAAGTCAACTTTTGTTTTTCAGAGCCCAACAAAACAATTTTTTATTATTTTTTTTTTGTTTTTGTTTTTTTTTGGGGGGGGGGGGGTAAAATGTTATCAAATATATTGAGATATATGAATGAAATTATAACTGAAACTATATTGTTTCAGCTTGAAAGTCAAACAAAGTTTATGGTTGCTGATTTGAACTAGGGAAGGTAGAGAAATCAGAAACGAGCATAAATAACATGTTATTGCTTCATATTAAAACCCACAAAATAGGTTGTAGCAATGATGGCTCATGACATGCGGCGTCTTGATGGGATGCAAGCAGGAATTATTCTTTATCGAAACATGAGGGACACCATACGCACACAATACGCCATGCAAAATGGTAAAGGAGCTTTTCTGGAGGCACCTTTACAATCCTACTATGGTGAGTACATCTCTCAGTATTCATGGTCGAAGGACATTTGGTATTTATTTTTTTTTATTTGAGTTTATTTCATTATCTGGTTTCCGGTTGATGAATCTTCTTTGATTAAAGTTATAAAGATTAGATCATTTTCGTCATATGAAAAATATAAATATTCCAAATGTATTTTCTTGAACATTCATGATCCGATTTGCACACTTCAGGGCGCAACTGGGTAAGATTTGTGACTCAGAAGGCCAAGGATTGGGCCGACTTATACCAGGTTTACTTAGACTCTGGAGTGCCACTACTCATTATGGGCTACGAGGAATTAGAAGACACAGGTCAACTACGAAACCAACTTCTGCGTATCTCCAATTTTTTACACGTGCCCATCAAAAGCAGCATGTTTGAATGTGTCATAGCTAAATCCCAGGAGTTTCACATCAAACCTCACAATCTCAAGTCAGGATTTCAGCCATTTAGTTTACTGCCAAAAGATATGCTTATCAGACTTGATAAGTTGGAACGTAAAATTTTGAGTCAAATTAAAATTACCCGGGACAGGTATAAACCTAAAGTAAGGTGACTAAAAAAAAAAAATGAATTGTAGTAGTATGGATAAAAAATTTTGTCTGAATAAGCACATATAGATATACATATACAATCGATGATTTTTGTTTTCAAATTTTACAGGCTAGTCATCTTTGATGAAATAAATGAAGGCAGTATTATAAATCACCGACAGATACTGCTGACATATTGCTTGCAATATACTGGCAGGATATAGCCGAAAAAGATGGATTCACTGCACACAACAAATCATATCTTAGTAAAGATCTTTTGGTTGAGTTGTATCCATACTGCTATTATCTTTAACTTGTGGTCTCTATTTACATATGTTGGGTGTTTTCTTAACCAATGTTGATAGAGACGATCAAAATTTTTGAAGTGATAAATTTGTATACAATCATTGAATTTGATATTGCGCAATGACCAATAACATCAATTTTGAAGACATCTTACTTTGTTTTTGTAGATGTTCAAGGTAATAAAAGGATGAAAATATTAAGAGTATTCTTTAGAAATGCATGTGCAACCCAATAAATGTTTGAAGTACATTGTGATATATTGAACTAGTGAGATTAATAGGTTTAGATGACAAAAATTGTGTTTCATGAGAGAAAAAAATGAAAAATTTGACTCAAAAGCCATATATCGCTCTGTAGGTTGTGTATTATCAATACTTTTCTCAAGGACCAAAAGTTTTTTTTGCTCTTTAAGAAACTTCCATTAATCATCTAAATACAAGAAACTTGTTCCTTGTTTGGAGAGCTTTATTTCAATGTAAGCTGGAATGTATCATTAATGTGCTGCCTTAAAATATCAATTGACAGGAACAATATATTAAAGTTGAAAAGAGCTTTAGCTTCCCACTGGAAGCCAATTTGAAATAGGTGCAATATTTCTGTTGTAATGAATGTATAAAATTGACAATCTGTGAGAAAGTCTTCCTGATACAAATTATACAACATAAGATAACAGTTATAATGCAACAGTGTGAATTCCAAAGTGACGTTCTTCATCAGAGCCTAAAAGTTGATCTTCTTGAGAAAAATCTTTAAAATCTTTAATGAGCTTCAAATTATTATCAATAAATGAAAGAAAATGAGGGTACACTGGGTATATATTGGGAAGAATTTGTACCCAGACCAGTCACAAGCCTTAATCAAATTAGATTTAAATCATCTACTGGTAATTGCCCTAAAAAAATGTGGCCATGTGTGATCATGTTGGTCATTACAGGGTCAGATGTGTATAACCTTATAGCAAGAATATTTATAAACAAACAGGAAATATATCATTATTTTTCATTTTCATTAAATGATAAAAAGTGAAAGATTTGACAGAATTCAAGAATACCTTTCTAGATATATAGAAATTATCTATAGAAATTATCTATATACAAATATCATCATTTAAAATTTATCTATTTGTTTATTCTGTTTCATGCATATCTTTTTAATTATTAAAATATGACACTGAGTTTGGTCAAGTTAGATATCTGAAGAGGTTGGTAGACATTGTGATAATGCTTATTTGTGCTCGGCTATATGAAATACTTCCATCAGATGTTCCCCTTACAAGTTGTGTCTATTGTCTGTGAATGTTTTACAGCTGTATATGTTGTTTCTAGTCATTCAGTATATTCTAGTCTTTGCTGAGATATGAAATACAAAGAAAAGTGAAAGAATGTTGTCTTCCTATGGACCAGTTTGATTGTTAAAGTATCATTATTTTCTCTTTATATTTCAGCTGATATGTTGTAAATATTGTTGTATTCATTTATTTTATTCACATGACAAATTTTGTCTTTTTTTCTTCCATATTTGAAAAGAAGTTGCACGGATTTCATATCAGAAAGTCCTATCAAGTTGAAAGTGCTGCCTTGGCATGTTTATCTCTCATGTGCCCTTTTGGGTTTTGAAACTGAAGCTTGATGTGCCAAAATAATATGATTTCATGAGATGTAGTATTCGTCTTGAGAAATCACAGTCCAGTTACTAGTCCTAGTTCAGTTACCGATCATATGAATTATGTTACTGGCAATGTGGAGGCAAGTATTAATGGGTATTCATTTACACTTGTTTATTGTATTCAGTTTAAACATGTATCAAATTTGTCTACTAAACTAGAGTTTTTTTTACCCTGGGTTATACTGATATAATATAATAATATGTAATATAATGCTGTGACAAAGACTCATATACAAGGCTCTTCCTTTTTTGTACAGATATTAACTGAATATATCTAGTTATTATTGTTTATGTTAAGCATATTCTTGGCCATGAGGATTATTTAAAGATTAAATGATATTATTCCTAATGCATTGGTTTTTAAAATGAATTTTATGTCTGAACTATATAAAGTACATGCATGATACATTCTATTGAGGCCAAAAACAAAGGTTTATGTATTTGTTTGTGTTGATTAAAAAAATGTATATTCATTTTCACTGTTCTACATATATTGTCTTGGTTTTATATTGTTATGTTTGAAGATGAATTATGTAACACTTGCAAGTTATGGTATGAAGTTATTTTCCGTATTCCTTTCATGCATATTTGATATTAGTTTCTTGATTTAATGTAAACGGTCAGAAATAGTGTGAAAGATAAATTGTATTTATAGATGTCATTTCAGGAATTATATTTCCATGTTCAATTTTGCGTTTTTCATAAAATAATGAAATGATCTGGGTTTTTTTTCAAGTAGATAATGTTAGATTATTAATGTCAAGTGGTATCATGTCAAGATTTAAATATTATCCTCTGAATCCACCGAATCCATGCCAAGCACACTTTGGATTTTATAAAATGCATTCAGGCTGGATAAAATAGTTTATTTAAATGACATTATGATGTTTTAGATATGATACATGAAGTGTATGCTTTATTTGTTCATTGTTTTTTAGTTTAAAATGATCTGTATCCCAGGACCCAAATAAAATGGTCCTATTTTATCAATATTGGTATTAATCTCCAGTTCTTTTATGGAGAATGAGATATGGGAAATTTAAGTAATGTTTTCGGCCATTTATGGAATTTAGTACAATGAATAATTTTGCTGTTAAATTCTGGTGTGAATGAGGGCATAATGGAGGGGACTATGTTTAGTTAATTAAGCGAGCTTCCACCTGTTCTGTTGGTGCCATATTGTTACAGTTTAAAGCTCAATTTTGTGGTGTTTACAGGCACAATATGTAACAATCACATCAATAAACCACTTTTATATGTTATTACAAAAATATTCTTATTGTCTTTTCTTCCCATGGGACAAACTGAAACAGAATAATTATCAAGGCCAATTCCTTGCTATGACTGGGGATATGGAGAGCCAAATACAGAAAGGATGACTAGGAAATATCCATAAACTGTGTCTTTATAAAAGTGGGCAAAATTTTATTCAGGCTTTGAATGCATCCTAAGAATCAGTTGGTTGCTCCTCCAAAATGTCCTTCACCTATAAATAGTATTGTGCCAGTCAGATGTGGGTCAACATTGCAGAGGTCAGGGAAGGTCAATTTATGGTTATTGTATCTGGCAACCCTGGTTCTAGCAGCCTGCTAACGCGCACTGCCATGAATTACTGCAAATGGGTTGAAACTAGGTTAGTGTGGCAGACGCAGTAGCAATCATAACTGGTACAAAGAATATACAAAATATATAGCCTGGAATTAGGATGTAAAAATGACACCAGATGTGGCTCATCTTGTAAGAATCTGACTGATGGTAAAGGTCTGGGGTTCCATTCCCAACTGGTGCAAGATATTTTCTACTGAATTGTTTCTCTTTTCAGCCAGTGCTCAATGACTGGTTTTGAAAGATCCCCCTCTCTATATATATGTGTGCTCAAGCCTACAAATAATTTTTTAATTTTTAACAGAGGAGATAGGATTTCGTTCCCAGTTTGGGGGACAAATTGAGATATTTGCCTTTTTTCGGGGTGAGGACAATGCTGCTCATATAGAGGGTTGTATGACACAGTGATTCTATAGGTTACCTGATATGATTCCAAATAGTAAAATTTAATCTGTTCTGTCAACTTTATCAATTATTATTATTTACAGTTACTATCTGTCCGAAATAACATTAGTTTGTGTGATATGATTGCTTTGAAAATTGACAAGGACATAATACACATCAATATCTCAAACAAGTTTGAGGCTGACCTTGTTGACCTCTCAAATAAGGTCACCATCAAATTGGCATATTAGAATTTATATAATCCAGCGAATTATTCGGATTGTTCTGAAACTTTACAGGAATATTCTCATCAATATCTCAAATAAATTTGAAGTGGGCCTTTCTGTGATACTCTGCATTACATCAGTAGTTCTTATTACCTTTGCTGTCATTGCAGTTTTGACATTGTTTGAAATCTGGACCACCATGTCCAGTCATGCATGCCAACCAAAATATCTTACACAATCAGAATTGAACAATCTCTGATCTGTGACCAGGTGGGATGTCATGGCAAGGACCTGCGACTTGACAATTCAGTGGGGCAGCACTATATCTGCTACAAGTAGGTCTCATCACGAAATGACTGAAATAATGTTGAAAGTGATGTAAAACCCCAAACAAACAAAAAAACAATCTCTGATCTTGACCTTCAATCAGTTTGTTGACAGAGGTGCTAAACAATAAGAATCTGTACCAATAGTCATCTATTCTGTCACAAATCAGTTCTCAGCCAGATTTTCATGAAGTCATGGCTTGCAGTTAATCCTGTGTACACCTTTTTATCATTGGTGGATGGGATTGATATGATATAGAAGTCCTGTTTTGGAGGATATTCTTTGACTGTTTTGACATCATAAAGGAGGTCAAGATCAAGCTGACTTGTTGCACCATAAAACCCTTCCCAATTATTTCATAAGGTTATAAGGTTATCACTGGGGTGATCCTCAGAAGGTTTGGTTCCCAGGTAACTGAGAAAATAGCCAAGTTTTGAGAAAGCATCTGTTGCACTGTTGCACAATTTAGGGCACACTTTAGTATAATTGTGGCTTTCTTTACCATTGCTCATATTGTTGATTTTACTGTAATAAAGAAAAAATATTTTGTTTCTGAACCATAAACCATAGGATTTTAGATTCGAGCCAATTTTGTAATAAATAAAAATCAGGACCTCAAAGAAAATAAATAGAATTCATCCCCTGACAACTATATATCACTGAAAAGTTAGCCCCGCTGAAGAACAAGGACCTTGCATTTGGAGAAAAAAAAGGAATGAATTTCTTTAATTACACAATTTTATTCACACAAAACTTATTATACATGGTTGAAGAAATTCGTTTGTAATAATATAAATTCAAACTTGTAAGACACATGAGAATATGGAAGGATTGATAATGTGAAATTCAAAAATGTTTAATTATGGCTCAACTTCAAGTATACATTTGTTCATTAAACTTATTTTAAATAATATATAAATTTTGGGTAAATTACCCATTATTAGCGCTTTCTTGAGCTACTGGGGCAATAATGAATCATGATGAAACTATCCTATCCAGGTTCCCTTGCAAGTTAAATACTTATTACAAAAAACGTGAGTTCTCTTTTTTTGTGCCAATAGTACGAGTGATTATACCAACAGCAGTGCATTCTTGGCATGTCTGGATGGCAGTTGTGATCGGAGAATCCACTACTATTTACATGTGTCGCACGATACTGAGTTGGACTGGTTGGGAATGACATTCCCAGAATTGGCAATTATTGCAAAAACTAGAACACCGAATTCATATATTACATACAAGTGACAATATATATCCTAGAAATTATTAGATTTGGAAAGCAAGAATCATGCCAGAAGTACAGCATATAATATGAAACACAGGGAAATGATGATTCCTTGTCACACTTTTTGAAATAATGTTTTTCCCTTATAGATATAAGAATATCATCTCTTTCCTATTATTGCTGTTCTCCAGATGGCCTCTTGGATTACAGGATCTGGGCACAATGCTGATCATCTGTTCCACTATTGTCTCCAAGATGACAATGGGTGATCAAATAACCTCAATTATAACACTCAAAATACATCAGAGTAAACTAGGTCAACACTGATCACAAAGTTTTCTTGAACACATGACATTTTATGTCTCAGTTTCTTTCAATTATTTTTTCGATTAAGTGGCATTTAATCTTCCAGAATAATTCTAAGTTTACAATTAACAACTGCCTTTACTGATTACTCCATGAAAATAACTTTTTGGAGATATTCAACCATGGGGACATACCAGATGGCACACTTTGAGGTTTAATATGGGGATATAAACTAAAGCCATTTTCACAGATTACAGATAGTTTTCCATATTTTGACACCATAGAGTCCTGTTGGTAAGCAAATCACAAAGTCATGTCAACTAAATCATTTTCAGTTTGACATTTGATAAATAAACTAGAAAGATAAACATTTTATATATCGTAGCCAGAAAAGAACCAACATTTGAAAATGGGGCTTGGAATAAAAGGCATGGATATTTATAATACAATTATCTTTAAGACAACATAGTGCATTATACCTTAAATTTTTTGGGGATAGGTGATCTATAATGTTGTGCTATTTTGTATTCATGTGACTAAAATTATCATAATTCAAAATACAAATTCCAACAGGCTTTCAATATGGAGATCTTTCTGATACAATTTCAAGAACTTCATCCATGTGAATTTAGATGAAACTTACATATTTTAGATAAAAAAGGTCATTATGTTGGGATTTCCTGAAAAAAAACTCTGTTTTCAGTATTGGGGAACTCCACATGATTATAATTTTTCAGTAATAATTTCCCCAGATGGTCATGCAGTATTTGAGAATACTAGTTCCATATTTCATAGTTCGTGACAATAACAAGTTTAGTAGTATTTGTGCTTATCTGATCTGTCACAATTTGACTGATTTCAACATGACTGGCAGCTGATAATGAAGAGAAGGATCAGGTCACCGGACATTAATAACTTCCTTCTTTGAAATTTTCAAAAAGATTATTGCAGAACATGGTAAAATTATCACATAAACATATTATGGAAAAAATATACTACTATATCAACAGCTAAACAAATTGGAACCACAATAAATGCAATTCTATATAGTACTGATAATCAGCATTTCCATTAAGAAATGATAACAGCACAGGCGTATAAACAATTACAATCATTACATTGACTGACTTTGAATATATAGAGACATATTTTTACCGTAAATTCTATAATTAATGCAGTAATATAATTTGTTATCAAAACTTTTTATCAAAACATAAAATATGGACAACTGTCGCAGCCTTATTATTTTGTTCTCTATAAATATGAAGCGCCCTCTACAGGATATAGAATTTACACAGCATTCAATTTAGCACAATACTGAGAATTTTCATATGGCAATACGCTCAATATCTTCTTCAGCAGACAAGATATGGAGAAGGCAATATCTTTACATTTCACGTTTTCATTCTCCTTGTTGTTGATATGTTATCCCTATCCTGCCAGTCAATATGGCATTGGTCACCGATGTTTGACGCAACTAATGCTGAGTTATCAATCACGAGACACACTGCGGGACCTGCTTTTGGAGACGTCGCGGCTGCCGTTTCTGGCTGGACTGACCGACCTGCTGTAAGATCTCCTGCGACGTTTACCATCATAACTTGGGCTGCGGGAGCGACTTCTACGTCGAGAGCGATGGTCGCGGGAATGACTCCTATCTCTTGAATCTGACCGGCTTCTCCTACAGGTGCAAAGGTACAAAAATATCTTCTAATTTTGTTTTACAACTTGAATTTTATATTTCCTTAATTGTACCATGTTTTTAAGACATGGGCTAATAGCACCAATCCCTGCAAATGTAAGTGTCTCACATTTGAGATAACAAAATTGAGACTGATTTTTTGTCATTTCACAGAATAGACACAATAATTCCACAAGCTAAAAACTTTGATTAGATTTGAAATACTTCTTTAATAATTTACCCTTTCCAGAAAAAATTATATTGATTACAAATTTAAGTTTTGATTATGAATTAAGAAAAGCAAATCACCAGGTTTTGACACATGGTTGAAGAAACGTGCTTTTTGATGGACATTTTTTGGAATAACAATTCAATGAAGCATGTTTTATGAATAAAACAATTCAAAACCATTGAAAGTTTTTTTCCATCTTGCAAAAAAAGACCAAATAAATCTCACCCCACCCTATTTTTTTAGGCATGTATCAGAAATAAGGTAAATCTTTTTATCGCCAGCCTGACGATAGTATCAGAGACTTGTCAGTGAGAGGATGCTAAGCTTGTTACCTCCTGCTTCTGGATTCGTAAGCTCCACCGCCACCGCCACCGCCACCTCTGCCGCCATAGCTTCTCTCCTCACAATCTCTTGCCCAGTGACCGGTCCTGTGACACTTGTAACACTCATCATGGGACTGCAACCAACATTCAACTTGTCAGAGAGTAACAAAACCCCCAGAACCCCAGGCATTCTATCCTATACTTGGGTCTTTTAACTGTGGATCTGAATCACCTGTACTTATGCATATATGTTTCTATTAAATTTGCCTATTAATAGTCATTTATAGACAAATTAGTGCCTTTTACCGGACTTAAGTGACATTAATCATCTAATGGTTAAAGTCCTATTTACTCAAAAATGCATCACAGATTAATTAACTTAAATTTGCATAACTTTTAAGTTTCTACTGGACCTTAACTCAGTTAACATTTCTCATGTCATTACTTAATGTGTTATTTTAATATGAGCAGTATATGGACTGGGTATAGAAAAATAAATTTGGCCAATCAAATAGTTGTCAGCTCAACTTGAACTGGTTCCATTAAGAATTTTAATCATGATTGTAAAAAGCTTCAAAATGCAGTAAAAATAAAATCATTTTAATTTTACTAATTCAAATTCTAATTACCTGAGGTCTCCTGGAGTTTGATGGATTATTCATCATTGGTCGTCTGGGATTGCCACGAGCCCATTCCACGATTATTGCTGATCCCATAAGACGCCTCCCATTCTCACGTCGCATTGCGTCCTGAGGCAAACAACAAAATAAAACAAATCACACCCCTATCTTATTCCAAATAATCTAAATATTAAAAAGCTATTGAAGTAAAATTTCTACATTAGTTTTTGCTAGACCCTTTACTGTGTTGTTATGTTTGTTTAAAATATATATCTAATACATGCAATTTAAGAGTGCTTAAGAACAGTGCCAATCCTGTGGAGGATTTTTACCCATTTGTCAGTTTTTTGCACTTCATTCTCATTCACATAAATAGCAAAGTCACAGAAGTGTTGTGATGCAAGACAATTATAAGACATTTTCAAAGGGATATATGAAACTCACTCACAACCAATGGAATTCAGAATATAATGAAATATTTTTTGACACGTTGATTTAACAGACTACCTTGTCGCTTCCTGATATCATGACACGTGTACTTACGCAAACACTTTAATCTCTGCTCAAAGTGGCTTCCTTTTAGTCTATTGAGCTACTCATTCCGCTTCTGCTGTTTACACTATTGTGACTTTTATAACTGTCTGCACATGGAATTATCTACACATTATGCTCCTCTATTTCAAAATACACAAGAACAACACTTTCTCTGGTGTTTTTGTGTTTAGTGGATATAATATAATATATAGATATATACAACTTGACTTGAGATCTCGAATGTGAAAATTTTAGTTTCCCAAAGTATATCAGTATTAGTTCCCATATTCCATTTTGGTTAGATAGCTATGCATTTTATTTTTTTTAACCAATATTGTAAGAAATAAAAAAAAAGTTTCTACATTAAAATCAAAGTAAACACCACACCACATTGTTCTCAGAGTACAACAACAAAAAGTGGCGTCGTGCCGGCACATACTCGTAGTGACCTGCCATCTGGTGGCGATGTAGACGAGCGGCTGCGATTGGCCGGTCATGGTCACATGGGCATGGTCACATGATCATGGCATGGTCGGGAATGGCACTTGGCTAGGGTTGGCATGGCAGGCATGGCTATGTTTGCGCTATGGAGGCATGGGGGTCACCGCCGGCTAAAGGAACCTGGTGCCGTGGTAACCATGGGACTGTTGCCGATATTAACCATGGGACTGGTACCGGTGGAAACCATGGGACTGTTGTCGTTGGAGATGGAATCGTTGCCAGGACTGTCAGGTTTATGCGACAAATCTCACTTTAGTAAAACATCATACAATGTCTAGTAACTGCACATTATTCTTTACTTCAGTGATGGAATTGACAAATTGCTCATGTGTATTCTCAAATACAACACTTTACAGGCATATTCTGGGCATGACATTATTTACTTGTATATTCCCACATCACCCTCATCGTGAGGACAATACCTCATGTGCTTAATGCACTTCAAATGAAAGCTGGTATGCAGAGGTAGGAATTTTCATTTTTAGAGGAATGCTTTCCCCTTGTTTAAAGAAAAAAAATGACACAATGAACAAAATGTACATGAGGATTGTAAACTCTTTAATCTTCTTCATGAATTAAATGCATCTTTAAAATAGACTGACTTGCTGAACGACAAAAGAATTTTGAATTTTTTTATTTAACCCAGAATATGCCTGCTAAAGAAGGAATGATTAACATTGTCCTCCATAATATCTATTACATGGGCAATTGTTTATATTCCATAAAAACTATTATGTTGATTGCTCAGAGATGTATGTTCATATTACCAGAATTGACTCTTTCAGTAAAAGACTCATTTTAAACATATATACATTACATATCAATTCATATTGATGTTTCAAATCTATGGGTGTTAAATTATAAATTTAAATGCTAGTTTGTTATTAATAATAATAATTTTTTTAAATATTAAAAAATTGTTTAACTTACTTCAGCATCTCTCCGATCCTCAAAATCCACGAAAGCATATGCTAGAAACAAAAAATTAGCAAATACATCTTAAATCCTGGAGACAGAAATTTGCAGCATTTTAATTAACTTAAAACTATTATGGTTATCAAAAAACTTTATCAGCAGAAAATCGACAATATTTTGTTTTATTGTGCCAATGATTGACCGTAGGCCTATTAATCTTATTTCCAATATTCAAAACATATTAGTTGCCAAATAAATCTCAAAGTTCATCATTCAAAGGACATCACTCTCAATGCCTTATTTCAAATGCAGGTGGAACTTATCAATATAAATAGTGTTCCACTAATTTTGATCAATAAAATACATGCGCATCTGAATTGAACATGATCCTCAAATCTAATATAGTGGCAGTCATTAGTCACAATTGTAAGTTTGTTTTAAATATTTCAAGAAAATTACGATAATAATAGAGATCTTTAAAAAAAAAATGGGATTAAAAGTGGAAAATTTGTCTTGTCTTGAGTTTGTGTAGATTTACTTACCCATCTCAGCACCTTAAAAAAGATGAAAAAACAGTTGGTTAATCAAGATTGTATAGAATAAAGTTTCTGATTTATTATATATGAGTAAATTTTATTACTAAGGAAAGGGAGAACCCTGCTTGAACTGGCCAAAACTGATAGCGACCGGGGGTCCTTTTTATAATGCGATTAAAATCGTTTAAATTACACAAAATTAGAAAAATATATCACCATATTTGACTTCACACCGATCTATAGGACCATAACGTTCGAATATTTCTTCTAAGTCTGTCTGACGGATGTGTTTGGCCAAACGGCCGATGAACAACAAGCCTTCAGGTCTCCTCGACATCTTGTCCTGCACGGTATAAATGAAGTTGCCAGGTATTTTCGCTCGCGTTTGTTTTGCCTTTAGGGCTAGATGTTCGAGGTTTCAAGGTGATTAAGCCGTAAGTCAATGGAGCCTACCCCGATTATCGGTCCATGGCGGCCATGTTTTGGCTCAATAATTCTGATTACACCGTCAGATGTCGCTTTTGTTTGAGAAGTGATTTGTGAGTGCGTAGTAGAGTAAGAAGATTTTGTTAGGTTTTTTGCCTTGGGATTTTGCTAACTTACGCGAGCTTGATTTTTTAAAATCAACACTTGTTGAGATTTACTCACGCATCTATTTGATGGTTTCTAAATTGATTGGTTTCGAAAAAAAAGCAAACCGAATTATTTTAAACATACTCAAATATATTTACATGTTATATATTATAATATATGCATTTAAGTATATGATTTTGTTGCCAAAATTATACAAAATTTGAATACTAAAATTTACACAAAATTTCAATACAACTGTGATGATTCATTCGCACCTGCGCAGAGAAACTGTACACGTTTTAGAGATCCACGACAAATAAACCGGGTTTGGTTTTCATACGTATAGAAAACAGCAGAATGGGTTAGTATATCATTTATTATGAGCTTAACATAAATATAAACTTAACATTACTATGAACTAGAAAAGATCGGATCTGAATTTGTTAAACATGCGGTTTTCATAGACAGAATATGCTCAAAAATGTGTTAGGTTCGTCTGCAAAGTGGGAGTCTCCAAAACATTTAGTGAAGTACAAACATTTTACATTTTAATTTGAATGATTACATTATAAGTACTCGTAATGTTAACAGGTATGGGGTAGGTGAATTTAACAGAAGTCAGATTTGTGATTTAGGTTCGCTACCTGGTAAAATGGGAATGAAAAGTGGGAATAATTTTTGCTGGTGAGACTGACAAATAACTAACAAGTAACATGGTACTTGTTCCTGACGATAACAAGTAAAGTCGGCCCCAAAGTAAGTTGCCCCCAGGAGAAGTCGGCCCCCAGATGTATAGGTGCCTAGATTATCAAGTTAACGGAAGAAAATCAATGGCTACTGAAAGTCCCTTGGCCCTTAGGGTCAAATAGCCTTCTCGAAGGAGATTTCACGAGTTTTGAGCCGTTACAGAATGAATGTAAAACCTGGTCTCATGCAGCTTAATTTTGCTGAATAAACTTAAAGATGTAGATGTAGACTGGGGCTGGCTTCTCTTGGGTGCCGAGGTTCCTAACAAGTCAAGTTGACCCAGAGTGAAGTCGGCCCCTGAGAGAAGTCGGCCCCCAGATTTAGGTGGCAAGATTATCAAGATACCAGAAAGAAATTAACGGCTACCGAGGGTCCCAAGGGTTAGTTAATGCCCTAAGGGTCGAATAACTTTCTCCAAGAAGATTTCATGAGTGACCAGGATAGTTTCTCTTGGGGGCCGAGTTCACCTATCCATGGCGGGGCTGACCTCACTTGGGGGCAGACTTTACTCATATTCAACTGACAGGAACTGCCAACTGTCATCTGACAAGTTTTCCTTGACGACTTGTGATGGAATACTCCAGCTTTGCTGCTACACTCAGTAGTTATTGGTTACAAAGAAAAACTGGTCCCATGATGGTACATGCCAGTGACTAATTTTTGTTGATGAAGTAGACTGTAATTTCCAGTGGCTACAGTTGCCCTATCCAGCTCACCCGCAGTAATTGGCAGTTTGTTGTTTGCAACAGAATACAGAGTTGGACATGGTATCAATTACAGAAGCTCTGTGACCAAAAATTTCATAATGTTTTGTTTAATTCAGCTGAGTTTTGATATTGTTTATTAGTTTTGCATTTTTTTTAAATATTGATGATCACAATCATATTTATCATGTTATTTTCATTTTCACTCCTCTTTGCATTGGTAGAAATACTGAATATGGTAAAATATGAGATATAAGAAGCTGAAATGTCCTTCTATAAAGTGTTTTTATCTTAATGTCAAAATTAATTTTTTCTGTTGTTCAATAAGATTATGAGAAACTTTACACACTTAATTTACCTGTCCCTGAAAAAGGAGTTATGGTTGGTAGATTTTTTTTTACAAAAAAATGATAGAAGTGGTTAAGTGCCAAATTTATGCTGTGTATGATCACAGTATAATTCTTTAGATCTTAGACAAGTTTATATTTTCAACTTGATATTGCTGTTATTATTTATTTTTATTTTTGCTCTTTCATGAAAGTAAATTATGTCTAACTGATTCCCGAAACTTGCAAATTTTCTTCAAAGCACATGAAAATGTCCAAAAATATTAAAATAATGAAGCAATTTTTTGACTGGACCCATAAATTTAAAGGACATGTTTGGGAACAGGATTCTAAATAATTTTTATACTAACCCAACCAAAAAACATCTTTGGTGAAAAAGTTCCTAATTTTATGAGTTTTATATTTGTAATATTAACGTGCATGCTCTGAAAGATTGAATAACAACTGACTTCAATTTTCTATGTGTAATTGTGAGGGGAAAAGTATTATTCTTTCTCAAGGTATCATATTAAATGCTTTATTTTTAGTTGCAAACATATTTGTCAGTTATTTCCATAGTTCTTATATTAAATTCCAGATGCAGTTCACATTTTATTAACAACCACATTTCTTCACTAAAATATTACATATGGATGCACATGCCAAAGTTGATAGGTAGAAAATTCAAGGGATGATAATGTCATAAAACCTGTAACATCTTCAAGATGAATTATGATCTATTTTCAATCTGTCAAAATAAAGTTCTGTCTTTTGTCACAGCTAATGTATGTTTTTAGAATATATATATCTTATTTTTGGAAATTATCTTTATTATATTCCAGGTGGCTTATTGAGCTATTTCTCTAGTCTGTTTGGTTCCAAAGAGCGTCGGATCCTCATCTTGGGTCTTGATGGAGCTGGCAAAACAACAATATTGTATAGGCTGCAAGTTGGTGAAGTGGTTACAACTATTCCAAGTAAGTTCACTTGCTTATCAATATTATGCAAAATATGATATTTGTGCCCAAAGATAAATGTGGGAAAATAGATTGAAAGTTTTGTCTGATATGGTTTTATTATTTATTTTTAGCAATTGGATTTAATGTGGAGACTGTGACTTACAAGAACCTAAAATTTCAAGTTTGGGATCTTGGTGGACAAACAAGTATAAGGTGTGAAAATGCTTATTGTTATTTAACTTCACAAAATGTCCCTTCCACCCTTCTTAATATTTCCCTTGATTATTTAAAATGAGTTAAAGATCCCATCTGATATGATGACCAGTGGATGATTTCATGAAAACTACTATTCCTTTAAAATTATTGATAATATCTTATTATTATTTTGATATTTCAAGTGAAAGTGGATTGATCACTTGATTGAAAATCAAAATATATTGATTTCAATGATTTTATGTTGCAGACCATATTGGAGATGTTACTATTCAAACACAGATGCTATTATATATGTGGTGGACAGCATGGACAGAGACAGGATAGGCATCTCCAAACAAGAACTTGTATCAATGTTAGAGGTGAGAATGAATAGTGTATGGACACCTCATATTATGCCAAGTCCCTATCCAGAGTTGGATTACATGGATTCCATTATTTTAACTTTTTGGCTTTATCAGGTCAGATAATAGCCATTCACTAGGACTCAATGTCCGATTCTTTTCAAAGAGTGACTGGGGATCTTTCATTTGCATTATCACATGGGCATCATGACACAAATCATAGCCTTTGATAACCAGTCATGGAGCACAGTGATAATTTGAGAGAGCTTTATAATTTTATGTGAATAATATTGTTCTTATATTATCTTGGAACCCTCCTCCCCAATTTAAAACACATGATATATTTTAAAGCTGCCACGGAAAGCAATTTTCCCCAGCAGTGTCCAGACCTATAGCTCAAACAAGTTTGAGACTGTCCTATCCATGACCTTATTGACCTTCAGAATAAGCTCATTAAGTGCCTTTGAGGGCAGATATTTAAAACATATTTTGGTAGTTGTATTTTTTCAAAAGCAGACAAACTTTTGGAACTGGTTTCAAAATATTTCATGTGATATATAAACATTTATTTAACATTTTGACACAGAAGTGAAGTAAAAATATAATAAAAAATGATTTTTCACTTTTTCTTGTACACATAATTGCATAATAATAATAATTACTTCTATTTATTGTTTTTGCGTCCTTGCAGGAAGAGGAATTGAAAAAGGCCATCCTGGTTGTGTTTGCCAACAAGCAGGATATCGAGGGTGCTATGACAGTCACAGAGGTGGCTAATTCTCTTGGACTTTCCTCACTAAAAAACAGAAAGTACCAAATCTTCAAAACATCTGCCATCAAAGGAGAAGGTTTGGACGAGGCAATGGAATGGTCAGTTCTTTTTTGACATCAGCATATTACTAATAATTTTTATAAATAAATTATCCTGATTCATCTACATTCAATGAATGATTTATTATCTAGTAAACTATTTTGATTATTCTTCTTTATTCCTTTACATATAACATTTTCCTCCTCATGTCTGTGGTAACAAAAATAAATCATAATGTAAAATGAAACTTTAATAATATGCAGGAAAACTGATATTCAAAATTTCACAGTTTGTAGTTTATTTTCACATTTACAACTGATTTATAGTTAAATTCATAAGTGGTGAGAAGACATTTGTGAATGGATGAAAAATGATTTATCAATATGTGTTATTAATAAGTGGTCCTCTCTTTTCTTCTTGATTTAGGCTTGCAAATGCCTTATCGAATCAGAAATGAACAGACTGATGATGAGTGAATGAAGCAAATGCAGAAATTGGAACAAACATTTTGAGCCTGGCCATCTGCGTGGACAATTGGCAGAAGATTGTATCATAGTTGTACAAATAATGAGACATTTTAGGAGTGAGAGTGAGTGAGACCTGTGTGAATGAAGATTGCTGTACATTAATGTGACACAAGGAAGGAGTCATTGTGTTATGATTGTGTAGATGTGGCAGGCATCTACAGATTTATCACTGTCAATTGGTAATATGTGTGAAATGCTTGGGAAAAGAATATTTTTGCAATTTCAAATGAACTGAGAATGTGTTAAATGGCAGATAATTTTGTTTTAATAATTTATGAATCCAGTTGTTTTTGTGTATCTCAATTGATCTGTACTCTTGCGACATATATGGTTCCTACAAAGATAGTTAATCATCCTTAAGGTTTAAATTCTTGTTTACTTTGACAATGACTAGCCATTGATGAATTAATTGCTAGTGTTTGATATGTCATTATAAATAATCAGCCACTGTGTACATAAACATGATACAGATACAACACGCATCAGCTTCAAATATCAAATATTTGATAATTTTCATTAGTTTTCTCAATAATATAACAACTTCACCAGTATATATATATACCGGTATATATAAGTGAATAAGGCAGTTACCATGTCTGAGTGCAAACTGGTTTTATAACTACTATCAATAGATATTTTAAATAAATATATATCAAATTTTTCTTAAGATATATCATAGGAATTAAAAGGACGTGATTCTTGTCAAGCAATACTCGACTTATCTGTGAACTATTTAGTATTCTTCTCTGGGCAGTGCCCATTGTTACTTGACATTCATCACAACTCTAGGAAGGGAACTGTGCATAAATATCTATCCCTTTTGACTTTTCAACCATTGTATATTCTGGGGAAACAGTTAAAAAATACTACAGATAAACAAATATAGTTATTATTTAATTGACATAAACATATTTTGTGAAAGAAAACATAAATAATACAGATATGGCATGAATATGGGATGCATTCCCAATATATATATGTTCTGAAATAACATTTTTCTGGTAGAAAGACTACTTTATATCATTCTTTGTATATAATCTTGTAATTATTTCACTGATAAATGTATGTCAAATGGTTGTTGACTTTGTATTTTAATTATCTCTCTGGGTTAATTTTCCATTTTATTTAATGATGTGGGGATAATATGAATCATTTACTGTGGTTTTATATATATTATTATGAAAAATACAGCAAAAGTGGAATATATGATACTTGAATAAATATAGAAAATTTGGAGAGTCTAATGAACTCTTTGGTCCTCTCCTGCCAATGGGGCAATAGTGGTTAGGGCATTTAACTTAAAGAAAAGGTATGAAATTATTACTCTATTTTCATTCTATGATAAAGATCCAGTTTTCTGAATTGATATCTCTTTTTGAATCGGGATATTTTATTTTCCATTGGTTCATGATACATTGTTGGTATGTGTTTCTAATAAATATTTTACTTGTGAATATTATATTGCATTGGATGAGTTTAATTTTATTTTATATACATTTATGATAATGATACTATTACCACTGTATATATCCAGTTTGCTGACCAATTGCAACAGTCAAGACCGTGGTGGGGGACATGCAATTATTTCAACCAATCATAGAGCAGCTCACAAAATATTACAATTGTCCACAATAACAATGGTGAGAAGCAACGATCACTAGGTGTCCCTATTTCAACATTGTCAGGATGCTAGATGAAATCTACAATCCTATCATGAGCTCCCTATTCATGACTTGCAATGCATCAGAGCAAATGGATTTTTTGTAATTCCAGCAGAAAGAATATATCTTCACATGAATGACAACAGGCCTCATTACTTAGTGTTTTGTTTGTTTTGATTTTGTTTTCAATGTGTTCATTAGTGGTTCTGTTTCATTCTTCACTTTTTTTCTGACAAATTATCATTTTAGCTATGCATAGCAGTGATAGGGGAGAAATTTTCTGTCATTCTTTGCTACAAGTAGGCAAAATATTGTATTTTCAGGGGACCAATTCAGATTTTTTTTCCCATTTTCAAAAATTTAACAGCGATCACTGAGTTGTCAATGAGACTGCCATTTTGAATAACATGACAAATAATAGCTAATGAGAATTAAGATAACAAGTTCAATATGTAACATGTATTTTTACTGGTCATTTGCTACAGTCTGCTCTGGGAAACTATCTCAAGAAATTGTTTGCAAACATTACAAGGAACAATGTATTTCCAAATGTATTTGGGTAACAGTTATTTGTGACCACCAAATGAAATCATTTAAAGTATTTATTTTGACAGAATACATGATTAGAAATGTTCAAAATGCACAAGGCCGGGAAAGTTGTTGAATTATCCACATGTTCTGAATTCTGTATTGTTGCAGAATACATGTTGCATGTGATTTTTTTGTTGTAATAAAACATAATCTTGAACAGGATGTTCCAGTTCATATAAGTTGATACAATAGTCAATACTGTCAGGGGCTGAGATATGGCACAAATGGTAAGATGTCTGCCATGCTTAAGGTCTGGGGTTCAAATCCCAGTTAAGAAAAGTTTTGGGGATTTTATCTGACATAAAAAAATTAAACAATAATAACTTGCCTTCCAGTACCTAAATAATAGATTAATTCTCGAGGCCAACCTTGAGCAGGTGATGGTTTGAAAAATGAATTGGACCTGAGTCTACTATTTGATATGTGGGACCAGGGCATACGAAAGTAGTGCTTGATAATTTCCTACTCCCCCTTATTATACATGATAATAACGAGATGCAGATCACATTAGACATAAAATGAATCGTGATATTTAATAGCACAATAATGGCTTGTTTTGTCAAAGTTATTAGAAAAATAATGAGAATAATTGAAGGGACTATATATTGATCTTTGCTATGAGGGGCTCATTTCTATATTGCCATGTTCTGTTCTTTGTTTTCAAGATAGGTGGCGCTTTAACAGATCCTAGCAAAAAATTTCAATGGTCAACCTAACTTCATACTCTGCTTTTAGAAAGATAAATATTTTTGCCATCTTATAAGTATTTTTCAAAATACCCTAGGTCGATACGAATATTTTCTATGAATTTTTGAAGGTGAGGCATTTACTATGGTTTTCAATGGGACATTGTAATAGTGGTCCGAGGCCTAATAGGCAAACAGCATGGAGTTTAACTTTCAACTGTGAATCTTTTGAGCAGTGATTTGTCAATTAATTTAGTAAATTTATGTAAATAGGAAATAGATCCAGTGTAGTTTAATCCATATCAGGTCCCTTTTTGCCTGATATAATGTATGACAATGCCAACAACCCCTATAAACCTCTATATTGAAGTGCATGCTCTATTGGCACCTGGACCACATGCTGCACAAGTCAATAGGTGTATTTTATATAATAAATATACACAGCAGAGAGAGTTTACAATGTGAAGATGTATAAGAAAAAGCTGTATAAAATGTCCATTGTGAACTTCATGCTCATCAATTAGGCAAAATGCATGCTCTCAGACTCTCTGTTTTCTGTGTAATATCCTAATATATTGCTCTTAGAGGGATCTCTATTTTTAATATTTCATAAATTATGCATGAAATCAGAAGGTAACATTCAAATTTAAATAATTTGCATAATAAAGTATCATTTTGTACTCTTTATCCTATAATATCGACTCAAAACAACATTTTACAGCACAAAATAGCATTTTTTCATGATTTCTTAAAAAGTTTTTGATTTTTTTTGGCATTACAAAATTCTTTTGCGTAGTTATTTAAAATTTATACATGTGCATCCCTACTTTACAATTTGATTTTGAAAGTTTGAAGTCAATATAAAATGAAATACTAGTTTTAATCATCCCTTATTGTGTGGCACCAAAATGCCCTGAATGGTACTCTAATCTGGTAAGACCAGGGGAGCCAATAGGTGGCACTATGGTATATAGGTAAGCATGCATGCTTGTTTTAACACCTGCACTTAATTAGGGTAATATCATAGATGACTATAATTGGCATAAAGTTGCATTTAGGTCTATATTTGATCTCTATTAGACCTGAGTCTACTATTTGATATGTGGGACCAGGGCATACGAAAGTAGTGCTTGATAATTTCCTACTCCCCCTTATTATACATGATAATAACGAGATGCAGATCACATTAGACATAAAATGAATCGTGATATTTAATAGCACAATAATGGCTTGTTTTGTCAAAGTTATTAGAAAAATAATGAGAATAATTGAAGGGACTATATATTGATCTTTGCTATGAGGGGCTCATTTCTATATTGCCATGTTCTGTTCTTTGTTTTCAAGATAGGTGGCGCTTTAACAGATCCTAGCAAAAAATTTCAATGGTCAACCTAACTTCATACTCTGCTTTTAGAAAGATAAATATTTTTGCCATCTTATAAGTATTTTTCAAAATACCCTAGGTCGATACGAATATTTTCTATGAATTTTTGAAGGTGAGGCATTTACTATGGTTTTCAATGGGACATTGTAATAGTGGTCCGAGGCCGAAGGAGACAAAGGCACAGTGTCGCCACCTGACGTTTCGAAAATTAATGGAATGAAAGTTTCAGTGGGAGGAAAATTTCATGCTACAGCTAAGCTTTGGGATGCCACAACAAACAAATATCAAACCAAGTGTTGTACATCTGTTCTGGTGAGAAAAATGATATTTTCATCCATCTATACGTCACATAGTGATCTGATCTTCTTTCATTCATAATGAGCTTAGGGCCAGCATTTAACGTCACTCAGGTGCTTAGCAAAACACTCGTCTGTCATTATCATTGCTTGTCTCAGAATGTCTTCAGAATCAGAATGAATGCCTGTCAAATTATCTCAGGTTTCTGTTAGTCACAAAGTGTAACTCACCTACTATACTATAGCAGAGGGAATCGAGACACCATTGCTTTACCCTATTACTTGACTTGAGCATGGTCGATCACAATAGTAACATATACTGGCATATTTCCCTTCTATGCTTATATAATTGTAATTGTACATACACTGTTACCTTCACAGGCTTCAGTCATAGTCATACTGTTCCAGAAAATAAGTTATAGTTTTGGTAACTTTCTGATTCATGTTTCATGGATTAGATAAATAAATTATCATCATTAATAAGCCCATTCTGAATTTCCATTGTGCCCCCATTGAAAACAACATGTACAGCCGATGACAACAGAGCTGCGGACGACAACAGAGCTGCGGTTTCATTTTCAAAGCCTTTTAACCCCTAAGGGAATAGGCTATCTCAATTTTGTTGATTGGCTGGACTAACCAATTTTTGTCTGGACTAGTGTATCCACATACTAAATTCATAAAATTTATAACCATGGTTACTAAATTTGCTTAATGAAGTGCTGGGGTCAAAGTTCATGATCCAGTCAGTCTGACATCATTATCATGATTACATTGTGACAAGTTGCAGCCCTTCAGAATGTTGCAAATGACGTCATCAAGCCAGAACAATGGGGATGTCAACGTCCCTCCCGTCCGTTGCCGGTGGTGGACGTTGCCGTCCTTCCCGTCCATTAGGGGTTAAGTGCGTCTGCACTCTCGATAATATTCACACCAAGTTGTTTTCTGACACTTGCGTGAACAAAGTCAAATAGTGTGATAAACATAGGTAATTTTTTAAAGACAAGATCTATATGATCTTTCTGTATAAAATAATACATCATCATATCTGTCCTGAAAGTATCAGAGAGAATTCTGTTTTCTTGATTGCAGATGATTGACTTTCAAGATGTTGAAGTATAACACATCCGATGCAGAATGTCAGAATAGAAGCAGTAATCAGGATAACAACATTTCTTCAAATGTGCTGGTTGATGTTGGAGAAGTTGACACAGAAAACATCATTTACAGGAGCCAGGCTGCATCCTCCATACAGCAGCATCCAGTAGAAATACTTCATTATACATGGCCATTATTTGAAGATCAAAATGTACCAAGACTCTCATTAAATGGTAAATTATATGTTGTTTATGACAGGTTTTATGATACAGTCTGAAATAAACTTTTATTTCCTAACCACATAACTTGAAGACTAATAAAAACCGGTCTTAAATTTTGTATTTGGTCCTCTTTTGACATACACTTCAAAGGGACTCCTACAAAGCAGATACAAATTTCTTCTCCAGCTGTTGCTGAGCCTTGTAAATCTTTGACTAGGTGTTATTATTTCAAGGACATGCGACATGACAATTCATTGAGGCAGCACTTTATCTGCCACAGGTCTCATCATGAAATGGCTGAAATAATGATGAAAGTGATGTAAAACTCCACACAAATGGACAAAATTTACTGTTGCCATTTGGCCAGTTGTGTGAGACCTCTGACCATTATAACTTCTTCTGCCCAAGGCTGTTGGTGGAAAATTTTAAAATGGGTCCCATTTGCACATCCACTTGTATTATATAATATATATATATATATATGTATATATATATATATATATATATATATATATATATATATATATATATATATATATATATATATATATATATATATATATATATATATATATATATATATATATATATATATATATATAAAAATCATAAAAAGTAACAAGTATCAGCTTAAGTGGAATATTTTGGTAGGAATTGTAGTGCATACATCATAAATACTTGAGTTGATATTCAATATTTTTCAGTTGGGAATCTGTGGTTTGTATATTGATATTTTATTGGTACTTACAGTCAGAGACATTTAAAACAGAGATTGAAAGCAAGCTGAAGTTCTGCATTATCGCTCAGGTGAACCGATCTCGTGACGGCACCACCGTCGCCACTTCCTGTTGCCATTTAGCCAGCTTGTCAAGGGAATTTTCATTGTTTTTTGTACAAATGGACCATGTTATTGTCTTTGTATCATCATGTTGACAATAAGTGGATGCAGTAAATTATAAAGGTACTGCTTTATAGCATTTAGATTGAGAACTGTATTATAATTTGTGCAAAAACAATTGCGCAAGACCATGTGAAAGTTGGATGGTGCACTGCACTGACACCTCGTGGCATACCTGCTCTTTCCAATCTCTTGTTTACATATCTCTGCTTACAATGTTTATTGATAATCTTACATGTAATATCTTTCCTTGATATTGATTCCAGAACAAGAAGGAGAAGTAGCTGCCAAAATGACAAGCCTCGGAGAATCTGAACTAAACGATAAATCAAGGAAGAAAAAGAGACCATCTTCAGCCAGGAGTGCCAATGTAAAGTCCGAGAAGTTGCCAAAATCAAAGCGCCCATCATCAGCAAGAAGTTTTAAGGAAAAGACTGAGATTTGGAAAGAGAAGGGATGTACAAGTCAGCCATTGTCAAGCAAGGCATCT
This sequence comes from Amphiduros pacificus, assembly GCA_949316495.1. Taxonomy (NCBI): domain Eukaryota; kingdom Metazoa; phylum Annelida; class Polychaeta; order Phyllodocida; family Hesionidae; genus Amphiduros; species Amphiduros pacificus. The sequence goes on along the minus strand of OX439003.1, from coordinate 12,876,942 downwards.
ACAAGTAAGGACAAAGAAGCCAAGTCAAAGTCCAAATCACACAAACAGCCTTCAAGTGTAGTTTGGGAAATTGACCTCACAGACTTGAGGCCCAGTGGAAACAAAAAGAAACGAAGGCCTACGTCAGGTATGTTTTCACTGATACAGAATATGTTATTTAAGAAAAAAAATAGCATTTCAAACAAAATTTGACTTGTTAATATTTCAGACCAAATTTGACTTGTTTATATTTCAGACCAAATTTGACTTGTTAATATCTTTTAGAACTTTTTTCATTATTGATATTTGACAGCAACTGCCCGCAAGATGGCACCTAGCAGTAGTAGACTGGAGAAGGGAGATGTGTATCGGCCTCCCACCAACCATGCCTCACCCCATCCATTATCTCAAAGAAAAGTCCTTGATCTCAGGAGATGGTAGGTTTCCCACATTTGCTCTTTTATTATCTCTATACCCTCACTGAAAGGGAAGTGGCACTTAACGACTATTGTTTTAGTTTTAAGGATGTCCACAGCTGGATGTATGGATGGAAGCCAAGTCATTCTCTCTCTCTGTCATATTTGTTAGGACAGTGCATCTTGTCATTGCTGTATATCATAACTTCTAAGGGATATCACTGATGAGTAAGTTGGTTGTTGACTTATAAAGTGGAAAGCCCAACTTGGGCTAATTCTGTCCTGTCTGCATGCAAGGTATCATGTGGGTCAGTACTTTACAAACACCACAGTGACTGTGACATCATACAACTCATTACCATGAATATCCTTATGGTATTTTTGTTTGTTGATCCAAAGAAGTAGTGACACTGGACTGGGTTCCTTCTCATTCTTATATGAAGGAATAGAGATCAATATTGGCAACGGCACACAGCATGTCATTTATCATGGGTTTGACAAGTTGTTCAGGTTGGCCAGTTCACACCTTCATGCCTCAGACTGACTAATTCAATCATTAACACTCATACTGTGCACACAATCAAGATTAGTTGGTCAGAACTCAAAGCCAAATAGAAACCACTGTATCTCGGAGATGATGTGATGACTTACATAATTCAGTAAGTAATCTTAATAATAATCCTGCGATGTCCACATGCACGGTTTAGGGACCAATCACGGCGGTTGAGACAATGGTGGGTGGGAGACAATAGCAATCGTTTCAACCAATCAGAGAGCAGCTAACAGACAATTATAAGAAGTGTCCACAGTAACAATGGCAAGAAACAGTGATCACCATGTGTCTACATTTCAACATTGCATAGATGGCTTTCGCAGAATAAATAGCAGAGACAAATACCGGTAATTAAAATTCTGAGAAAAAAAGATGTTAATTGACAAGAGGGTCATTTGGGGCAGCTACGAATTTGTCTAGTGTATAATAATATTGTTATACTTTGAGCTTCATTCCTCAAGAGGCTCATAGGCAAATTTATATTAGATGATGAAAAAAAACAATCATTATACTGATAACATGAACATACAGCTGCTGCTGGTTGTGGAAGTTGAGGCTGCCATAATTTTGAATCATAAGTGGTAAAAATATGCAAATATAGAACAGCTTCTGATAGTTATTTTACAGCCTGTCATATTGTAAACTGCCATGCAACAGGTGGGAAATTAGGTTTTAATGAAACAATAATTGTACAACTCCAATAAATTTAGTCATTGATTATGGCAACTGGCAGGGAGCGAATACAGCAGTAAGTTTCATTATGTTGCTGTCTAGTGGAGTTGAGTAAAATCCAGACAATTGAAATTGATTGTCACAAGTCTGCCTTATTTATGCTGTTGCATTTCAGAGTTACTTTTATCTTAAACTAAATGACAATATACGCTCAAGATGGTTACTGAAAATAATGAGCTTTTGTGTTGTATTCACAAAATACTGAATCATTTTGTAGGTACTGCATCAGTCGTCCCCAGTATAAAGCGTCCTGTGGCATTTCTTCCTTAGTTTCATGCTGGAACTACTTGTTCTCAACTCTCGGTACAGGCAGGTCAGGACTTACTTACTCTCTTATAAATTGATAAATGAAATGCCATATCGAACTGTAGATGATATTTGGCAATTTGGCAGTTATTCAACCCACAAATTTGCAAAGAATAAAAAAGTTCTCTTAAATTTGATTTTAAAAGAAACATCTGAAATGAACATGGATGTAAAATATTTATTGTTTGTTTAATTAGTAATCACCCAATCACACAGGAAGAGGCCATGGGAGTGCTAGGATTCAAACCTCCATTCAGTGACATACAATTTGGTCCATTCACAGGAAATAAAACATTAATGAGGTGAGCAATGACATCTTCAGTGTATAAAAACATAATGAGTAATAATAAGTTAAGGTATTTTTCCATATATAAAACAGTGATATATGCTCAATAGACCCATTTGCTTCACTAATAAGGTTTTGTTTTTAAGAGATCGAAACTCATATAGATTTTTCTCATATGATATTTCTATTTGTAAATTAGATGGTTTCTTCAGCTCAATGCTTACTATGGAGTGAGAGGCCGCAGTCATTTTGTCTACAAACCCCATGGGCAGAATAGAACGTCAGGGCTATCGTCAGATGATGCACTAAGGAGCCTCAAGTCAGGTCTGCGAGGCAATGATACAGCTTATATCTACCATTGTCAGAATCACTACTTCTGCCCAGTGGGCTTCGAGGAAGTGCCAAACAAAGCTGAACTAGCTTACAGGTAGTAAAGTTTTTACCCTATCAATCTTTGGTAATGTATCCCATTAATAATGATGCAGGTCTGCTACCAATATTAATGTTCCTTAAAACTTTGTTAAAAATGAAAGTTTTATTGAATAAAATTCTGAAAAAAAAATTATGAAAGAATATATTCGGAATAAAAATAGAAAATATATTTGGTTACCTCACCAACCATTTTATTTTCACAATTTTCATTAAAATGAAGAGAAATGTTTTTATTTTTTAATAATTTTGAAAGTACATTATGTACAGTATGTATTGACATTTATTACCTTCTATGCTTAACCATGCATCGTCAGACATACATCAGCCTGAGATATGGTACATTTCCTAATATTTAAATGCAGAGTTACATAAAACCTGACCGTTATGAACCTTATGAACCTTTTTCTGCTGTGGACCATTTTTGCAGCTTCCCAATCTTTAAGTTATTCATATTAATCCCATCCACCGACTATTCCAGTCAGTAAACCAAGTTTCTTATTCAGGGTCACCTGCTAAAATCCTTCTTCATACATTTGTTTACAATTTAGGGAATTGATCTTTTAATGTTTGCTAAACATGAATTTATTTTATGACTTGTTATGCAGAACTGAATTGTCTGAGGAGGAGATGGACACTTGGATACTGATAGGAGACTCCAGCAGAAAACATCCCGGATTACATTGCAAAAAGTAAGCATCCAGTTAATCTCAACTCAGGCTAGTTTTGGAAAAGGTCACAAAGACAATTATATAAGAAAAATTTGCACAATTTATTTTGATAACTAAAATTGTCTTAGGATTTGAGGTCTATAATCCACAATCAGTTTGAAGCATCTGGAGAGAACTTCGTGTGGTTTCGTATATTTACGTAACTGCCTTCGGCACACATGGTGGACAAACTTGTTTGCATGAGATTTTTAAATACCCAACACTTCTAGTGATAATTCATATTTTATGCCATGATTATATTTAAAATGTCCCAAAAAAGCTTGATTATTCTTTGGATGGCATTACATAAAGAAAATATAAATACTTAATATAAGTCGCCAGCTGCAAAAACTGAGTCGAACCTGTTTTAACTACCGTTAAAATGGGTTCAATTTAAATAATAAAAATTTAAGACTAGCTGGATAAGTTTACTTTTTCTGTGCTAAATTAACAAATATCATTACTTTGAACACATTTAAGCCAAAAAAACATAAGTCTGTCCCAGTTTTTCATTGTGGATTATAGACCTTAAAAGAAACTGCTTTTGTATGTGGCGAGCTACCAATTACCTAGATATTGTCTAAGGGTAAGGACACTAACAGACTTTGATCACATGACATGCATAGTTTGTGAGTTAAAAAAGAAAACTTATTTTGCAGATGGGCAGACATAAACACAGATCTTAACTGTCAAAATCCAGATTTTCTTGACATTCGTAGAGTGGAGAGAGGTATCAGGCAAAGAAATACCAAGAAAACAGGAGGAAATTTACACTGTATCATGGCATTTCAGCGAAGCCAATCGTATTACAGCAGGTCGTCTGGTGGGCGGGGCCGAGGTGGAGTGAAGTGTAACTGGCAGCTGGTGACTGATTTAGGTAACATAGTGATAGAGGACAGTGAGATAGACAGCGTGGAGGTTCTAGATGACAGTGATTAGTTGACATTGGTTACAACAGAAGAACCCCAAAATTGAAGGAAGAAAACTGCTTTCAGATGAGGAACTTTATTCTGATGAAAATGAGACGAAAACATAAAAGGCTGGCCAAATACTAGGGAAATGCCCAGGCAGCTTACACTGGCGATTTTAAACATTAAAGCTCATGTATGATTTGAAAATTAATTTGAAAGAAAACCAAAACAAAATGAAAAGCAACTTAGGCAATAATTTCACAAGCCTTCATGGCAATACTGTTGGCAAATCAGATCTGAGGTCACAGGAATTGAAAATCATTGAGCGTTAAGTATTTCTTATCATTTCATAAGATTGACATACTTTAATGTTGTTAACCTGTGAAAGTGCTTAAAGCATAAACTATATAAAGTCATTAAAGTAAAATTGAATTGAATAATAAAGAAAAAAATAGCTGTGAAATATTGCAGTTTTCCTGAGAATATCCGTCCAGAATTGAGTGACCATCATAGTATATTCACTAGGTCACTAGGTATTGCATCAATAATAGATTTGTATGTGGTTTTAAGGCGGAACTTAAACCTTTTAATTATATTTTTACAACTTAAAGGTTGCTGAAAAGATATTTAAGAATTGTAAATACCCTTTTAATAATTCCATGTAGAGTGCCTCATGGTCTACTATGCTGAATAGGAGTAGATGATCCTCCACCCACCTCTGCCTCCAAAGATCCAATTTGCGACCAGTGTTGGCTGCAAGTCATGAATATTAATATTATCAAGGAAAATGAATATTCATAGTATCATAATATTATCTTGCTTGGACAGTGTCCACTAATTGCAGTTGTTCTTGTCTGATGCTCACCTTTGATCAGACCAAAGAAACATTTAAAATCTTAATGAAAATGATTTTTCTCACTCACCTACCTGGCGTTGTGTGGCCAAAACAGTGTCAACACCATAAAGCTTATTAATATATAATTGTACCTGTTTGTCTTTTGATGGGCATTGAGGGAGGATCCGATCTGCAAATTTATTTTAAATGCTTTCATGAAATCAGATTTTCTAGCACCTTTTCCTTATATAATATAAATCTTTATACCCTAAAATTTGTGATTTTTTGTGACCCATCATATTTCACCAACACAAATGTCTGTGCTATTTCAAAGTGTATCACAGTTTCATGACCACATATTATTTAAGCATACCCCACATCTCTGTAAAATTGCCTGTGACTTCTCAGATTTCATGAAAGCTTTACTAACCTCATTTTTTTCATAATCATTTTAAAAAACAATCAAAGGGCTTTGGAGGCAGAGATACGTAAAGAATGGACTACCTCTGTTTAGCAGGGTACACAGGTCTAATTTTAACACGACACAAGGAAAATTCTTATTCAGTTGTATTACTTCTATAGAAAATTGATCAAGCTGGTTTGAAAACTGCAACAACATTGTTTAGACATAAAATGTTTAGTCACCAATGCAATTATCTATCAGTAGCATCCAGAAGAGATGGAGTAAAAATGGTGTAAAGCATTTCAGCACATGTCCGTTGTCCTGCTTCAGGGGTGGGAGAGCTCTGAACCAATCTAGGCGGTACTCGAAACAATCTGGGTGGTATGACGTCATACCATTGTTTTGAACCAATCTGGGCGGTTCTGTTGAAAAACGACTTTTTTATAACTCATAAAAAGCATCAAAATCACATAATAATCATCACAAAATATAACAAATTTTGCTACAGTTGAGTGTAAAACATTATCTTGTTAATAATAATGTAAATTTTATGCTAAATCTATAATGACGCGATTTAACCAGATTGGTTCAGAGTTACTGCACAGATTGGTTCAGAGCTCTCCCACCCCTGTGCTTAACTCAGGCATGGGTTCGTGATTAATATTATGATTTGTCACAGATTTATTTTTTTTACTATTTATTCAATAGTAGGCAAGTTATTCTCATTCATCAATCCAGATTTGTTAAGGTCTAAAGTTAAAATGTAACACCCAGTGCATATATATATATATATATATATATATATATATATATATATATATATATATATATATATATATATATATATATATATATATTCATTTTGACAAAATGAGGTTATGTTTGATGTATTTTCATACATCGAAGAATAAATTGTTGTCCAAAGGAATTTACTGTTTATTATTATTTTTTTCATTGCCCATTTATGGATATTGTTGGAACAAAAGGCAGGTGCATTTTGACAGTTTTAGTACCATTCTACAGATCAGCAGAATGGATGATAATCTTAATTAATCTAGTGAAAGAGTTTTCATAAGATAAAATAATCAAAATTTGCAAATTAAAACCTTTATTTTACCCCTCCTAACCCAATCTTCAGTATTTCAACTATCATATATTATTACAATGAAATTTATGGTGGTATATATTCCAAAGGGTCAACTTTACAAAGAAAAAATGCATGTTAGATTAATAATAATAATAATAATAATAATAACGATTTATATAGCGCTATATCAGACCAGGTCTGCTCAAAGCGCTTCATTAAGATAGTGCTTTCTATATAAAAATGTTTTAAGTTTCTTTTTGAAAGTTTCAACAGTTTTGCAGTTTTTCACTTCAAGGGGCAGGGCATTCCAATTCTTTGGCGCATATACCATGAATGCCCTATCGCCATACGATTTCATATTAGTCATAGGTACTACGTATTCATTCTTATCATTAGATCGCAGTCCCATGCCTAGCTGTTTGTACTCTAATAACTTGGATAGGTATTTTGGGGCAAAGCCATTTTGCACCTTCCATGTCAGTAAAGATATTTTGAAATCAATCCTAGCCTTTACAGGCAACCAGTGGAGTTCCATAAGTTTTTGTGTGATATGATCTCTCTTTTTAAGTTTCCCCACTACCCTGGCTGCAGCGTTCTGTAATTTTTGTAGTTTGGCTAATTCACACTCAGGTAAACCAGCTAGAAGTGAATTTCCATAGTCAAGGGTAGAGGTAACAAATGCATGAGCAAGAGTGTTGGCAGTTTTTTCATCCAAACAATTTCTTATTCTTGATAAATTGTTTACATGAAAGAAACCATTTTTTTGATTTGTGATTTCATAGATAGTTCTTGATCTAGAATAACCCCTAGATCCTTAACAGTATTTGATCTAGGAATTTTAGTTTCTCCTACTAGAATTTCATTAGGTACATTTTTTCTTCTGAGTTCACAGCTTTTACCACATAAAAGCATTTCTGTTTTTCCATCATTTATCTTCATCTTATTCTCTATTAGGAATTTTTTAACCTCTATAATACAATTTTCCATCTCTTTGCAAGACTTATCTCTAGTTTCTTCAGATTTGGGATCAATGGTGATGTACAATTGCGTGTCATCAGCATAGATATGATGCTTGAGACCATAGTAACCAATAATATCTGATAAAGGCTCCATATATGCTGTAAATAGTAAAGGTCCCAAAACCGAGCCTTGCGGGACGCCATATTCAATATTCATATTATCAGATCTTTTACCATCAATTATGACACATTGTTTTCTATTTGATAAGTATGATCTAAACCATTTAAGGGCAATCCCTGTAATACCACATCTTTTTTCCAATCTATTCAGTAATATATCATGATCAATAGTGTCGAAGGCCGCCGATAGATCGAGTAGTACCAGCATTACCGTTTTACCATCATCAATATCCATTAAGATGTCGTTCTGAACTTTGAGCAATGCAGTTTCAGTACTATGGTACTCCTTATATGCTGATTGAAATAGACCCTGAATATCATTTCTTACTAGATGTCCTACAAATTGTGTAGCTACAGCCCTTTCTATTAATTTTGATAAGTAGGCCAGATTCGAGACTGGTCTATAATTTTTCTTTATCAATTCCAGGCCCAATTTCTTAATTAAGGGTCTAATGATGGCCATTTTCAGGTCATCAGGTACGTTTCCCAATGAAATTGACTTATTTATGATAGCCTTTATTAATGGCAATAAATTCCCCATACATTCATTAAGAAGCCATGTTGGGATGGGGTCCAGTTCACATGACTTCTTTGCGGATTCTTTAATTATATTTTTGACTTCTGAGTCGCTTAACAATGTGAACTTTTCCAACTGTGTATCAAATCTGACTTCCTCATTTAGTTGTTCGTTATTTTTATCATTTTTGTCCATAGATTCTCTAAGATTTGCAATTTTTTCTAGAAAAAAATTATTAAATTCTGAGGCTAACTCCTTTTTGTCATTATGTCTAGGGAAAGGAGTGTCCTCTTTTGTGTGCAATAATTTGTTTAATATTTTAAATAATTTTTTTGGATCCGATTTATTTGAATTTATTATTTCCGAAAAATAATTGTTTCTTGAGTCTTTAACATTTGATATTATTATATTTGTTCCTCTGTATTTTAAATTGTATTTTATCTGAGGAAAGACCAGTTTTATTATGTTTTCTTTCAAGTTTTCTTTTATTCCTTTTTTCTCTCTGAATATCATCAGATAACCATGGAGCCGATTTCCTATTATTTATGGTTTTCTCCACATTAGGAGCATGTTTATCTAGTACAATTGTCAGTTTGTTATATTTATCCAGTAAGTCATTGAGATCTGCATCTTGATAAGATTGATTGTCATTAAACATTTCCTCAATATCTCTTTTAAAATCATTTATATTCATTTTTTTGTAATTTCTATATGATACCCTTTTTTTGTTATTTGTTTTAGTCTGAAGATTCAAAGTAAGTTTTATTATATTGTGATCTGATATTTTTTCATCCACTATATGTTCCTTTATTATATTACTATGTATGCCTGTTATTAATAAATCAAGCGTATTGCCCATAATATGTGTTGGTTCTGTCACATGATTATGTAAGTTATATAAATCCAGGACTTCATTGAATTTTATTACATTAGGCCTTTCTGGCCTATTCATATGAAAGTTATAGTCACCTACTAGCACAACTTCATGAGTATATGTACTATAATAGGACAGTAGTTCACTGAATTCTTCAAAGAATTCTGTGTAAGTATATTTGTTCTTATCAGAAGGCTCCGGTCTGTATATTGTAATAAAGGTGCATATTTTATTTTTGGTTTTAATATTTATTTCCATCATTTCCATTGTTGATAATTTATGTGTGTGATTAATTTTCTTTATGTTAATTTCTGGTTTGTAGATAATCGCCAGGCCTCCGCCAGACCTTAGGGCACGTGGTACGTGTTCAATATCGTAGTTGTTACCTTTAATTTCACCTCTTATGATTTGTTCATTCATTTCATTAATCCAAGTTTCAGTTATAAAGAATAAGTCAACATTATTTTCATTAATATATAAATTTATCAGTTCTGTCTTATTTCCAAGACTTTGAACATTGGCTGTTGCAATAGTTAGATCTTTGTTCATTATAATGTGTGTATTTTTTTTAAGGTTATGTTTTACATGTCTATTCATTTTGTTATTAGTTAAGTTTCTATTAAAGTTAATTTTATTTGTATTCTCCTGAGCATTAAGGCAACTTTCAACCGGGAAACCGGCCATTGACCCTATGAAGTCATTATGGAGGGAACCTCTTTCACCCCCAGCAGATTGCCCCCCATGACGGCCAATCAGATTAACGGAGGGCGGAGCTAACGTCCGATCGCTTCGAGACTTAGTGCGGTGATTAATAATATAAGGACTATGTTCCTTTTGCCCGAAATTATGGGTTGCAATTTTGTTACTGTCAGAAAGATATTCAAATCGATTTGAGAGCGATATTTCGTTTAATGGCGTAGTAAAACCTGTTCTACTCTTACGGACCATCCTGTAACAATAAATAAGAAAATATGATACTCATTGCATTGATCTTAGTATATCTTTATTACTGATAATAATTTAACAGCCAACTATTTAAAGAGCCAAAATCTGAAAAATTTACTTCAAACATTTTTAACTTGATTGAATTCAACCCAACAAGGCCCTTTTGGCCATTTTGAAACAGAACACTATATTTCTAACAACCACAGATCGAGATAAATACAGCAATGACCACATGAGTTAGTTCCTGGACTGGTATTTAATCAGGCATCTGCAGTTAATTTCAAACAAGACTGATGAAAAAAGTCCTTCTAATTAATGTTCACCATCTGCAAAAATTTATAGGACAATATGAAAAATGATGTGTCTTTTATTCATTCATCATGCTCTTTTGCTGACCAGAATTTGCTGTTGGCAACTTCATAAATGAAAACTCCAATCCCAACAATAACTACAGAGGTGAGACCACAGCAAAGAAAGAGCTTGATGTGATATGTGAGAGACTTTTCATCTGGAATAATGTTTTGCCACCACTGTGACTGAGCACTTGTCTGTGCTTCTATACACTGATCAAGGTTGGTGTTTGGCAAGATCTCATCAGATATCTTGGGAATCACACAGACTATGTAATTTGTTTGGGGGAGGAGGTTCTTCACTGTATACCTCCCTGAACTGAAAGATATCTGAGCAAACATTGAGGTTTCTGCCCTCTGGCCAAATATATAATATTGCACATAGACCCATGTGATGGACTCGGCACTCTTGGATCTCCAGTGTATGGTGATTGAGTCCTTGCTAACTTTCCCTAAACCAATATGAAATTGAGGATAATTATTGTCAGTTTTGTGAGATGGTTCCAAATTTGGATTAATATTGCTTGTTTTCTTAATATCCTTTTTATATGGTTCTTCCAACAGAGATTCTCCAAGATTCCCATGCTCCGTATATTCTTGTTCATGCCAAGGTTTCTTCAAAGTTTTGGCTTCAAGATTTTCATCCTCTGGACATTTGAACACGTAATCCCCAAGCATATCCCAGGAATCTTCGGCTAAATTGTCTGGGGAGGAGCATTTGGGGACAAAGTTCTCAGGCACAATGACCTCACTATATTTAATGATATATTCTCTCCTATCCCATAATTCCTTCAACCACAACATGTGACAATCACAGTGAAGTGGATTGTGAGCCAGGTTAATGATCTCAATAGGATAAATGTCTTTATTGCTTTCAGTTTCATTCACAAACCTGATATGATTATGTGACAAGTCAAGCCAGTCTAGGTATGGAAGGCCACGGGGAACATTTGGAAGACTATTTAGTCTGAGATGAACATACTTTAAAGAATACAAGTCTTTGAATGTATTGTTAGCTATTCCTTTGATAGCATTATCGCTTAGGTCAAGAAATTCAAGCTTCTTCAATCCTTCAAATATTCCTGCAGAAAGTCCGGACAGATTATTGCTAGAGAGAGAAAGAGCTTTTAAGTTATTTAATTGCAAAAATGATCTCTCCCCAATCTCCCCAAGTTTATTATTATTCAAGGCAAGTTTACTTAGATTAGGTAGAATCCTTTGCTCAAGGTGAGCCCCAAAACTGAGCATATCAATATCTGTCAATAAATTGCCATCGAGATGCAGCTCTGTCAACTGAGACAAAATTGTAAATGTTGAGTGATAAATATGATCAATTTGATTATGGCTAAGGTGTAACACCCTAATAGTGAGAGGTAAGTTTTCTGGTACAGCCCTGAGGCGATTGTATGACAGATCCAAGACTTCCAACTGTGATGTAGTCAGCATGAGATCTTTTTCAATATCCTCAATGTCATTGTGATCTACATGTAGTTCCCGTAGGAACTCTGTTGTGATGAGATTCTCCAAGCTTGAAAGTTTATTGTAGCTTAGTTCCAATGTATGTGTATTGTCAGGTAACTGAAGCTTGACAGATGACGATAAGTCTCTCTCTGTGCAGTTGACTGTGGTGCCCCCTGGTGACTTGGATTGGTAACATGAACATTCTGTTGGACATTGATCTGGTGCACAAAGACCAAAACTGATGATCCAAGCCAGAATCAACATTTCTCCCATCCCTGCTCCATACACAAGTTTCTGAAAATATATTATTAAACAAAATTAGGCCTTATTTCTGTTACAAAAATTGCTTTTGTGGGTAAAACTAGAAAATGACTTTTTGATCTATTTCTTTTTAAAACACAAGTGCCTCTGGCTGGTATGTGATATCTGTCTCTCGTCATAATGGCTGTCCACCCTTCTGTCGGATTCTGCCATTTATGTAGCTGTCTCTAAATTGTGTAAGCATGACATGTTTTTCTCCATGAGCAAGTACGCCTGACTTTGGAGTTGAAAATGGAGTTGAAACACTGGAGTAATTAAGCTCTCTCTTTTGTAGCCGTCTCTCAACTTTTGAAGTCATATCTCACTTGTGTAGCTGTCTCTCAACCAATGTAACTGTCTCAAATTTGTTTAGTTCTCTCATTTCAGTCATTTACATATTTACATTTCAGTGGCCATTTTAACCTGAGCAGTCCACTCACTTCTTTCTTTTTTATTTAGTGGCATTGAAAATTTGTACTTATTGGTTTTTATTTGACCTGATCCCATCAACTTACTCCAGTGCTCTTTATTTAAGTCTTTACATACATTTCCTTTCTCCTTTCTACATTTGTCCCTTTATTTGATAAAATGTGTGCATCTTTTTCCATCCCTGCTATGACCATGGCCACCACTCAACAAGGACAGCTGTAATTAAATGACCTACATATATGTAAGATCAATAAAGTGTAACTACTCTTCCAGATTCCAGATGTTGGCAGCAAGACTCAAGAGAAGGCCAACAAACATGTAGAGAATGCACCTACAAATTAGAATGTAGGCTGCACCACCAAAAATCACCACTCTATCCCAATTGATATTTATTATTATCATAACATGTATCTGGAATAACTATTACATCTAATGTATATAATGAAGTAGGCTTTGAAGTGGGATGTGAGTTCTCAAGAACCGTTTGTGATCAAGGAGTTTTCAAGTTTTTCATAAATTCTCCTTGGCATGAACTTGCAGGCCACATCAATGTACAGCACCGTGTTCCCCAGTGACAAGCTGATTGCAACTTCTCCCGTTAAAGAGAAAGAACCTATTCAAACACCTGTCACATAAACGTGTTTTAGTCTGGATTTTGTTTTAATTTGACAGGAATATGCTACAGATACAAACCTCCCTCTAAACACACAGTGACCGATCACCGACCGATCTCAATCCAAACAGGGACCATCACGTCTGTGACCCCTTTGACATTAGAAACAAAAAAGCATTTTGGTTGCTCTATCGTGATTCTGACAGAGACTACTCATGATTTTACATAATATATTAGTGTAACAAAATTTTAAAAGTAATAGTTTATGTATACTCCAAAGTATTGAGTATGCACGGCTCAAAGAATTTTATTTATTGTAAAAAGAAAATATTGACATCTCCCCTGCTTCGAGAGATGAGACAGGCTCCTTGAAGCAGCTCAAATGGTGAATCTTTTTTCGCTTCACTAAATGTTTATTGTCCAACCTTCACATTATTGTTCTTGGAAGAACATGCATATTTAAGTCAGTGGTAATTCGTGGTCCGATTTAATCAACATGCCTCCCAAAAAGAAAATTGTGTTTAGAAAAGACTGAACCAGTTTCAGAGACATTTAACAATAAATATCTCTGCCAGTTTAAAGTCTGAATACTGTTGCTAAATGTGCGAATATATACTTGGACATTATTTATCTCGATGATAGACTGGTCATATTTGGACTCTGAATAAAAAACTTCATCAATCACCATTCCTTATAGCTATCACAGTCTGCTTGATTGGTGCTATAGAACACTGATGAAAAAAGGCACAATGCCAGTCTGTAAATTTGCCCTACAGGTGCCACATCTATGTACATAATTATAGATGATGGTTACTGTGTATCTTCTGAAAATCTAAAATTGGAAATTATAGATGTAGAATGTGTGATTGGTGGGCTTTGACTTTCAATGTATTGTAGATGTTAGAATTGGAGAGCCAATATTGGACTTTTGGATTTTAAAATATTTACAAATGTAATGCAAGATAAAATTCATTTTACCCAACAGCCATATCAATCATTGATCTCAGATGTACCTGTCTCATATGTATACAAACTTAATTTTATGAGAAATCATTAAATATGTTTGAATTTTCAATAATTTAATGAAGACTTATGAAAAGATATGAACATTAAAAGACCTGTCCAACTTGCTAATTTGCACATCCTTGATTACCAAGGTTTTAGTTTATTAATTTATTGAATATCAGTCCATAAATGACAAAAGAACTGTCGTGTAAAGTGAATAATTGAAATCTTTTCTAAACCATTTTAAATTTATATATCTAAAATTCGTCTTTTTCAATATAATTATTTGGTTGTCAAAATTAGTGTTTCGCTTGTTTGCAGATAAATGGAAATATTGTTCTCGGTTCCAATTTGGTTTTTTTTCCTTCATGCTGTTCTTGGAGCGTGCTACTAAACCCACCAATCAGAGCGTTATGGCGGTAGGGTCACGTGACAGCCGTTCGTGGCGTGTTGGCTGCCGTCAAGGCAGTGCGAGAAGACGGACATCGTCAAGACGCGGGAGGATATTTCACAATACTATGGAATTTTGGCATCAAATCCCCATAATTTTCTCTTGAAATGGTGTCGTAGGGTGACATTTTCACCATGACGATCATAGTTTTCCTTGTAGATACGAGCGCATCCATGAATACGCGCACGTATTTGGGGACCACCATTTTGGATGTTGCGAAGGGGGCTGTAGAAAATTTTATGAAGGTAATGACGCTAAAAATCTCTTCTGGAATCTATTTTTGAGAATGTGTAGAACATTAGGTAACCATATTTATTCGTTTTGGACAGATAAGATCCCGAGATCCGGCAAGCAGAATGGACAGATACATGCTACTGACGTTCGAAGACCCTCCAGCCAACGTCAAGGTACGTTAGTTCCCCCGCCACGGGCCAGTAGATCCACGAACGCCGTTGTAACAGGCATCAGCGGGATCGGGACATCTTAATGTACATCTCCGTGTACTTCTGTTCATGAAATAAAGGCGAAGTCCACCACAAATGAGCAGAATTCACGAGAGTAACTTCTTCCGTGCCACCTCGCCATCTTGCCTTTCTTCTGGGCAAAGGCTCTCGGGATTGAAATTAATATTCATGAGATAATTTATTCAGGATTCTTTGCGCCAGGTGGCACTGAACACAAGAATCAGAATATAGAGGGCTTCAAAACATTGGAAAATTATAAAAAAGTCATTAAAAAATATCATCATGCTAACACTGGCTGGGAGGGAAAGATTTTCTTGTTAATGCTGAAGTCAACAGATTCCAATTTATTTATCCCTCAAACTATCTCTTCTATTCTAAGACTAAGATGTTAAAAAATATTCTCATACCATCTCCTTGGCTTTGGGTATATTGCTCTTAGGTATTAGTAACCACTAAAGGTTCAAAATTGGAGTGTGAGGAAAAAACTTTAATCTTGATTTCCATGATTTATGATTTATTACACAGTTTGTTTTGATTATTTAAGTTGGCTCAATAGTTTTGAAGATGATTGATATTTTGACACAAATTTAAACTAGAAAAAGTGGTGTTCCACCCCGGTGTTCCACCTGCAACACAGTTGGTAAAAAAATAAAAAATTAATTTAAAAAAATTGAAACTGAACTACACAATTTTCTCCCAAAAGGATTATTTAAAATAACCAAAAGTAACAAAAATTAATGTCAATCTGTGGAAGATCTGCTTCAAAATTTGTCGAAGATGTGTCCCGTTCTTTTAACCAGAGAGAAATGCCAACCCAAATGGCTTGAACGTTGGGAGAAATACACTAGTCTTCTACTGTGGCTCTCATCCCCAAAAGTGAAAAGCAAACTGGAAAATCTCCCAGTATTTATTTATACCTTGATACACCCCGCCACCACTGAGTAAGGTAGAGTTCGGTAAAAGTGAGTTCTCCGAGCAGCAGCCATTACAATTTTGTCGCAGATCTTTGATCTTATGGGTTTAATTAAACAATAAACCAATTGCTCAGTCCATACATGTAGGAATCAATTGGGTTTCTCTTTGAGCTGGCAAATTCTGTGAAATCTTTGTTCAAAATTTTGAAGTGAGAGACAGTAATTCTCAGAGGAAGAGACGGTAACTTTTTAAAAAAAAGATGAGCAAGAAAACAGTAACTTTCAGATCTTGTGCAATTTTTCTAAGACTCTTTGTCAGATCTGAGAGAAAACTGAAATGGTTGCTGCTCAGATATGTTACAATACTCTGCCATACTCTACCGTTTTTTAGTGTTGGAGGGGTGTGAAAGGTCCAACAAAAAGGATCCATCAATTCACCTCCTAGGGTTTACTAAATGATCAACTTTTTTTCTTGGGGATGAGGTTTGGGGGTGATTGACAAAGAAGCTTAAATATATCGTATCTGAGGGACTTAAAGAAAGTATCACTGGTTTACCAGGTTACACTTCTCATCGATATAAAAAATGCTAGTTATATTGATAATGATATCTTTGTTAACATGTTCAAAGGACAATTCAGTTACAAAATGAAAAGTTCTTTTTCAAAGGCACATGATATCATATGGCATATGATATCTTGTATCAAATTAGGACATTATTTTCTGCTGTCTCTAACACAAATAATATATCTTAAAATACCAATATTACAATGAACATCATCACATACTCATACTGCATTTGTGAATAGTCTTTGCCTAGTTTGAAATATACATAATGCTCATTATCAGTTTCATTATAAATACTGAAAAAGGATCATAAAGTGCCACTTAATCACACTCCTTTTTTTTCTCATCGAAAAAAAAAAGAAATAAGAAAAGAAAATTATGAAATAAAAAAAATGATTAAGGGGAGTGGACAAGAGAAGCTGTTTTTAGTTTATGGTTTTTTTTTAAACACAATTTGCATATAATATCAATATTTATGCTTAATTTATATTGACACAATGAAAGCTTTTCTGTGTTAATGATCACAACTGGCTTCAGGCTCAAGTTGTATTCACATTTATTTTTTTTTGTAAACAAATTTACATAAAGCGTTTTTTGACTTATATCAATTACAAAAGTGTGTCTTCCACATCTTTCTCAAACTTTTTCCCCAAGCACTGCATGTCCCGATATGACTGTAAGATGGTATTCTATGCTCTTGTTTTTTCACTAATAGTGACATCAGAGACATGCAACTGAGTAATATAACTCTGAATGAATCAAAACAAACAATAAAAAAATAAAATATTAAAACACAATAGGAATCAAAATTATAGTAGAGATTGCATTTGCCAACCAGGTAAAATGTATGTGTTCAAGATATTAATGATCATTACCCATTACTCATTGACATGGCTTTGACAAAATTAAATTTATCTTGATATGGAGTGTCTTGAAAATCCTCAACTTACTTTTAATTTTTGATTTATTTCTTTAGAATGATAAAATGACCTTTTGTTTGAAGTATGTAAAACCCCATGTAAAATTTGCAGCCAAATTAAACTAGGAAAGCATACCAATGCATCAAAATTTACAATTATTAAAATCAATTATTTTGACTGTTTGTACAGCCAAGAGTGAGTCTGTAAAATACTAAATGTAATTTGCCATTTCCAATTAAAATTATAGTGGATGTAAATTTAAAACGAGGAAAGTAAAATGAATGAGTGAATGATTTCAGGCTGGATGGAAGGAGAGTCATGCCACATTTATGAATGAGCTGAAAAACTTGGAAGCGACGGGATTAACGAATGCTGGACCTGCTTTGAAATTGACGCTGGACCTGCTCAATGTGAATCGCATGACATCTGGAATCGACACCTATGGACAGGTAAACCGCTGCAAAATGTTGATTAAACATTAAAATTTGTTGTTTTAGCTAAGATAAAAAGACAATTTTAGTTAGGAGAAGATTCACAGGTTTGCATCAGGGAATTGCGATGACTCATTTTGGTCCCATAAACTTCACTTACTGAAAAGAAATTAGGCTAACTTTTGACATATTGTCATTTGGCAAGTTATGATTAAGTAATACTCAGTAATTTACAGTGATGTTACAATGATTGGACATGATATTATCAGTTACACCCAGTTCTTTTCCTAGAATTTACCAGCCATTCGACAAATAACCTTTTTTTTCTCACCATAATTTCATGTGAAAAAAGATAGATTTTCATATCTCCACGATATATAATGAATACAGTGAAATAAACATTTTCAGGTATTTAAATAACTAATCACACTCATTAATTTATTGAGAAATTAAATGATGATCTGAACTATGCCAAGTGGACTGATTAGTGAAGTAAATAAGTATTTTAAAGTTAGCATAAGACTGTTATTATAGAATACTTTCTCAGAGGTTTGTTATGAGTGAAAGCACATTGATAATAGTCATTAAAATATTTACTCTACAACATTAGAAAAGTACTGATCAACATGGAATATTTAATTTATTGCCATTGACAGTGGTAATATGTTTTGTTACATTATTCCATTATTGTAGGGTCGATTCCCATTTTACCTGGAGCCAGCTGTGATAATTTGCATAACTGATGGAAGAAAACTTACCACTCCGCAGTCTGTACAGAGTGAGGTAGGCATTGCTACTTAATCTGTAACCTGTTAATGTTAGCTGACTATAGGCAGAGGTTGGTCAGACAGCTTATTATGAGGTCCTGGATTCAGTGATAGAGCAGAACATGCTGTTAAAATGTTCACCAATACAGTTCACAACCCTTCTACTTTTGTCAGAACTGAGCATGTGCAGAACATCATCTTCCTGCTTAGTGGCCGCCATATTGAATTTAAGTCGTTGAACAAAACAGAGAATATTTTAGATGCACATTTAATGGGGAAATGTTTAACATTAAAACATTTTTGTATGTCCCGTTGAGAAAACAAACTATTATTCACAGTTTGCACATGTTATCAATGTCTCTGATGATTATTTTCCTTGAAAACACAGTTAAAATGCTTTGTTGACATGGGCGAAAATATGTGTATTTGACTGCACAAGCATTACTCCCGGAAGTGGTGAAAAGAGGTTGCTCTCTTGTGTTTGAGCAATAATAGGTGAAAGATCAGTGAACTGTATATTATCTATCATTAAGAGGCAATATTGAATAATACAAACAAGTGGAATACAACAGCAGACATTTACCATCTAATGGCAAAATTGACCTGCCACTTTTCATGGACACAGTATTGTAATAAATATGATGTTAATCGAGCTAGCCGAGAGGAAAATTACCTTGGTATGTATGTCATCACCTTTAGATTTTTTGTGTGCGTAAAAATGTGTGTAAAAAGAGCTGACTGTTCCACTTAGAGGGTATTTTACAGTTGGTTACATAATGGAGGAAATGCCCCCATTTTCAGGAAAACAATAAGGAATATCTGTTTATATTGGGCCTTTCCCTTTAAATCAAAAACCAAAACCATCAACAACTTACAGGGTTAACCAACAAAATAACTTCTGATGATAAGAATGACAAAAGAAAAAGAGAAATCACCACTCAAAATAAAAAAATCAATCTGCATGTCTAAAGAGTCGGCCTGCATAGCCTACATGTTTTTTGTTTGTTTGTTTGGGGTTTTTTTTTTAGGATTTTGAATCATTTTATTTTTCAGTTGAATTTACCGATGAATAACATAGTACCTGGGAGTGAACTGACAAAGGAGCCGTTCCGTTGGGACCAGCGATTATTCAGCTTGATGCTGAGGATCCCAGCAGTGCCACCTGTAGATAACATGTTACCATTTATACCAGCTGCGGAGGATTCACCCCTCGATGCCATGTGTGAAGTCACCGGAGGCATGTTTTCTAAACTTTGTTTATTCTTTGTGTCATACTTTACTTAAAAGAGCATTTAAGAAAAAGCTTGTTTCCGATTTTCCTACCTACCCAAGTTCAAACCAGCAACCCCAAAACATAATTTCAGTAACAATTTCTTGTATTTATCACAATTTTCAATATATTCGATAAAAATGAATATACTGGTAAACAAATCTTTCCACCATTTGTTTAGTTAGGGCATGATATTGGAAACAAATTCATTAATTTTATTTTGGTCTAAATGATACTTTTATCAACCTATATTAATATGCACATCAAAAATATACGGTACCTTAAAATTCAAAACGTGCAATATTTCATGCCTTGACAAAAAGAGAAAAATGTTGGTTGAATCTCATGCTCTGGTAGCCACTAGTTTCTAAGGATAACAGGATGTGTGATACAATTAAGAGCATTTTACATAAGGCTGTGTAGTGACTAGTGTCTGAGTGGGGGTTACTTGTCGCAATCAATATTTACAAGACCATTGACAGTGATATGAGACAAATATCGATCAAAGATCAGAATAAAATCGAGATAGTTTGGGCTAGTAAAAGACCAAAAATATGGTTGCCCAACTGGGCATATGTCAAGGCCTGAATTTTATTTCATGTATGATGATAAAGATCATGTTTCAAGAGATTTAACTAATCATTATAATATTATTTTAGGTCGGTCCTACAGTGTCACCTCCCAAAGGACTTTGATGCAATGCTTAGACTCCCTGGTGCAAAAAGTACAGACAGGGGTTGTTATAAACTTTGAAAAAATAGGACCTGATCCATCTCCAGTTCCAGAAAATGACAAGGATTCTAATACAAAAGGTAGATATTCAAATCTAAGTATCTGAAAGTTCAAACTAGAAGTTAGCAAAAGAATTTTTTTTAAGTTGCAATGGAAAATGTGAGGCTGATTCCTTGGCATACTTGGGCAAACAATGAGTTTAAGACACCTGATAAGTATGAATTTGTCAAAAACTTTACACATAAATTGTGATAGTCACAAACCTTCTGAATCAAGCTACTAAATGGCAGCCAAGTCTGTTCAATATTTAATCAATACAAATGTATTTCCATCCAGTGTTTGATTAATTTAAATATGTTTGCTAACAAATATTCAGCAATACTCCAAGAATTAGCTAAAACAGTATTTGACAATGGCATGTTAATTGCAATATTTTTTTTATTTTTTTTATTTTTTTTAGAAAACCTAGATGCCAATATACCAAACATTCAGCCTATACATGAGAAGAACCGAACATCCACCCCGACACCGACACATACGGCCTGGCATAACTGTCACAGGCAGATCTATGTACCTCGGTCGGCACAGAAAGGATACTCTGTCGGTCACTGGCCTATTCCAGAATCATTTTGGCCAGACCTCAACAATCCGACTCTGGTAATCACTTCAATTGAAGTTTTATTTACATTTTATTTGTATTTGTAGTGTATAGTTATGGTAAAAAAAGTTTAGATACAAGAGTTTCTATGCTGGTACTCGTTACTATTGCATTGACCATGAAAACATTATGTAATTTGTCCTCATTAAATTGGTGCTAAATACACTTTTTTATAAGGCATATTTAAAGAAGGATTTGTCTAGCATTTAAAAAAATGGAAATTATATTATTGTCATTTAAAATTTTATGTTCCTTAATGTCTGTTTTGGGAATACCAGTTATACAATGTATTACAAGAAAAAAAAAGCAGGGTTTCTATATAAAGGAATGTGTTTTTCAGCCATCTCGCTCAGCACATCCTGTGGTGAAGTTTTCATGTACGCCCTGCGAGCCTATGGTGGTGGAGAATATGGCATTTGATAAATATGAGCTGGAACCTTCACCTCTCACCCAGTACATCCTGGAGAGGAGACAACCAAACATTGCCTGGCAGGTAGGCACTCCACTGAGATTCTTCTCCACTCTACTTTCATTCCTCTCTCATATTTCCAACAATTTGCCAGATACAACCTGGCAAATATAATCATTCTATGGGCTTAAATTAATTTGATTTGGGGTGACCCTGAGCCAGTTATTCAAAATCAGTAAAAAATAATATTTTTTAGAGCACATTGATTAGCATATATTGCCACTTCACTTATTGCCACTTCACATATTTTTTACCCTCAGCCCCTGATGTAATCAGGCTGAGGGTATTGCAGTACTCCTGGCGTGGGTATGTATGTATGTATGTATGTCTGTATGTATGTCTGTAGCGAACATCCTTGTCATCGCGATAACTCAAGAACAAATGATGGCAGCTTCATGAAACTTGGCACACATATGCATCTGGTGAAAACCTCGGACGAGTTCGATGGACGGCGACCTTGACCTATTTTTCAAGGTCACAGGGACAATCATGTGAAATCCCAAGAATCACAATAACTCAAGAACGAATGATGGCAGCTTTATGAGATTTGACACCCATAAGCATCTGGTGAAGACCTCAGAATTGTTTCTATAAAACATAACCTTCACCTACTTTTCAAGGTCACATGGACAATTATTTGAAATCATCCTTGTCATCGCGATAGTACGAGAACAAATGATGGCAGCTTCGTGAAACTTGACACATATAAGCATCTGGTGAAAACCTCGGACGAGTTCAATGGACGGTGACCTTGACCTATTTTTCAAGGTCACGGACAATTATGTGTAATCCCAAGAATCGCAATAACTCAAGAACGAATGATGGCAGCTTTATGAGATTTGACACACACAAGCATCTGGTGAAGACCTCAGACTTCTCTTGATGGAACATGACCTTCACCTACTTTTCAAGGTCACAGGGACAATAATGTGAAATCATCCTTGTCATCGTGATAACTCAAGAACAAATGATGGCAGCTTCATGAAACTTAACACGCATAAGCATCTGTTGAAAACCTCAGACTAGTTCGGTGGACGGCGACCTTGACCTATTTTTCAAGGTCACGGGGACAAATATGTGAAATCCCAAGAATCGCAATAACTCAAGAACGAATGATGGCAGCTTTATGAGATTTGACACACACAAGCATCTGATGAAAACCTCAGACATTTTTGTATGGAACATGACCTTCACCTACTTTTCAAGGTCACAGTTACAATTATGTGAAATCCCTATCATTGCTATAACTCGAGAACGAATGTTGGCAGCTTTATGAGACTTGACACACATAAGCATCTGGTGAAGACCTCAGACTTCTCTTGATGGAACATGACCTTTACCTACTTTTCAAGGTCACAGGGACAATCATGTCAAATCCACGTCATTGCAATAACTTAAGAACAAATAATGGCAGCTTCATGAAAATTGACACACATAAGCATCTTGGAAGTCTTCACATGAGTTTGATGGACGGTGACCTTAACCTGCTTTTCAAGGTCACCTGCCCATCTCAATAATTCTAGAGTAAATGATGACAGTTTCATGATACTTGACACACCTAAGCTATCAAAGGAAGTAGATTTTATGGGTTTTTTTTACCCCTGCATCAATTTGCCTTGGTGCAGTGACGTTTTGTTCACAAATATTGTGTGGAGCGAATGTTGTGCAATGAGTTACCAGGGCTGAGGGTTGATGCATCTCTGATGCCTATGTTTAAATGATAAATGTTACTAGGTCACTGTAACCAACTTGCAGCGAAGGTTATTGCATGACCTTGATATTCATTAAATGCTGTGCTGACTCTAGTTTTATGGCTCACACAAACAATATGGTTACATGTATTGACAGTGAAAATATAGCTAACTTTCAATGAAGATATCAGATTTGTACCAATTAAGCAAGTTTAAATCCTCCCCCATAGTTCATACATGAAGAATATATTCAGTTTTCAGTTGATATTATGACACAGAGGTGTAATTTTTGTTCTTCTTTCTTACAGGTGTTTGTCAGTAACAGTGCCAAATACAGTGACATTGGTCATCCATTTGGCTATTTGAAAGCCAGTACTAACCTCAGTTGTGTCAAACTGTTCGTCATGCCATACAACTACCCGGTCTTGCTTCCATTGTTAGGCAAGTACTGTCACACTTTTTCTTTGTAAACAACCATTAACCAATTCTGACAGCAGTGACTATTAAATGCAAATAAATATTTCATTTATATAGTACCGATGTTTTGAATGCTTAGAACTATCTATATTAAGACTAGAATTGTTATCAAAATATATGTTATGATATTTGATGTCCATGTGGCTTTCATAGCAGAGATAAATTGTAAGTGAATCTTAAAAGATGATGGTGGGCACTATACGAAAATGGGCAGGTTGCCATGGTGATTAATGTCCACTGTGATTGTCTGTTCCATACAGAAAACCTTTCAGGGCCCCTGCTGATAGGGCCTCACTTCCTGCCAATAGCTGTGCATCCTCGGGTCATGTGACTTCAGGGAGCACTGTGATTGATTGCGGAAGCATGAGACTCTGCCCACGTCAATTGGCTAGGTTGGATCCTTGTTGCTTCATTTTGTTATATTAAAATGCAACATAAAGGGGATCCATTGCACTACCATGGACCCACAAACCAGTAAGATACTGTGGTATGAATTATAAGCACATTACTTTCTGTAATGTCTGAAAATGTACAACAAATGTCACACAGCTGGGTAAATAAGGGAAAAAATGTTTTATTTCAGTCAAAAATAAGAAAGGATTGAGACATGCCAGTGGAAATGAATATATGGGAAGAATGGAAGCAAAAATTTTTTTATAAAGCTAAAAGCGAAATTGGGAGAACTTCATGTGATTGATAAATGCATTTTTACTTGTTTGATGCAGATGAACTCTTCAAGGTTCACAAATTGAAGCCAACTCAAAAGTGGCGTCAGCAATTTGACAATTACCTCAAAACAATGCCAGTTTACTATGCCCAGGTCAGTGAGATAAATTATTTTCTTCAATAATTGTTTAAAAAATACTATGAACTTATCAGGATGTGTAAATGCTTTGACTGGCTACACAGTTATATTGTATCCATAACTGTGTAAAATTGTTTGTGTTGTGGATCAGGACATACATTTGTATTGAATACAATTGCATTTTATGAATTTTGTATATTTTTTTAGCCATTAAGACGAGCTCTACAGAGGATAGGAATGGCCAACATTGTTCCAGATCAGCTCGATAATTGTCTGAGCTACAGCGTCGTTTCTTATCTAAAGAAACTAAAAAATCAGGTACATTTTAAAATATTGCAAAGTCTCATTGACTTTGAGTCAACTTGCCACAAAAACGCAAATTATCAATCAATGAGTGTTGGAAAAGAACTTCAATGAAAAGTCCCAGCAGTATCTTAGATCATATCTTTGACTTGTCAGTGGTGCTAGAATTATTGCTTTCTCTGATTAAAAAAGTTATCTTTTAAGTATTATAGATTAAATGCATTTTAAATGCTTTTGTAATAGGTCTGAATTGCATAAGAATATTGAGATTTAGTCTCCCTCATCATGATTGTGGTGCAAACAACTTCACATTATACAGAAGTTTGTTTGCGGCTTCCTTATTGTGGCATACAGTAATGTGTGGTTGTTTTACAGGCAAAGATGGAATATGAACGGCTGGTTGCATCAGTAGGTCAGAGGTTGCCCACAACAGAAGCAATCAAGGTCACTCCAAGGTCACAAATGTCCATACTACACCGCAAGGACTTTAATCAACTACTTCAACACTTCGGTGGTGACATCTCGCACCTGAAACAAGAACTAAATGAATACAACACTTTCACCATTGCCATTCCAGATAAAAATCTCAAGTCAAATACATTTAGGTCTGTACCACAACGTCTGTTACCTTTTGATATTGTATGCAGACATAAAGTTAATTTTGTGTATGTAGGCTTTCAAAAAGTTGATTTCCATATTGTGTGAATATATTGCAACATAATTTTCAATATTGCAGGAATCCCTATGATATTCCTAGGGAAAATCTATTAGACCAGGTCACTCGAATGAGAGCGAATTTTCTGCTCACGACAACCTCAAGCTCTGGTACCAGATTACAAGATGAAGGTAAGATGAAGCCAATGTAACTTGCTATTAGATCCCTGCTTGTGTAACAATAATTCAGCACATTTCATGCACCTGTCATGGTTAATTTTTACGGTGCCAGGATGTGATTGTGCCAAGCCAAATAGCAACATTGCCTCTTATAGCCTTGTTGCTATCAAATTATAATTTCCACTATAAGATATAAACTGATGAGCAAGTTTGAAGTGTTTGGTACATTCTTTGTGTTTTCTTACCATTGTGTCATATGATATAATATATAAGTATAAATTGTATTTTTCACACTTCATTGTACCCTTCAAGTTGTCAAGGCCAACATCTTGTAACATCTATCAACAAAGATTTCTGCATTTATGATTATATAAGAGATCAATTTGAAAGTTGTTAATATTTGAGTCCTGATTGATTCACTCATAATGGGTTGTATTATTATTCAGACCAGCTGCATAGTATCCCGGTACAGCAGATGGGAAACTACCAGGAATATCTGAAAAAACAGCCGTCCCCACTGCGAGAACTCGAAACCCAACCTGTCAGACAGCACATGTTTGGCAATCCCTTCAAAGTCAACAAAGTAAGTCTTATTTAGTGATGCAGCAATATCGTATGTACTAATGCTAGATTATCACCTGCGAAATTATTTTATATTTTGGAATTTTTTTATTTGTTAATTCAAGGCATCATGATAGAAATTCAGCTCAGTTTATTTCATTTCAGAATTTATACAATTTATCAGTAAAATACTCATTTCCAAATTACAGAGGAAAAAAAAACTTGCAGCTTTGTTGAACATTGTGTGTCCAATGTTATTCTCTAAAGGATACAGTTTTACAATTCAAAAGTAAAAGTCACTCCAGGAATTGTTTATATCGTATATCTTGATGATAAGGCCTTAAAAAAAACTTGTTTCCGATTTCCCTTCCTACCCTACTTTAAATCAGTGACTTATAAGTTCTTCTGGAGGCGAAAAGACATAGTTTTAAACACAATTTCATGGATATACCTCAATTGTCAATATATTGAACAATAAAAAAATAACAATAAGTAAAATAAAATCTTCTCCCTATCTACTTTCAAGGGCTAATTCCTGAGAACTGACCCTTTTATGTGTGCTTGTATTTTCAGAACTTGATGATAGACGAGGCAGATGAAGCCATGCCGGGACAACAGTCATCAGGGCGACGGAGAAATGCATCCATGGCATCCCTCGACAGCCCTCCCCCATCACCAGGACCCAAGAAACGGAAACCTGGGCCTCTGCCTAAGGACACTCCATACCGCCGTCCAGCTACCCCACCCCCAGACATGCCCTCATCTCCCATGGCAGACCTGCCACCCGCCTCACCACCTGTCATTATTATCAATGATAATGGCATCGATATGATGCATGGAGGTAAGAAATTAAAAGTTTGATGTTTATGCTTTCAAATATCTCTTTTTTATCACAAAAAGCTCTTTATCTGCCAAAAGATATTGTACAAAATAGGTATTTAGGGGCTTTGATTTTTGAAATTTTCAGATGTTCTCCAGAGGGAAATAAATTATCCTTCAAATTTTGTAGAAGAGTTATTGTCAACGCCTGCACTGTCTGTCCCTTTGTTTTTTTGTGAACAAAAATGTTTCGTAATATAACCATAAATGCAGCACATGAAGATCTTGGAATGATACGTTTGTTGTTGACCTTGACTGATATTACAAGGTCATGTGACCCAGCCTTTGAAAACCTTGTGACCATGAAAGATGACAACAATCTCAGAAAATCAATAATAACAAGAATTGCTCAGTCCAAGAGCATCTATTGGTACTTTGGTACTTTTGTTATATTTCCTCCTGTTTACAAGTTAGTTCTGTATGTAGGTTATAAAATGGTGGCATTATTCTTTTTGAACGCTGTGCATTGGGAATGCCATGCTTCCCAATAAAAACTATATCTACCTGTCATAGCTCACTCATAGTTAAAATTTTTGAAGCTGTAAATCCTTAAAAGTTGTAAAATGTGAAAGTTTTCCAGTGTGTACTGATATCAATTTTTTTTTCAGATAAAACTCCTCATGATCGGCGAGATGCATGTGAAGAATATCCGGCAGAAATAAATTATGTTCATGATCACATATCTGAAGGATTAAATAATCATGTGGAACGCCCCAAGGACCCTATGCGGGAGAGCATCGAACAGGTTCCTCTTGATAATGGTATCATGCTGCCATCTAGTGACCAATTTATGGACAATAATACAAGTAGTACTGAAGCGCAAGAGCATAATAATCACATACGTTCACTTGTCACCAAAGAAGTGAAACGACCTGGGAAAAGTAAGTACCATCGGAACACAGTTATGGCTCATGATAAGAAGATAAAATCAAATTATTATAATTATTCTAGACTTGAAGAATATAAAGATTTATTAAATATCTAATGGAAAAATCCTGAAATATATCAATTTTTTGTGTGACGAATTAAAGAAAATAAAATTTGTTGTTTCAGATTACAGCTCATTATTCAGCTACATGAACTCCATGCAAGGAAGCATAGAAACAAAATGTTTGTTTATCCGAGACGTAATACACGAAGCATTGCGCTTTAAAAGAAAAAAATTAGCACAGATGTTGGAACAGTTTGAACAGTCTATGATAAAAACTGAAGTGCGAAATCACCAGCCCATGAACATGAATCAGAAATCACCTGCTAGGTAACATATGTGTTGTTGCATGCATATGCATGATTCAGGGCAGCTAATTGTGAGAATGAAATGTTATGTTATATTGAAATTGAACCTCTGTTTGACCTGGCGTGCTATCCTCGGAGGGGTCAATTTGATATTATATTTACAATAAAGGAAGTATTGAATTGCCACCAGAGGACAGCACTGACATTGCTAGCTCACTCCCAGTCAGTGATCAAGTGGAAGGAAGATGCTGCACACGTGTGATGAATTATCTCCAAACATACCACAGGAATGATAAAATTACTGATATTTTTATCATAAACAGACAAGTGAATAAGGCAGTATAACTACATCAACTAACATCTCGTGATAATCACCGTGTTAGACATGATCATGTTTGCTACTTGGTTGAGCAAAAAGTGAACAGTTGCATTGATGGATATGATTACATTTGTATACATACTTATATATACTTTCAAGAAAAAAGATTATGGACAGTTTAAAAGACCTTGTATTGAGGGTTTTTTATTACCATATTTACCGATAGGATTGTGATAGATTTCAGTATTTGGTTCATCAAGGTGCTAATTGTAAAAGTTATCATTGGACCAGAATTTTGGAAACATGGTTCAAGTGCTCTGAGCTTTAGGTGGAAAATTTGGTCATCCACAGCATATTGAAATGAGAACCAATAATGAAAATTACACAAGGTTATTATTGATCATATATATATTTTTTTTTAGCTCTGCTGACTTCTTTGAAGTCAGAGAGCTTTTGTAGTGCGGAAAATGTCTGTCTGTCCGTCTGTCAACATTTTCTTTCAAAATCTTCTCCAAAACTACCAGTATATATGTTTCATATTTTATATAGAGGTAGATATAGAGGTGAAGATTCAGATTCCTTCAAATCTTAGTGATGTCACCATTGACCTCAGTGCAGTGATCTCAAGCTCACAGATTTTGTAAGGAGCCGATTTTAGCACCCACTTATAAGAGGAAATTAAACCTTGGTATACAGAAATGTCTTAGGTCATATTTTTTTAGTCATGTGACCTTTGAATTTGACATATTGACCTTGAGTTCGAAATTTGTGTAAATGCAACACCTCAACCATTAAAAGTGAATAAAAAGTACTTCAGATCTGTTATATATCAATACTTCGTCAAGCACCATATACATTATTTCCAGATTTGACCTTGACATCATGACCTTGACCTTTATATTATTGTGCACACATGGCAACCACAAGGTGTTGCCAGTGTTCCCCAAAAGTTTTTGGCTCACATCAGACAATTTGTCTGACATTCAACCAGCCAACATCAGAAGTTTTTTTTCAGGATCAGGTATTTCAAAGTGTATGCCCTGTAGCCAATTTTCACAAGCTATGGTTGGGCACTGTCCAATGGACAGGAACCTGTCATAGTTGTGATTTTGTGGGATTACTGTGCATATCTTATAAATGGGTTAAAAACAACTGGCCTGGCCTGCAGAGCCTGCAGAAAGTAAGTTACACAGTTCATGTGTTTTTATTTAAGTCAGCAGAGCTATCAACCCAGGGGGTTATGTTTTTTGCTTGAACATGCAAGTTTCCACTGCATAAATGATCGTTGATAAAAGGTAACATTTTTATACAATTCAATTTTTCTTTCCTTGAAAAAAGAGATATTTCCTTTCCTTCTCTCTGAATATTGACAATCTTTAACTTAAATTTCAGCTGTTTTTCAAAGTGACAAAGGAACTGAGCTTTTTATGAGATTGTGGCAATAAATCAAATAGACAAGTTAACGTCGACATTCAGTAACATGATTGAGGTTGCTTTGGTATATAAAAGCATATTATGTTTCCTATTTGAAGTCAGATTTAAAAAGTATCAAAAAACACTTTCTATGAAGAAGTCAGATTTTAAGTACATACTTCACTTAAATACAAAATATACTAAGGATGAAAAAAGATCTTTTGGTTCTTGTAAATTAGGTCATTTTGTTAAAAAATTGTTTGTATGAAGAAGGTAAGATGTACACACCAATAACTTGATCTGCAATTAAAATTTGAAAAAAACATGTCAACTTTAAGGAAAAAAAGGTTGAATTCTATATCTACAACCAGACCAGATGAAATGTCTTTTTCAAAGCAAGAGCTTACATGTCCTGTTCGATAAATATTAAATTTGCCAATTTAAAAAAAACATTTGTTTTACCATTATCAAGATTATAGGCAGTGTCATTGTTCAAGATATGTTCTATCACAAATTACTTATCAAAGGAAATAATTCCACTCTGTTTAAAAGTGAAAAATACTTTAGCATAAAATGTATCCCTTTAGCCACATGGACAACATTAATAAATATTATTTTATAAAACCCAAGTGTAAAATTCTTTAAGGTACCACCAACTTAAGATTTTCCCGAGAACTGGATACCGGTAAATAGAAAAGACTAAAAATAGTCAATGATTTATCTTATACGTATGAAATGATGAATCATTAAATCTGAGCAGTTGAGTATAAACATTTTAAAATGGCTTCTAAATCTTAAATCCTGTTAAAATTAAATGTATGTGCTTCCTCTTATGAATGAATTGCTTATTTTATAAGTCATATTCTGACATTATGATATTAAAAGTTCACATGGTTGCTTTGTGTATTGTAAAAGGTTTGCTATTTTTAACTGACATTTTGAAAATTACAGTGTATGCATTTAAAGTATTAAGACATACCTAATTAAACCAAATCCACAACTTCGTTGAAAAAAATGACAACTTCTGAAGTGAATTCATTTTTAAAGCTGTCTTTTACCACACTTGAATGTTGATAAAGAATTTGGAAGAAAGTTAGGAATGTCAAGATATTTTATTGTAAGCTGTGCATATTTTCCAGATTTCTTTGATGTGTTCATTAGAAACATGGAAGGGAAATGAAACTGGACTGATAGAATCTGTGATTCTCCTGAAGATGTATTTATTTTTCACATAATGAAATGAAAATTTGTACATTTAATGTATTTGTTAACATTTGAGATTGTAGTCTAATTTTGTATTGAAAGTAAAAAAAGAAAAAGAAAATAAATTGGATATGTAAGAATATTGAAGATGATTAAATTAAGAAATGGTATCATTGGACAAGTTGCACATATATCCTAAGTCCAGTCCAGAGAATGCTGAAAAAGATCACAGCAGAAATCAGTTTTCATACATAACTTATACGAGAGACACAGCATGCAAATTTTATAAATTACATCCATGGAACAAAGGTTGTGACTGGGAACGCAACAACAAAACCAAGCATGTTCAGTCTGTATCATGTTTTTCATAGGCTCACCTTTGTATGAATATCTTTCAGGAGGCTAACCTCTTAAATTGGTGAACCATTTACCCACCCTGCTGGTCCTAATTCTAGGTGACAAAAGTGACCATTTTGTATGACACTGCCAAAATGTTAATGTAATAAATTGTTAAACTTGCATGACTATGTGGTACACAGGACTTGAAAATGAAGGGCCAAATTTCAAAGCTTACCTACCTGAAATATGTATTTAAAAAGAAAGCTGTTAAAATAATGTTTTTTCAACTTGGTTACCAAGATGTAAAAAAAAATCATTGTCTTTTTTCTATTATATGAATGATGAAATACCACTTTATACCACAAAAGGGCACGAGGGCTGATTAAATCAGTGCTGCTATAAGATCTGACATTTTTTAAGACATAAATCAAATATAACATGATATATAATCAATTGGGTAGCCTTTTCATGATTTGCAAACAAAATATTTTAAAAGCTCTGAAAGTAAACAAAAAGGCATCAGTGATAAGATGAATGTGCTTATAATAAAAGTAAAAGAACTATTTGTCCATAATAATTGTTGTGTTAACATTATTTATCCTATGACCAGACTTGGCCAAGGATATTGGCATTGTCTGATATCAGTTCATTAGCCTTCAATCCCACCACATAAGTGTTGAAATCTTGATTGGTTGAAAATTGCAAACTGCAATTTCATATAGACACCAGTAAATGAATTTACAATTCAACATTATACAAACATTTTATAGTTTGAATAAAAAATCATTGGCAATAAATCTGATGTCCTTAATAAAAAT
This sequence comes from Amphiduros pacificus, assembly GCA_949316495.1. Taxonomy (NCBI): domain Eukaryota; kingdom Metazoa; phylum Annelida; class Polychaeta; order Phyllodocida; family Hesionidae; genus Amphiduros; species Amphiduros pacificus. Next base: position 12,844,143 of record OX439003.1, on the reverse strand, counting down.
TCAAAATTGCTGGTTATGGCACGATTGATTTTGGGCTTTCTCAAAATGATATGGAAAGGATTTTTGAATTCCAAGAACAGTAATTCTACACAAATTATAAAAATAAATTGATAATGAATCAATGGTCAAATTGGGTTTTGAATGGGCCATTCTTATTTTTATAAACTAGCAGAGCATATTTAACACATAACATCGGAGTCTACTATAGATTACCGTGTATCAAATATTTACCACATGGGTCATCACTTTGAAACATGTACCAACTGTTAGTATATCAAAAGGTCGGAGAATGATGTTAACTCTGAATAAATTCATTCGTTCATTTTGGATAATTAATATTTAGTGATCAGGAACTTTGAAGTCTACTGCAAATTTGATAATCTCTTTACAATATAATTCCATATATTTTCAAAGATGTAGATGAAAATATACATTGTATAATGGTTCTTTTTTTTTGGGGGGGGGGGGGGGTTACATCACTTTCAACTTTATTTCAGTCATTTCATGATGAGACCTACTTGAAGCAGATATAGTGCTGCTTCACTGCTTTGTCATGTCACAGGCCCTTGACATGACAACCCACCCAGTCACAGATTTACAAGGACAAAAGGTAAACCCCTCAGGCATGGGCCTCATCTCGTATGGGATATTGTATCTTGAGTTCAATCTCAGCATGGCCAGGTATCGAACCCACAAAATTATAATCTCAACAGAGGAACTGGTGCTAGTAAGCTGGCGATCTAACTGACTGCGCCATGGCCCGTGGCCTCGCTAATGGTAGTAAACCCAAATCAAAGCATAATTATGAAAAGCCAAGGTTCAATGATGAGTTCAAAAAAGCTGTTAATGAGCGCAAATATACTCTTAATCGACAGCCAGCTCAATACAATTTGCACCAATGACTCCATGGTCACAAACTCTCAATGCCCTACTCTTTTTGTAGAGTGACTGGATGTTTCTTTTCCATTATCACATAGATTTTGATAACACAAACCACAACCTTTGATAACCATTCATGGAGTACGGGCAGGAATGGAATCCTCCTTTCTCAACCATGCAGCATGACCGAAGTACCGGTCCCAACAAGGATTTCAACCCCGGGCTCTTTTTATATGTGAAGCACGGGAGACGTCTTACCAAATGAACCCCATCACAGCTCTTCAATATAGTTTAAGCCCAGATCAATAAAATAAGCAAAAGAAATAGTTGGAAAGACCATGTTTCCAAATTAAACACTAGAACAACAATATATGCAATGTGAAAGATTACTGGAAAGATATGTGGAGCAAGGATTAAACACCTGAACAATAATGATCAATCGATCGCAGATCCCAAAGATATAGCTAATATTAAGGCAAGAGAATGTGAGTGCAGTGTTGAAGGACTCTTGAGATCCTTACACCAGACCCAACTTGAGAGATCTGTCTCCCTGAACACTGCACGAACTCATGTTCTTGTCTTTATCTCATACTTATCCACTGCAAATAGATGGGGTTTGCAATCAACTTTATCTTCAAAGCAAAACAGTGAAAACATAGTAATAAGTGCAGAACTATGTTGTGAAACTAGGCCACTATATGAAATGGGTGTAATTCTGTCTCAACTGGGTGAACAGTCGTCAGTTTCGAGATTCCCACAAAAGGTTGCAGTCTCTGCCCACAGATATCCTACCTGTCTGTGTTTCAAGGTCCCCATGACACAAATCTAAAATGTCGTCTGCTCCAGGTCAAAACAGACCCAGACCATCATCATGTTCATTTCAAAGAAATTAACAAATGATTTGTTGAAGAATTGGCCTAAGACTGATTACATTTATTTTATAATTGACAGTTCGGCAGAGTGTGATTTGCGAAAAAAAGTATTTGTGTAGAACACTCTATTGAGGCACTAAATATGAGATTAAACAGCAAGACAAGCGCATTTTTAAGAGAGAGCTTTATTTTATATGAAATGGGGTTGAGGGGTCATTTACTACCTTTTATACAACAACTTTTGTGAAATAGACTGACTTGAAAATTTATGGTCTGAGTTGTGTCAATATTTTCTGATGCTTTTGACCAGGAAATGGACGTTTCTCAAGGTAGTATTTGTACATGTAACCGTAATTATTACAAAACAAGTTTTATAATATTGTGTGGGACCTGGAAATTGGAATTTTAGTTTCAGGTCTGCCAGCATGCATAGCATCGAAAGTCATTTAATTACAATAGAGGAATGGGCTGATAATAATGATATTGTTTCCATTATATATTACAAATAGGATGAAATCTAGCGCAAGGCAGAGATGCTACTCTGCGCTAACAAAACTGACAAAAAGCATGTCCACACTGTTAGACACGATTCAGTCTGATATATAGGCTGTATATGTCATACTGGCATCAAGCCTAATATAAGAAGTCTGTGGTAGATCTCGGTATCACTTTTAACTGACATATATATTAAGGCACAAGTTGGGAAGATGTGTTAACAGAAGCATATCTGCACTATAGAGGTAGGAAAGGCTGAAACATCTACCCAATGCTGTTCTTGCTAGAATTCCAGCACCTGATATTTAAAAAACTACAGTACCTGAAGCGAGCGAAGTGAAGAAAATTTGACCATTTAATAAAAAAAATGATATAACTGCATTTACTTCCAGCTTCTGCCAAAATCAATTTTAAAATCCTCCTTAATGCCGTAAGGCTCTAAATTGAGCATGATAGTGTCAATTGATTTGAATAGAATATATGGTCTGATTGATCAATGACAATAGTAAAATCTCTCCAGAATGATCAGACTTGCCATCATTTATTAAACTTTTGTTCTTGTTCTTTGTGCAGTGACCATGGATCCCGGCCATGGATATGGAAAAGACTTCTGGGTAGCCGAAAACACGTACATATTACGATCTTTTTTGTATATATTACGTTATTATTAAGGTATTTGACAAAAATATGTTCACAAGGGTACAGTATATATCCATGATAAAATGCTGAACAGAAATGGGTGCAACTTGTTTCAAACGACATTTCCTTATCTGCATCTTAACTTTTAGCTAACTGCCCTGAAAAGAAATAATATAAAGGATTAAATAAACAGATAAGGAAGGAACTTTCTTGAATAATACACAATTTAGCGAAAAAATATCTGAAAACTTCGATGTTTCCAATAAATATGAATATCATAGTGATCTAAAGTTATTAATTAAATAGATATTTTATGAACTCTCTCAAAGACCTACCCAGCTTTACTAGGCCTCTTCAATATAGTCATACTGAGCCCGATGCAAATGAGAGTATCAAAGACCTCCAAATCAACTAAAAAAAATTCTGATGTGGTAACATTATAATAATAGTTATTCCAACATATCCTTATATCACACACTCACAGTATGTTGAGAGGCAACGGGCTGTGGCGCAGTTGGTTAGAGCGCCAGCTTATAAGCATAAGTTCCTCTGGTGATCCAAAGGTCGTGGGTTCGATCCTCATTCATACAGAGATTGAATTCATGATACAATTTCACACATGATTTGAGGCCTGTGCCAAAGGGTCAAACCGTTGTCCCTGTAAATCTGCGACCAGGTGGAGTATCATGTCAAGGACCTGTGACATGACAAATCAGTGAGGCAGCACTATATCTACTACAAGTAGGTCTCATCACGAACTGACTGAAGTGAAGATGAGGCACAATGTACCGTATCACATACCTCAGATAGATGGGCACACACACATTGGCCAAGAGGCGTCTTCCATCTCAGCATCCCAGTGCAAATACTGACATTCTAGCAATTGTCCTCATCTGCCCCATAGGAGCAGTCATACACTCCATCACACACCTTCCTATAAGGTATGCAGTAGGAGTCAAGACACTTGAAGCTGTTACAGCCGACGACAACAGAGCTGCGGACGACAACAGACCTGCGGTTCAGTTTATCAATTGATTACCGATGTTTATCACACCATTTTACTTTGTTTGCACATGCAAGTGTCAGAAAACAACTTGGTGGGAATATTTTCGAGAGTGCAGACGCACATAAAAGGCTTTGAAAATGAAACCGCAGCTCTGTTGTCGTCCGCAGCTCTGTTGTCGCCGGCTGTAGTACTGGTTATGTTCTTGTAGCGTCAAAGATGAGCAGCGTTCCGGCAATATTTGATGTAACCATATTTGTCCAAATCATAAAGACAAATATATGTATATGGGAAGACATTTGGAGTGTCCAATTATGCAGGGCAATTCACTTGGTTTACAATCCCTTTGTCTTGTATTTCCTTCTAATAATTGTTTAAACGTGATTTCGTCATTTCCATTGGCACAATCAGTTATCAAATCACCAAATAAATATTATAGAATGGTCTTATTTATTGATGAACGAAGTACATCAGAATAAAGATGTTGCTTACCATATGTGGAAGCAAAATTTCTCTGTCCAGGATTCGGGGCTTTGTTATACACATCATTCTTTTTCCAATATAAACTACACCCATATAGGTCCATGATCTCGATGTTTGAATGAAATGTCTACTATTCCATTGGAATATATTAGCTGTGGTATTGTTTGTATATGAAAATGACTTGTTCTGAAAACAAATAAACACACGTATGATTTGGTGGCTAATCTAATCAACATTCAAGTCCAAACAAAGCACATTCATAAGCCCAATGACTTTGCTAACCCTATTAGCATCACATTTGCAATCAATTTTCTCATTATTATTATGTCCTCTATCAAACATCAGCAAAACATGAATCACATACAATGTAGATTCTATTTTATTTAATCTTGATTAATGCTTGATATTTTTTTACATCAAAACACATACCAATATTACCCTGCATATATTACTGCATGCACACTGTGGCATGCATAGACATGATCTTAAATTTTAATATAACCAAAAACAGAAATAATATTATGTCCTGAAAGCTAAAGATGTATTGTGCCAAAGCACCACTTAATTTGATCATCACCTTTTCCTTATTCTTAATACATGCAGTTCATGTGCAGTTCTCTGCTTTTAATGCAGCGAATAGTGATTAGTATTGACTGGTGATAGGCCGATGGTGCTGACCATTAAAATCTACAGCTGGGGATATTCAGGATAGTCCTGATCACAGAGCAGTGCTGACAAAAGGGACATATATGATTGAGACACTGCTTAGAAAGGTTTTATTCCTTAAACACGTTCTGGTTTATCATTTTTAGACCAAAGGTTCTGGATGCTGGAATGATTATGATTTGTTGATCTAAGTAATATTCTTATTGTCACTTATTGGATTGTTTTGTGATCAACTTTCATGATATCTGTGTTCTTGTAGCTCACCATATTGATATAACTTTATGTACAATCCAATATAGTATATCCTTTGATACATATATAAAATTGACAAATGACCACACAGCATATTGAGCTCTTCAATGCTATGAATACTGAGAAGGTGGCCAGAGTAGTTTGAAGAAACAGATTCAGCATCCCACCAAGATGCTGTCTTAAGTGAACTCACAATCCTGTATACATGGTTCCCCCATTGCCATCTGAAGCAAAGTTTAATAGTTTTGGGTGTCTCACATTTATCAAGAGGCAATTAATGCAGATTTTGAAGTTGTTATTCACTTGGAGAGATAGCGCTGAATCACCAGTGGTGTTATTATTGGTTACAATTGTTACATTAACATAATCATACATCCGGGGGGGGGGGGGGGTACCCTCATAGTCAGCGTTACCGGGAAGCTGGGCTAAATAGGGTCCTTTTCGCTGATATTTTCCTAAAACAGGTTAAGATATTTCATCATTTCCCCTAAAACAGGGTACTATTTTTCAAATTTCTCCCTAAAACAGGGATCACAATCCACCTTTCCAAATCTCCCCCTTCTGCATCATCCCTAAATGAGGGTATAACAAATTCAGCTGGTCCTAAATCAGGGTACCAATAATGATAGAATATTTCCCTAAATCAGGCTCTGGGGTTTTCAGTTCCATCCGGGTTAAGATATTTTATCATTTTCCCTAAAACAGGGTACTGTTTTTCAAATTTCTCCCTAAAACAGGGATCACAATCCCCTTTTCCAAATCTCCTCCTTCTGCATCATCCCTAAATGAGGGTATCAAAAATTCAGCTAGTTCTAAATCAGGGTACCAAATTCCAGCTAGTCCTAAATCAGGGTACCAATAATGATAGACTATTTCCCTAATTCAGGCTCTGGGGTTTTCAGTTCCATCCCAGCCTCCGCGGGTTAAAATCATGAGAGTACCCCCCCCCCCCCCCACCGGGCATACATCTTTCCAGATCAATCTTATAATTTAAATTTTTTGGAAATAAATTGAATGCCAAATATTATACATGTATTTGAAATTATTCTCAGGACTGAGTAAAATTAAACGCAAGTGGTTTTACTTCGAGATATGCCATAGGGATATGAAGGGTATTTCTAGTTATGAATTTATGAATATTTGGTCACAAATGTTGCACATCTCAAAGCCAAAGGGTGAGACTGTTTTGATGATTGACATACATGGTAACTTATATGAAATCTGTTCCAAATGCATTATGTTAAGAAAGATTTTTTGGGATCATAATATGAGACAAATGGGCCTAAAATTATATAAAATAACTTGATATTGCTCCACTTGTAACTTGGTTGGGAAAAATTGCAATAAACAAAACAAAAATTACAATAAACAAAACAAAAATTACAATAAACAAAACAAAAATTACAATAAACAAAACAAATTTTTTAAAAAATCATTGCAAACTGGTGGATGGGTAATTGAAATTATTGTTGGTATTGCAAAAACTGTAAGCCTTTGGGCACTCTCAAGTCAATGGGGTAGATTCAGGAGGATGACACAAATATATTTCAAGATGACAATGTTTGTGAAACAATCTCCATGTAATCTTGGGTTTAAATTGATGCTCTTCAGGGAGAACACTGCATATTGGTTAAATTTGACCCCCTGACCCCTCACCACCGACCAATCACAGTCTCAAAATATTTGACTATTGACCAATGAGAGACGAGTCACAACATTATCACGTGTATATCAGCAGCCGTAGCACGCTGACCCAGATGCGGCGAGCACGTACATTTACATTGGTTGCACGAGCAATTTGTTTTTCTTCTCAGCTGACCAGATGAAAATATGCGCCAATGACAACGTCTTGCAGAGTCATTTCTCCAGTATTTCACAACCACATGGATAGGAATGTTCTCCGGACCAAATACAAAATTTATAATTTGGTGAGTTATCATGCAGGAGGAGTGCAACTTGTGCTTACAGAATTGATGGGTTTTCGCAACGGTGTGGTGTCAGACAGCACATTAACCTAATTCCCACCTTTGCAGTTTTGGCATTGCTTCTATTAAGTTCTAACCGCGCTGCATTTGCATTTCTTTGATATATACGAACGATGAAGACACACAGGGTCAACACCTTATTATTTGATTATTTATTGCCTATGAAATCAGGGTTGTCGCGGTTTTAACTGAGCACAACAATAATATTGCTCTCAAGTTTTAATGAGCGACGTCTGGGCAGAAACTTTACTGCAAGACTGGGAAGAAGAAATAAACAACAGATAAAAGACCCAAATATTTTTAGACTGAGCCACATAATTTTGAACAAGTAATGATACCAAGAGAAAACCTCATCGAAAACACAAAAAGGTCCAAGGCGAGAAATTCAGTATGTATTAATTATTTCATTAACCCCTAAGGGACTACAGTGACCGGCAACTGTCCGAAACCGGCAGATTAAACTCGGACATTTTTAACACAGTCAAACATCAAGCAAACCTTGCCTGTACTAATTGCAATTGAGCTGAGTATTGTCTCTCACACGTTATCTTGTATTCATACTGCTTTTCAAAACGTTAAAAGTGTTTATTTATTTTCACGGCATGAATGATTGAGTCACTGTCAAATGACGTCAGAAGTGGTGACGTAGCCAACTTCTCCGTATAACTCAATGGAACCTCGGACAATCTGCAGGTTTCCTGAATGCGTGAATTTCCCGCTAATTCTGTAAATATTGAAAGGAGATCATTTTTACTTCACATGCCTTTGAAGTAGACTGTCTTCTATCGATGTGAGCAGTTTTTACAAAGTATTGAAAGGTTTTGTGAAAATCGGGAGTGAAAAACATGAAAATGTCCGGATTTAGCTGCCGGTCACTGTAGGCTATCTAAATTTTGTTGACTGGCAGGACTAACCAATTTTGTTCTGGACTTGTGTATCTACATACTAAATTAATGAAATTTATAACCATGGACATGGTTATTCAAAATGCTTAATGAATGATGGGGTCAAAAGTTCATGATCCACTCAGTCTGACGTCATTATCATGATTACATTGTAACAAGTTGCAGCCCTTCAGAATGTTACAAATGATGTCATCAAGCAAGAACAATGGGGACGTCAACGTCCTTCCCATCTGTTGCCGGTGGTGGACTTTGCCGTCCTTTCCGTCCTTTCCGTCCTTTAGGGGTTAATAACAAACATGATGGTAATTTTTAGGACCTCAACTGTACACACAAGGAAATCGAACCAACAAAAATCTCTGCAATAGGCCAAAAACATGGCCGCCATGGACCCATAATAGGTTTATGCACCATAGACTTTCAGCTTAATCATGTCAAAATCTCAAACATTCAGCCCTAAAGTCAAAACAAATGCGAGCGAAAAAAAAACAAGATGGTAGCCCGAAATTGCACTGTGCATCATCTAACAGACCTACTGACCTATCAGGTTAACGCTCCTGACTTGGCTTACATTAAAACAACATTTGTGCGTGATGTGCATGTGGCACTCAAAGGGTTATTATCTTAATAATAATTTGATGATGTCCCTTTGCACATCCGGTTTAGGGACCGATCACGGCAGTCAAGACAAGGGTGGGAGACAATGGCAATCATTTCGACCAATCAGAGAACAGCTGACAGATGATTACACGGGACTGGTATATCTACATATTAAATTAATGAAATTTATAACCATAGTTATTCAATGTGCTCAATGTAGTGCTGGGGTCAAAAGTTCATGATCCTGTCAGTCTAGTGTCATTATCATGATTACATTGTAGCAAGTTGCTGCCCAAAGAAATGTAACAAAATGACGTCATTAAGTCAGAACAATGGGGACATCAACGTCCTTCCCATCCAATGCTGGTGGTGGACGTTGCCATCCATCCCATCCGTTAGGGGATAAACAACTGAGAAAAACAAATTTTAATTAACAACAGGGTCATTTGGGGCAGCTGCTGATTTTGTCTATTCAAGATATTCCTCAAATGATATTAGTTCAGGTTTAAATGCATTGCACATGTCAAAAAGTTGTTGATAAAAAGGGCTTTAATTGTTGTTTACTCGTGGGCACTTTCTCTAAACAGTTCTAGTGTCAGATGTGATTTCACATATTTTCATAAATTTTGCTTCATTTGTTGTCAACAATCTCTTGATCAATGACAATCAATTTGGCCATAACATTGACATAAACTGTTCTCCTCATTTCAATAGCCCGTATAATTACATGTATCTTCTTTGATTTCTCTCTTTTTTTAACAATTCCAATAGTAATATTTAGAATTAACAATTTCAATAGTAATATTTAGAACTAACATTGGGGAGTCCAATATTGGCCTTGCTTTAATTGGAAGAACCGCAATAATATTATCAGTTTTAATCTTGGCCTTAGTTTAGATATGTGGGACCATTTAACCAGATCATGTCATTGTCATTTATGGCTATAAAACATTGATTATTGAATAACCTATGAAAAGGTGAAAGAAATTCTTTCATACTGAGTGCACATGTTAGTTCAAGAGTTACTTGGAATCCAAATCTCTGTCAATTACATGCAGGTCAACAAACGGATAAATTTGGTGATTCAATTCTCAAGGTTGTCCTCGTTAATTTCTTCAAGTCACTTTATTGGACCACTTTTAAAAAAATAATTCTTTCATACTTGGCACACTCTTGACAGGTTGGCTTGGATGAGTTCCCTAATAAGTTACCTTTGCCAATTCTTAAGGTCATATATTGGGTAACTTTCAAAAATCTCTGAAATACTTTCATATTGAGCACACAGTTTCTCTGTAGTGGGGCTTGACAAAGTTTAATAATTCCAATTTTGAAGGTCAGACCTAGTTTTTTTTAGCAATTTAGCTTACATTTTTGTGCAGACAAATATTAGTGAACTGTCACAATATACACACACTTTTTTTTGCCTCATTTTGGTTTGAATGCTTTTTCTGTACGATTTTTAAATGATTATTTAACAGATAAATTTTGTTCTGTGATTAATAGACCTTGGAATTTAAATATTTAACTAGTTGCACAAAATAAAAATTTGGTCCTTCTTTTGTACTTCCAGGTTGCACAGAGGGAGAGAGTGAACAGTGATTGGTGCTTCAAGTAAAGGTGCAGAAACCAGCCTACCTTATTCTACCATTGCCATGGCAAACTCGTCAGTATTATTTGTGCGCCTGACAATTGTTGTCATGGTGACACTGTCGCAGATGTTAAGTAGTCAAGGTGCTTGCCCAGAACAGTGTACTTGTGACAGCGTTCTCAAAGTAGTGGACTGCAGTAATGCAGGGCTGACAAGAATCCCCATAGACTTGCCTGACCCAGTTGGCCTGCGAGAATTAGACCTCAGTGGCAACAAGATCAATGAAATCATCCAGGAGATAGTCATGTACAGCAATCTCGAGTTACTAGATCTGAGTGACAATGAAATGCTATCCATAGATGAAGATGTACTTGACAGTCTCCCACAGCTCAAATACTTATACCTCCAAAATAACCGATTGTCATCGTTGACATCTCGTACATTGCAAGGTTTTGATAATCTCATAAAGCTAGATCTTAGCCATAACATGTTGGAACTGTTACCAGATAATGTATTTGCTGATTTAAATAAGTTGGAAGACCTTAATCTAGCCAGCAATGCGATACAGGAAATAAAGGATGACGCTTTTGTGGGACTTGCATCTCTCCAGTATCTTTACCTGACCGACAATAAACTAACTGCCATACCATCCAGAGCACTAGAACATGTCCCTAAACTCTCAATATTGTACATGGATTTTAACGAAGTTGAGAGCATCCCTACGCATGCATTTAAGAGCATGAAAGAGTTGCGACAGCTTAACATGGAGGCAAATGGTTTGATGCACATATCGGAGTATGCTTTTCATGAGCATGGTTCTGCAAGTGTACCCAGGTTAGAGATCCTCTCCTTGAAGAGCAACAAGCTGGAGTGTGTGCCCTCAGTTGCTCTGCAGCATCTGGTCCATCTCATCAGCCTGGATCTCAGCGGCAACCTCATCGAGATGATGCAGCCAGATGTCCTCAAGGGTCTAGATAACTTGCGTAGCGTGTACTTCAACTCCATGCCGGAACTGAAGGTCGTTCAGAAGTATGCCCTATCAGAACTGGCCAAGCTGCAGATAGTGGAGATGCATTCTAATCGCAAGTTGACGGTCGTAGAGGAAGGTGCCTTCCTGGCGTCGTCGCAGATTCGCCGCGTCGACTTGCACGCCAATAATCTGCAGTCTCTCAGCGCCAATCTGTTTGACTGGGAAGGTCTGTCTCGTGTGGATCTGAGATACAATCCATGGAGATGTGACTGCCACTTGAAGTGGATGAAGAGCTTTCTGGAGAATCTCAAGTCCAACATATCAGCATCGTTAGCTGGACAGGTATCCTGTGAAGGACCAGAACGAATAGCTTCCAAGAAAATTGTTCACATTAAAGACAGTGACTTTGTTTGCAAAAACAAACCAGATCATCAGTTTGAGGACCACATCATGATTGCAATATTTGGTGTGTTCAGTGGTGTTCTGCTAATTGTAATGCTTTGCTTACTCATCAAGAACGACTATTTTGTTTGCCACAAGGACCATCGTCAAATGAACTATCAAGTCCATAAGAACTGTGCTAATCCCGTAGCGATCAGAATAGAACAAGCCAATGGTCACATTGTAGGAAACGATGTAGCTCTTGTAGACAATGAAGAACAGGATATTATGGAAAATCAAGCATAAAGAGTGAAAATTACATTCTGAAACAGGCTGTGATTGATGATAATGAAGTTAATCATGAAAAGAAGTTTGCTGAGGAATTTAAGCACGACCACATGATACTTTAAACATAAATAAACGTGACGACACAGTCGTGCAAATTTCAAAGGAAATGTAGCACTGTCTTCATGAGATTTAATGATTTGCAGGATAATCTATTATCAAATTATTACACAGTGCTTTTCTCAGTACTTTTCAGAACTTCAGCAATTTGGATGCTAAGGAGGAGAAACCAAGAAGCATTCCCCGTCTCTTGCAGATCTGCCAGCCTTGAGACTGGTCCACCAAGCCATTGCTGTGGAGTGGACGAGTCAGGATTGACCACTTGACCCGCGAGTGAGCAGTCTGCCATGCAGTCATAGATCAGTGCAGTGATCTGTCAGTCTTTGCAGGTGTCACTGAAATAGGTTTTTGGTACTTGATAATAAGCAAAGGTACCGGCAGGGAGAATTTGGAATTATCTTTGTCGGAAGGTCATCTCAGATTGAACTGGTCTGTCACTGAGATGTGATCCTTTGAACTTATAGTTACTGGGTTGTTGCTTTGATCCAACTAAATTTGGAACGGGCAGGTCACCCAGAAAGTACTGAGCAGTAACAAACTGATCTATCAGGTTGAATTTTTAGAAAAATAAGCCTGTTTTAGATTTCCTGCTTACTCTACATGTATGTCATAACAAGCAAATTCAAAAACAAGTTTTTGAATTCAGTCATTATGTCAGCAATATGTATCGAACCAAGATTCAATTCTGCCATGGATGTGTAATAATTAGATGTAAATTTTATTTATATATCTCAATTTTCATTTGACCACATTGAACCTTTCAAGTTATCTGGCTGGAGACAAGGTTATTTGGCCCTCGCAGCACAGACTGCCAGTAACATGCAGTGAGTGAACTTATTGATCTGTTAATATTGTACGATTTGATTTTTCTGTCAGTACTAAGTACTGAGTTGACTGATCTGATGCTGTGTTGCAATGTAAAGTTGCCAGAATTAGTAAAACTGATTTGTAAATATCTAAATATCTGTCACATGATCTGTACAGGTTAATAAAATATTGAATATTCACATTGCGTAATATAAGCATATTAGCTCAAGATCTGGGTTGGCTTCACTAAATAGTTTTTGAAGGAAGTATGGAAAACATTTTTTGTGTTGAAATTAATCTTTTCTTTGGAGATAGCCAATAGCATTGGAAGGAAAATCTTGTGACCTTTGTGTGTCAATTCTCATAAAGCTGATAATTTGATGAAGTAAATATCAAAGGAAATCTCAATCCATTGGTTGGTGTGAAAATTAATCTTATTGGTGCAAAAAGGATTTAAGTACATGATACATAATGTGATAAATTTGTCAAGAAATTGTACATAATATGTTCCCACCAAATTCCTTTTTTTTGTATTGTTATACATCATTGAAAATGGTTGTATGTTTTGTCAGAACTAAGAGCATTGGGATTGTGGAAACGTTTGTCTCATGTGAGCTGTGTTTTGTTCAGCATGGACATATGAATGTGGTCAATCTTTTTTGTCTTTATGGCATAGTATAAAAATTATTTAAAATGTATAATGCTATAAAATGCAGATAATTCCATAATCCATGGCATTTAGATTGTGTTCACTGGAATATCCAAGGGGTTTTTTGTATTTATAGAAAAATTATAGGTTTTTTTTGTATTTATAGAAAAATTATATTTTTGCTATTTGGAATCTCATTAAATTCTTGCAGAATTGTAAGTGTAAAATATGCATCAAGAATCTCTCTTTTGGAATATGTTGTTCAGTTTTGTCAACATTACTATTTTTACTGTCTCAAAGCAGAATTTCAACCTTTCATTTGGATATATGATTATATACAATTTAACCTTTGAAAAAAAATATTTTGCTTCCCCTTTAATAATGATATAAATGATATAATGATGAGAAAATTTCTGTAACAATTTCTTCTTATTGGAGAATTTTGCCATTTATTGTCCCAGCAAAATAAACGCTTCAAACTCAACTCTGTTTTCTTTGTGGAATGGGTGAATCAATGCATGCATAACACATACATTAGAGGAACCAATTTGTTGTTTGTCATACCATTTCAGCTGGTTAACTTTGTTTGAATTTTAAGCAGGTGATTTACAATAGCATAGATAGCTGGTCTTTGAGACAGAAACACAGAATTGTTTTCCTGTTATTTAATGCTGATCTGGGATTGCCAATCTCGAATTGATATATTTTGTTATACATTGTTCATTTTTAACATTGTAAAAATACGTTAACAGTAGAAACATTGCATCAGGCATAATGATCAGAGTGGAGCAATGTGTCCTCTGAATAAGTGCAGAACTTTATTTGGCCACAAATACTCAAATAATTTGTAGAACACATCAATTCAACTGGAATGATTGAAAAGGCAAAGGCATTATGCTGAATCATAGAGCTTTGTTTGATTTTCTATTACTTTGAATATATCTAAAATTGCAGTTTGTGTGATACTAAAAGTACAATAATACAAAAGATTTTAAAATTTGCTCAACGAAACATTTATCTTTTTGAAGTAGTTGAAATCCGGATTTTTTTCAGATTTGAATGGTCACCTATTTCATCTGACTGAACAAAGAATGAGGATTACCGGTAAACTAATTCATTAAGCATTGAACATTGGTAAATAGTGTATGAAGCACTTCTGTCACCTGATTTAATCACCAGATAAGAAGTCATGCTTGTGCCAAGATATGTTTGCATCATAACCTAACCATGTGTCCAACACTAAATATTGTCTTAACACTATGTTTGGTTGTGTTCATTTTTATTTAAAGATACATAAATAAATAATGTGATTTTCAAGGGAACACATAGTTTGTTATTGTTATAAGAACACAAAGTTCAAGAAGATTACTTGATTGGTATTGGTTGCTACCAGCTATTTGGTGTGGGTATAAATTAAACAGGCTCTCTGCCATGGTCCAATTTTCATACATTTCATATGTATGAAGCATCTGCATTTATAGCTTCTCTTTGAACTATTATGAAATTTCCCCAGACTAAACCATAGTCGAAGTTCCACAATTGTCAGATGTACTTTATACATCTATGAGACTCCAAGTTGAGGCTTATTGCTTTGTGATCTGTCACTGCTTGCTTTGCCCTGCAGGTTATTGCAGAATCAATATGGAAATTAGGAAATAGTTGTTCACCTGAATGGGGTCTATATTATGCGAGATATAAAATGGAGAGCGGGGTGGTGAAAAGCCCACGAAAAAAAGGCTCATTTCTAATGAATTCGCTTACTAAATTTAAGTGAAAAAAGCTCCATAAGTTTCTGGACCTAGTAAAGCTGACATTTATATACCACTGATTCCAAGCAATGTCTGCTCATAGCGGTGGATAGTTACTGGCCAGGATTCGAACCGGGAATCCCTGGAACTCATGGCAGATACTCT
This sequence comes from Amphiduros pacificus, assembly GCA_949316495.1. Lineage (NCBI taxonomy): Eukaryota > Metazoa > Annelida > Polychaeta > Phyllodocida > Hesionidae > Amphiduros > Amphiduros pacificus. The sequence continues at coordinate 12,828,654 of OX439003.1, read as the reverse complement.
ACCAATTAAGCTATTTCGGCCAGACCTCCACTCTTTGATCACTGGCCTAGCTTCAATGGTGCTTATTTTTATTCAAACTTTGTGCATATCTTTAATTCATTAAACCACAAGGCTTTCTTGCCACAGAAAAAGTCAGTTTTAATATCTTTTATTTTAAGCCATGCTTTGTCTCATTTGCCCAGAGAGCCACTCCAAGAAGCATGATGTCATTTTATATATTAATTCAAGTTGATTGCCCTATCTACCAAAGACATATACATTTTTTTCTGGACTCGTGGCCTTGGGTGTAAGCTTACAAATGAAGACAAATGGTCATATTGTAAGAACATAGGCATCAGAGATGCATCAACCCTCAGCCCTGGTAACTCATTGCACAACATTCGCTCCACACAATATTTGTGAACAAAACGTCACTGCACCAAGGCAAATTGATGCAGGGGTTAAAAAAACCCATAAAATCTACTTCCTTTGATAGCTTAGGTGTGTCAAGTATCATGAAACTGTCATCATTTACTCTAGAATTATTGAGATGGGCCGGTGACCTTGAAAAGCAGGTTAAGGTCACCGTCCATCAAACTCATCTGAAGTCTTCCCAGATGCTTATGTGTGTCAATTTTCATGAAGCTGCCATTATTTGTTCTTAAGTTATTGCAATGACGTGGATTTGACATGATTGTCCCTGTGACCTTGAAAAGTAAGTAAAGGTCATGTTCCATCAAGAGAAGTCTGAGGTCTTCACCAGATGCTTATGTGTGTCAAATCTCATGAAGCTGCCATCATTCGTTCTCGAGTTATAGCAATGATAGGGATTTCACATAATTGTACCTGTGACCTTGAAAAGTAGGTGAAGGTCATGTTCCATACAAAAATGTCTGAGGTTTTCATCAGATGCTTATGTGTGTCAAGTTTCATGAAGCTGCCATCATTTGTTCTCGAGTTATCGCGATGACAAGGATGATTTCACATAATTGTCCCTGTGACCTTGAAAAGTAGGTGAAGGTCATGTTCCATCATGAGAAGTCTTGAGGTCTTCACCAGATGCTTGTGTGTGTCAAATCTCATATAGCTGCCATGATTCGTTCTTGAGTTATTGCGATTCTTGGGATTTCACATAATTGTCCCTGTGACCTTGAAAAATAGGTCAAGGTCACCGTCCACCGAACTAGTCCGAGGTTTTCACCAGATGCTTATGTGTGTAAAGTTTCATGAAGCTGCCATCATTTGTTCTTGAGTTATCACGATGACAAGGGTGATTTCACATAATTGTCCCTGTGACCTTGAAAAGTAGGTGAAGGTCATGTTCCATCATGAGATGTCTGAGGTCTTCACCAGATGCTTGTGTGTGTCAAATCTCATAAAGCTGACATCATACGTTCTTGAGTTATTGTGATTCTTTGGATTTCACATAATTGTCCCCGTGACCTTGAAAAATAGGTCAAGGTCGCCATCCACCGAACTAGTCCGAGGTTTTCAACAGATGCTTATGCGTGTAAAGTTTCATGAAGCTGCCATCATTTGTTCTTGAGTTATCACGATGACAAGGATGATTTCACATAATTGTCCCTGTGACCTTGAAAAGTAAGTGAAGGTCATGTTCCATCGAGAGAAGTCTGAGGTCTTCACCAGATGCTTGTGTGTGTCAAATCTCATAAAGCTGCCATCATTCGTTCTTGAGTTATTGCGATTCTTGGGATTTCACATAATTGTCCGTGACCTTGAAAAATAGGTCAAGGTCGCCGTCCATCAAACTCATCCGAGGTTTTCACCAAATGCTTTTGTGTGTCAAGTTTCATGAAGCTACAATCATTTGTTCTCGTATTATCGCGATGACAAGGATGATTTCACATAATTGTCCATGTGACCTTGAAAAGTAGGTGAAGGTTATGTTTTATAGAAACAATTCTGAGGTCTTCACTAGATGCTTATGGGTGTCAAATCTCATAAAGCTGCCATCATTTGTTCTTGAGTTATGCGATTCTTGGGATTTCACATAATTGTCCCTGTGACCTTGAAAAATAGGTCAAGGTCACGGTCCATCGAACTCATCCGAGGTTTTCACCAGATGCTTATATGTGTCAAGTTTCACGAAGCTGCCATCATTTGTTCTCGAGTTATCACGATGACAAGATGATTTCACATAACTGTCCCTGTGACCTTGAAAAGTAGGTGAAGGTCATGTTTCATAGGAAAAATTCTGAGGGCTTCACCAGATGCTTATGTGTGTCAAATCTCATAAAGCTGCCATCATTCGTTCTTGAGTTATTGTGATTCTTGGGATTTCACAATATTGTCCCTGTGACCTTGAAAAATAGGTCAAGGTAACTGTCCATCGAACTCGTCCGAGGTTTTCACCAGATGCTTATATGTGTGAAGTTTCACGAAGCTGCCATCATTTGTTCTCGAGTTATCGCGATGACAAGATGATTTCACATAATTGTTCCTGTGACCTTGAAAAGTAGGTGAAGGTCATGTTTCATAGGAAAAATTCTGAGGGCTTCACCAGATGCTTATGTGTGTCAAATCTCATAAAGCTGCCATGATTCGTTCTTGAGTTATTGTGATTCTTGGGATTTCACATAATTGTCCCTGTGACCTTGAAAAATAGGTCAAGGTCGTCATCCATCGAACTCGTCCGAGGTTTTCACCAGATGCATATGTGTGTCAAGTTTCATGAAGCTGCCATCATTTGTTCTTGAGTTATCGCGATGACAAGGATGTTCGCTACAGACATACATACATACATACATACATACATACATACATACATACATACATACATACAGACATACATACATACCCACGCCAGGAGTACTGCAATACCCTCAGCCTGATTACATCAGGGGCTGAGGGTAAAAAATGGATGTTTTGAAATGTTGTGATTTCATTGTAATGAACATGTTCTTTAAACTAAATCCTTTCATAAATTAACATGGAATTTATCTTCCTTCTATGGAACATACAGTGCATATGAACAATAACAGATGACTTGTGTTATAAAAAACTGATTTTATTCATAATAGTTTGTATCATTTCTTTTGGTATTAAATATGAATAACTTAAACTGAAGACCTAAATTGGCAATAATATTTTAATATCTAGTATAAATATACTATCTACAGTTATTACATTTGTTTGAAACAGTACAAGGAATATATAGGTATCAAGTCATATTATTGTACAATCTCAAGTGAGCTGGAAGAACAGGAATTTGCTTGGAGATTACTCAATATGTCAAAATTATTAAGTAATTGAAGTTGTCCTACCCCACAAAGATCTTGTAAACAGAAGGTCAGTTACAGGCAAACACCATAAATGAAACAGTAATTACAATTTTGTCTTCATACAGAGTACATGATAATCAAAATTTTAAAAGGCATTTAGTATATCTGGTTAATTCTGTAATCCCCTATTTGCTCTCCAGTGTGACACTAAATGGCTTTACAATACACTATATTAACATAGGAGCAGTACACAACATATAGTTTTGGGTCATCTTATGTGGAAGACAACCCAGGTCACAACAATATCTCTGACTACATATTCAGGATCAAGCCACTGATTCCTTTGAAAATCACTGAGAACAGGCCAAATCCCCTTGACAGGTGAACCATAAAAATTAAGTATTTCTAATATTTTTAAAATGAAAGTTATGTGCCACTGGATGTATGCAGGCATTTAAACATATATAGTACACCTCAGAATGTTTGGCATGTTTAATGCAGTGATAGTTTCACAACCCTATGTATACACCAATATGTGTTCTTTGCCTTGATGGATTGTAAAATGCAACCTTTTTGTGTGAAATCTAAAATGGCTGTTTTTAATGATAATGTCTAACATGATTATCTGTTGACCCAATTATTTTCGCAATTAAGTAGAGCGGAACATATATTCCAATATTTAGCCACAGGGTTTTGTCACTTATGCTTTATCTTGTGTCCGTGTCAAATGTAAAAGATGCTTAAAAAATTAATGTCACATTCGGCATATAGATGTCTGCAATGACTAATAATTTACAGATGCATGAAACATGTTTCAAACTTCTACCTGCCATAGTTCAACCTGAAATGTTTGGGGGAGAAAAAAAAAACATTTCAGTAATAATTTAGGCGAATAGCTCAATTCTCAATATATTTGATAACATACAAAAAAATGTAAAAAATCTAACCATTATCCAATTTTTTTAGGGCATGCTATCAGAAACAAGGTTATTTATATGGACCTTATCATACACAGAAACCACAACATATTCTTACATTTAACATTTTTACACACATTTATACCATCGCCTACAACTACACAAAGTATGCAGCCAACTGAGCCATCTTGTCTTTGGGTTTTCCTCTTCCTTTTCCTCTGGGTCTGCCTTTTCCACCCCTGCCGCCACGCCCCCCTGGCCTGCCCCTGCTGGACGCCCCTCCTCTCCTCGGGTGGCGCAGCACTGCATGCTTCATTTCTACCAGAGGTTTGAATATGGGGTCACAGAACAGACAACCGGTGTGATCTGTTGCTCCATTTTCCAAAGGAGTCTTGTTCTGTTTCAAAAAAAAAAAAAAAAAAAATTTAAATTAAAAAAAAAAAGTTTTTCACTTCAATAATGTCTTATCAAAGCATTGTGACCGAATACTTGATGTGATCAAATCAGGTTAAAAAAAAAAGTTTTTCACTTCAATAATTTCTACTCACAGCATTGTGACTGAATACTTATTTTGATCAAATCAGGTTTTTAAGGCTATAATACATATGTATATGTCTGAAAATTAACATATACACAGGTACATGTCAATTGTGTTGTTGTTTGTTGATTATTTGTAAGATTACTAGACATACCTTGTTGAAGACAACATCGAGGATAGCAGACTGACAATCTTCACACGTCTCCTCTGTCACACTCACTTTGTGGGCATTCTCAAAGAAGTTTATAACCACATTACACCTACAAATCAACAACATGCAGTCCATGAGTACATTGGATATTCAGTAAATTGGATATTCTTTAATTAAATTGCAATATCGATCAATAAAACACAATCTACTCTTCATCACTGGCATTGAAAAATTGTGAATTCTTTTTTTGTTGTTGTAATATTGTTAACAATCAATTTTTTCTATAATATATTCATTCCACTCTTCTTTTGGCATTTTCAAAATTTTATCAGTATATTTCTGTGCAGTTTATATATAAACTGCACAGAAGTATACTGATAAAATGTTTATTTCTGAATGATTATTATCAAACATTTCTTTCAATTAATTTTGCCTTATCATGGACATTAAAATTGACTGACTTGTTGCAGGCCATTCTCCACTTGGGTGCTGAAGTGGGGTCAAGTACAAGCACACCAAATTCACACTCCACACAGCTGCTAACTCCGTTCTGACTGAGAGCGTGGCCACATGTTGGGTGACTGCATTCATTACAACCCATTGCCTTGCGCATGTCTTTGAAAGGTGGATGGTTGTAGCAGTATGGACACAATGGGTAACTCTGAAATCAAATACAAGATATTTATCACATACCTATGTTGCTGCCCTGAAATGTGCAAATAAGATGTCTTGGGGCAATGTTTTAAAACAAGGAAGATATCTATTAGTATTTGAATTTTGTGCCCTGATTTTTATATGACATGACATCATACTCAGATAGTCAAAAGCTGTACTTTTACATTATTGTCCCTTACCTCACAGCCAAAATCTGTTGTAAGGGGGATACAAGTGGGAAAATAAACATACCACCCATTTCAGAAAAAAAATCTGCAGAATAGACCATGCAACCTTAGCAAAACATCTAGTTTTTATTATTCCCTCTCATATATTTCTTCAATTATTCATGTAAAAAGGCTTAAAAAGTTTAAAACCTCAAAATGTCATCCAGACCAAAACAATAACATTTATCTCAAGCTTACTTTTCCTTTAGCTCCAGTGGTCCAGAGAACGAGTTCAAAGTCATCCAGGGGGCACTTAAGTTCCTTGTAGAGCTTGATGCTGCCATTCTGAGGCAGACTGTAGGTTTCATCACAGGAGGAACAGTGCAGACGACTGGGTTTTGCCTGCACAAACTTCATGTAGCGCCGACACTTGCCGCATCTGTAACATACATGTATTCACAGTCAACCATAACCCACCTTATCACTATCTTGTCAAAGGTTTATCTTACTTGTTTTTAGTTTCAAGAAGAGGAAGAAAATCTAGCATGTGAGTTTTTATGCTGTGCTATCTTAATCTTTCTGAGTAATGGATTCATCTAAGATCAGATATAGAAGCAATGTATACATCACTGCAGGTCCTAAATCTTGACACACTCGACATGTTAAACATGATCAATTTGTATGCACATAGGGTGACATAGTGGTCTAATTTTAGTGGTGTGGCTTTTCAGGAAAAATCTACTACATGTATATGCCTGTGTAAATAATATTATGAACAGCACAGTATTACTAGTATTGCTTTTTCAGAGAAATATTTCTTGTCACCTTGAGAGAGGTTTGCCAGAGTCTGCCAGGGGTGAGAATGACACTTCAAAAAGTTCATCCATTCCAAGAATGTTTTCCACAAAGTACTTAAATTTGCGTTTGAATATGTCTATGGCATGTTGCAGGACAGCATCGTAGTTGGCCTTGCCCTGAGCTATCAGGTTGAGCTGCTCCTCCACAGCGGCTCTCATCGTCGGCTTCACCAGATCAGGGTCAGTCTGCAAATAAGCAAACAAACTTATCCAAACCATATGGCCAAATTCAATCTAATGAATTATTTTTCTGTCAGATACAGGGTGAGATAGATATGTGATTATCATTCAAGTGTTTGTTTGTGCCTTTTTAATTCAATATCACATCATACATAGCCAAGTACAAACCAATGCAAAATAAAAAAATATTTTTGTACCCACATTAATCTGGCTCTGGTCTTTTTTTCAGACAAGAGTTTTGGAGCAAAGGTAATGTGGCTTTCAAAATGTGGTGGTAAAAAAAAGAATCATCATGGGATAATAACCTACTCACATAACTAATTTGTAAATAAAAAGAAATGCAAAGAAGATAGTGATGCTACTACTTTCTATCTTTGAATAGATGCACTGTATAATGCTAATGTGTCTCAAATAACATGAAAAATGTAACATTTTGGTATTAAAATCATGTTCATTTATAGATAAAAAAATTTAGATTTCTATTTCGTCTATTCAGTCTGATTTTGACAAAGCATCTGGATTAAAATTTCTTCATGATAAGTACTGCAGGAGCAAGAAGATAATTTGCATCATTTCAATAATAGACGAGTTATATATTATCTGTAAAACTTTTAGGTGGTTTCATAAAAACCCACCTTATGATATAATATTGGACTAGTACTATGCCCCCAGGTGCAGATTTATCAAAATTATCCCATGTTTGCCATATCGATCCACCTTCTGATATAATATTGGACTAGTAATATGCCCCCAGGTGCAGATTTATCAAAATTATCCCATGTTTGCCATATAGACCCACCTTCTGATAACCATGGACCAGCACAACACCCAGAGTGGTGGGCTTGAGTTTGCGGCCAGCTATAATGTTGACATAGTTTCTCTCACAGATATTGTTGATGTGCACTGGGATGCTGGCATCTGTGCCAATGCCGTGCTTCTCCATCAATGTGATGAGCTCACTCTCTGTCAAGTAGTCGGGTGGAGATGTCTGACGCTCATTTAACTTAACCTGCAATATCCCAGAAAATCAGTGTCATGGAACAATATTGGTTGCTGTAACTTGCATTGAATTAATAACTCTGACAAGATGGCTGCCACAGCAAATTCAGAAAATCTGAGAATGTTAGAATATTTAAAGTACTGAATAAAAATGTTCTTTTTGTGTCTTATATTTCTTCATATTAATGATAGTTGTAATATCGATTCATATTTAGTGAAGTGTTACCTCCCCTTTAAAGGTAATTTTGTTCATGAAGCCTCATTTTAGTATAATTCAAATTACGGTGCAGTCTACTCCAGAAACATAGTTAACTCATCAAAATTTATATCATGACTTGGCCTTAAACACAAACAGATGTTACATAAATTTTATAACACATAGCACAATCTGCAACCCACATGTTTAACTATATATGTTCTATGTCTAATCATTAACATGGACAGCCCTGGAATTCTGTATTATATATAGTATTTCTTTGAAATGTGATGTTTTCACCTCATTAAGGCTGCACTTTTCTCCTTTGCTGAACTGTGGCATGCTCTCATCTGGTGCAATCTGCTGCCAGGTCATCACTGCTGTGAAGCCCGCATTAATCAGGTTCTTACCCACACACGAAAATATCTCCTCACCAATGGAGAACACGGCCGTGGTCTGCAGGTACTTGCAATCTGGACTGACCTGGAAACATTGATATCTTTATGTGGTTGATCTCAGCAGGATGTACCGGTAAATATAATGGCTCATTCAAAGTGAGTTCAAACTCGGGTGCAGTCAACATGAGGACTGAAAGATGTAACTCTGGGTTCATCTGGAGTTAACATCAGGACTTAAAAATGCCAACATGGGTCAGGAAACTCGGCATTAGGAATGCTGGCCTACAGGTGTGAAGAATCAGAATGACACCGGTGATTTAAAGTTGAACAAAAAGCATTAAAGCTGTCCTCTATATTATACAATAGCTTACCGTAGCTATGAAGTATCTACATATGAAATCATAGAGCCTCCATCCTTCATGGCCAAGTTCTGATTCTGATGCTGACCTCATTGGTGTGATAGGAGGGTGATCACCTGCATCTGAACCTTTTCTGAAAATAAAGAGCATACTTGTCAAGTATTGTCTTTCCAAATTAATAAATAAAATCCAAACAAAAGTTACTTATTGCTACCCAGAGGATTAAAATGATGCTTAAACTGAATATCTGATTGAAATGATCTATATAAATGGCCCACAGGTTGAGGATGATAAAATTCAAGGCTCTTTCTTGTTCTAACTTGTTTTCTTCAGGTAAATATGTTTTTGCATTGGTAAACATACCTATACCAATCATTTGATGCGTTTAACTGTTATATTTAAAGGTTGGAACTAGTCTCCGTCCTCTGTGTTGCCTGTTATGTGTATTAGCATTCTGCTGTCTAAAGTCATTTGTAGACACAATTACCCAGCAACAATTACTCCAAACATCTAATAAACAGAAGTTTGTGATTTACTATCCCACTATTAATAGGTTGTCAAATATCCATCAGCAACTGACCAAGTAACCTGTTTGCTTAGTCAGAGTTAGAAGCTCATTTTGCTATCATATGCAACACCTGATATATAACAACTGATGCTGAAATGAAAACCCTAGTTCCGTTCAGTCACATTTTATGTCAAATATATGATCCCATAAATGAAATGTAAAATTGCTAACTTAGCCTTCTGTATGCCCTGTGTAAGAAGGGTGTTGACATAGTCGCCCCAATCAGGGCTTGAGAGTTGCTGCCGGAGGGTGCCACGAAGGTCAAAGTTCTCTGGGTAGTGTGTTGTCTCTGTCCTGGGGTAGGATATGTAACCTTGTGTGTACAGTCTCTCTGCTATCTGCATGGTGTGGTGTGGTCCCATACCTACATCCACAAATAAATATCTCAATTCTATAATTAAAGATGCTCATTAACCATTCTGGATAATTTCCTTTATTTAAAGTAAATTAGATACACACTTCACATTATGTTCACTTATAGTGTATGCCAAAACAGACAAAGCACCAAGGAAGACAGTTATTATTCATAACTGATTTAATAGCATATTTACTACGGATAGCTCAAAGCCCAATAAGAGACGAGAAAAATAAATGAGGCTCAGAATTACAATACAGTTATGCTGCTTGCAATATGCCTATTTCAATCAGTCAAATAAAAGAAAATTGGAAAAAAAATCCTGTAAAGATTTCCTTGCTTAGGGCCTCAGGGCAAGAACAATTTTTGAATGTTTATAATGTATCTAAAAGTGATGTGCATATCAAATCACTGAGAACTTATTCTATTAGTTTAAAGGAATCACAGAATGGGTAAAGTTAAGTAATGTGACTAAATTTATTTTCTCAAAATATAAAATTTAAATAATTAATTTTCACATTTTCAACTTTAAAATCATTTTATTCTATTGATTTATTCTTTGTGAGTGACCAAGATTTCCTCAAATGGAAATGTGTCTTTCACTTTATTATTAAACAGAAGCATATTTACCCAGGCCTGAGCTAGCTGACCTGAGCATTTCTACTGTGTTCAGAGCTGGAGGTCTTGATTTAGATTTCTCCTTCTCTACAACATCTATTACCCTAAAAAAATAAACACCAATCTTATTAACGTTAGGGGGAACAGTGTCTTCTAAAGTTCTTTTTTCCCGCCAGAAAAAGTCATTTGTACCCCAAAAAATGACATGGTGCAAGATAATTGCTTTGTATGAAAATAACTACAAAAAGGATTTCAGTCTTAAATGTATCAAATGCTGAGAGATGGATTTTCCTTTTGATTAGATATTTAATTTGTTTTTAAAATTATATCATTTTTAATCATTTTAGATTCAAAATTGAAGCAAAAATAAGAAAAAAATGTTTTTTTGGTAACAATTTAAGAAAGGATAGAGCTTACTTGAAAAACATTTTTGGGCATAACTGCACTAGCAATCTCCAGAACCAAGGCATTAATCTTTAGCTAGAATGATGTTATTTAATTTAAATAGACAGAATTTTGAAATATGTCTTAATGAATGTATGAACGAATTGCCAAACATTGAGAATAATGCTCCTGTAAATTTTAACTTAGATTATCCTATTACTGAGGCTGAAATAAGAAAGGTTGTACTAAACACAAAACTAAACAAAGCAATTGGAATTGATAATTTACCATATGAAATATTTAAAAATAGAAAGTCAGATTCAATTTTGATGATGTTATTCAATAAAATATTTGATTATGGTATTGTACCCAGTGCCTGGAATCTGGCAATGATAAAGCCTATACCAAAAGGTGGTATGATTGATGCTAGATTACCAATGCAATATAGAGGTATTAGTTTGCTTTCAACAGTATATAAACTCTATTCATCAGTTATAAATAATAGAATAATAATGACAGCTGAAAGTAATAATCTATTTGTAGATGAACAGAATGGATTCAGACCAAAAAGGTCATGTGCTGATCATGTGTTTTCTCTTACATCAATTATGAGAAACAGGAAAAACAAAAAACTAGCCACATATGTAGCATTTGTGGATCTGGAGAAAGCTTTTGATAGAGTAGACAGGAATCTATTATTTTACAAATTAAGAAGAATGGGGTTTGGTGGTAAATTATATAGTACATTGAAATCAATATATGCAAGTCCAATGGCATGTGTAAACGTGAATGAGCTTGTGTCGGGTAATTTTTGCTCAGAATTTGGTGTCAGACAAGGTGATCCCCTATCTCCTACTCTATTTGGATTTTTCTTGAATGATTTGGCTACTGACATTAAAGATACAGGCCTTGGGGTCAAATTTGGACAAAATTTACTACTAAGTATACTATTGTATGCAGATGATTTGGCACTTGTCGCAGAATCAGAGCAAGATTTACAAGTTATGATTTCAACATTATATTCCTGGTGTAAAAAATGGAGGATGAAAGTTAATGTTAAAAAAACAAAGATTGTCCATTTTAGATGTAAAGGGTTACCAAAAACAGAATATGAATTCAGGTATGGGGCAGATAACATAGATGCTGTTGAACAATATAAATACTTGGGTATAATTATGGATCAATATTTAGACTTTGATGTAACTGCATCAGTTTTAGCTAATTCTGCAGGAAGAGCATTGGGGTCTGTTCAAAATAAATTTAGTTCAATTAAAGGTTTAGGCTATAAGACATATACTACTATGTATAATTCTGGAGTAATACCGATAATGGATTATTGTGCTGGGATCTGGGGTTACCGAAATAATTCTAGAGCAGAAGTTGTTCAAAATAGGGCAATACGATACTTTTTAGGTGTACACAGATTTGCCCCTAACCATGCAATTATTGGTGATATGGGATGGATTTGCCCAGAAGTACGACATAAGGTAGAAATGTTAAGATACTGGAATAGATTAATACTAATGGATGAGAGTAGATTGACTAAACAGATATTTATGTGGGATAAACAACTGAATAAGAGAAACTGGAGTAATGAAATATCTAGGATTTTGAGTGAAATTGATCTAAATGATATATTTGATGATACAACATTGTTAAATTTGAATCAAGCAAAAAATATGTTGATTGATAATTGGAAAGAAGTCTGGAAAACACAGATTTCAAATATGCCTAAGCTAAGAACCTATATTCAATTTAAAGATGAATTTGAAACTGAATCCTATTTATATAAAGTACAAGATAGAAATCAACGATCATTACTGGCACAGATGAGATGTGGTATTCTGCCATTAGCAATTGAAACAGGCAGATATACAGATACTCCCTTGGAATATAGACTATGTGAATTTTGTGATGAAGGTGTATTAGAGAATGAATTCCATTTTTTGTTACACTGCACATTTTATAGTGAATATAGATCATCTTTGATACTCAAATTGATAAATAATGGAGTAAATTTCTCTTTTATCAATGAGCAAGAACAAATTAGAATTCTTATGAGTCCTGATTTTGTTAAAGATATGGCTGAATATATTTATAAATCATTTATTAAGAGACGTCATACATTGTACAACTAACAAACAGCACACTTATTATGACTATTATATGTAGCTTATAGTGACTTATAAGCCCAATTCGGGCTGGGTGTAACTTAGTTCAAGGAATACTTTGATGTTGAATGCATATGCTGATATATTATATTGAACTAAAATGTACACATGTCACTTTAATAAAAATTTACTTACTTACTTACTTTACTTGTCTTATAACTCAAGTAAGTTGTGTTTTTGTAAATAAAATGATTCAAATAAATGTAAATTTTTGACACCATTTGGTAATTTTTTACTTGAATTTGAAGAAAGTTAGATATCTCAAAATATAGACCATTAATCAAAATTCCCTCTATTTAAACTAAATAGAATAACATTTGGAGTAAACCTGTTCTTAAATTTTGGTAATTAAACTTGCAAAACTTCTCAATTTTGTCATATAAAGCGTGGGAAATTTTGAGAAATAGGATGTTTAATTTACTTCTAATTTTGTATCACTGGGCAGTGATGAGGTCTAATGCAGCAACTACTGGCTAGTGGATTAGTCATAAAAGATCAATACATGATGTTTTCACGTGTATTAATAAGCATTGATCCCATCTGAACCAATATATGGTATTTATTTAGTTGATTTTGGTGGGTTATAATGGTGCACTATTTCATGCAGTTGAAGGATCAATGACGTCATAATGGTGGTGTGGCTATTTATCAATGAAATAGTGACGTAATGCACTTTTGGTATCTTAGCAACAGTCAACAACACATTTCATACAGTTGTGATTCTCTGCATGAAGTGTCTCTGTTCCCCCTAACGTTAATGCTCAAGTCTGGGAATTTTTGTTTATTATGTTACATTTATTTATAGCCTCTGTTAATCATTTCACAAACATAAAAGACGTAAACCCTTCTCAAATGGTTCAAGCACAAAGTGTCATGACCCTTAATCTAACATGTGATCTTGCATTCAAGAATTCTGAATACATATCCATACATAAGTATGGCCGAAGAAGAAAAACTACTCACGTTGCACTTTGTTCAGTTTTTATGGTATTGAGAAACATTTGTGCAACTTCTTTATCAAACATCCTCACTCTTTGCCAGTCTAAGCTCACAGTTTTACCACTGGGGTGTGCCACCTGAAAAAATAAGATCAGTTTTATGATTTAATTATTACAGACAGACATTTTACAGACATTTTTCAGTAATCAAAATGTTGCAGACATAAAACTTTAAAAATAAGCGAAATGTCAGCAACTTACCTCTAAATAACTGAGACCTGTTAATAACCAGATACAGAAAAAATGGACTTGAACAACTGGAAATCTGAAATCTGACATTACCTGTGCATTAATGACCCAATATGTTTCGGGTTTGAAGGATTGGATGCGATCATGTCTCTCGACACAGAAGCCTAAAGTGGGTGTCTGGCATGGACCATAAGATATAAGGGTGCTGTCTAGATCACCATACTTGCCCTGCAAAGTACACAGTTAATGGCATTGGACATTACAATCATTTAAAAAAATACTAAACAGTTTATCAAATTGACACTTGTATCTGATTTGTTGGCCTTACCTGAAAGAATTTAGTTTGATATCTTGTGAAGGCACATCCAATACGCAGATCAAGGGCCTGTCTGGCATCGACAGACATGGCCTCATTCTTGTTTGGTTCTATAAGATTGTTGAGAGCTCTTTTGATGTCTGTATCTGTGATTGCACTAAATTTAGCACGGAAGATTGTCTGCAATTGAGTATGATTTCATATTAAAAATTAAACACATTTTGCTATTATCTTGCAATATTTACACTTCAGCATGGACAACATAAATTTACTTTCATCAACAATACACTTGTGAAACATTAAAACATATAGTGGTCTGTATTTTTGGGCCAATGGAGCTTAATCAAAGCAAACACTTGTGCAACAAGAAAAAAATCGGCTATTACCGCTCAATCTCTAAAAGGCACAAATTTACATGAGCTGCTACATTGTCATATAATCAATTTTCCACAGTGATTTTGGAAATTTGATCTTTGATGTTGAAGCCAATTCCAAATTTTTTTTTTGATTTCAACTCCTGGTAACCCATTTTTTTTTTTATTACAATAAACATCAAATGAATATCATCAGATTAATGCAGAAATAAACATTAAAGTTTCCAACCTGTTCATTTCCTCTTGGTCTGGTCATCACATGTTGCACAGCATCCACCACTTCAAAGCAGATATTCTCACCTTCCTTATCACAATCCAACCACAGCACCAAATAATCTGAACCCCTTGCCTACAATTCACATTAAATATAAAAGTAAAAACACATCTTAACAATTGCAACTGGACTTACATTGAAAATGCATTTAACAAAAAGAAACCACAAATATCAAATAAAATGTAATTGAGCACTTTTTCAGTCCTCTAGATAAGATGTGGACATGATAAACATTAAAATCCAGAGCATTAAATACCTTCGGCTATATATTGATGCATGAATCTAACAAGGTTTTAACCATTTTTTAGTCAGGTAAAACCTTGACCAAAAATTGCTAGCCCATTTAGACCATTCTGTCTTAGAAAGGTTTTGGAACTAACTTACTTCTCTCTCAAGAAATTTAGGCATATGTAGATTTGCAGTTGCTTCTTTCTTTTGTGTTGGGGCAGTGTATAACTCAGCCTGAAAAAATACATCAAACAAAATGTAAACGGAACAGGAACAATAACCTGTAAGCATCATAACACAGAAAAAGATTTCACATGAATTAAATGCATTTGTTGTTCTCTGTTGATTGGTGACAAATCAGGGAAGCTGACACAATGGTAATTATTTTTTTTTTACCAACCAGAGACCAACTTACAAACTATTACAAAAAGAGCCCATCATAAAACAGATGTATAGTAATAATGGTGAAAGTTTGCAAACAATATCTATCAGCATTTGAACATCGCAAAACTTCAGAAATATTTCCAAATTTTGGGTTTATTTTTAATTGTAGCACTTTCCTTCATATATACTAGGGCCTGCTGTAAATGTTTTCCGGTTCCGTCTGTATTCCATCAGGTAAACAATTATTATGTCGCTTGCTTAGAACAACCCTGTGATTTGCACAGAAACAAAATGTGGCTTGCAAAGAAACAACAAAGCAATTACATCGCAAAACTCGAGAAATTAGCAAACATGTTCAAATTTGGTGTTTATTGTAACACTATCCTTATTCAGTGGAAAGTGGCAGTTATTGGTTGTAATGAAAAGCTGGTCCAACCAATGATTAAAGTTGTATAGTTCTCATGTGTACATTTTAAGGGAAAAAACAACATGGCGATTGGCAATCGGCCTATAGCTGAGCACTGTAATCAGCAGAATTTTATTGGTAGCGACAGAAAAATGATCGGGCAGAATCACTCTCGTCTGACCAGTTTTCTGTACCTACCAAATACCGCCAATTATAGTGGCTAAGATGGAGAGGACCTTTGTAGCTGCTGGCAGTCACGGTCTATTTATTTTCATCGTTGGAAACTGGTCGCTGACAAGTAGATGTAGTTACTCATGAGGGACCAGTTTTCTGTCGCTACCAATAACCGCCAATTACAGCAGCTAAACAGGAGAGGACCCTTGTAGCCGCTGCCAGTCACGGTCTACTTCATCGGCGGTAACTGGTTCAGCGCGAGTAGATGAGAGACATTACCAATGTTTTATGGCTTGCGTATACTTACAGGATCAACTTTATCCCAATTGTTGTATTTTCCAATGAAGTCGAGCGTCATAACGTGGCCACATACAGATGTAAACTTGTATCTGACGGTCTCGCCAGTTGGTGGAAACCGGCCCGTGTATTCATGGATTGAGCACGCACCGTTGGATCCCTTGCGAGAACTCACTTGCCCATTGGAAAGGATTTTAGCCAGAGACTGGGCCAAAGATGGCTTCTCTGCCACCATAAATACACTCTTCATCTTTCTTGAAAAATTAAGCCTTGATAGTATTAAATACTTTGCAATTCAGGCATTTCTATGTGAAAAAGAGAAGCAAAACGCAAACTTTCTCCACTTCACCGGAAGTTTCACCCCAAGCTCTGAACAAAAACGCGATATACAAATAATAAGACGGTGGAGAAATGCGATACATGAATAGAGAGATACCAAAAAATACAGTTCAATACTTTCTTTTAGAATGATAAAATAAATTCATGGTTTTCAAATCATTTTACTTAATTGTTGATTTAAACGCTGTTAGGTGATGATTTGTAAAAGTTCCTAATTCAAACACGCTATCAGCACAATACTTTAAAATGGCGGGGAGTTGAAATGTGGGATTTCTGTCGTTCACAGCAAACTAACTCTCAATAAACAGCATTTAATAGAAATAACCCAAAATGGCAGGAATGGTAATTAACGAAGAAGAACTCCAAGTTTATACAGGTAATTATATAATATGGTGTCAGTTGACTGATCAAGGATAATTATCAATTATCAAGTAATCAGATCTTAATCAACTCTCAAGTCAAGACAGTCTCGGAAGATGCGTCTGATGTTTCAGTGCATAGGCCCCCTGCCAATCTCTCCGACCAATGATTAAATATAGTGGAGTTGTACAGTTCTGGTTCTGGTAAAGTTGTACAGTTCCGGTGTGTACTTTTCAATGGGGAAAAAACATGGAGATCCGCAATCGGCCTATGACTATGTGTATGTGGACGTGTATGTGCATATATTCTCGACCGGGAGTATCCGGGTCACTCAGTGCATCACATGATTTCACAGCTTGGCAACCAGAGCGCGAGCCACTGGCCGCTGAAAACAAACGTGTAGCAACCATTGACAAGAAACCGCAGTAAACCTTCAAAATTTACGTTTTCAGTGATATCTTTGCAATGCTTCAAGATATCAACAAAAAGTAAAGAGATTTAGAATCTGTGGACCAAGACGCTTCCATTGACATTAAAATGCAATTAAAATCGATCCACGTGTGAAAGCATTTCTGTCAAAAAGGGAAGACACGACTCAAAGCAGTGGGAAACAATGGCCCTGAATATTAATACTGTGAACGCTGATTTTCACACCAGTGAATGGGAAGACATCAAAGGCTGTATAGAATTGAATTGTGCGATTAAATAATAATTTTAATATTAATAGACATAAAAGTAAAACGTAAATACGATGTCCAATGAACACAAGGAGAAGCTAGGCGACCTCGTGTTGACGGCCTTGTGTTGCGTAATGCATGTTATAAATCGATGGATGGTTTTGTTCTGTTCTCGACCTGCTAAGCGTATTTGTGATAATATTGGGTAAATACCTTTATTTATCATTTAAAACGCAATTAAAATCGATTCGCTACGTCTGATATTCGTTTAGTTTTGTTTGATGTGACATTTGGTTGAAATCTGAGTGCAATAAACTGTGATAAATTTGTAAGTTCTCTCTGTGTGCAATAGGTGTGTTCACTTTGTTTTCAGCGGCCGCCGTGGTCGCGAGGTGAGTCAAGTGACCCGTGACGTGAATGTTATTAACTGTTGCTATCAGTCTAGCTTTGTTTTCGCATGTGCATGGACAGCATATTTTTTGTTGTTCTTATGCAGAATAATAGGAGAGAATGAACTGACGCCGCTTCCGGTGAGCAACACAGTGACCACCTTGGATATGTTGAAAAATATCAGTGCACACATACAGTGACGGTCAGCCAGTTTGTGCCAATTTCCGTTTTTTTATACATTTTTTTTCATTGAAGATTTATTCAAAATGATATATAACCTTGATATAACGACAACATATTCTGACACTTAAATGAAGCAAATCGGACAAAATTCACAAAGTTACAGCAACTGCTTCAATAAACATTAGAAATGTCATCCGTCAACCAAAGTACAATAGATGTGAAAAATATCAGAGCTAACGACAGCCTGTTTCGCGCATTTTGGTCTTATGTGAAATATATTGTATTTATATGTGAAGAATATCTTACTTATGTGAAGAATATCTTACTTAGGTGAAGAATATCTTACTTATGGGGAAAATATCTTACTTATGGGGAAACTATCTAACTTATATGAAAATATCTTATGCAAGTGAAAGCATTTTTGTCAAAAAGGGAAGACATGACTCACAGGCTGCATGGAATCCCCCTTAAAGGCCGACCTGTGGAAAAAATGACATTAAACCCTTTGATCACAGGTTTGGCCTTACATCACAAGGACTTTGAATGGCAATACTGTGAATGCTGATAATTGGTATCAGTAAAATTTACTATGTGACCCTATTTGTTGAAATTTTGGGTTTTCACACCACTGAATAGGAAGACATCAAAGGCTGCATGGAATCCGCTTTAAAGGCTGGGCTGTATGGAAATGAATTGGTTTTTTTGGTTTTTGTTTTTTTGCAAACATATATAATATAAAAATAATAACTTTATACAGAAAACAAAGATGAAATCATAATATTGGGCTTCTATGTGACCGATATACACATCAGAACATATAGAATTCAATTGTTATTTGGAAACAGAGAAAATATAAAGAATAATGACTTTATACAGAAAACAAAGACAAAATCTTCATATTGGGCTTCTGTTTGAGCGATATGCACATCAGAACATATAGAATTGAATTGTTATTTGCAAACGTAGAAAATTTGAAGAATAATGACTTTACACAGAAAACAAAGGTGAAATCATAATATTGGGCTTCAATATGAGTGATATACGCATCAGAACATATAGAATTGAATTATTATTTGCAAACATAGAAAATATAAAGAATAATGACTTAATACAGAAAACAAAGACAAAATCTTCATATTGGGCTTCTGTTTGAGCAATAAGCATATCAATATTTATGGGTCTTGATGAAGAGTGCCCCCTTGTGGCAGGTACAAGAAATACAAATTATGAAGCTTTTGGGAAATGGTACATTGACAAAGCTGAAAAAGGAGAGACATCTTATTCCTGGTATATTGCAGAGTATTGATGAATCAAATAATTATTTTTGTGCAAGTTTATCTTTATTTGAAGCATTGATTGAGTCACTTGGAAATAGTATGGTGAATGATCAAAAGTAGACAAGCAAAAAAGTTCTGTAGATCACTCAATGTAGAAAGGCTTATATCTCTTTGAGGTTTGTGTTTTGTAGATTCAAAGCCTCATGCAACTTGAAATGTGTGCATCCAAAATTAAAGAGAGGTAGAGTTTCAATGGATACCTAGATTTGACTTAACCTACTTTCTAACTGTTATGGATCTCTTTTAATGAAACTGTTTTTGCAGCAACAAGATGATTATATAGTATTGTGTCAAATCATGTTGTGATCTTTGGTAATGAGATTGTCTAAAACTATAAATTGTGTACCTTCATCATGGGACGTTTAACTGTTGTTTATGTCAATCTATGTGACCTCTTTATGTTCTTTATTTTTATAATTCCAGCCATTTTGGAGACTTATGCCCTTGATCATCACCGAGATGAGCTATGGGAGATTCTGCAGCAGCCAGACAACTTGGAACATTATGGCATCACCATAAAGTAAGTCACCAGCAAACTCGGCTTGATAATTTGTATCATCAATAATATTATATTGTAAACTTGATAATGAGTAAGCTTACATGGAACATGGTCAATCTAATAATATGTAAATTATTGATAAACCAGTGTACAACATATTATGAAATTGGATATTTCAAAACTTAGAATTTAAGAAACAAATTTGGAAGATATTGATGGTCAACATTATTTTTTGTTATGAATTGGAATTATAAGTATATTTTTTTGTAAAATTTTAGTATATTGTGAAAAGTAACGTGTTTACTTCATTTTAAATTTCAGTGCTTTGACCTTGTTTGAAACCAATATGATGATAGGAGACCTGGTTTTGACGGGTCCTCAACAGCTCCTGCCATTGTTTGATGGTGCTTTGCAGGTTGCTCAGAACAAAGTCCTCCAATCTATGAATGCTAAGTATGCCTCATATTTACCTAAATCCACCAATACATATAAAAAAAGTTACTGAATTGAAAGAATAGGATTAAATTTCATTATGACATTTTGTAAGATAAACAAATTGTGAATCCATAAAATAATATTTTCCAAGTGCAACCATGCAGCAATATTTCGAAACATAGTCAGTGATCAAAATCACAAAATGAAAATAGTTTTTGAAAACATTCTTTAAGTTTAAAACACAGACTCTGTGAATCCTTTTGTATGTAGTGAGAGGGACAATGCAATAGTTAAACCTCAGATCCATGCGCGGCTGATGGGGTTGCCAGTCTGCCCAGAACTCATCAGGGACATCCTGCCCAAGACTTCAGACATCAACAGCTTCCTCTCAGTCACAGGTCACTGCTCCTCTACACCATACATTAGATATAAGCAGAAAAATTTGATCTTTGTTGTTGAGTAAAAATAAATGCACAGTGCTCTGTTTTAAGAGAAACAAAATGACTGAAATAATGTTGAAAGTGATGTAAAACCCCAAATAAACAAACTAAACATCTGTTTTAAGGGATATTAGCATTGACTTGATGTGACAGCATAGTATGCATCTGTATAGCTCCTAATTAGTTGGTCTAATTGAAAAGAAATTCACCCTGTTGTTGATGAATATACCGGTATATTTTCTAAATTTGTAGGAACAGTAATCAGAACTACCACAGTCAAGATGTTAGAACACGAGAAAGATTTTATCTGTGGCCAGTGCAAACATATCTTCACTGTAGAGGTATGAAATTTTGTTTTGATTTGAGGATTAATATTTTTGCACTTCTAATACAAAATTGATCACTTCTAGGCCAGGAAAAAATAATATTGTTTTTGACAGCCAAACTGTTTCACATTTTGATACACTATTCTTTTAGAGTGGAATGAATAATGTTGTGATGTGGTAGTTTGTGAATATGATACCACAGCAAGAAATTTTTTAAACAATAGAATAGTTACCTTTTGAACTAATATGTGCTTCCGCCAGTTTTCTTCACTGCAGGGAGCCTTTTTTGGATATGCAAATTTTAAACAGAAATGAATCTTGTCAAAATCTTTTGATGAAATCATTAATGGAATAGATTATTCCCTTCAAATCCTCAGTTACATACCACATTTGTAATCCAGGTGGAAATTTTGCAAAGACTTTTATGAGGCAGATATTGATCAGTTTACAGACTTTTGCGGGACACACTTTTGTATGATGTAGTTCTATATGATGTAATGCAGACTTTAATTATCTAACATTGACTTTTTGTATGATTTGATCATTTTACATTTACTATTTTTGATGTAGGCTGATTTTGAGCAGTTTTACAGTGTATGCCGTCCAACAAAATGCCCAAATGTTGATGACTGCACCAATTTGGTGAACTTCACACCTGTTGCTGGCCAAGGTACTCTCTCTTTCACTTTTTGCTATTTTGTTTTCAATTTAACCACAGTTCCTTCAAATACAAAAATTATATTTCTATATTTATGATACCTTGTTGCACAGGAGCTGTACATTTTCAGCATCAAAAATATTCCTTCCAAAATAACATTCATCTTTATTTTTGAATGACACATATCTTTAATGTCAGGGGCAACAGTGTCTTCCAAAGTTCTTCTTTCCTGCCAAAAACATCATGCCCCCCAAAAAATGACATAGTACAATCCAATTGTTTTGCATAATAATAACTACAAAAATGATTTTAATGTATCATATGCAAAGGGATGGAGTTTTCTTTTGATTTGGTTTTGAACTTAATTTTTTTTGGTAACAAATAAATGAAGGATTTACCTAACTTGGCAAAACATTTTTAGGAATAATTATACTACTAATCTGCATAACTATGGATTTAATCTTTAGCGAGAATTATGTTATTTAGTTTAAATAGACAGAATTCTAAAAAAATTGTTTTATAACTCAAGTAATTTGTGTTTTTGTAAATAAAATAATTCAACTATATTTGCACTTTTGACACCATTTTCTAATGGCAATAAACAGAACAATATTTGGAGTAAACCTGTCTTTAAATTTTAATGATTAAACATTGAACATTAAGACATTTTTCTCAATTTTGTCATAAAAAAGTGGAAAATCTTGAGAAATATGACATTTTTATTACTTCTAATTTTGTATGACTGGGCAGTGATGAGGTCTGATACAGCAGCTACTGGCTAATGGATTAGTCATAAAAGACCACTAAATGATGTTTCCATGTGCATATATAAACCTATTTAGTTGGCTTGGGTATGGTATAAAGGTACACTATTTAATGTAGTTGAAGGAGTAATGACGTCATAATGGTGCTGTTGCTATTTATCATTGAAATAGTGACATCATACTTTTTGGTATCGAAGCAACAGTCAACAGCACATTTCATACAGCTGTGATCCTCTGTATGAAGTGTCCCTGTTTCCCTTAGGGTAAAGGAATCTTGACTTTTGATGCTTTAAAGTATATTTTGAAAAGTTTTGTAATTTAAAGTTGCATAGTCTTGAAACCCAGCCCGTGCAGAATTTGGCAGGCATTCTCATGAGGTGTACTCTCCTTTGCATTGGGCTCAGTATAACATTCTCCCTGATTATGCAATCACATATGTTCAAACAGGCCCCTTCCATAAGCCCCGCCCCGTGAATGTAACCAGATGCGATGAAGTAACTCAGATCTCTAGCTCATTGATATTCATGAGCACCCAAATAGTACGATAATTGGTACTGTTATCGCTAGGCCTGTATTGAAAAGGCCTAGTAAGGCTGGGTTGATATTTAAGCATAAACATAACAATAATTATTCCGGTGCCAAACTAATATCATAAAGATCTCCATTTTGACTTCGGAAATGCTGTTTTTTTATTTAGCTTATTTATATACAGCACAATTTAGTTATGTTCAGTTGCAAATAATTCAGTAGGTCAATGTGTAGAGATCTTTGTCAATAAAGGTGCTGGTCCTGGCAAGTGTCGCAACTATCAGGAGGTGAAGATACAGGAGCAAGTACAGAAGCTGTCGATGGGAACCATTCCCCGGTCCATGTGGGTGGTTCTGCTAGACGACCTGGTAGACTCTTGCAAGGCTGGCGATGACATCACAGTCTGGTAGACAGTACACCCTTAAAACATTTAATAGCTTTAGCTAAAATATATCAATGAAAATTTAGCTAAAATAGCCTTTACTTAATATTCAAAGAGACTTTTTTAGAAGTTCATAAGCCTTTAATTACAAAACCTTTCAAGAAAATCTAGGGGCGACTCAAAGTGCAACATTGAACTTTTTTTTCTTCTTTAAAGTGGAATAGTAAGGAGACGGTGGCGTCCTCTAGGGGCCGACTCAAAGTGCGACATTGAACTTGTTCTCCAAGGCAATCACGTCCAGGTGACAAATGAACAGAGGTCAAATGTCTTGCTCACTAAAGAACTGGTTTGTACCCATTAGATTAGCAACTGATTCATACCAATATGATAAATCTTATATACAAAGCACATGAACATTTTACATCTTGCTTATTATGAAAACATCATGTAAATGAATCTCTAAAGAACTGAAATATTCTTGCCTAATTTAATGCTTTCTGCATCATTGCTTATCCTTAGATGCTACACATAGATTCTTATTTTTAATTTCATTTTATTTATTTTTACTGTAGAAAGAGGAGTTTGAGGCATTCTGGGAGAAGCATAAGTATGAGCCCCTGGTGGGTCGTAATCACATCCTGGCCAGTCTCTGTCCGCAGGTGTATGGCTTGTATGTGGTCAAGCTCGCTGTGGCTATGGTGCTCTGTGGTGGTGTTAGAGTAAGTATATTAAACTCAGAAATCACATTAAAGCCAGGGTTCAACAACTATATATCACTACTTGATGGATTCATAACAAACACAAAATTTCTATGTTGGTTGTGTTATATATTTTTCACAAATTGTAAAAATTATGATATTATTTTCAAGGCCTTCCTGTCGATCTAAATTATTATATATAGATGCAACCACACTAAGAAATTTATTTTTTATGAAAATGTTTAATACTGCTTTGTCATATATTGGTCTTAAATGCACATAAAGTAAGAAATTGGCATTATAATTATATTTAGCACATAACAATGTCTTTTTGCTTGGTTTTAGAGAGTTGACGAATCAGGAACCAGAGTGAGGGGAGAGTCACATTTACTGTTGGTGGGGGATCCAGGTGAGAAACAAATAGAGAATTGCTACATTTATCCAGTAATCACCTTGTCTGTCCTGTGTCCGTCTGCATGTCCTGTGTCTGTCTGCCTGTTCGTCTGTTATTTCTTCTGTCCATCCATCAACTGGAATGCTGCTATGTTCTATAAGGCTCTGGGTTTATTTATATATGATCCATCTTAGCATGCATGAGATTATGGGTCATAGTTGGCAACATATGATTTATTTTAGACATCATGCATTTGAGCAATGGTACCTTTTGATATTTTGACCTTTGCAAAACCAATTTCTGACCAAAATCATTAAATGATATACTTTTATAATGATTTAAAAGAATATCATAAAGTAAGATTGATTTTATATCCACATATGATGCAATTTTATCTTTATCAAGAGTAGACGTTTTTCTGTGCAGTGCTGCTCTCAGGTGGCAATATCAGATTTGGAGCAACACCACATGGAAAATTAAGTCCCACCAAGGCTAAATTAATAACATGAGTGGATATCAAGACAATATTTTAAGAATATTACAAACTGCAGTCTCAAACTTGTATATATACTGTATTTTTTTACACTTGCATATTTTGGAATGTTATCAAAAATAATGTTTCTAACCTTGTGTCGCCATTCACTAATCCTTTGAACTATTGTTGGCAAGTTATATAATATCAGGGACATTGAGGGAATGATCCTTTGATCCTTGGTTGCAAGTGCCCAGTGCAATGTATATAGCATTAAGGAATCTACCGGTAGTTGTAGCCAAGTCTACTCTTGATGTTGACACCACAGATTATAACAGTACCTTTTTCTGACTTTTGTCACAAGGTATCTAGAACTGGAAGATCATACAGGCCAGTAAAACTGATAGGAAAATACCAAAATATATCACATCATGTTGTTGCCACACTTTATTTCTGTTTTTTTTTTAAATTTCCTTGTACTAAGACATACAGGCCTAATGCCTAACATTATAACCTCAATAACCATTAATCAATATAATTTTATTAAAATAAATCAACCCACTGACCAAATTATAAGCACAAATAGTACTGATCAGAAGAACTTATACAAGAGTACTGTGAAGGGAATAATTAATTTAAATGTTGCATTAACTTGATCAAAATGTTGATGTATATGAAGTACTCTACCAATTTCAGTTGTGTGCCACAGACCAACCATCGCGTATGCCATAGCCAGAATTTGTTCTTCTGTCTTTATTGGAAATTTTTCAAAATCTTATTTGTTGAAGTTGAATGAGAGAATTATTTATATTTTCAGGGACAGGTAAATCTCAGTTCTTGAAGTATGCCACAAAGGTGATGCCCCGATCTGTGTTGACAACTGGGATTGGAAGCACAAGTGCTGGCTTAACAGTCACAGCTGTCAAGGTGAGTCCTTAATTAAAAGGAAGCTTGATGTAAAAGTTATTCTGGTACAGAAATTTTAATGAAATATATATTTATTTGGTGAATAGTGGCAGTAAGAGGCAAGAGCTTTTCATATTGCCTGATTGTATGATGATTATATTTCAGGACGGAGGGGAGTGGCAGTTGGAGGTGGGAGCTCTTCATATTGCCTGATGGTGTGATGATTATATTTCAGGACGGAGGGGAGTGGCAGTTGGAGGTGGGAGCTATTCATATTGCCTGATGGTGTGATGATTATATTTCAGGACGGAGGGGAGTGGCAGTCGGAGGTGGGAGCTCTTCATATTGCCTGATGGTGTGATGATTATATTTCAGGACGGAGGGGAGTGGGAGCTATTCATATTGCCTGATGGTGTGATGATTATATTTCAGGACGGAGGGGAGTGGCAGTTGGAGGCAGGGGCTCTGGTGCTGGCAGATGGGGGTATCTGCTGCATTGATGAGTTTAACAGCATCCGGGAGCAGGACAAAACTAGCATCCATGAAGCCATGGAACAGCAGTCAATAAGCGTGGCTAAGGTATCAGTTAATCAGAATCAGAATTTGTTGTTTCCGTTTATACCTGTATTTCCTTATTGTAGAAATACTCATTAATATATTATTATTATTTTATTACAGGCTGGCTTGGTGTGCAAGTTGAACACAAGAACCACAATATTAGCAGCTACCAATCCCAAGGGCAGGTACGACCCAGATCAGGTAAAGACTTAACTATATAGAAATGTGATTATAAATGGAAGAATGTCAAGAGTTAGAAGATTATTTGCCCAACCCCACAATGGTGTCCTCTAGATCAATGCCTATAAATATGGTTTATAAAAAAAGGCATTGGCAAATGTTTTATTGCCATCATTCTTTTTCATAAATTGAAAAAAAGATGGAATGGATTCTGTTTCTATGTGATTACCAATAAAATTTCATACATTAATCATGATATAGGTTTGTACTGATAGGATCGAATATTTAAAATATGATTGAAAGAAGAAGAGAAACTTCAAACTGTTTATATTTATCTTCAGAGCCTGAGTGTAAACATAGCATTAGCCAGTCCTCTGCTAAGCAGGTTTGACTTGGTTCTCATCATGCTGGACTCCGCCAATGAGGAGTGGGATAAAGTCGTCTCGTCTTACATCCTGGAAGGCTCTCATCCTCTCGGTCAGACAGGCTTCTTTCTGATACACAAATAACTTATGTGTTCATATTTTTGTGAATGGAGTAAAGAATCTCTCACATTTAAGCATCAGCCTAAATTAAAGTCTTTCTTTAATGAAAAATCTTTTCTGTTTCTTATAAAACCTTCATGGTTGACAAGTGGATCAAGCCTTTCCAGGACAATTATTTTTATGAAACAAGAATAAATGAGAAACAGATGAAAACGTGCTGTGATGCATGAATGTTTTTTTTATACATCGTAGATGAATCCAGTAAAGATGATCTGTGGGACATGGACAAGATGCAAGCCTACTTATGTCTGGCCAAGAGCAATGCCCCAACTCTCACAGTGGAGGCCTCGAGGTCAGTGCCTATAAGTGTAACTAGATGTTCTGGACACTTCCCCTCTAGGCCAGTGCCAATAAGTGTAGCTAGATGTTATGGACACTTCCCCCTTTGATGGCCTCTAGATCAGTGCCTATAAGTGTAGCTAGTTGTTATGGACACTTCCCCCTTTGATGGCCTCTAGATCAGTGCCTATAAATGTAGCTAGTTGTTATGGACACTTCCCCCTTTGGTGGCCTCTAGGTCAGTGCCTATAAGTGTAGCTACTTGTTATGGACACTTCCCCATTTGGTGTCCTCTAGGCCAGTGCCTATAAGTGTAGCTAATTGTTATGGATACTTCTCCCCTTGGTGGCCTCTAGGTCAGTGCCTATAAGTGTAGCTAGTTGTCATGGACACTTCCCCCTTTTGTTGGCCTCTAGGTCAGTGTGTATAACTGTAACTGGTTGTTATGAACAGATCCCTCCCCTGCCCCCAACCCCACAATGGTGTCCTCTAGATCAATGCCTATAAATATGGTTTATAAAAAAATGCAATGACAGATGTTTTATTGCCATCATTCATTTTCATAAATTGAAAAAAAGTACTGTAATAACGATTCTTTGCCATTGGGAAAAATGGAATAAAGGAGCTTAAGGATTAATCTGATTTTAGCTGAGCTATAATGTTGGTTTTAGAATCCTTGGAGCATACTATAAAGCACAGAGATTGGCCGATGACAGGAATGCTGCCAGGACAACCATGAGACTGCTGGAGAGCATGATCAGACTCTCTCAAGGTCCGTCCCACAACTGAAAATATTTCTTACATATTAACATTAACATTATTCAATCCATTTATTTTAATATTTGTTCAGATTTTACCCTTTAAATTACACAAAAAGAGATAGACCTATTAATTACTTCTGTAGCTTTTGTATGCAGGAAGTTAGCATTATTAATATTTAAAACTATATAAAAATCCTTTTATCATTCCATTTGATATCAAAATAGTGTTTTTAGATAACATACTGTTAAGTGAACTGAGTTGATAAATTCATATATATGCTGTGATGAACAATATCAGTGCTGGGTTTGGAACATCTGATACCAGATATTTAATGAAAAATGTTTCTATTACCTCTCCACGTTTTGATATCAATATAGTGTAACTGTGAAGCACTCATTAGTCCTGAATTGATTGGGGAATGCTTGCAGCTCATGCTCGCCTGATGATGCGTGATGATGTCACCGTGCAAGACGCCATTATCGCAGTCTCAGTCATGGAATCTTCCATGCAGGTCAGTACTTAGGCTGAGAAAAAATTGCTTGTCACAAATGCCATTGAATAGGAATGTATAGGAAAGTCCTGAAAGTTAAACATAAATTGAGTAATGTACTTTAAAAATAGAGAACATTGGTTCTTATTTAGTTGATTTGTTGATTGAATAACATGGACTATCAACTTTCATTTGATATGTGAGACAGCACAAACATTACTAATTCTAATAAGAAAATTATTTGTTAGCATGTCAAAGTTTGTTTGTAACCAGGTTACTTTGTATTGAAGGGATTCATGCATTGTTCATTTCCAGGGGGCAGCACTGCTTGGTGGGGTCAATGCTCTGCATACGTCCTTCCCCGAGGACCCTCAACAGGAATACAAACTACAAGGTTATAATAACTACTGATGTTTCAAAAATCATGTTGACAAAAATTGTATATTCTATATGGCAGTGTTTTTTTTAATGTGTCCCTGTTAATTGAATGTTGTGGTTTCAGCTGATCTGATTCTGTCTCATCTTGGTCTGCAAGATTTACTGGAGGCTGAGATGGCGAGGCTGGATGAAGAGACCAGACTGCAGGCACAAACAGCAGGGCAATCCACACCCCAAACCCCTCGCAGAGAGGGTAGAGATGTACCTCCCCAGGGAGGCTCTGAGCAACCAGGAGGAACAAGAGGGGGCCTGGAAGGGGGCCTGGAAGGGGGCCTGGAAGGGGGCCTGGAAGGGGGCACAGAACAGCTACATGTTCGTAGTGCAAATGGGACCATCGCAGATCATAATAAATCAAATGGCATTGAGGCAAATATAAATGAATCAAAGTCCTCTCCTCCTAATAATGGAAATGGTGTCAAGAGAAAATTTAGCTTCTCACAAAGAAAAACAACCAAAACACATGAAAGGGATAATGCTGGACTAGAGAACAAAAGCCCAACTCAGTCATCACCAAAAACAGAGTGCAACCAGCAGAAACCTGCAGAAAAGAAAGAAAATTCATTTGAAAACCACTTTTATGATGCACCCTCTCTTTCCGTGCTTCTCAATGATAGTTCGAATAGTGAGATGAGCTTCATGTCTCCACCACCCAAGACACCAATCAGCCGCCAATCCACGCCGGGGACCAGGTCTGCCATTCCTAGTCCAGTGTGTAGCACTCCCATTGGTCGGACCATCAGCAACAGGGAACACAGAAAACAGCAGGACCATAAGGGTGATAAGTCGACGGATGAAAGTATCATCATTGAGATGGGAAAGGAGCCAGATATGGGTGACGATACCAAGCAAAACAAGAATGAGAAACACGTGAAAAGGACAAAAGATTTGCTTGATATGGTTAATGTAAATGATTCATTCCAGGATTCATCAATGGAAAGTACAGATTTTTCACAATTTCTTTCCAAATTCAAGAGGAAAAATGATGTCAAACTGAATATGGTGCATGGAGCAAGGGTTAACTCAGGAGATGTCTCTCCCCATCAGAACACTGAAGGTGAATTAAAACGTAAATCTGGAAAGCATAAACAGTTGCAAAACAAATCAAAGAAAGCCAGAATTGAGAGAAACGAGAAAGAAAGTCCCAAATCTCCTTCAGATGTTAATTTCAAAGGTAACGAAGCTATAAAACTTGCCAAGAATTTGGACACAACACCAATTTCAGGCAACAACAGTCAGAAATCAACACCACCATCAAGAGAAAAAGTTTCACAATTAACTTTATCTAAACTCAGTAGTTTTGCCTTCTCTGAGTCACCAAAACCTGCAAATGGACCAAACCAGAATGACCTTACAAATGACAAAACAATTCACTCTACAAAGAAAATTGGAGAGGCAAACAACAAAGATTCACCACCCAAACAAGATAAAGTTAATTCTCGTGGTAAAAATAGTTACACTTTTAGACCAGTAGTAACATATAATGAAGCAGGAAGTACAACCTTAAGGCCTCAGTCACAACTAAGAAACACCAATCTGAGGACTATTTGCAGTGTACAACCAAAGGCTGAGGTGAGCGGCAGCAGACTGTCCCGAGCATGTGCCCTTGTCAGTAAAACTTCTCCCCTTATATCTGCAGGGACATTGCCACAAACTTCAAACAAATCCACAAAACAAGTGACTGCTTCAGGTAACATTACACCCAAAATTAATCATGGGCCAATAAGCAAATCTTCAGTGTGTTTCAGTAAAGCACCGCAGGTAAATGCTCGTGGGCTGGGGGCAAGTCACAATACTTCACCATTTGCTGGCAGCATCTTCTCTACAGGTGATGATGACTTATCAGATATTGATCTGGAACTGGATTGAAATCATACCAAAAAATAAAAAATAAACACAACACATGATTTTGAAAAATCTAAAGACAAGCGATCAGTAAGTCATACAGTGTATTGATACCAATATGTCTTGTGATGTTGCTTCTAATAAGTATTATTTGATTTATTGTGAACTTCTATATATATATATGATGCATGTATATTGATGTTATGATGATTCTTTGAAGGTTTAAATAATCTAATCTTTAGTTTACAAAACAAAATTACGCTATGAATAGCTGTATGATAAATATATATGCAATTCATTCCTTATCCTGCCTTGATTGTAAACAGCATAAAGACATTTCCAAAGGTCATTAACAATATGCATTCTCTAAGATCAGTATTATCCTTTCCTCTACCTCTGGGTAAGTGTTTCCATGGAGACCCTGAAAGGTGAGATGAACTCCTGGAAGTAAAGCACATCTTGATTAATATTAACACACATTCGTAACACAATTGTTATTTAAACAGTTGACCTTGTTATGGATTGAGCTACAGGGTTAGATAAAAGGCAATATTTTGTGTTTCTGACACAAAAACTGATTATAATTATATAAGCATAATAGATAATAAATGAAAACTACAAGAAATACAAGACCCCAATCAAAGTATTGAAATAAAGCAATACAGAATATAATTGTTTTTATTTGATATATTATTTATGACCCCTGGTCATTCTTTAGGAATTGTGTACCCGTTCTGAAAAAAAGTGATTAAATTTTTACCAGTAATAGATGATGCTTGTCTGTATCAACTATTTGAAGAATACTCTAATCAATTGCTCCTTTTGAAAGCACACTCCTTGCTTACAATTTTCAGGCTTCCTACCTTTACTGGTCATATATGGCTGAGTTGACACACAACTTTACAGATCGTGCAGTCTTAACAGTTGTCTTATTGCTCTCATCATAGCATTTAATATATCATGAATTTCTGTACTTGTAAATGTTGTTAACATACCAATTAAGTTTGGTGCACAATAACTTCAACTTCCAAATATTCATTCAGACAGGATAAATCGGCAATATTCAGTCAGTTATGCTTGACAAAATTAGCAAGTGCTACTTACGTTTGCCTTGCTTGTGAATTGACAAAGACTGTCTATTCACGAGACAAAGGTAAATAAACTTGTGATCAATTAGATTTATGATAAATATATTTTGGCGTTAACAGGAATGTTTTTGGAATAGAAATTATTTGTGGTGGGAAATAATCAGGGATCATGAAATGATAATAATTTTCAGAGCCTATACTTTTGTTTTGCCCATGGTATATATAAATAACTGACCCTTCAGTGACATCAGTTTGTGAATTAGCATATATCACAGTAATGAGCACTTGATTGTGCATATAATATATATATATATATATATATATATATATATATATATATATATATATATATATATATATATATATATATATATATATATATATATATATATATATAATAATAATAATAATAATAATAATAATAATAATAATAATAATAATACCAATTTGTAAAGCACTGATACCAGTCTGTTCATAGCGCTGTGTAGTCCATAAAGACTCGACAAAAGCCCGATCTCAAACATAAGCCATTCCATCCTTGTTTTATGCCTTATACAGCTCATATTCTTTCCAAACTTTATCAGTTTATTGCCTTTACGGTTAAGCTGCTGTCTTTGTAAGTCTGTGACGGGGGTGGTAAGTCTCATCATGAAGTGACTGAAATAATGTTGAAAGTGTTGTAAAACCCCAAACAAACAAATTAACATATTACCTCAGATCCCCTTGTTTTGTGGAGTTTTGCCCTTAACTGTAACCATCCTTGATAACCTTTTAATCTGGGAGGGTCCAAATAGAGGGAGAGAACTTGTCAAGATTTGTCGCCAGTATCTGAAGGGTTAACCAGTGGTCCTTGTAAATTTGTGATTGGGATGGTGGTCCTTGAAAGGACCTGTAGGTCTCTTCATAAAATTACTGAATTACTACATTATAGTTGCAAATTAAAGCAAAAGATTGAAGTGCACTTTTGCCATCTCTTTGCAATCTCAAGGTTAGCAAATTTAAGTTCCAGAAATTGTTCCTGGGACATCTCAACATGATGTAAATGTAAAAGATTGACAGAATCCTGTTTTAGATATATAACATCCTGCTTTACATGTACGATGTGATAAAATCGAATCAGAATTATTGAGGTTTTCAATGTATCTACAGACGGTTCACACAGCGAAGTTAAGCAGTTTCAGTGAAGGCATTTTGAACGTACGCCTTTCTAAAACATTAACGATAATATTTTCTAAATGTTAAGCCAATTTACAATTGATAAAATAGACTGAAAGATTTAATTCAGTGAAAACAGTTCTAAACAGTTTGAGTAATCTTTTTAAAGATAGCTTGACAAAGTAGCCCAGAATAAATGTAAGGATTTAGTTCGATAATGCTATTCAGATTAGATATAGAAAGCAGAAAAGATCAGTCAGTTCACTAAAACTTGTCATGTTGTTCTTTCACACAAATTGGACCCCATACCCACCTGGCTTCTAAACGAATGCATTGGAAATGTACTGCCATTAATGACAGGAATAATAAATAAATCTATTACATTAGTCTGATAATCTAAATATGGCAATTATAAGGCCACTAATTAAAAAACTAGGTCTTGAACTAATTAAGAAAAATTAATAGACCATTATCGAATCTTGCTTATCTATCGAAATTGATTGAAAGGGCGGTAGCCAAACAATTTGTTGGACACCTAGTAAAGAATAACATTCAAAACGTGTTTCAATCAGCATACAAGGAATTTCACAGCACCGATACTGCATTATTAAAAGTACAAAATGATATATTAATAGATATTTATAACAACAAATGTTGGTGTTACGAGATCTGTGAATATGTGTGAATGGGGTGATATCTTTCTGCGGCCTTTGAGACCATTGACCATAATATCACATTAAACAGACTTGAGAAAAGATGGGAGTTAAAGGCATGGCTCTTAAATGGTTTAAGTCTTACCTCACAAATAGGAAACAGTGTGTAACCATTGAAGGAAAAAAATGCATTGGAAATACCAGTTTTTGGCTATTTTGACTAATAATAAGAGGAATTCATGCTATGTCCCTTCAACCTTTCTTAATATTTCATCTTTTTCTTTCCAATGAGCCCAAGATCAAGCCGATCGGTGCAGCGGATGCTCTGTTTGAATTAATTAATGACTTTCTCATTCCTATTAATATTATTGATAATTTATTATTATTATTATTATTATTATTATTATTATTATTATTATTATTATTATTATTATTATTATTATTATTATTATTATTATTATTATTATTATTATTATTATTATTATTATTATTATTATTATTATTATTATTATTATTATTATTATTATTATTATTATTATTAAATAAAACTGAAAGTCTCAACTATGGGGATAACTTCATGTGTATAATTAAACATTTCAAACATAATATCACTTATGATTTCATTTAGCTTTTTCCAGTGGTTTGTGTCATTGATTTGATTGTGTTATGTACAGATGTTTAACTTGCTCAAGATCCTCGGTGGTGGTGTGACAGAATCAAATAGGGCGATGTATATGGCCGCACTAAACATGTCTCCAGCTCAGCAGCCGAGTGGCTCACAATGGCACAGACACCAAATAGCAAATACTGTTTCTAGGCAAAGCTAGAACGTGGTGATTGAAGAAGCTATCATTAGTTAATATATTTTGTTGGATGTCCTAGCTGTCTCTAGACCAGTGATACGGGAGTTTTCCAAGGTGTTTGAAGTTTGAAACATGATTTATGGCTCAATTTGATAATATGTATTCTTTCTTACAGACAATAGCAACAAATCATGGAGAACCTTGTTTTGTTTTTAATATGCTTCTATTACAGATATATTATAATAACACTCGGTAAGGATCAGATCATAATATCATATGAGCAAAATTAATAAATGAAATAAATAAATAAATAAAATGATGATAATAAAAAAAGCGTTGAGTATTTATACATAAGCTGACTATATTTTGATTGCAAATTTCGAGCTGACCAGAGGGAAACCATATATAAAAAAATTATAATCTTGACAGGTGTATTTTGGTTGATTTCAAGGAGGTAGCTAGTTTCATAATAACATATCATTTAAACATACCCCAAATCTCTAAAATTGCCACTGACCTCCACAATAGTAGCGAGAACACTTTGGGCCCAACCATGCTTTGTGTTTGGATTATCGTCCTTGAGATGATCTTGAGAGTCCCGCTTCCCTGTCAGTAAATATCCATCAATGTCCTATCATCATTTAGTAAATATAAAAAGGCCCTCTCCACATTTGGTAAATATCTATCAATGCCCTCTCCAGATGTTGTAAAAAAATATATATAAAGGCCCTCTCCACATCTGGTAAATATCTTTCAATGCCCTCTCCAGATGTTGTAAAAAAAATATATATAAAGGCCCTCTCCACATCTGGTAAATATCTGTCAATGCCCTCTCCAGATGTTGTAAAAAAATATATATAAAGGCCCTCTCCACATCTGGTAAATATCTATCAATGCCCTCTCCAGATGTTGTAAAAATATCTATAAAGGCCCTCTCCACTTTTGGTATATCTATCAATGTAGTAAATATCTATCCATATGTAGTAAAAAAATATATATAAAGGCCCTCTCCACATATGGTAAATATCTATCAGATGTAGTAAAAAATATCAAAGCCATTTTCCATATATTCATATGCAGCTGTTTAAGTATATCTACAAAACAAATATATGTTTGTGTTAATGTGTGGTGCACTTCCGGAAAACTATTCTTGCCTTTATATTTTGTTACTTTATTTGAAATTGAAAAACCATCTAGTTTTAAAGAAATGTGCATTGTTTTCTGTAGTCCCAGGTAAAAAAAAAACACATAACTGATAACTCTGGTCGTGTGAGTTGATATTATCCAAGCACCTTTGAAGAGAAATCCTATTGGACTGTATTATAATTGTAACCTTAACAGGTTCAATTAATTACAGTCACCAAATAAAGTCTATATTTGGAACAGTAAGAATCTTTTTCTTGTGAAATGCTGGCCGTCATGTGTCGTGTCAGCGGTGTGGATCAAGGCAGTCATCCGGGAATTACAAGTTATTGCCAGATATAAGGTGAACTGTCCACCTCATTAAGATAAACTAGTCTCTTGTCTGGCAGCTAAATCAACGTATATTGTATCGGACATTGGTGGAATCATACACAGAAACTTCCATAAAATTCTGCATGGATATACCTATAAAGTAATCTAATTTTCTCAACATAGCGATAATGAATTAAAGTGATTTATCATTTCATAATTCCAGCGTGTCTAAAACGTGGATTGGATAGAGGTGAGTGGACCTAAATGGCATGGACAAACATGAACAGCCAATGACCGCACAGGCTGAGATCAGCATGCTTGCTTAATGAAAGCCACCTTGACAGCCGGGACCGAGGCGTGGACACCCTGCGTGAAGGTGTCACATACCATGCATACGGCCGCACGGAAACATTCATACCACAAAGGGCTGCAGAACACACCACTCACTTCAGTCCACATTATTGGCTCAGCTGAGATTTTTTTTTAGATTATCACATCGTCCACTCAAGGGCTTATCTCTCCAAACATAATATAATGCTTCAAGGATGGAGAGGTGTATTGTGATCACGAAGAGTTATAACTTGGAGCGGTTATAAAGATTGACATTGAAAGATCAGTATCAAGTGCTAAAAATGTTGGGTCATGGAGAATACATTCAACTTATCCTTCAACGGCTTCAGAGGGAAAAAAGAGTATGATCTCGTAACCTCATTAGGAGCCCTTTCCTGTGCTTTTAGATACCTGAAAGATTATGCTAAGATTTGATGATGGCTATGTATGAGAGAGTGGTACTTTGTGTGTCGAAGCCTCCCGAGGAGAGAGATGGCAAGATGATACAACTTCTCCTGCCCTGGTTCAGGAAAAGATCAGAACTGTTTGCAGCTCTTAAAGATGGTAAGTCACTTCAATTTAGAGGCATTCATTTCTCGTGAGGTGCATCAAGTCAAGTGGAGAATTTCTGACATTATTCGCGGACTAATAATACTAATAATAATTTATTTGTACAGCGCTTACACCAAGTAGAACTTGCCCTCAGCGATTTTAAAAGGAAAAAAATAATAAATCTCAAAACGTATTGAAATAAGGTCAAATAAAATAAAATACACACAGCTTGTCCAGATTCATGATAAAAAACTAAAAAACAAACACCTAAATCATATAAAAGTTATAATTGCCGTAGAAAAGTGGAAATACCTTACTGACTGACTTCTTATTTCATGAGAAATATAATTTAAACTGGAAAAGATTTTCAGAATATTTTTATATATTTTATATAGAAGACTTCTGAAGGTGTCGCAGACGAGTATCATATGCACTTATATCATTAATTATCTGGATAATTGAATGAATCAATGATCACATTAGCAACATGCACGATGAGTAACAACCAACAAGTAATATCGTATTTATGTTGAATTCAAATCAGATTATCAACATGTTTATATTTATTTATGTATTTTTATGGTTTTTATATGGATGTTTCCCTTAAAGATAAGAACTTTAGTGGATGTGATTATATGAGTTGACAAGATCTAAACTTGACTTTGAAAGATAGTTTATCCTTTACGGTTTGTATGATTTCATGCATAGATGATTTAGTTTATCTGCATATTTATCGATAACTTGTTTTTCTGTTCATATTCTTGTGACAATGATTACAGAGCTCATTATGAGTGACCTTTTTATGAGTGACCTTTTTATGATTTAATTTTAATGCGTCATGCAATTCCTATTCTGATTTCTTTTGAAAAAATATCCTCAGATATTCTTCAATGGGGCAAGATGGCGAGATGTTATCAGACTTTGATAATATATTGATGCATCGACATAATAGTTCTATGTATAATTGAATCAAATATGTAATATATTTAATACATAGCATATCTTTGTCAAGGAAGCAATTGGTCTGAATAATATCATTTTTGAAAAAAACATAGAAACTATTCTCTATACCAGATCTTGCCTGATGTTCTATGGGTCAATGTGAAACTTTGTTCTTGCAATATTCATGGGGTAAATGCTGCCACTACCTCTATTAGTCCCAGTTAAAAACAACATGACACATTGTGAAACCTAACACGTCTTTATAATCATGTGTATTTATCATTTAATACAATGATCTGAGTTATTTGTGTTTTGTCCTCTGAACTGACATATAGGTGGACACTCCCAATAGATGTGTCTATGCCAGTAATTGCCATGAAGTCTATATGTTTATTATATTCTCTCAATGAGATTCTCAGGAAAGTATAGATGATTGTGATAGGAAGAGGATGTAAAGCAGTTGTCAGATTCACAATTTGCACACAATTGTTATTGATTATCAATAGCATCGCTTAGTATTGCCTGTTTTGTCACCTGGAGGAACCGGAAATGATTAGCTTAATTAGTCAGAATTACAAGACGTGATTATTCTAAGTAAAGTAGAAAAAAGGTGAGCTTCATAAATAGATATATGATCTATATGTAAGATAATATAGATATGAAATGTGAAAGAGAACCCTTCACTCATAATAAACTTAATTTTTGGCCAAATCTGCGAAAATGTTCATTTTATTACTTGTATCTGAGGGGTTTCAAGGCTTTCAATTGCATATCATTAATGCTCACATAGCTATTGTCCATCGGTTGCAAATAGATGATAGCATATAAATAACGTGCCACTTAAGTTATGAAATATATAGCTCCATATTGATTGAGCTAATAGTAGTTGTTACTCTTATCACACCGAACATCAGCATATAGGGAAGTTGTAAAACCGCCCACCTCCAACTACAAGCCTTGTCCTATATGATGAACGGTGTGAAAGGTTCAACACCATGCTAGATGTAGGGGCAAGTCATGTTTATCCAATTGTATCCAATAAGCGTTAGAAATTATGCATTCATTTTGTATCATAAAAATAAGGTTAACGCTTTTAACAAAACAAGGACATTATAAACATTTGACATTTCAAAATGTAGTTTTGTTGAATATAATCAATGGATTAGATTCATAGAATTTACTGTTTTTGCTAATTTGTCACCACTGTGTGTACATTTTATGATTTATTAATGCTTGACAACTACATTTATCAGTTTCTGACATTTCGCAAATGATATACAGTACTTTGCTCCACAGAATGAAATAAATAAAAATGTACATGACAAAATATTGTAACAAGAATTTCAATTAGTTTTCTAAACTAATAATATAAACATGATGGCAGGCACCTGTTGACGAAAAGCAAACGTAGCTCTGAATGAGGCACAATAAATCAATTTCAAGGTGAGAAATGGCATCTAATCAATTACCCACCTATAGAAAATGGTACAGCTACTCTTTTGTGTATCTGAGAATAACTGAATTTGGAGACCGACCTGAGAATTAATAAATGTGATTGAGATTGTGAAGATTTATTTGCGCAGCGATAGGAGTTAGTCAAGGACTTGTATTGTGGCCATTGTTGTATGGTGGCAGCTTGTTTGAACTACAACTGCTTGGCCATAAAGTTGGTTTTGTGTCTCTTATTGACAGTAGTCTTGCGCCATTCAATTTGAGGCATTGTATGAGCATTGATCCACTTCTGGTGGTAGATAAGTAGATTTTTCTGCAAAGCTTACAAAGTCTTGGTTACTGTGTATGTGTCTGTGATATTAGCAACCAGTGAAAGTCTATTGACAACAGCAACCAAATAAGAATAATAAACGCTGCTGTCCTTTTATATGTATCATTGAGGATCTGTCTTTCTGGAAGATTTATCCAAAATGATTTTGTAATAATTTCGTGAGTAATATAACAAGCATTGAAAACTAAAATAATTTTGCTGAATGAATACTTTGGTTATTCAAAGAAATAAATTTTGTACAAAATTCTTATGATTACAACATTTCTGTCTGAATCAATAAATTTAGGTCCACGTTTATGATGAAATCCAGTGTAAGACATATCAGAGCTTTTGTTGTTTAAAAGAGAGATTTATTTCTGGCTCCATGTGTTTTTGCAGGATATAATGAAATTGTATCTAAATGGCAACGCCGTCATATTCTCGTAGTCTTGTTTTAATATATTGCCATTACAGTAATTTATACCAATATTCAATATATTTGATAAACAGCTTGACTAGTAAGATGTAAAAAAAATGTTCTAAAAAGTCCTGCCTCTGAGTAAGAGAAATATTATAACTCATTTGTATCTTTTGTTTAATCATAAATGCAGTTATTTGTCAGACATTTCAATGCTCCTGGATTTTACCTTGTATCTTGTTGTCAAATACCTAATAAATTTGGGATAACAGTTTATATGTGTGAAATCGGTTTAAAAGGTATTTTATATCAATAAGGAAACCAGAGGCTGTTATCATGTAAACATTTGGCCATTAAGAGGATGTTTGGGGGAAGCCAGTTGCGTTGACGTATGACCGATACATTACGTCATCAGTGCATTACGTCATCAGTGCCTCAGTGCTCACCGCGGACAATTAGAAACAACTACACGAACATGTCGCGGGATACTGATGTATCAACAAGTTTGGGTTGTTTGTTTGTTTGTTTGTTTGTTTGTTTGTTTGTTTGTTTGTTTGTTTGTTTGGGGTTTTACATCACTTACAACATTATTTCAATCATTTCGTGGTGAGACCTACTTGTAGCAGATATAGTGCTGCCTCACTGAATTGTTATTTCGTAGGACCTTTTCCTTGACATGACAACCCACCCGGTCACAATTTTACAAGGACAATTGGTAAACCCTTTAGGCATGGGCCTCAGCTCATGTGCACGTGTGAAATTGCATTAATAGGAATACAATGCATATATACATGCATTATCTATTGTGCTCAAACTCCAAGAGGTCCAGGAGTATGCGTGAATGCGCTCCTAAACCAAAACCACGTATTTTTTTAATTCTCCATTTTAGAGTTGGTTTCCACACTCTAACTCGGGAAATTTCCAGAGAAAGAGAAAAACACGCCATGTTTAGTGATTTAGAAATAAAATGATTTAAATAAAAAATGACAGGGAACTGTGTTTTTTGCAAGGCGACAGAGACAAACACCATGATTTTCATCACTCTGTTTTATTTGGTCAATCTGTTTTATCTAATGTGACAGTTGACATCTAATGAGTTTGTCAGGAAGTTTGTCATAAATTTTCAAATTCGTGATAAATTGGGGCCCAGTCCGTGGCATTGCCAAGGTGAACAACTGCTTCACTGCACCCGAGGGAAATAATTCCTGATGTTACAGTACTTTTGATATTCGCATAGCATGCTTTTACCATGAGAGAATATACCTGACTTTAAGGTGATATACCGGCTTAAATGAACAGACGTGGGTGATTTTGAATAAAATTTGAATAGGGTAAATCGCAAGTGCATTTACAGGTATTGTGCTGGCGGCAAAATCGTGGCTCAAAGCCCACCACGTTATGAAAATGTGTGATTCATATGTAGGTTAAGGCAATTTGTAAAAATTGCTTTGAAATCATAGAAAGAATATGTTCTTTCAAAAAGCAAGATGTCATGAGTAAGAACCCTTCACGAATGGCACTATAAGTTAAAGATTCATATGAGGATAACTAACATGACTCACCACAAGCCAACATGACTCACCACAAGCCAACATGACTCACCACAAGCCAACATGACTCACCACAAGCCAACATGACTCACCACAAGTCAACATGTTAAACTTGTGAAATCTAGCACCAATAAATAAACAAGATATTGTTCCCGATCAAAAATACTCCACGTCGAGGTTCATCGGTGCAATAAAACACTGTGAAGATAAACAAAAGCACAGAACAAATAAAGATCGATATGGTACAATAGAATGGATGTGGCACTTAGCCCTCCTGTGCAGTGCTCAGCAGAGTTATTGAAGGTGAATTGGTTTGTGTTGTAGATGTTGTTGTGGACATCATCAGAAACTGTGAGTTCAGCACTCGACATCGAGATAATGTTATCATCAAACAAGGAGATAAGGGAAACTGGTAAGTCTAACTAGGAATTTTATTTCCTTTTATTTTTGAGAATGTTAATCTTATATAGTTTATTTTCTGATAATATATGCTTTTATAATACCTGTTTTCCACCCATCTTACGGAAATATTTTTTAAACTAATCTATCAAAATTACTGCCTGCCTCAGAGAACTTTGGATTATATTAAATGACTACAAATAACACATTATCAACGAAATACAGAACATAGTATTAAGTGTTCATAGTAATAATTTGCCTTGCAACAATACGTTGTTGAAGGCACTGGTTTCCATTCACCCCGGAGTTTGATATATTAACTACAATAATATCAATTCAGTATCTTTCAGCATCTTTGATCTGGATTTGTGACCAACCAGTTCCCTTTAATATTCTTATAATGATGTTGATATGTGGTGTTGATCACACAGGCTCTGACCTGAAGGCAGCCCATAGCATTAGTAGTGTAATACGAGCTTGATAAAAAGCTATGGCGATGAATGCAATAATGAAATGCTTAATATTCAGTAATAAATGGTTATATTTTAGAAGAAATGAAAAAGGACTATTCAATAATGAGTGAATAAACATTTATTATAACGTAATTATCTGACGGTTATCTTCCCTTGTGAACCTTTCTCATGACACAAGAGTCCGAGAGAGAGAGGGGATTGAAGCTCAGTCAAATATTTTATATTAAATATTAAATAGTAAAAGCAAAAATAATTATCATACACTCATAATTAATTGACTAATTTCCGTGTATAATTCTGATTAGTAATCCCAAAATCATAATTGATTTTCTAATTTCTGTGCGTTTTGTATTTAGTTTCTTCATAATTCTACGGGGTAAAGTTGGTATATATATCAATAACGCCATCTCGGATGACGATGACGCCACTAACTCGCTGGAGAAACTCCAAGAGGCCCAGGATAAAGCCAAAGCTACCAATGCCCAGCTGGACCGGTCTCTGTTCGGCAACTTTATAGCCAGTATAGGTAAACAACGCTTATCTTCATATTGTTACTTATTCTCATATGTCTTCAGCATCTTGTCTTACAAATGTCCAGATTTCTCTTAACTGAGAAGCATTTTAAAATTAGTTAATTGAGGAGCATTTTTAAAATAGTTGAATGAGACCACATTCTAATGGAAAATGTGGTCTTAAATCAGTGGTCCTATATCAGATATTTTGATGTGTATGGAGCTAATTCAAACTTCACCTTTAACATTTTACCCCTTTTGCCTTTGCTAATTTTGTGTTTTGACCTTTGATATTTATGCCTTTCTCCATTTAGACCCTTTGACAATTATCCTTTACTTTTCTCACACCTTTTGCCATTTTACCCTTTGCTCTTTTACCCTTCCCCATCACTAAAATCGCCCAATTTTCCATTCTTAAACTTCCAATTTGCCTTTACCATTCTCTTGTGTTAGTTGCAACGTCTCAGTAGGTGAAGATTGCAAAGAATTAGGAGTGAGAATAGTGAAAGTGAAGGGCACAGCTAAGGGAAGAAGGGTAAAGTTAAAATGATACCTTCATGGCCTCATCGAACAAGACTTAAGTTGACATGACAACATTTGTTTCACACTATCTATCTAGATTTAAAAGAAAATGCTAAATAATCTTTTTCTGTTACAGAAGCGGGCAAGAGTTTTGGCGAGTTGGCCCTGATCAGTAATGAATGTATCAGAAATGCTTCGATTATCGCCCAGGAAACAGTGGATTTATTGGTGGTTAATAGAGCACTGTATAATAGGTCCCTCAAGGCTGCACAGGTCGAGTCAGAATTTCTAATCATATCTGCTCATTCCAGAAACTCTCCCCATCAAATTGTTTGAAAATAAATTGCAGAGTTTTATTTGTTTTATGGATTAATTTGTTTAATTGCTTTTCAGTGATCATATTATACAAAAATAATATAATTTACCACAAAAAAAGATTGAATTTATATTAATATGTTAGTTGTTTTGGTATCTTTTAAAGCATTCATGAAATCATGTTTTCAAGCACTTTTTCCTTGCATAAAATAAATGTTTATACCCCAAACTGACCAGTGATCTTGTGCAAACACCTGCTTAGTAAAGTTTTTCAAACAGTGGGGCACCTCCAGATTGGGACAATAGAGAGATTTGGCTTAAAGATCTCCTATTTATCCATTAATGTTTGTCCATTGGGACATTTTAGTGAGATAGCTTGCTTATATCACAGTTTCATGGCCACATATCATTTAAGCTTTCATGAATGCCTTAAACTAAAAGGAAGGTTGCAAAGTAATGGAACATCATCTTTGTGAATTGGTTGGAAAAAATAAACTGATTTTTTTTATTTAAGAATTTATAAATATATATCTTTTATTCGGATAATTCGACTGACCTTGAAATAAATACTTGTGTTAGAATAAAGTAAACGATGTAAACAAATAGCAAAGATGTATTTCTTATTAAATCTTTTCAATGTGTAATTTTTATTTGTGACACTATCTTTATTCTTAGCTTGTATATTTCACCATTCAAATATTTTATTGACATCAGAATTCTTTTCTTTTAGCCTATATCTTTTGATTTTTAATACATTT
The DNA here is from genome assembly GCA_949316495.1 of Amphiduros pacificus. Taxonomy (NCBI): domain Eukaryota; kingdom Metazoa; phylum Annelida; class Polychaeta; order Phyllodocida; family Hesionidae; genus Amphiduros; species Amphiduros pacificus. The sequence goes on along the minus strand of OX439003.1, from coordinate 12,783,712 downwards.
TTAACACAGACAGCAGAGTTCCAAGAGAGGACCCGCTTTGTAGCTGAGACACCAATGTTCCGGCATTGGCAGCCCAAATATAAACGGCAAATGGCATTCAGCATCAGGAAAGTGCTGGTCCCTTTTGATGAACCCATTGTTAAACAAGGAGATCACGTCGGGGCACTCTTCTTCCTGAGGAGGTAGATATATCTTGTGGAAAAATTGTGTGATTGCGGGTCATCATCTTGTTTTACTATAATTGGAATTCAGAACGTTTTTCGTGCGCTTCCGATTATTTTGTGCAGTTCTAATATGTTGTTTTCAATAGGGCAAGGCTAAATTTATTAAATGCTGTTTAAATGTTGTATTAAATGTTGTTTAAATATTGCTAACGTTCGATTTGGAGAATAATATGATAGAAAACCAAAAGAGAATGAAAAGGAAAGTTAAGCAATAATTTCAAAAGTTTCTCAAGCCTGAGATTTTCTGATAACTGTCCAAACAGCTCGGTCACACACTGCAACCATTCGCTTTTCACTTTTTTTCAATCTCAGTGCAAAAGCGCCACCAAGTTAGTGTTCTCCAATCACCAATCGGCAAAGCCCAGATAGGTGATCTGGAGGGGTTTGTCGAACGTCCAAGGTCTCTACCAATTTCAACCAAAGAAAAGTTTGGTGGAATTGTTAGAGCTCAAGTGAAGTAAAAAGTCGCCAGCTGCAAAAACTGAGGTAAACCCGTTTAAACGTCAAAATTGAACCCGTTTCAACTGCCGTTAAAACGGGTTTGATTCAATTTTTGGGCTGGCGATTATTATCAAGTATTTATATTTTCTTTATTTAATGTTATCCAAAAAATAATCAAGCCTTTTTGTGAGATTTTAGACATAATCATACATAAAATATGAATTATCACTTAAACAGTTGGGTATTTAAAAAATCACATCTAAACGAGATTAAACCAAAAAGCAAAAATCTCAGACCTCTCCAGATCACCTATCTGGGCTTTGCCGATGGGTGATTGGAGAACACTACCACCAAGTAGCAGAATAGCCTAATTATGGCTGCCGAACTTAGAACAAGAGTTTTGTTATTATATTCAGTGGGCAGGCAAAGCTTGTGATAGATCCCGATCAACACGCATCTCAGTACCCCACCCTGCACCCGTCAGATGGCGCTGAGGACGTCGCAGATGATGACATCATTATGTGAGTACTCGGTAGGCTATTACGGGTATAGTCCTGGTAGTCTGATATAGAATTGACCAAATAAATAATAAAATTGTAAATATATATATTTGATTTTTCGTCAAATGCTCCATTAGCTTTGTGTTGAATTACATGGACTCATAAATGAGGAGATTTATATTTTCATTTCAATATTAAATTGAGTAACTTTTAAATTACCCGAGGATCTGTGACCATAGAAGATGTAAAGAAATATTTGAATTTATGAATTCAAACTCGCATATTTCGGCATAGTTGTGAGAGCTGTCATCTGCTGTATTGATTTTGTATCCTTGTAAGGCCTCTATTGACTGTTACCATCCCTTATGAATCTTTTTATGCTGTGAGGGTCCATACCTTTATTGAGGTAGGGCCTGTAACTCAGTCAATGCTTCTACGGAATATATAAAATAATTTTCTCAATTATCTTATTTAGCTTATCATACAGACGATACAGACATATCCATAAAGATGCTGAAAATCTACAAACTGTATTTGCTTGTTTGTGATAACATTCCTCAAATCTCGCTTTCAACGCAGTGACAGGGATGACCCTACTAGCCTCTGATTCAGCAATTAAGGTTTTTATATAGATGATACAGACGTAGCCATAAAGATGCTGAAAATCTGCATTTGCTTGTTTGTGATTATCATTCCTCATATCTCAACAAGATAGCAATGGATTATGGGTGTTCAGTAGCATAAAATACATTGGTCTTACACTTTTGTTTACTCTTAGTGCAAAGTACTGGCTGTACTGTTGTGACAGGACCGTTGTGACCAGGTGGTCAAGCGGAAACAAGCATGTGACCTCTATTGGGGTCTGTCAGGATGTTAGGCCTGTGCCAATGGACAAACATAAATGGAAACACCTGGCTCTGTAAACCAAACCACTCCATTGTCCCAATCTGAAGGTGCCCAATAATTAACAAAACTAAGCAGGTGTTTGCACTAGATCACTGGTCAGCTAAACAAAGTTTGTTGACAAAGTGTCCAATAGATGGTTTGGATTTTTTGCAGCAGACTCATTTACTTTCAAATGGCACAGAAATTACTGTAGGGGAAATATGGTGGTAATAACATTTGATTGCAAAGTTTGGGATATAAACATTTATATCATGCAAGGAAAAAGTGCTTGAAAACCTCATTTCATGAATGCTTTAAGTTTGTCGTTGCTCAAATATGTACAGGGAAACGTTTGTGGAACACATGACATTTATATCATTTTTTATCAATAAAGTTATCATTGCAGACCGAAGAAGAAAGAAACTGTGCAGGTAGAAGACAAGGTGGCCGTGCCTCCATTTGCAGCTAGGAGAAGAGAGATAAAGAAGAAAACAGTTGAAATCAGCATCGTCAGACACAATGAAATCATAGGTGAAAAACTCGATTTCTAAGTTAATGCCATTTTAATGAAAGCAAATGTCGGATTTCTTATTAAAAAATATTGCACCAAGTTTTGCTCTTTGGAAGATTAGATCTGTAATCTCGTGTAAGATGTGGTAGTAAATGCAGATTATGTGATATGTGCTGTGTTTACATGGTTCCAGGGGACGTGGAATTTGTCTTAGATCTTAAGACTTATCTGCAGTCAGTAATATGTACAGAGGCCTGCCAGCTCTACGCACTTGACATGAAGAATTACGAGAGATTAATTATGCGACGCAATCCAAAAACAGTGGATTTAATCCAAGAGAGCGCTTTGACCAAGCTGCAAAGTCGGGTGTCCAGACTGCCGGACCGGCAAATACCATTGCTTAAGTCACTTCTCATCAAGTTAGCTTGCTTCCAAAAACAGAACTAAGAAAAGAGATAACCGTGATAGCCACAATAAAGGTCGATCAGGGGCGGTGTCGGTGTCATGGGATGAAGATTTCATACCACAGCGCGGACCTCTCATTGACATTCACGGACCCGGCACTGTGTTCCACCACATCCGCCAGAGGGAGCAAGCAAGAAGGAGGGCCAAGCACAAGGTGGATACTTTCAGGGGGGCGAGGGTGGGCTTCGCTCTACACTCACTCCAGCTCCAGGGCCCAATTCTTACAGCAGATCCAGGAACAGACCGCAACTCACTCGTTCATCAATCCTTACCAGAGTTTTCCTCATCAGATCGCGACGTTGCTATGGACACTGTCAGTGCTCACGTGATGCAGCGGCCACACACCACGGCAAACACGCCACTGTGGAGTGACCACCCATTCTTTGCCGACTCTCCTCACCACCAGGTGGCAGGAGATAATACCTCTCCAGTAGATCTCCAGACACACAAGAGGATCGGTATGGATGGCTTCAGCGACTTCACGTCCAGTGATAAAGCGCTCGCTGATCTGGAAGAGCGAATCAGAGCGTGGCACACAGACATCTATGAGAACACAGACCGACCCAAAACCGTCAAACCCACCACGTTCAAAATGAGGAGAGTGGAATTAGAGGTGAGATCTCGTCACTCTTCTACTTTGATAATTCCTACTACAAGCAACTGTGTATTACGCATATTGTAACATTTATTTTCAGCATCAATAGTTTAGAAAGGTTTCTTACTTTCAAAACATCGAAGAGGGGAAAATGGTTCAGTGGAAAGGTGTCAGCCATTCAAGGTTATTCCAACGTTGTAGAAATCTGGATATAAGATGTATATCATTCCAACAAATGCCAACAAATGTTAACGAATTAACAAAGTCCCCCAGTTACTCTTAGAAAAGAGTAGGACACTGAGTCCAGATGGCAAGTCTTTATTTTATCTGATAAAGCTTCAGAATTGACCACATTTACCACATTATTTATTTATTTATTTATTTATTTATTTATTTATTTATTTATCTATTTATTTATTTATTTATTTATTTATTTATTTATTTATTTATTTATTTATTTATTTATTTATTTATTTATTTATTTATTTATTTATTATCATAATCGGACTCGAAGTCCAAAACTTAAAAACTAGGTTTTACATACATAAGACATTTAAATAAAGTGTAGAAATATCACAATAATTAAAAACATTATAAATGACCAATTGCATTTATAATTATTGAAACATTGAATGTGAAACATACACTAAAGCCACTTACACTCACACAAGATGGCCCCGCCTGGGTAAGATGGTGACATGCTGTGAATATTATTGTATAAGTGGTTTAGAAAGATTAGGATTTGACATGGACATATTTGAATTTCATAATTGTAAATCATCAATATGCCATTAACAAATGAACATTACTGTCATGAATTCCCAAATAATCCTTATCAGTGCCCAATATACTTTTCTTAGCAGATCTGGGTTTGAACCAGGCTCTTCAAGTAAAGCCTGAGTTTACTGCTTTAGGAGAGCACAAATAGGACAAACATCATTTTAGCAGCCAATAGGCACTGAGACAAATATTTTGTCACGTGTCATTGCATAACCAATTGGTGTCATTGTTATGATTAGAAAGTGTGTATAAGAACAAATGAGTAATAAAAGATGTTAGTGACAGGTATACGTAATTAATCATACAAAACTACTCGGGTAATGGACAATTAATCCTGAATTTTGTTCCTCTTGGGCATCATTGAGATGTTTCCAATATCCTTCCAATTATAAATGATCCATTCTGAATTAACTTTGAACACATAAAATGGACATGTTCATATGTACTTTTGTAGCATTTTGCATGAACATAGTGTTGCCAATTAAGTCCAAGCATGTCTGTGTCAGTATCTTTGTTTACCACAGACAAAGTGCCACCAGGAAATGATGATTACATATTTAGAACATTTCAGAACAGTCAAAGTCTTTACGTACAACAAAACAACTCTTCTTTTCATATCTAATATTTATTTTATTAGTGATATTTGAAATACGTACTGATTCGTATTTAGTTAAGGTTTCCCCAGTTTATTTTGTTTATTAATTATGCTGTTTGTAAATTTACGAACAAAAGATGGGATTTGATTATGAATTTGTGATAAATTTCTAGTTGGGTATAAGATCTTGGTTGTTGGATGTGGATTTCATAGCCGTCCTTCCCTATTTGTCCTATGAATATAAAATCAATGAATAATAAATGACGACGGTAATCTTTCCTCTTAGGTTTTTCTAGGTGGTGACCTTTTACTTATAACTGTTTTAAGGACAGATTATAGTCCTGATCTTTTAGTATAATAAATACACAAATGGAATATAATCTCAAAAGAACATGGATTTGTAATCCTCTTTTATCCCATGATAATGAAAAACTCCTTTCATGTTTTTTTGCTACAAGAATCTACTGACACATGCATTAAAATGTTTAAAGATGTATAATTTTCTTTGCTATAGGCGATTGAAAAGCCACTCAAACCGGGGGTTAAAGTCGTATTACGTAAAAAGAAGAAAAGAAGACCAGCTGGGTTAGAAAGCATTTTTCAAAATAGTAATGGTGAAACAGGAAATGACAAGGATGAAAACACTTCCGGTTTAAGTAAATGTGGCAGATCCCATTCTACTTCCTCAGGTAATATACTTTGCTATAAATATTTGCAGTTGATGAATGCGACAGGTATTGTTATAAAGTTGAAAAGGAATCATGTTAAAGTTCAGTTTCTGATTTTGAAACATTAGTATATGTTAATTTACGCACTGTTTTACATCTGCACGTTTATAGTAAAACAAGAAAGCAAAACAAAGCTCTAAGCTTGCGTTGTGGCTTTTTGGCGGCAAGTATATAATGGATGCACCTGGTTTGTGGAAAAATGACCATAAGTAATTCCTTCCATTCCTTCAACTCTTGCATTTATATGTAATCTAACAATTTCAATTTCAAATGTAATCTCATAATTTCAAGTTTCCCATTTCACCCTGTTTAAGAATTGCATAGTTTTGTAACTGAGAAAATTCCCATTACGATAAAAATTGAGCGACATTGCTAACCACTACGTATTTATAGAATTTTTTTGAGTAAAGAAAGAAAGAAAGAAAGAAAGAAAGAAAGAAAGAGAGAGAGAGAGAGAGAGAGAGAGAGAGAGAGAGAGAGAGAGAGAGAGAGAGAGAGAGAGAGAGAGAGAGAGAGAGAGAGAGAGAGAGAGAGAGAGAGAGAGAGAGAGAGAGAGAGAAGAGAGAGAGAGAGAGAGAGAGAGAGAGAGAGAGAGAGAGAGAGAGAGAGAGAGAGAGAGATGAATATCCTTGCCCTCTAGTTTATGTAAGAGTATGCGCACAATGTTTGCTTACTGCACATAGAATCACTACTGCTTATTTCCAGATTTGGATGCATGTCCGCATTGCAAAGCACTCAGCACACAACTAGAGAAGCATCCCACAAAGTTTTTATTTCGCTTGACTAAGGTATGACATATACTCATGCACGCCCGGCATGGCTTCCTTGCCCCGCCAATCTGTATGATGAAAAGAACGTCACTAAGAATACCTTCAGATATTCGCAATGTTCAGTAAGATCTTTAACCATTTTGATCATCTATAACGGGTCAAATTGGTACTTTAACATACAGTACAATCATGCATGGTAGTCCTTTGAGTATGGAAGATTGACAGTTTTATCCTATTTGGTTTCAAGAAATATTTTATTTCCAGATTAATTTGAAAAACTAATTAAAAAGTCCTCTGAGTATGCAAAGATAGTTTTAATAAAAATATGTATAATGTGTTCTTTGTTTGTTCCGTAACATTCTATTTTTGTTGATATGCTATGAACGTAATCTAATTATGCTGAATATAGCTGCTACTTATGCTGTTAAATATTCATATGTATATTGCATCTGGATTATTGTAAAAGCTTTAATTAAGTTTGTAATGTTACAGCCGGAATCTCCTAGACAATACACTGAACAGGAGTATAAGGAACTGAAGAAGGTGTTGGCGTGGAGAGAGCGGGCGAATGGCCCTGCCGGAGCCAGCCATGTCTGTGCTTTATGAACAACTAAGGCTGCCTGGCTAAATCATATGAACAACTAAGGCTGCCTGGCTAAATCATATGAACAACTACGGCTGCCTGGCTAAATCATATGAACAACTAAGGCTGCCTGGCTAAATCATATGAGCAACTAAGGCTGCCTGGCTAAATCATATGAACAACTAAGGCTGCCTGGCTAAATCATATGAACAACTAAGGCTGCCTGGCTAAATCATATGAACAACTAAGGCTGCCTGGCTAAATCATATGAACAACTAAGGCTGCCTGGCTAAATCATATGAACAACTACGGCTGCCTGGCTAAATCATATGAACAACTAAGGCTGCCTGGCTAAATCATATGAACAACTAAGGCTGCCTGGCTAAAGCATATGAACAACTATGGCTGCTTGGCTAAATCATATACATAGGTCGATTGCCGATCTCCATGTTGTTTTTTTCCCATTGAAAAGTACACACCGGAACTGTACAACTTAACCGGAACCAGAACTGTACAACTCCACTATATTTTTAAAATAATTGCTCAGAGAGATTGGCATAGGTCCTATATAAAAAACACAGGCTGACTTATAATGCTGCATAAAGAACATGGGTTGGCAACATTACAGAGACTAAAGGCTTCGGATGTTTCATAAGGAGCGAAGACTGATTGCAAGGGTTTCTTGAAAAATAAAGGCTGGTTATGCCTGCTCTATTAAAGCCAATGCTGGTTACATGTGCTTTAAAAAAACAGAGAACTTTTAACCCAAAATTAAAGCCCCATTTGTGTGATTTGATATTATTTTCGGGGTACTCATGCGTCAATGGAAACTCCAAAAGCTTTTTTGTATGTCAGGGAATCTGAAATGTCAGAGAATTTATGAGAACAGGCAACTGAAGTGAACATTTTAACCTGGGCTGGCTATATTTGTGTATAATATTATTAAAATCCAATAAATTATAAATACAATTACTCCCACCCGCCATAGAATCAAAGAGGCCATAAATGCATATGACAGAGGCCATAAAGTGACAAAATTCTCGCCTTTTTCAACGAGGATATGTTGATAAATGGCTTCACGTCCCACTAAATCACACTAGCACATGAGTTTTGTATCAACTCAGCACATTTTGACCAAGAAGGGAAGCATATTCCCAAAGTGCCAGGTCTTTTATACCTGATGAAATGCATAAAAGAGTACAATCAATGCCAGAAGTGACAAGTGACCAAAGTTACTATTTATGATTTTTTTAAAAGTTTATCACTATAAATAAATGTCTGGCCTATTTTGATCTATTTTGTGTTGTCATGACGATCACGTTACCCCTGCAGATGTAAATACTTCCCTTTGAAGTCCGTTACCCACATTATTTCATATTAAGAAGCGATTGTTATTGTGATTATGTTTGTTAATTTTTGCAATAATCAAATTTAATACTTTGAAAATGTTTTAAGATGCACATCAGGTGGTGCACTGCTGATGTTATTAAAGTTCAGTTCTCAAAAACTATAATAACCTAAGCGGAGTTGAGACGGCTGAAAATGCATTTAACTATTACTACACAAAATGTGGGATATTGAGGCCACGAATATTAAAGTCTAAATTTTTAAAAGATTTTTAAAGATTTTTAATCACCCCTGTCCCTCCTCATTTATTCTTAAAATAAAAGGGAAAGAATATATATGACAATCTGTTATGGCATAATGCCAAAGTGCCTTTAATGTTATTTTGATGGCAACTGCGTGTAGAATAAATATTTAGATTTAAGAGCACTTTTTGTTAAAGACAATGATGTAATCAGTGGTAAGTGAAAACACATTATTAATCACTGCAATGTAATGAATTGTTATCATGTATACTTATATTTTGTTAATAAAATAGATAAACAGTTCCAGCTTGTGACACATTTTTGTCGAGGGTAATGAAATAAAGCTGCATAAAACGATTTTTCTTCTAATATTTATAGAATTACTGTCATGAAAACTCTTGCAATGTCAATGGAATTTTGCCATGGACCTGGTGAGACCTACACAGGTAGGTCTCATCATGAAATGACTGAAGTAATGTTGAAAGTGATGTAAAACCACAAACAAATCAAATCAGGAAGAAATAACCCATGATGTAAACCAAACGTTCTTTCAAGGGTCATCAAGGATGGTCATCAAGGATGGTCACCAAGGAGGATTAATGGTATGATTTTCAATTATTTGTTCAATATGAGAGAGAACTTGCCACTGAGATACTCCCACACTAACAAAGATTGACCACTACTATGACAATCCATCGTTCACAAAAATACATTTCTTACATAAATTTCATTGTTATTCTCAAAGCTGGTAACTAGGCCTGCAACAAGGCTGCAATCCATACTAGATCGCTTTTTCCACATTGTTGAAGTGAGTCATTGGTCACAAAATATCCACCTAAAATCAAACTTGCACATGATGTGTATTCAACATGCCAACATGTGTGTTCATATTAATGAATTTTCAGATTTCTATATATGACACTTGGCGCATTTTATCTCCTACAACACTAACACATATACCTGTACACATTAATAGAATACATATACTTGAGACAAAACCGTACTTCATCATAGGATCCATGGAACTTTCAGTGTTATCATAGCCGAACTCCACCAGAGGGCGACGTGGGGTACTGTCATGTGGTTGTTTACTTATGCCTATAGTGAACAGTGTCATACTGTTCACCAGATAGGTTCACCACGGCGCCCTCTGGTGGAGATTGGAACAGTGTGTCACACAGTATGTGCACACATGCGCACTATTGCGTTATTTTTCATTTGATCACAAAAATATACTTGTAATCAATGACAGGATACATCGATGTGAAACTAGATATTTTCATACGTTATCATGATCCAATCAGTTTGGAACTTAACTTGGTATTTATTCCAATTCTCCCTACAAATTGTGAAACTGACCCCCAGAATGAATTTAATAGACACTCCCACAAAATTGATGTTTTCGATCTGCACAACGAAAGAGTTTCATGGTGGTAAATCATAGATCAACTCTCCGGAGGCGCATGTTGTCATTTTAGGAAACTATTTATCCTTGCCTCCATGAAATACGTGTATATTACATATATCAATTTATATTTCTTGCTGAACATAAACTTATATTGCTTGCTGAACATGGAATTGCATTATTGTACAGTCAGCAATCTAGTATTTAAAGATCAGTTGTTGATTCTGCAAGACCTAACAGTAATGATTTGTCACTCTTTTGTGGAAGTTGCCATATATATATATATATATATATATATATATATATATATATATATATATATATATATATATATATATATATATTGTTTAATCGTGTTGGATATATAAATATATATATATATATATATATATATATATATATATATATATATATATATATATATATATATATATATATATATATATATATATATATATATAACACCATAAACACCATATATAACACCATAAATCCAGTGATGCATTATATTACCCAGAGTCATCTCTGATGTATCGTTGTATAATTTATGATCTTGTGCAAACATGGTTTATGTGCGATGTATTGATTTAACCCTATGATGATTCATGTGTGATGATATATTATTGTATTCTTAATGCTTTATGAATACAATACCATATCAGGTTGTAACTCATTACAACAAAATTGCTGTGTTTTAACTTTATGATATATTTTTTTAATCTTTATAAATTTTGCAGGTTTTTTTGTACAGTTACATCAGATTGTAATAGCAACAAACGTGTTATCATGAAAATAATAATAAATAATAAGTAAATAATAAGATGGGGTGCCTTACCATAACACCAATATTAGAATGTGTGAATAGCAGGAAGAGTTCATTTGAGAGACAGGTGTGCGAATGGTATTTTCACCAGAACACGAGGGTTTCTCTTTATTGAATTGCTTGGTGCATAAGATAAATTTTAGTATTTATCATTAAATTGTGTTATTTTTCGGCGAATACAGAATTACAAACAAACAAACCGTATATACCTAAGAGCCATCACTATAAAGACAGTACTGCTCGCCAACAATGTTCATATCTAATAATATCAGTCAAGTTATGTAACCCTTGTCATGTGTGATTCAATCAAAGTAACCTAGAATCCTTCACAGAAAAACAGTTAAGTTCCTGTCTTTTTTCTAGAACATCGTAATCTATTAGTTTTGGATGATACAAAAGAAAACCTAATGCATTTAAAGTGATTTGATAGCATTGTGATCCAACCAGCCTGTGTCAATCAGGTGTCTGTTATGCCAGACAGAAACCAGTTACCAGAAATATTCAGGAATTGTCATATATGTTCTAATCTGTATGTCAACTTATGATAGTCAAACATTTTATCACAAGCTTCTCATTTGTCAGAAGATCAGAAGAGAATAATGATTCACTAATGAGTGAATGAACACAGCAAACATTTGAACTTAAAAGACGAAATTATTTTGATATGAGAGAATAAAAGGAATTGAATGTTATTTTCTTATTAATTTGAAGAGAGCTATGTATAAACACATACCGCCTTGTGCATATACAATTACATAACCATTGTACTTGAAATTACTCATCTTGTTTTTATTTCAGTTTGATGAATATTCTTTATTGTGTGGTAGTTTTAAGGAGGGCATTGATACAGATAGAGGGGATTGCTTTGCATTATGGATGCTTCCCAGATCCTTAGTTGAATATTTCACCCGCTCATCTTAGATGCTCTGAAAAGAGAGAGAAATATTTAAAAAAAATAACAAATAAGGCAGGCTTCATGTTCGTTTTAATGCTCCTAAATTCATTAATTATATCAAAAACTGAAAATATAGAGAACCTACTATTTGACCACTCTGATACCATACGAATGAAGTTTAGGTATTTGGGTTAAGTGCACTTGTAATCTTTTATATCTCATTCTATATATTGTATGATATCAATTAATGCTGTTATCTAAATCTCCAATTTGAGCCCTGATTACCAAAGATAACTGCCCCTGCAGAACATAATTTAGATAAACGTGGAACCAGTTATTGCTGTCTGCAGCGACAAGCCTTACATAAAACTGACGTTCCTCAAATTACATCAATAGTGAAGCAGCATACGATGTTGTTTTATGTTGGTATCAATCTGCCACGTGGCAGACGCATGTTGATTGTACACTCTGTATATAACAGCCGTGAAAATGTCTCCTTGTTTTAATAGACAAAGAAGGCATCATGACAGCTGACATATCCACAGGTCTCAGGTGGGCCCTTCTGCGTATCCATCTACTCTAGCTGTTTATGTCCAGCAACTTACCATCATTGTTCAATGTTCCTTGAATTGCATATTTACCTGTATTTGTCACCCGGCCGTGTTACTTCCACCCACACATGTCATCCAGAAATGTGTTCCCTTTACCTTCATACATCACCCGGTCAAGTTTCCTTCACCCTCGTTACCTCACAGCGGCCAAGTCACCTGCAGCAGCGTGTACTGCCACGTGGACACAGTGCCCTGCCCCTGCGTTTCATCTCGCCTGCCGTCAGCCCATGGCGCGTGAGTCCGTCCACCAGATTGGGATGTGCACTGGGCACTGTCCACTTGGAGACTGACCTGTCCGGTGTCCAGGTACCACTAGTTATGCTCTCTTCTCTTTGCACATGTTCTTAAGTCTCTATCGCAGATCATAGGTCAATCAGTGATAGCCATATTTGGACTGTGGACGGACCATATATGCACCGAGGGATTGGGAGTGGGAAAGCAGAGTCATTCATAAATAGATATACATGGCTGTCGCTAGTAATAGCCATGTATGTTTTACATTTAATACACAAGAAAATAAGTAATTCTTATAAAAAGTTTCCACTGCACAAAATAAAAAGCCAAATATCTTTATTTAAATGTTTGTTTGACCCTCCAGGTAATATAAAGGTGGAGCGTTCCCTGGTTGTCCAGTGCAAGATAAGGCCGCTAGGTGTCTTATCTTGCCCTCCCCGCTACGCACACATTATGCTGGCTTGTGATCACAGCACACACAATATACTTTTTGGGATTACCTCCATTTGATTATCCCTTGAATGAAAAAAATAAGATAACTATTTTTCTATATTTCTTTCTTCATTATACTTAACATTTTTTAACTAAAATGTATTCGCTGAGAAAGTAGAAAATGTAACCTTTGCGAAGTTGAAACGTCTCTTTAAACCATGATTCACTTTGAACAATTATACACCTATTCATTCTCAAATACAAGTATCCCCCACACACCATCCTATGCTAAATATAAAAAAATAAGTTTTTGCAGGTCCCTTTACTTTAATATCCAAGCCCAGCATGTTTTAAATTCTCGATAAATATTTGAATACATCAATGGCCAAGGTCTTCTCCTGATACATAACCGACATGGAACTGACAATAAAGCCTGTTTTAGTTGTTTAAAAGGCATTAGTTATACCTCTCAATTGAGAAATACTTTGAAATAAAAATGAATCGAATTTGATCTATCCAAAATTTGACCAATGCAATATGGTAATTATGTCATGTTGTCACATAAAGATGTAAGAACATTAGTGATACAACAAAAATCGGTCACTCGACCAATTCATGCTCCTAATATGAGAATAACAGCAAGAAATGTTAAATAATTCATCTATTTCACAAAAAGAATATAGAATTGGGCTACTGTTTAAGTACACATGTGTGCATACAGAGACAGAGAGAGGGATACTTGTTGAAATTCCCACCGTATGATAGGGTATACGATAAATAACCATTTTAATAAACATTTTGAATTCAAGGTCAACTTCAGTCATCTAATCTTCCTTTGGATGTTAATTGTATCTGGTCCTTGCGGCCAATATATAATATATATAATAGATTTATTTTCTGATTTCAATACTGAGCTTTATTATTTCATAATCGCTCACCAGTAAACGACCCCGCCCCTATTTTACATTATAGAGGCAGCTAGCATTGACACAGTGAGTTAAGAAGTCTCCATAAATACACAACGTGTAAATACTTGCCATAAAGTATGTTTGGTGACTCGCCCTTATCTGGAGGGGAACAGATAGGAGGTGCTATCTCCTTCTCTGTTTGGGAGGTGTGTTGGAATTTGGATGCAAATTCTTATAATATTACATAATGTTAGATTTACACGTGTATCACTAAATCAACTGCAATATGACACGTTAATAGCCTAAATTGTTGTAATCATGCACGCTAAGTTAAATTATTAGAACGCATTGAGAGAGGAAAAAAACAATTTATTCTGCAAATCATAATTTCATAGATTCACAGGTCCATTCTCTTTTGCGTTTGAAAATGAACTAATATTCTATAGTATTCAGGGAGTTTTCTTTATTTAGATCTTTATTTAGATCCCCGGCTCACAGACCCAACATATTTGGCCTCTCCCTTTCCCACATTTTATGCCCAAATTTGTCTTCTACCAAGATTCTTCTGGCTGTGAGGAATGGTCATTCCATCCATGTAAGCTGTTGTTTTATTGGATAATTTCAACTTTTTCTTGGTTGCAACTATTTCAATGGTATGATGATGATCATACCATTGCTATAAAAAGATTTACGCTTCTTGCCCATTTGAAGAATAGATTTTTGATATTCTTATTAATTTACAAACAGATTAAAAACGTGTTATATACCTTGCACCATGCATTATATACCATGCGTCGTACATTATATACCCTGGTTCGTGCATTATATACCAAGCATCATACATCATATACCCTGGTTCGTGGATTATGTACCAAGCATCATGTCTTTATAATTCGTCTCTACTTTAGATATAACCAAAATGTTGTATCAAAATACGGTGCAGTAAAAAGCTTTGGCTGTGAAAATGACAAGAATGTTTTCACCTTTCCAAAAATAAAATTTATTCATTTTTGGGGGAGTGGATGTTTATAAGAATAAATTGAGTGGAATTTGTTTGTCAAACAATATTTTGTTTATCAAACAAAGATGTTTTTATTACTATAATATCGAAGCTGTTCACCAAGAATCAAAATGAAAAGCTGAGAATTGTAAAATTAACTTTCCAGTATATATCTTAGTGATGAAAGCCCAGGGAACCCTTTCTGATAATCATCCCCAGAACAGTCTTTATATTTATCCTTATGGTAACAGCCAAATAAAAGTACTAATACGCATCCAAATAATAATTAAAACAATAAATATTATGCGATTTATTTTGCAATGTTTTTTAGATTAAACACATTTCAAACTGGCAAAGAGCGCCCAGGAAAAAGGGTTACACGCTCATGAAATGTCAATGTAGAATATTCACATACAAATTGGTGATGGATATCTCGAACTTGGACTGGTGTAAGAATACTAATGATAGAGATGTTTGCTATCTGATAGCGTGTGATAAGCACAGCGTATTATTATGAGTTTACGTAATACTTTCATGGAGTCGGATACACTTGCATAGGCCCCCTGCCAGTCTCTCCGACCAATGATTAAATATAGTGGAGTTGTACAGATCTGGTTCCGGTAAAGTTGTACAGTTCCGGTGTGTACTTTTCAATGGGGGAAAAAAACAACATGGAGACCGGCAATCGGCCTATAGTATCTTCCACAATTGTCTTAACAACATCAAAAAATATTTTAAAAAACAAAAAAATATGTCAATTATAGCTGAAAGTTGTCACACACATAAAACACTGAACCATGTGTCAAACTGATATACATAAAACGCACTGAGTTGAACATATTTGGCACAAAGCTAATCATTGTATAGTATGTTGAATTAACATATTGGGTATTGAACTAAACATATTGCACATTATGCTGAGCATATTTGACACAAAGCTAAACATATCCTGCACTATACTGAATTGACAAATTGGACATTGAGCTAAACGTTGAGCTAAACGAATTAAACACTTGCCGAATTGACATATTGTACGTTGAGCTTAACGAGTTAAACACTTGCCGAATTGACATATTGTACGTTGAGCTTAGCGAGTTAAACACTTGCCGAATTGACATATTGTACGTTGAGCTTAACGAGTTAAACACTTGCCGAATTGACATATTGTACTTTGAGCTAAACGAATTAAACACTTGCCGAGGTGACATATTATGCATTGAGATAAACACATTTGGCACTGAGCTAAAATGCGTAAATACCTGAAATGTTAGGATCATTGAACTGAAACTCGGCAAACCGTGCCTAAAACGTATGCCATTCTATATCGATACCATTCTTTACACTTTTGTTGAAGAAAATCCCGATTAAATTAATCTCATCTCTCCCTCGTTGTCATGATCGAAAACGTGCATGTATTGGAAATATTTGAAGTGGACTGTATGTATGATTCAGCTGGTCAGAGGGCAAAGCTGACAGACTGTATGTATGATTCAGCTGGTCAAAGGGCATAGCTGACAGACTGTATGTATGATTCAGCTGGTCAAAGGCCAAAGCTGACAGACTGTATGTATGATTCAACTGATCAGAGGGCAAAGCTAACAGACTGTATGTATGATTCAGCTGGTCAGAGGGTAAAGCTGACAGACTGTATGTATGATTCAGCTGGTCAGAGGACAAAGCTGACAGACTGTATGTATGATTCAGCTGGTCAGAGGGTAAAGCTGACAGACTGTATGTATGATTCAGCTGGTCAGAGGGTAAAGCTGACAGACTGTATGTATGATTCAGCTGGTCAGAGGGCAAAGCTGACAGACTGTATGTATGATTCAGCTGGTCAGAGGGCATAGCTGACAGACTGTATGTATTATTCAGCTGTCAGAGGGCAAAGCTGACAGACTGTATGTATTATTCAGCTGGTCAGAGGGTAAAGCTGACAGACTGTATGTATGATTCAGCTGGTCAGAGGGTAAAGCTGACAGACTGTATGTATTATTCAGCTGTCAGAGGGTAAAGCTGACAGACTGTATGTATGATTCAGCTGGTCAGAGGGTAAAGCTGACAGACTGTATGTATTATTCAGCTGTCAGAGGGCAAAGCTGACAGACTGTATGTATGATTCAGCTGGTCAGAGGGTAAAGCTGACAGACTGTATGTATGATTCAGCTGGTCAGAGGGCAAAGCTGACAGACTGTATGTATGATTCAGCTGGTCAGAGGGCATAGCTGACAGACTGTATGTATGATTCAGCTGGTCAGAGGGCAAAGCTGACAGACTGTATGTATGATTCAGCTGGTCAGAGGGCATAGCTGACAGACTGTATGTATTATTCAGCTGTCAGAGGGCAAAGCTGACAGACTGTATGTATTATTCAGCTGGTCAGAGGGTAAAGCTGACAGACTGTATGTATGATTCAGCTGGTCAGAGGGTAAAGCTGACAGACTGTATGTATTATTCAGCTGTCAGAGGGTAAAGCTGACAGACTGTATGTATGATTCAGCTGGTCAGAGGGTAAAGCTGACAGACTGTATGTATTATTCAGCTGTCAGAGGGCAAAGCTGACAGACTGTATGTATTATTCAGCTGGTCAGAGGGTAAAGCTGACAGACTGTATGTATGATTCAGCTGGTCAGAGGGTAAAGCTAACAGACTGTATGTATGATTCAGCTGGTCAGAGGGTAAAGCTAACAGACTGTATGTATGATTCAGCTGGTCAGAGGGTAAAGCTGACAGACTGTATGTATGATTCAGCTGGTCAGAGGGCAAAGCTGACAGACTGTATGTATGATTCAGCTGGTCATAGGGTAAAGCTGACAGACTGTATGTATGATTCAGCTGATCAAAGGGCAAAGCTTACAGACTGTATGTATGATTCAGCTGTTCAGAGGGCAAAGCTGACAGACTGTATGTATGATTCAGCTGGTCAGAGGGTAAAGCTAACAGACTGTATGATTGATTCAGCTGATCAAAGGGCAAAGCTTACAGACTGTATGTGTGATTCAGCTGGTCAGAGGGCAAAGCTGACAGACTGTATGTATGATTCAGCTGGTCAGAGGGCAAAGCTGACAAACTGTATGTATGATTCAGCTGGTCAGAGGGCAAAGCTGACAGACTGTATGTATGATTCAGCTGGTCAGAGGACAAAGCTGACAGACTGTATGTATGATTCAGCTGGTCAGAGGACAAAGCTGACAGACTGTATGTATGATTCAGCTGGTCAGAGGACAAAGCTGACAGACTGTATGTATGATTCAGCTGGTCAGAGGACAAAGCTGACAGACTGTATGTATGATTCAGCTGGTCAGAGGGCAAAGCTAACAAGGCAATTGCAGTCATACAAGGAATCATTACCCTAATCGCATAAAATTTGGAATAGGTACATTTAAACATTTCTATATTAACTAGTTTATTCCTATTCCTTTCCATAAGGCAGATCCAGCCCAACAGAAGGAACACTTCAAATCCTACAACATTAGTAAATAAATAGATCTATAAATCCTACAGAGTTCTATACATCAAACAGAATGCATAGACCAACCATTTCTTATGACGCCATTAGCCGTGCGTCACCATTTCACATATGTTAATGACTATTTTAGTTCATCACAGGGTCGATCCAATACCAAGATATACTGTTCTCCTTTGGTATTATGATGTCTATAGACAAACATATGTCAAATATATTAATATGAAGATGACTCACTCAAAATCATTGGTCACAATCCTATTTCCGAAATGAGTGTTAAGGTCTTTTGATTTTATATTCAATTTACTAATTAAATCTTGTACGTATAATATTACTTATAATTGAAAATATGTTCAACAGCATAAAAACATTCATTCGGGGTGACGACAGTCAATAATTTAACCCTAAATTTCCATTCATGAATGCGCCTTTTAAATTTTGTTTTTACTTATCTGTCTATCTACAATCTAATATAAATACAATGTAAACAAATGATGTTACATCCAGCCCACCTGGGCTTACAGGTGACCCTAATCAAAATAACACTTTATATAGTTTAGCACATCAAATTATTATATGAAAATAAAGATACTGCACTTGGTGGCAGTAGATTGATTATTTGCCAATGAATATGGATGAAATGATAATTTCTATACCACTCATACTAGGAGGATATTTAAAATTTAGATTTTAGTCAGCATTAGAATCGTTCTCTAGCGACGTTCATTGTATTTGCAACTATTTCATCATCAGCCTGGTATTAACATCTCATGCCCCAAATTGTGATTCATATGGGTTTTTTAAAAACAAAAATAGGTAATTATCAAAACGATATTCACAATAACTTACAAAAGTAAATTTTCTTTAATAATGTTTGACAGATTGAAATTTTCTCATTTGCCTTCCTTCTGAAGCATTTTACTATTGTACTAAATAGCTGTCACCTGGTGTATTAAATATGCATTAAATAAGAGACGAACACCTTGTTGCTTGCATACAATTGACTATTATCTGTATACATCTAATACCCAACTCAAAATCTAACAGATAGGGTTATATCTGTTATACGGCATCACAATTGTTGAGATAATTGATACTAAAAAAGGCATACATGCAATGAAATAAATATATCTGGGTTAATAGGTATAAACTAATATTGTAATTAAAAAAGAGTACTTCTCAACCTCGGAACTCATGTCAAACACGCGTCTTTAACAGCCAATCGGTTTGTCCGCCATTGCTATGCCCCTTATTGATCACGTGATCTGACATTATATTTACCCTCGTTATGGGTTCATTGTTTTTTTTTATTTGTATGCATTCATTTTTCTTTAGGTGAAAAGTATGAAACACAATTTATGATCTTTATTTGATGTTTTTTGGGGGGAATTGCATAGCATTGTTTAGTCTTTTTCATTTACTTTGATTCCTTTCTTTAAATATAAGGAAAGACCCTGCTCTTTCAAGCCACCAGGATAATTTAATTCTTTTGCGCGCATAATACTAACCTGGTGAGAGGTTGGAATGTCTAACATAAGTTGTGTATATTGAGCCCCAATTTTCTTTTGTTTTCAATGGAATTTGTTTTTCATATTTTTTCGTTACATATGATTAGGATGTAATGACATGATTGTTTTGGTTCATAACCGTATTTTAACCCTTTTGTGGGGTATGTATATCTTTAGCCTACTTGTTTGGTTAAAAAATGACGCTGACAAGAGAGATATTGTTTGGAAATATATATTTATTTATTTCTGATGTTATTATCTTCTTGATTGTCTTGTTACCTTAAGGATTTTTCATATTTAGACCCCCCCGCACCCAATCAGTCCGGAACAAATAACTAACCAATTACAGAAGACGTCTTTGTCCTATTTCTGGAAAGTTGGATGAATCTATGAAAAAGCTTTATTGGTGTTACCAAAACAGATTTAGCTTAACAATTTAAATCAAGCTCATATGACCATCCCGATTTTGATAGCTGTCTTTTAAAATTGTATCAAGTAACACACAGGCTTAACTCAGATAATAAAAAAATAGCGTCCTGTACAGAATATGGACAGGAAGTCCATGTGACATTGGAGATTCTTCGATAGTGGTGGCACTGTGTGGGAGTGAAGGCCTGGGTATGAATCCCGAAGTCATGCCACTGAGGCTGAAGTAAGTTTCATCTCATTATCATTTCAAGGAAAATAGCTGCACATTCATCACATAAAAGAGCTAAATGCATGGTATTTCTACCGATCACTATGAACATCTGGAACCAAGAAGTGCTCATCTGTTTTAGGCCTCTGGTTGCCTTGAAGATATTGTGCTAATTTATAGTCCCACACCTTATCTTTATCAAAATCATCAGCATTAAAACAGAAGGTAGAATGATTGTTTAGTTGAGAGTTTTTTCGCTTCTGGAAAGGCGAACAATCCAAAGATGAACTGCTGTCGGTCCTGTGGACTGAAGCAAAAAGGATTATATGAATATTCCCGATCTACGACATGCATCATTCAAAGAAACAAGACTAGAATATCAATGTATTATTTGCATGAAGCAGATTACAGTCACTCTTTGTCAAGATTGGTAAATGATGGGCTGCATATATAATTGCAACACAGAAGGTCCAATCCAGGCCGCTAGATGTCGCCAGTATGTGCAATACAGGTACCTAGCTCTTCTTAGTATGTGCAATATTTGCAGGTAACTATTGATAATATGTGCAATCTGGGCCGCTAGCTATTATTAGCAAGTGATCCAGGGAGGTATATGATGATATTCACCATTATTAGTAAATGCGATACAGGCAGCTAGATATTGTTAATATATACAATCTGGGCAGCTACCTATTAGTAGTATGTGCAATATGTGCAATATTTGCAGGTAACTATCATTAGTATGTGCAATATGTGCAATATTTGCAGGTAACTATCATTAGTATGTGCAATCTGCACAGCTACCTATTATAAGTATGTGCAATATGTGCAAGTAACTATTATTAGTATCTGCAATCTGGACCACTAGCTATTATTAGTATGTGCAATAAGGGCAGCTAGTTATTGCATGTACAATCCACGCAGCTTGCTTCAGTTAGTATGTGCAAGGAGATAAGGTTAATGTTTACAAGTCCGTGACAGTAACTATTGGTCTTTATATGCGACTACCTGTCACTTATGTAAGTAGGCGCAACCAGCTTTTACTATTACCAGTGGATGCAACCAGCTAAATTTATTGTTTATTTGTAATTAATAATACAGTGCGATTGCAGGTAACCATCTTAATTAGTTTTTTTTTCAATGACTGGATATTGGAGAGTGTCTTTGTGTACTTCCGGTGTTGTTTTCAAGATGGCGATATGCAATATCGGCTTCTTGGCAACTACCTAGATAAACCTGATGTTAGTAAATACAAAAAAACTTTTTATTTTTCATTAATAGATAACAACAGATATCATTTTAACGCTCATATATATAAGCGCACTACTGAACAGATAAAACAGTTAAAATTACCTTTTCATGTGTCACCCCGATATGGTTGCACAACGGTCACCGACTTCCCTTTTTTGAAGAAAAAATAATTCAGAAATGTATTGACTTTTGCTGGAATTACCTTGATTGAATACTAGGAATGTTACATTATATCAGAATATCATTGTTAACATTGCATCCAAGGGAGTATTAGCTATTCGTTTATAGTTAAGCGTCAGACCTTGGAGTAATAATTACTCCAAGGTCAGACATATCTATTTATAACCATTGAATTTAGTGATAAATGATACATTTACACACAATTAATTTCCATCATATAAAATGCAACTAAGTTTCAAAATTTCTGTAATTTGACCATTGAAATCAAAAAGGGTTCAATGCAACAAAACACATTGGATTTAGCCTGGCTATAATTTCACTTCAAAAATAGACAAAAATATAGACTTTACCTTTTGCAGCTGCGAGCTTCAGTTTGAGCACAGTGCCTCCTATAACCCCGCCTACCACCAGAGTGACCATAATGACCGTAACGATCACATTCGTATCCACGGTATTTTCAGCAACCTTATGGAAGGGAAATAAAAGAGCATTGAAGACCTTTTATGTTAGGCCAATCATTCAGTCAAATCAAAAAAGCATTCTCGTGGTGAGAAAAAAGGTTTTACTTATAAGATTCCAATTTAACCATATTATAAGTTTGGCGTTTTTTTCTGATATAAGGAAAAGCGCTATGAATATAAATTCTATTATTATCATTATCATAATATCATTATTCTTATTATTTTTTATTAATACCAGGTTGAAATCGTCCCACAAGCCGTCGTCCATCTCCGCCACAGACTCATTCCAGCGGGAGTCATCTGCCGGGGCGATAGGTTCAACCACGGCCATCTCTAATATCTCCACTCCCAGGCTGCTGGAGAGGGCCTACACCAAATACATCAAATACATTAAATACATCAAATACATCAAATACGCCAAATACACCAAATACATTAAATACATTAAATACATCAAATACACCAAATACACCAAATACATCAAATACACCAAATACATCAAATACATTAAATACATCAAATACACCAAATATGCCAAATACATCAAATACACCAAATACACCAAATACATCAAATACACCAAATACATCGAATACATCAAATACACCAAATACATTAAACACATCAAATACACCAAATACATCAAATACACCAAAAACATCAAATGCACCAAATACGCCAAATACACCAAATACATCAAATACTCTAAATACATCGAATACACCAAATACATCAAATACATCAAACACATCAAATTACGAAATGCCCATCAAACTTCAACTCATTTATGGCAAAGAAACAGGTGGAGCTGGCCCAACTTGAGATATTTGGAATGGTGAGAGAAAGATTATACATTATCTTAATTAACCAGACAAGAACATTTCTTCATCAGTAAATAAACAAACATATATATAACATGTCTTATATCCTGATATAAGGACGGAAATATCTATCTAAATTATCCCTGAACAACTGAACACAAGAATATCAATGAATTATTTTGTTGCACACATATATCGTCCGTGTATTAAACCTTGGTAAATGTCATTTCATGGGTTCCCACTGAGATTAAACCAGGATTCGTGCATTTAATTGATAACTTTTTGGCAAATATACAGTAAGTGAAATAATCCTGATATAATATAATATGGAACTTCAATTAATGTGCAAGTCTTTATATATGCTTGGAAAGTATTGAATGATCAAATGATTTTCTCTGGCAATCTTGATAACATATCACTAAAATAATGTATCTTTGTAGCCTTGTAGCCTTCCACTGGACACAGAGGATGTTTCTACCCGAGAAATAGACAAATAGATATGTCACACCCCTTCCATACCTACCGGCAAAGTACTGGGATCAGATAAATTAGATGACAAGGACTCTAAAGCATCAAAAGAAAGCGAATCAGGGTCAGCTGCTGCAGATTGGTTGGCACTTGGCTCATTTGAGATCTGAACTTCCACGTCCATGGTAGCTGCAGCCTCGGTTTCGACCTGGCGCTTCCGGCGGCGTCTCGACTCTGACACCGCATTGGCTATCTTGATCTTGCTCTCCGGTATGCCCAAGAATAGAGCCAGATTACTAATTATCTGTTCCCCAAAGAACTCATCAACTGTCATAGCCGGCATCTGCAGAATATGTAGATAATCACAGCATAACTTACTTTTATTTTGTAATGATAGAATCTGCAATCATCCTATTTCCGAGACCAATTATTTTCAAATCCATGAAAAATACCCACTGAGCGCATGTTTAATGACAATGGCTTCTTTTTGTGCAAGATCCTTCAATAGTTTCTCCTGACAATTTACAAAAAAACCTTACAATATACTTTGCTATCATAATTAAAAAATAACATACCGTGAAGGTGACAATAATAACTGGAGACATGTTGATATCAATGTAAAAATCACCATCCACAAGAAAATGGAGTTCACCTGTGTCACTGAGAAAAAATAAATACTTAGATTCATAAAATGCTAATTTCTTGCCAGTAAAGCAAGTACGCATATTTACTCATCTACAAAAGCTAACAAGCCCGTGGTTTTATATTATACTTTTCATAATTGTCATCAGAATTGGATTGACAAACAGATCAGAAAAAAAAGAAAAAAAAACAAACTAACGAATCAAAGTAGTTTGTGCCACCAGGATGTGTAGAAACATCCGGAACGAATTCTCCTTCAAAACTTGGAGCTGAGAGCACTTGCTGCCCGTTAGAGTCAAGCTCGGCATTGGTAGGAGCCATATATATGCTGTTCTTGTAAATATCCAGACGTTGTCTCACGAAATACCACAGGGAGAAGTGCACCTTTTTGGTGCTGTCCGCATTGAGAAGGTGGATTCTTATATTTTGAGGAACGGTGCCAGTCATAAATAACCTGCAGTACTTGCCTGCAATGGACAAATAATGTGTTTGCTGAAAAGACGAAACTACTGAAAATATGTAAATACGCCCCTTTCTAAAAGAGAAAAATAAAAGAAAAAAAATGTATGAACATAGACGTGCAATCTAGATAATTCTGCTGACACAGAAAGCAATGTCTGGTATAATCTTATCTTATGATTAAAATCAACCCAGATTAACTCAACTACCGAATTTGAGTTTCATTGACCTGATTTACTTTAAGAGTTTTGCTTACCCACTGGAGCGACGATTGGAAATATAGACAAGCGTTCGCCCCAGTTCCTCTTAGAAGGGCCATTGATGAGATCCAGGTGTCCGTCGCAGACCATTGCGATAGGTGAAAGCCTTCTGGTTAGGCTATCAGGGTCCAAGCTCTCAATGATGACCATCTCATAATCATAGCCACAGCAAGAGTAAGCTCTCCACTCCTCCACCCACGTGCAAGACGAATCACGTACAACGCCTAAACACAGCATAACTCTCATCTCAATGAGGGAAAGTGGAAGCTAAGCAATACCACACGTGATATATATATCGCTATGAACAGAAACTGTCTGCTATTGATACTTTACACATTTTATTATATCTATTAGACACACAAACACACACATACACACACATACACACACACACACACACACACACACACACACATACACATATATATATATATATATATATATATATATATATATATATATATATATATATATATATATATATATATATATATATATATATATATATATATATATATATATATATATATATATATAAACCTATATAGATGCAATTATAGCGTAAAAGTAATATAATCACCATTGTCGCTTTTGATGTCTTGCGGGTAGAGTCTTGTGCCGTCAGTATCTGTTAACATTGTAGTGGGTATCCTATTATCTCCAGTTCCCCAGAATAGGTCATTCCACATATATTCAGACTTGGAAATAAGTGTGCATGCCCCGCCGTCTGATCCAGATGGGTCTCGCCCAGTGAAGGTTCCATCTATATCATCTAATAGGACCTTCTTGAATCCATCTGTTGGCATATCTATTCCAACACCAATTGACCTGCATATTTTGCAATGAAATGCTTTAAAAATCATTCCTCAATTCATATAAGTTCAAGAAGTATAAATCTTCGAGCCCCTTGGCTATCTGAGTAATATATTTAGAAAAATTACAATATTTTGGATTGAGATCAAAGATGATTAAGATAAAAGATTATTAAGATCATTGAGATCAAGTTCTCAAGATGTACACTGAGAGTAGTTCAATTCCTGGGTCCTGGGTCCTGGGTGGTAGTGCACTATGCTGAGATAGAATTGGGAAAGGAGTGTATCTGTCTCTTTACTGAGAAGTTTCAATTCTCATTTTGAAGGTGTTAATGACTCAATGCCGTAGACATGTATACAAATAGTAACAATTCCAAATAATTCAAAAGGGTATACATACGATTTAGAAGGGAAGTTCTGCTGGAATTTACTCTCGGTATCAACATCGACAAGTCTGATGTTGCTAACTCTGGTTGGATGTTGAATATCATTCTGGTTTTTATTTATTTTGATGGCATAGTCACGATTTCCTCGGCAATTTATACCAAAGTTAACAAAAGCTACATCTGAAACACGAAGAAACTTTATTATACTTTGAACACAATAAAATGAACACAACTGAACACAATAAAATGAAAACCCCGAAGGCATAATATCGTGCAATCACTACTGGCAAATAACTTACCGTCAATAATCGTTAATCCAGCTATTGATGGAAATCCCATTAAAATTGCGAATCCAAAACCCGGGGCCATGTTGGAACTTGAAAATGTACCAGGTACTACACCAATATTGTAATGACCGGAATCAGAACCAGCTCCAAATGAAATTCCAGTGCCAGCAGCCCTGTAATTAGGCGTAGTCCTATCGATGACGTCACTGTCACAATCAAAACTACTGCTCTGCGCCACAATGTTAGTCCTGCTGATCATAGTGTACTTATCCGCCCTCTGGTGACTGGACGCCGACGGACCTACTATAAATGTCATAACCGCAACATGACTGTCAACTATGTTGACGTCCACCACTTCAATACTCGACGTTGTCTGAGCATAGACACCATAAGAAAATGTCTTGAACATGGAGAAGTGGGATATTCTAGCACACTTTGGCAGGGCAGTACGCATAATGTAGACACCAATGACAACACTGTGAGCAATATTTCCAGTCCACTGGTCTGCAGACATTACTTGCTCATCTGTACATGGCTCACCTATTAACATCAGAAAACTTAATAAATTAACTGTACACCAGAAAAGACTAGTACTTATCGCTCTTTATTCTTATATTGTATAAAGCAATGTTGTCTTGACTAAATTAATTTGGATACTTTGATGTGGTATATATTTGGCCATGCAAGTATCATGCAAGTCATTATAAATATAGCTGGATGATGATTACTCTCCGAAGCAGACCCAGGCAGCTGCCCAGGGTTTATGAATCTACCTCGCCATGCAGAGTAGATGATGACAGGATTGCAATATTACCTTCTTTCTATATGCTTTGTCTGTGTTGACTGTTTATAATAATACCTTGGCATATAAAGCTGGACTACCTACCTTGTATTGCAAATCCTGCTCTCTGACATCCGGCCACAACATTATCTCTAAGGATGACGTCACTTGCGGCTGAAATGTCTATGCCCGCCTCCCAGTCCGTGTTATATACGTCTACAGGGTCATAAATCCCACCAGACCATATCAAGCCAGTCACGAGGTTACCCACAATCCTCATTCCACCCCCGTTGGTTATTATCCCTGTGACAAACAATTGCCATATTAAAGCACACTTCAATTGATCTTTATACACTTGATATGAATGAACGTGATATAATAAATTCAAAATGGTAGCTGTCTTATAACATGATATACAGTTGATATGTATTTTCTAATCAATATAGAGATTTCCCTTCTTCTTCAACCAAATTTGAAAGAACAAATTACCTTGTCTGATGGTTTGGTAAATCACATTGTTGGTGACATTAATGTTGTCTGTGGTGTAGATAG
The DNA here is from genome assembly GCA_949316495.1 of Amphiduros pacificus. NCBI lineage: Eukaryota > Metazoa > Annelida > Polychaeta > Phyllodocida > Hesionidae > Amphiduros > Amphiduros pacificus. The sequence continues at coordinate 12,755,770 of OX439003.1, read as the reverse complement.
ATATAGCTGGGGAGTAGCCATGATGGAAGCTGCACTGTGACACATAGGAGTCACTGTTAGCACCGAGATTAAGGAAGGACAGGCCATGCCGAGGGTCCCAGGTGTCCGTGTATCCCTCCTGACCAAAGTGGGTCCATTCCACATTGCTTAACTTAGCAACGCCTGCAGCAAAACTCTTATTATGTATCACATATAGAAACGTTAATGTTAGACTTTATTTGCGTTATTCTAAATTTATCTACTACTATTACTGCTACTGCTGCTGCTGCTGCTGCTACTACTACTACTTACTACTACTTACTACTACTACTACTACTACTACTACTACTACTACTACTACTACTACTACTACTACTACTACTACTACTACTACTACTACTACTACTACTACTACTACTACTACTACTACTTCTTCTACTACTACTACTACTACTACTACTACTACTGCTACTGCGCTGAAAGATACTAATATATTTGTAAAGAAATATCGTGTCCCACCTTTGCTTTCTCTGAATATACCATCTGCCATGGCAGCATATTTTCCGATCAAAACTCGAGCACCAAATTCGGTTTTTAAGGGGTCATTAAACAGTTCTTCTCCCGTGATCTTCACGTTCCGGGTGAGAAGTCCAACTTCCGCTGTTATCTGCATGATGCCACCTTCTCCTTTGTACATCGTTTCAAAAGTTGCTAAAATGTTAAAGTTCACTTTATCTCAATCTCTTTCTGTAGTGAAAATGTTTTGTTTATATGCCAAGGGTAACAAATATAAATCTTTTAAATATCTTAATGCGCATCCAAAGAAATAACGTGAAAGTAAATCAAGGCGGTTTTAACTAAATGAACAATACGAAGCAGCAGAGACATTTAATACATGTTTAAATATCTCATATGCAGACACATAACAAAATGTGTTTATATACTAAATGCTCACAATAAGATGTACTCACACAGATGAGTATATAGAAGCGGACTGGTCACAGTGAGTGAGAGCAAATCTGAACCTATATTAGATATGGTGAGGACTTCGGTATGGTCAGGATCATAATCTGTTGGGCTCAATATAATCTGGTCTCCAACATTCCATCCATATATTGGTTCTTCCACGTGTAGGGTAGACGAGCCAGCCTCTGCTGTTGTTGAGAGTCTTACCCAAGTTGAATTAAGTGGCTTGCCATGCATGTTCAAAGTTCCAAAAACACCTGAAAGATTATGCAAGAAAATGGTCATTTATGCAAATGATATTCCAGTAAAAATGTATATAATGCGGTGTACAATGCACGTCTATATTATTTCTATTCAATATGAATCCAAATGTTTCAAAACAAAAAGAAACGGTAATTTACCAATTGCCTTTGTCCCAACAACTGGACCACTATCACCAGAAAACAGCATTTCCTCATCAGCCGCTGTTCCCATGAGATAGATCTCGGCAGTACCCAAGTAGGGCTGATTCTCTCTCCCGATGATCAGGGCACCACCGCCATCCACAAATATCTTTTTGGCTTTCAGCACAATATGGCTAGAGGAATTGTCATTGATGAATTCAAGTGTTCCATAAATGTAGAGCGTGTCCAACTCGGGGGTCGTCTCATCAAGGATCACCCATTCACCTGTGTGTACATCATTGAGAAAGAAAGTTTTCTTTTATATCTAGGATGAAGTATTCATCCTAGATATAAAATCAAGAGATAATTTATATCCAACGTTAACGTATTCTGACGCCACGATAATAATAAAGAGTAAACATTCAAACTGATCATAAACATTCAGTGTGGTGTATTTTTTATATAGACTGACCTGAGGAAATGGCGACGATTTCCCCAGAAGTTGGTTTGGTAGATGTCCCATCCACGTCGCCGGTAGCCGATTCCTTTTGGCTGTCCTCACTGTTGTAATTCCACGTGGAGTCATGTGACCACAGGCGAGCGTCTTCCGGGGCAGCATCAATCACTTCCGGAGCAAGAGGAACGGCGCAGTCCTCAAAGAAACACTGATATACATTAAAATCCACAAACTTGCTGAGAGAACTTGCCACCAGGTCTCGCTTCCTTCTTTTGGAGACGCAGTCATCTTTGGTATTAACTGTGGAAATAAAATTAGATAATACAGAAAAGGGGACAAGCAATTAACTTCAAGTAGTTACCCTTATGACTTTGCATATCCTGTGAGATTTATGCCCAAGAACAAGATATCTAAAAGTTAAAATGCCAAATGTGATTCTGTGATTTTCATGTATCAGATTTCAGTAAATGCACTAAGCAAAGTGCTAAGTAAAAGTACCAATTTCTATGAGTTGTATAATCAATACATCTCGGCCTAAACTACTTCTCAAAGCATTTTTGATAGAGTACCTCATTTTCTAAACAGACACAAAAGATCAATATTTAGTTTCACATTCTTTGTTATTTACATTATGGTGTAAATTTGACCAATTGCCACTCTGATATTGGGCGTTGATAATATGCAAAACTAAAAAAGGACTATTCATTCAAAAATTCTAGTGAGAGATTTGTTGATCATGTCTATAATACTACAAATGCAAAACAAATGGTAGTAAAAATCCATTTCATGAAAGCTTAAATTTTTTTGGTAGAATATATGTAATTAATAGAGACCTATATAGGTGATATCATTGGTGACATTATCATAATGGTAATCTCCATAGCAGTGAGTGCCACAGGATATGGGAGCGTCTTTGACGGGATCAGTGGGTCCTGAGCCCGGCATCACCTGAACTCGGTCTATTCTCTGATTGAAGTCATGCTTAATGATGACACATTCGTCCCCCTACAACACACAAATTAAGTATCTCTCAACGCCACAGACACCTGCCAATATATATATCATCACTCAACCATTGTATGCGTATGTGATTTTATGTGACTTTCAATATTATTTCAGGCATATCATGGCGAGACTCACTGATGTGGTAACTCTATCAACGTTGCATTAGTCCACGTAATAGTTATATCACAAAGTGTGAATGTTATCAATATTAATAAGAAATTATGTAATAACGTTAATTTAAAAATATATAACTCACCTCAAAAGTGGATAAAATGGCATCATATGAAATGTTGGTGAAATGCTCGCCCTCAACGAATTGCATATTATAACAATGACCATCGAGTGCCAAAAACATCCAGCCATTGCTACTGATGATGCGGACTTCTTGAAATTTTGAAATTGCATGTCTCTCTGAGTCACAGTCTGTGATATTAATATCTTTGCCCTTGAGAGAAGATGGGTACACCTCACTTAAAGAAACCCTGTGAAAGTCAATGGAAGGGTCACACACGGAGAGAGGCATTGAGGTGTTACCCGTGTAGGGCCACGCGGTGCAGTTGTCAGGGGGAAGAGTACCCATATCGGGTACCACCTTACTGTACGGTTCTGCCTCGCTGAAACTACCATCTTCATCAACAATGATGAACTCGTGCTGCCATCTGGAGTGAATTCTGTTGTCAGAGTTGACGAACCTCAACCCTCTTGTTTTATACCTGAAGCCGCCATTGAATGGCTGAGAGATGCAAACAATGAATGCTATTCTTAATGCATAACTCTCCTCTCCGCTGTTGTAGGTTGTGTTGAAGTTGATGAAGGTGACGTTTTCAAGCTTAATGCCTTGTTCATAAGGCAGTATAATTCCCCACTTTCCTTTGCCATCAGGGTCAAGTCTTCCGGCATGGTCCGTGGCAGCCACAACTGAATTCATTATCTTGGGCCCAGCTGTGTCAGAAAATGGTTTCATCTTTTTTAGCCACTTTCCTTCGATGCCGTTATCTTTATTGTTGACAAGGAAGGAGTTGTTGTATTGCACGGCTCCACCAAAAAAGAACTGACTGCCCATTTCACAGTTCCACACAGTCAGACCATCAAACACCGCCGCCGTGTAATCTGTAGATGAACTATCTCCGTCCACCGTCGGGAAGTAATCCTCAAACAACCACAGTCCAAACCAACCTTGATCATGGATAGTGTTGTTGAAGAAAACCCCTGTAAATACACGTGAAGCCTTTTTCATTACAACGTGAAAAATACATTGTACATATTTACACACTATGGTTATCACTTAACAAATGTTCATCAATAAATATCAAAATGAAAAGAGATCATTTTCATTAACACTTGTAACTAGTTATCATTTTTTTTTATTAAAACGTGAAAATTACAATCTATTTTATGTATACACTTTGATTAACACTAGAGATTGGTTATTCAATATTAAAATGACTAGAGACAATACGGGAGGTGTTGATGTACCGAGAGGTTGTTTAGTAGGGTTATAGTGGGGGTATTCGGACAGGGAAGGCCCCTCTGCCTCATTCTTCATGCGGTACCAGATCCCAAAGTGAGTCCCCCCGGCGGCCCGGTTATGCTGCACAATGTTGGTAGGATTCGTCAGCCAAAACACGGCCGGGGTCACGTCATCATTCTGAAATACCACGCCACAGTGCTGCTTTTATACACATGTTTAATAGTTTGAAATATGAATTATTTTTAGTAGGACAAATATATGTAAGATATCTAACGAAAATACCTTTTACTTTTCAAAAAAAAAATAAAAATAAAATAAAATAAAAATCAACAGAATAATAATAATAATAATAATAATAATAATAATAATAATAATAATAATAATAATAACAATAATGATAATAATAATAATAATAATAATAATAATAATAATAATAATAATAATAATAATAATAATAATAATAATAATAATAATAATAACAACAATAATAATAATAATCATCATAATTAATTAATACATTAAAAATTAATACATGTCAACAAAAATATATCCTTTTTATTAGTTACTGGATTATGAATGTTGATCAAATTACCTGAAGACTAGAGCTTCCTTTGATAAAGATACCCACGTTGTATTGTATGATATTACCAGTTTCTACACCATCTTCTAAGAAGAAGGCTCCTCCCATGATATCATAGATTATATTGTTTTCAATCAAAACATTGTGAGATCCATGTATATTAACAGCTCTGAAATAAAGCAATTCAAAACATGAAAAATAATAAACTACTCCTAATTGAATGAGTATATGAGTCAAATAAATAAAGAGTCTATGTATTGAACAAATATATTGCTTGCTTTACACCTATCCCCAATACTCAAGGTTTTTTACCTATACCCTATTTAAGCTATGACAATGCCAACTGGTAACACCAACCTGTTAAAGCTTTGGTGAATGGCACAACCCCTGACATAGGTTCCGTTCATGTCGCCGTTGAGATGGAAGTGAATAGCATATCTGCCTTTCCTGAATGCTTGGCCGGCATAAGTGATCTCTATATTCTCTATGTGTGCCTCCACCACCTTTTCCCCGCCCCACTCGTGGTAGGTTGGAGCACTGAGCATGATCTGAGAACCGTACTGGTCAGATCCAATCTCCTCTCCGAACCTTCCCTGAAAGCAATTCTGTGTTGCAAATTCACCTAAAACAGAGTCACCATAAAAAACAGCGTCGTTTATAGATACCGTTCATCACAATATGAATAACTTAATTCAACAACTTCCTTCAAATCAAATTACAAGAATTCCAAGAATTTTTTGGGGGATATCAGCACCTGTATCAAAGTCTACAGGGCAAGCCGGAATGACGTCATTCCATTGCGGATCGTTGTCGCCTCTGACGATGACATTGCGAGTTAGGAGCCCCACCTCAGCGCGCGCCTCCAGCGTGAACTCGCCAGCCTCATCGATGTCCACCACCTCACCCAGATGTCTATACTCTAGCGCCTCCTGTCGGCGAAAACAATCCCTTGTTAATATATGAGGAACACATTTCTATTTGATCCCGATCCTGTAGGAATCCTTCCCACCCTTATAACAGATATCTGTGTCGAGGTATACAGCAATATAACAAGAGAAATTTAATACTTTGAATTTGATCTGGCATTATAATAATAGTCAAAAGTCAAGTCAAAGTAAGAAAACAAAAGGACTTTATTGGCTTAAAATGTACATTTTCTGACCAAAAACAAGTGTGCGGCACACTTACATTCAGCGTGATCACAGATCTGCTGTCAGTGCTGGTGATGGCAACAATCTGCCTTTCCTCGTTCTGTTTTTGGCTGGACCTGCCTCCCGTGGAGGCGATGGCTATGGAGTTACCAACCTCCCAGTCTGCCTCGATGGACAATGTGATCTGTGTGTCACCTGCCTCTGCTGTCTCGCCCAGAACAGTCCATGGAATTTTGGGGATTCCTGAATCGATAAGCATCTGTGCCACAAAAATGTTCTCACAAAAACACAAAATTTCTATCCAAATTTCATTTTGAAGATTATATAATGACAGTATTGAGTGTGGGGCAAAATGGATACTTTTATGACAATATGATATTTTATAGGCAGAATTTGAACCGATAGTCCTTAGTTTTGGATACAAAAAATAACTTATTCCTTAAATAAAAAGGAAAAGACTTTGGAGATTATAAAAGGTTAACAACACATTCTTAGCGAGTGGGTTTATGATAATTGAGAATATTACCGTGGAGTTCCAGTTTTCCTTCTCTCACTGCCAGGGTCTTGGCACCATAGACAGGCAACTCGGGTTCTCTCAGCTGACCGTGCATCTCTATGACAGCATTATGTTGGAACGGCTCTTCTTCTGTTCCTACCTGCGGTATGAAAAAACACATCGCTCAAATTGTATGAAGACAAATTATAACAATGTGCATTTACAGTTTTGCTATAAATATACTGATGTGAACATACACAAATTTCTCAAATCCCTCAAATCCCCTGTAAATCCCAGGAAGTAATATGCAATGACGTGTAAATAACAATCTAATATCTCATATCCCTGACAAACTAAAATATATAATTGTACATGTCAAACGTTTCAATGATTTTGTTTGCCTGTAGGATAATATATGTAAAAGATCCTAGATATATTTGCCACCATTCTTTGAGTTTATCCCATGAATCGCATCACTACCTAATTGTTCCTCATTGTTTGAAGTGTCTTTGTGATTTTTAAAAAATTAATACAGCAAAAAACATCCAAAATGCTCATATATTCAGGACACCCAGATTTGTATTTTACCAAATATAGAAATTCCAGAAAAAGTTCAATCTGTCCATACACGTATTTACAAATCAAAACATCAATTGTGTTTCTATATTCAGTAAATCTTCGATATCATACCTGCAGCAACCCTCCATCAGTAATAAGGATATTTTTGGAATTCAGATGAACATCAACTTCATCAAATATGAGTTGCCCACCTGAAACATTCAAACTAATCAATATATGTATATATATATATATATATATATATATATATATATATATATATATATATATATATATATATATATATATATTTAGAAGCTGGTACAGATATGAGGTACTGGAGGTATCTTTGTCAGACCTCATTATGGGATACCATCTCATACCTTAGTGTGTGTAACAGGAGAGTGCCATCTGGTGTTAATAATGAATTTTTTTTACATACCCCACAAATCTAACGTTCATATCAATGGCGCTAATGCCATTATCCACCACCAGGGCACTTATTACTAACCGTGACACTAGATGGCAGTGATTTATATAGTTATGGCCTAGTTGTATAGATATGCTTCTCAGACATGTTTGTACAAAAAGGCCTTGTACAGGTTACTTATGTAACTGTGTCTAAGCAGCTGCACTATGAAGAGTGGGGTATTTTATATGCCTCACAGTACGTCAATGCCCCACAAGACAGGTCTGAGATTGGTAAAAACCCCATATCTGATACAATCTCTTTCTATATATATATATATATATATATATATATATATATATATATATATATATATATATATATATATATATATATATATATATATATATATATATATATATATATATATATATATATATATATATATATATATATATATATATGAGGCGCTGGTATCTTTATTCAAGTTTTATCTTTATTCAGGTATATATGAGCGCTATTGTCTATCTTCAAAATAATGTAAATGTCAGTTATTACCCCGAATAAGCAGCATAGACAGGACGGGAGTATCAACATCCAGCAGGATCTTCATATCAGAGGGCACAACCACGAAGTCTCCCTCCTCGGGGATGCTGGTACCGCCCCATGTGTAGATAGACGACCACACATCAATGTACTCATAACTGGCATTCACCTTAAACACAATACCAAAACAAATATGTTAGGAATCTATCATCATATGTATCATAGTAAAACATAGGGAGGTCAGAATAACGATTTACTGGTCTGATGTAGATAGCATGGTGCAGTGCCTGTAGGGCATTAAGCGTCACTAGGCACTAGGCACTGAGTGTGACACGGACACATGATATGGTATATCACCTGCAGGGTATTATCTAAGCGTCACTAGGCACTGTGTGTGGCACGGACACATGATATGGTATATTACCTGCAGGGTATTATATAAATGTCACTAGGTACCGAGTGTGGCACGGACACATGATATAGTATATTACCTGCAGGGTATTATCTAAGCGTCACTCGGCACTGTGTGTGGCACGGACACATGATATAGTATATTACCTGCAGGGTATTATCTAAGCATCACTCGGCACTGAGTGTGGCACGGACACATGATATGGTATATTACCTGCAGAGTATTATCTAAGCGTCACTCGGCACTGTGTGTGGCACGGACACATGATATAGTATATTACCTGCAGGGTATTATCTAAGCATCACTCGGCACTGAGTGTGGCACGGACACATGATATGGTATATTACCTGCAGAGTATTATCTAAGCGTCACTAGGCACTGAGTGTGGCACGGACACATGATATGGTATATTACCTGCAGGGTATTTTCTTAGCATCACTAGGCACTGTGTGTGGCACGGACACATGATACGGTATATTCCCTGCAGGTCATTATTTAAACATCACTCAACACTCGGTACGGAGTGTGGCAGGGATATATCACATGGTATATTACCTGCAGGGCATTTCCGCGGTCTTCTATATTGAGAAGAACTTGTGTTTCTATGGATGGTTTGTGTGGTCCTGTCACACATTCTATTTGAGTGGCCGTGCAGCTTGATTCATCTATCACACAGACCGTCCCAGCCAGTGATATGGTGGTATTTGTGTTATCTGCTGGGGCACAACTGCAAGAAGAATCAACAAGTAAAATTTGGCTCCATAGAAATTCAAACTCTTTGTTTAAGCGCTATGAAAATGCAGAAAAATAATTACATGAATCCTGTTCCAGATATTGTGATACGAGTGCCACCCCCGGTGCCACCTCTGCGGGGGGACACTTCTGTTATTGTTGGTGTCAGGTTATCATCATATGTAAATGTGCCTGTCATGTTCACAGATTCTGTCCCCGATTTCACTGTCACTGCACATTCCAATATTCCACTCCCTATTTTAAAATCAAATCAAGCGCATATTGAGATCAACGCTTTATGACGATTTTAATCATATTATTATGAACATTTATGAAGCAATATGTGAGATGATGGTTTTGTTACATGTATTTTTACCTTGATTTGGTGGTGTTTCACACTGGATGTGTGTGCTATTAGGCATGGAACCTGCCACCACCTCACACTCCTGGTCACAGATCAGGACGCTGGGGTCAGCTGAATCGAAGCCGTTGCCTTCCACCGTCACAATCAGACCTCCGCCAAAACTACCTGCAGACCACATATATAGTCATGTAATATGCAAATATGCACATAATTCTTATAAAAATAACACGCTTTGTCTCTTATCGTATCAAGGCACACAGTGAAGAAGCTGTGTGGAAAACTAAAACAAGTAGAAGAAATGAGTACAATCTCTGTAAGTCTTGTTGTGCTTTCTGGTTCGTCATCATTCGTCTGTTCAACGGTAAGGCCTGACAAACGTTTTCAACTGTTCAGAACATTCACCATACATTGCTTGAATAGTTAAAATAGGTTTTGATTCATTGTAAATCGGTAAATTTCGTGGTAGATGGTAGTATTTTTTTGTAGTTCTCGTATAGTTCGTACTGGTTCGTAGTGATTTGTTATTAATCGTAGTGGTTCGGTGTACCACATTTAAGCATGATAAAACACTCTTTGATAAAATAATCATGTAATTATTGTCAATTCTACACATGTTTTAAATTCGTTCATATTCCTGACCAAATTTGCTGGAAATGAATTTTTATTCCTGAGAATTATTATGAGAATTATTCCTGATTCTCCTATAAATCTCACCATAGTATGACTATACTAGGGTATAATGCACCAGTCAGAATTACGCGGAGATCTAAAATGACGGGAAAAAAATCGGCTGTGTTCTTGACTTGACTGGTGAATGTTTTAACCGCTCAAAACGTTTGCCATGCATAACATAAATTTCAGAAATAGCAAAGTTTGTTGACGAAATTTGAATGGATGATTTGGATTTCAGCAGAAGACTGATCATCTTTCAAATATCACAGAAATCTATACAGGCTGGAGTAATATGGTGGATAATAATGCTTGATCGCAAAGTTAAGCCTAATATAAACAATTAATTTTGTAAGGAATTGTGCATCAGAATCTGATATCAAGAGAGCTTTATTGGGTTATGAGTAAGGTTAATTTGTTTGTTTTGTTTGTTTGTTTGGGGTTTTACATAACTTTCATAGCATTATTTCAGTCATTTCGTGATGAGACCTACTTGTAGCAGATATGGTGCTGCCTCACTGAATCGTCGTGTCGCAGGTCCTTGACATGACAACCCACCCAGTCACAGATTTACAAGGACAACGGGTTAACCCTTTGGCTGATATGATGATAATTATATTAACAAAATAAAAATTGCCCTCACCATTTCCAATGCTGATGGAGTCAACCGCGAGCAGATAGGCGAATGTGTAGTTGCCTAAGGCAATACCCTTAGTCTGCACATTGACCACAATGTCCGCCTCTCCGGCCGGGTGCTCGCTCACCACACACTCTATGCTTGAACCACTGGATGTGCTCACAGGGCAGTCTGCATCCCCCAGACTCACGGTGACTGAACCTCCCGAGAAGCCGGTCCCGGCTATGGTGAGGGTCGTCCCGGCGAATCCGGATGCCGGGCTTGTACTTGTGATATCAGGCGTGGCTGCACCGCTAAAAGTGAACGCTTCTGACCCGCATGAGGCTTCATTGCTGGTCACTGTGACGTCAACTGCTCCTGTTCCCGGGGGAGTCGTGCAGGTAATTGACTTGGTATCTGTTATGTTGTATTCAGAACACCATGAAGCACCGTCCACAGTTATTACTGTGGTTTGAAGGTCAAAACCGTAGCCAAGAACTGTGAGAGCGAGTCCACCAGCGGTGCTCCCAGTGCTCTGTGAGAGAGATGCAATGCCACAGGTCACCTGGAAGAAACACACGGGCATATATGTGAATTGTGTGGATTAGCGCCCTTTTAGGTACTTTTTAGGACACATGTATATCAGGTCAGATAGAAACCTTTCACTGGGACATAATACCCTACTCTATTCGAAGAGTGATTGGGACTATTATTTTACAATATCACATAGACATGATAGCGCAAACCACAGCCTTTGATAAATAGTCACAGAGCACTGTCTGGAGTGAGAAAGACCTCAAAAGCAGATATCTTTCTTCACCATGCTACATGACCGAAGTACTTATCCCAAAATCGATCCGAAACCCAGACCTTCAGCATGGAAGACAGATGTCTCACCAACTAACCGACGTCCCAACCCCTCATATTTATATAGTGCTCTATATATAATGCTAAATGCAAATGTTCAACTTAATCAAAATGGTCCAATACACCGATTTCACCTTGGTTTTTAATGGTGTTGTACTCACCTCCACAGAAGCCACTGATGAGGATGCCTTTCCCATTCCCCGGACATGCAGATAGAAGTCTTGAGTGCCATCCACGGCGGCAGATGCCACACAACTCACGCTGGTTCCGGCGGCATTAACGCTGACACTACCGCATACAGACTCGCCGATCAGGACCGTGACGTTCTCAGAATTACTGCCCAGGTTAGACCCAGCGATGGTCACCTCGTGGCCGCCCAGTGTCAACTCCGAGGGTGAAACGCTGTCCACAACAGGAGTTTGACTTGTCAAGTATTTGAAGCCGCAACTACTTCCTGGTGTCTGGCAAAGTGCCCCAAAGTTCTGTCCACCCTGATAGACAGTGACCCCCAATGTCCTGGCAGTGTTAGAGTTGGAACCCTGGGGACTTTTGCAGACTATCCTGTTGTATGTTATCAGCTCGTCGTCAGGAACATTGCACGCCAGGTTGTTGATGGACACGGAGCTAGATTCCGTGAATCCTCCCCCCTCTATGGTGACCAGAGTGTCCCCCTTAGTGGAGCCCTCTGTTGGTGTTATACTTGATACGTGCGGCATGAGGCAGAATTGCCTGGAATCAAGGTCCTCTACAGATATAAGAGCGTTGCCAAGGTTACATACTGAGACGCCAAGCCAGTAGCATGTGCCCACTAAGGCGGTGGTAGCAGTATTCATCGTGACCAGGAAACCATCTGCCTCTACGGAGAGGACAGTCCCCTCTTCGTCCCCGAAGAGCACCGTGTTACGGCAGAGCTCAGCGCCGATACCGTGCCCCGTCACCGCGATCACATCTATACTAGAGCCTTGCGTCATATTGACCATGGTCACTCGAGGAGTATAGCAAGGGTCAAACACGAAGCAATGCGAGGTGCTGTTATCACATGAGAGGCTTTCATTCATGGGGCATCCCGGTATGGTAGTAATCGGTCCTTCTGCACCTGGACAGTCATCGGTACAGTTACTGAGTGTCTGGCCTGCAAAAAGGAAAATGCAATTTTAATTTGCCATTTCTTTTAGATAAAAGCCTGTCACCGGGACTTAAAGCCCTTCTCTTTTCGAAGAGTAACTGGAGATCTTTTTTATTATCACATAGACATGATAAACACAAACTACGGCCTTTGGTTAGGAACTGGTACTTAAATCGTGGAATAAAGTCTTCGATATATACCTGCAGAAACTGTTTGTTGGGCGATTTCCCCGGCCACTGTGACGACGATGTTAGCAGCAGAAGGTAAGGCTTCTTGCACATGGACCTCTCCTCTCATGATGATGGTACAGGAAGTATCCACGCAACCGGTCCAGTACTGATACAGCCCGGGCTCAGTGAACTGGTGCTGGAAGGCCCCTACTCAACATATAACACCAATCAAATATACAGCTTTGATTAAATAATTAATATATAATATAAATGTTATCTTATACCATGGACTAAAATAGAGTTTTAGTCCATGCTTATGCAGCGTGCCTGGTTGAAATAGATCATATTAGGCTCGTGGATTCTTGGTTGGAAACCTAAACAGCTCCCATCAAGTGTTGTGAACAAATATTGTTTCGTGTCAGCGCTATATAAAATCTACTATCACTAAAATTAATATTTCTGGATTATTTAACCAACACCGACAACATGGTGTCAAGTTTTCCCTTTGCAAATGACATTAATTGATGCGGCACCATTTAAGAAATTAACAATATTCTTACCATTGGCAGTTCCCCTGGATGCAGTCGTGCTTTTGAAGCCCGTTCCGTCATATTCCTCCGCCAATTCGTCGACGGTTTGCTGCACCATATAAGCGTAACCTTCCACACTCGGGGGCACGCTCCACACCCAGTTAACACACTCTCCCACACGTAGATCAATGTGTGGATAGTCCCACGCATAGCCCCGTCCATACACTGCAAATGCACATCTTACTATACTTCTAACTAAAAGTCTCATCACAAAACAAAATCTCCATAATAATTTTGATTTGTATGCATAAACGATCTTTTCAGGACTGGTATGCCATATCAGGTTGGAAACTGTCACCGGGACCCAATGCCCTTCTCCTATTGAAAAGCGACTGGGGTCTTTCTTTTGCATTATAACATAGGCACAATAACATCTTTTTTTGCTTAAGTTGTCAGTATACAACACTAACCTGGATGGTATCCATAATTTGTGTTGCGGACAATATTTCCGCTACACGGCCGGATGACGGTGCAGATGATGGTGGAATCGTTGACCGAGAGCAGCTCACATGTGACATCTCCTCCCAGGCTGACCTGCACGACACTGGCGTCCTCACCGAACCCTTCCCCTGTGATGGTGAGCACGCTGCCCCCCTCCATGGATCCCACCAGCGGAACTATACCGCTTACACCTAACTTATACTCCAGGTTGGAAATGCTATGTGTCCTGTAGTGAATGTGAATCAAGAATTCAGTAAATGGAAAACAAACTAATTAGCTGTTAAAATATTCGTGGTCAATTTAATATAATACAAATCATTTTAGTTTGTTTGCTCTGGCTTCTTCACACAAGTTGCTCGCTATCAAAAAAGCCATTCTATTAAATAAGATCCGCACATAATTGCTGTTTGAAAGGTTCTATGGATCTCATATTAAATATCTCTCTCTCTATATATATGTATATATATAATATATAGCTGTATATTGGAAGGTTGTGAATAACTCACATAAGATCTACATATCCACAGCCAGGTACGACAATAAGTACCGGATAGCTGCCAGCAGGACAGTCCGGTAGCTCTAGGACGACCTCTGTGTCTGACCACGACTCTATCACAGTAGAGGTCTCACAAATAGTCACCGTGCCTTCCTCAGAACCAAAGTTGCTCCCCGTCACTGTTATACTGACTCCGCCTGAAAACATTGCACCATGCTGAGTTGGGCGTTCTTACTGTACAGTATGAGAGAAATATACGGGTGCTGCATAGCTGATATTTGCTTACCGTTGATTGGTGCTACACAGGATGGGATAACGTGTTCTTACCGTTGATGGGTGCTACATAGGATGGGCTGATGTGTTCTTACCGTTGATGGGTGCTACATAGGATGGGCTGATGTGTTCTTACCGTTGATGTGTGCTACATAGGATGGGCTGATGTGCTCTTACTGTTTATGGGTGCTTCATAGGATGGGCTGATGTGTTCTTACCCTTGATGTGTGCTACATAGGATGGGCTGATGTGTTCTTACCGTTGATAGGGGCTACATAGGATGGGCTGATGTGCTCTTACCGTTGATGGGTGCTACATAGGATGGGCTGATGTGTTCTTACCGTTGATGGGTGCTACATAGGATGGGCTGATGTGTTCTTACCGTTGATGGGTGCTACATAGGATGGGCTGATGTGTTCTTACCGTTGATGGGTGCTACATAGGATGGGCTGATGTGCTCTTAGCGTTGATGGGTGCTACATAGGATGGGCTGATATGTTCTTACCGTTGATGGGTGCTACATAGGATGGGCCGATCCCTGACACGATGGCGGCGGAACTGTTGTCATAGGTAAACCTTGAAGGTGAGGTGTATGAGTTACCATTGTCATCAGATATGGTCACGTCTACTTCGCTCGCTGAAAGGTTCTATGTCGGAGAAAACAAAGAGAAGTCTCTACTTTGAACAATCACACTCACTACTAACTTCATTTGCATTTTAACATTTCAAGGATTGCAGTCAAGATTTTCCGTCAAGGCTTATATTAATAAGGATTATAATCAAGGATAATAGTCAATGACTATATTCAAAGATAACAGTCACAAATTTTGAGTGACATGATTTTTTTGGTATACAGATTTGTAAGGAAATTTCGGAGATGAATAATACCTGCGGTATGATGCACAAAACCTCCTCATAAGTGGCTAATATTACATCACATTCTGAGTTTCCTACGGTGACCATTACAGAATCACCAAATCCATTGCCAGTAATATTGAGAGTGGCCCCGCCTGAAATTATAGACTGAATCTTAAATATATCTATAACCTGGTGCCAATATCAAAGATAAAATTTCAAAATATTATTTGATATACGTTCAAAAACAAACCTGAAGGACATGAGGAATTGGGAGAAAATGAGTCTATGAGAAACTGATATGTAAAGTTGAGAGCTCCACCCGGGGGTTGAGTAGGCCAGCCTTTGCTGAGCACATTGACTACGACTGGATGCATGCCAGCAGGACCCTGCCCAGCTGTGCACGATATCTGGGTGTCTGTGGCTGCGGTGACGGTACAGGTGGTGCCCCCTATAACGACCTCATTGCCAGCAACATCAGCAGAGAAACCGGTGCCACTGATTATTATCGTATCTCCATCTGACCCTGTAATATTAATACGTCTAACTGTATTCTGATATATATATTTTTTTTCACACTTTGTTGAAAGCAAAGTTCTAGCATATACAGTCATAGTTTTTAGTATATGCTTATTTAGAATTGGTCTTTTGTTCACCTACCCTGTACTGGAGCGATGCTACTCAGCGTTGGTGTCATATCACTTGACCAAGAAAAGTCCATGTTATTTGTGACATTCACGTAGCTCGGGATGTCGTTTATATCCATAATAACCTGAACAAAAGAGGATAAACCTTAAAACAGTATATATGAATTGGCAAAGACATAATCAACCTGACAATGTTTTATATCACAATGCTTAAACATATTTCTCGTACGGGTATGCTTTGTTATATGAATGTTATTTTCATCAGCTTGTGTGTACGCTATTAAAGAATTAACTTGTATTTACTCTATCAAAGTTTGGAAACATGTACCTGTGGTGTGGCGTGCATGGTTCTCAGCATGTCTCCGGGAATAGGATCATAAAATAGATAGCCATTATCCGGGGTAGTGACTTCCACTTGTATGTCTGAACCAGTCAGGTCACTGCCAATCTTTAACATATAATTGTATAATACACACGGAACCCCAAACTCAAAACCTTGTTATTTACAATATAAAACAAAACAATCATATAATATAAAGAAGTTTCAAGACACAAATGAATTTCATATATTTGGTTCTCTATGGGCAAGAATCATATCATCAAAATTGGATTACTTAAGAGACTTTTTTATATACACCGTAAATATTATTGCATTAGGCATTGAGTGGATAGGAAGCAGCACATTGCTTAAATATTCAACACAATGCTACTTGAAACAGAACTCATAATGCCATTATTTAGATTATTTATATACCTGCAAGGGTTCACGGTCGCCTCCCTTCTCCTTGAATGTGATAGTATATGTGATTTCATCGCAGGACATGGACTGTGAGGAGGTGCACTGGCCAGCACCGAGCATAGCCAGAACATCGGCTACACCCGTACCTCCAATATCATACGGTAGCCCTGGTAGAACAACATGAAACACTTCACTTATCTTCTACCATATTTAAGTTAAAAGACCGTATTTGATATTCGCTATATTGAGTTGATTTGATTTATTTGAAGTAACGACCTTGTCAGCAGTGTTAAGGCTATATCATGTCAGATAGAAATCTGTCACCGAGACTCAATTCCCTACTCTTTCCGAAGATCTTTCTTTTGAATTATCACACGATGTTAGCACAAACCACAGCGTGTGAAAACAAGTCAGTGAGTAAATGCTCTAGTGAGATACAACTCAGAATAGCAGATATCCACCTTTCTTGACCTTGCAGAATGTTTCAACCAGATAAGACCTTTGCATGGGAGACGTATGTCTTACCAAGCCATCTCTCTACAGTGCTGACATCTAGCTTGTTATCAAAACAGCAAACAGTGAAAGGGATTCTCATTATAATTATAAAACATCATAAACATAAGAAGTATTCAAACTTGGTAACGATGTACCTGTTCTAGTTGAGTTTTCATAGGTTAGGTTGAATGTGCCTCCAATGGGGAAGGTAGCCTCCTGGACTTTGACGGACCGAAGGACCACATCTGCCGGCCAACCATTGCCAATACATTCTGTTGTGTTCCCATTCACCTCAGCGCACTAAAATGTTCATTATGAATCAAAATATAAATAAGGGCATAACCTTTGGTCAACTCGTCAGTAAGTTGATAAATATTCGGTTTTGAAACTCTCCATCTTACAATGCTATCTTGATTGAGAGAGTGACATATCAAGCCCTGGTGATTATTTTAAACTGCTAAAAATATTTACCAGGCATTACTTAAATTTAAAAATCATTTGATTCACTTACGTCAGCTGGACGATAGAGGGTAATTGGCGGGAAAGTATTTTGACAACTGATTGGTGTAAAATCAATATGAAAGCCCTCTTCTTTGGAACCAGTGGTGGTGATCTCCTTTATCGGGTACCTGGATGGCCGCAGACGTCTGTGCATGATGAGACCTGGTGGATGAAGTGCACAAATAAGTTTGTTTTTTTGTTTGGGGTTTTACATCACTTTCAACATTATTTCAGTCATTTCAAGATGAGACCTACAGATATAGTGCTGCCTCACTGAAACTGAATTTAAAAGGACAACAGGTTAACCCTTTAGGCATGGGCCTCAGCTCATATGTATCATGAGTTCAATCTTGGCACGGCCGGGGTTCGAACCCACGACCTTTGGATCGCCACAGAGGAACTGGTGCTAATAAGCTGGCGATCTAACCAACTGCGCCACGGCCCGTAGCCGCACAAATAAGATGTCAATTCCTTGTCCACACCTTATCATGACAGTACTTTTATTTTTCCACGTTAACTCTCAAATATCTGGGGAGCCAATCTCTTGTTTGGAATAGTTGGATTAAAAATCTACTATACCTTCCATATCATCGAAGACTTCATTGCCAATATAAATTTGATCAATACTGTAGTCATCAGATGATGTGAAAAGCTTGATGTACTTCATGTACTTGGAACTTCTGGAGAAAGAGGAGGTGTCAAGTTCTGACATATCTATGCATATGTAATTCCATCTGAAATAAAATGAAGTAGATTAATGCCTTATGGCCTTATAATAACATCTTTATCAGGTTATATAAAAAGTGATGTTATTTAATAAACTTGTTTAAAACTTTATTTCAATTGTTGAAGGTTTGGAATCTCGTGGCCACACAGAAAGCCTACAGAGTATGGCTTAAACATTTTTGTCATAATGTTTATTCCATTTGATTTGATTTGATTTGATATGTTGGCCGTTCCACTTTTGTCTCGTGGGCACTCTGAGCTTATGCAGCTTGGCTACCCAGCTAGAGGGGAGATCCAATACGCACTATCTCCAATCCGTGAGTAGCACTCGTGCCATTTGATTTGATTTGTGAAGTTGGCCGCGTCACTTATGTCTCGTGGGCACTCAAAGCCAATACAGCTTGAGGGGAGAACCAACACGCATTACCCTAGTTTGTGTTTATGAGATTTAGTGAGTTACGTACTCTCCATCTGGAGAATCCAGGGTGGTGTCTGGAAACCACCGCTTATACGTCTCAGCTCCATTGGGTTTTATCACTTGGAAGTGAACCTTGTCTATATGGCCACCGTCGTAAAATACATATCCAAAACACAACTAAAACATACAGAATAGAAAATTACTTTACACAATCACAAAACTTGAGCCTCTTTCCTCTAACCTTAAACATTTAATGTTCATTCATAAAACCACACTTTTTCACATATTACCAGTGTTTCAGCTGAGGCTATGAGTTTTCAGAGTTTATTCGATGATTGGATATTTATTATATTGATGTAGCAAATGATGGAGAATATTAAAATGCAATATTTATTCATAAATACCTCACACATTTTAAATGCTATCATTACAAAGATGATAAAAATTATATATTTATGTGTGTATGTGTGTATATATATATTACATATTGAGCTTGGATCCACTCGAAGCTGTTAGCTCCGGGGGCGGATTGTTTGTGCAGGTACTTGGGGCTATACATGGTCCCGCGCCCACAGAATGCTGCCTTGCTGTACTTGTGGGACCCACTGCTGTAGTCATAATTCCGATCTGATGGAGACGGCTCAAAATCCTCATAAAACTTCATCTTTGAGTTGGAGGGGTTAAGGAAATCGTGTGGACAGCCAACACCTATGGTCTGATGCAAAGCCGTTGTCAGCTACAACAGAATTGTTAATAATGTGTAAATATGGATATATATTGGTTTATTCCTGATGTGACCACTATAATCAATGCAAATTTGGAAAAGCGATAATATGTTTCAAGTCAAAAGATTTTTCTTGTGTTAAAAGGTAATTCTTGAGATACATAGGATTAATAGCACTGACCTTGTTAGCGTTAAGACTAGCAAAACTTAATGGTTGGGATGGTCTGCCGTTGAATTGTAGGACAATGGTGTCCATGTTGGATACACCGACTGAAGTGCGGGTTACCGACCACGTGATGTTGCCCATTTTTTGTGTCACCTCCATCTCACTGAAGGACCCTGATGAATCAAAATTTGACATGCTGTGTTGGTACTCTTTATGAATGTAGTATCGATTATAGTAGTTACACATTACTTTTAAAGTTCTTTGATATTATGTGTTATCATGTCTTTGATAGCACGTCTTTGATAATGCAAAAGAAAGATTTCCACTCATTCTTCGAAAAGAGTAGGTCATTGAGTCCCGGTGATAATTAAAATACTGTATAGTGATTCTACTTGCTGAATGAATTCATTTAAAATTGTTTGCAATCAAGACCTTTTCAGCACTGTTCACATACAAATCTGTCACCGGATTCAATGCCCTACTTTTTTTG
This sequence comes from Amphiduros pacificus, assembly GCA_949316495.1. Taxonomy (NCBI): domain Eukaryota; kingdom Metazoa; phylum Annelida; class Polychaeta; order Phyllodocida; family Hesionidae; genus Amphiduros; species Amphiduros pacificus. The sequence continues at coordinate 12,735,252 of OX439003.1, read as the reverse complement.
AAGTACTGATTGGTGATCTTTCTTTTTGCATTGTCATAAATAAATACACAATGGCGTGGATAAAATATTCCACGATGGACAAATACAACCCTTTATTGGTGATTGTGTTTGCAAGAGGAATTGGTTGTTCGTGAGCCCTCCAGGTATGTTTATCTACTCACCTCTATCTGAGTTGAAGCACACGTTTATCTGAGTGCCGTCTGTGATGGAGGAGGTCGTCACGGTGGTAGAATCCGGGTACACGGAGGGAATATTATCGAGTGCATCCTCAATATCCGAAGCACTAGAACTACCCGTCAATGGCACTGCAAAGAAAAACCTCTTATTACCAGCCACCCACCACTTACTAGAATATGGTTATATGACTGATAATGTTCAATTTATATGATAGAGCATAATTCTCATTTTGGCTTACCAGTTTGCACTCCATCCAGTACAACTCGGAATTCTACGGAACTCATCGATTCGGTTGATGTAATTTCTATGGATTGGCATTCCTGGGTTGAACTTTGGGATGAAGAGGGCCAATTCACAAAATTCAAAGTCTACATAGGAGAAAAAATAAAGCATTAAATACTTTTTAAGATATTTCCGTTGCTGACTTTTATTAATGCAGATTTCACTTGACAGCATTTGTTAAGATTTTATTTGCTGAGATAATAAATTCATGATATATGTAAATCACCTGTTCTTCATGCGCTTGAATTGTGGTGATCTTGATTTTCTGAGTCTCATCTTGTACCTGGGAACTATTAGCTGAGGTCAGATGAGTATTGAACATCTTGACCCCCACATGCACATAGGCAGCGCCATATATTTCTTTCATCACCATTACATAAGGATACCTATAACAACAAATGCTTAACTCATATAAATACTGGAAACAGATAAATTCCAGGATGCATGCACAATATAAGATACCTTCCATTGGACTTAGTAGGCTACATTCCATTGGACTTAATAGGCTACCTTCCATTGGACTTAATAGGCTACCTTCCATTGGACTTATTAGGCTGCCTTCCATTGGGCTTAATAGGCTACATTCCATTAGACTTAATAGGCTACATTCCATTGGACTTAATAGAACACCTTATATTAGACTTATTGGGCTACCTTCCATTGGACTTAATAGGCTACCTTCCATTGGACTTAATAGGCTACATTCCATTGGGCTTGATAGGCTACCTTCCCTTGGACTTAATAGGTGACCTTCCATTGGACTTAATAGGCTACATTCTATTGGACTTAATAGAACACCCTATATTAGACTTATTGGGCTACGTTCCATTGGACTCAATATAATACCTTATATTAGATTTACAGGATATTTTCCATTGGATATATGTATAGTAGAGGATACCTCTGCAATGTCTGTGTTCAAGAGGATGCCCCCAGGAGACTTTATACTTTAGAGGATAGCTTCCATTGTATGTATGGGATGTAATGCATAGGAAAAGATACCACCCAGGAAAAGGAGATTACGGGAAATAAGACGACCTGTTTAGCGAAGTTGTTACAATAATAATCTCCGTCTTTTATTCGAATGTTCGATGATGAACTTCAAGATTAATATTGTAACATAAAGCATGCCAAAATTGTGCAAATACATATTCAAATACTAACCCCACTCATAAGGAAGAAAAGAAATAGAATTGTGAAGAAAAAAATGTTGATATTTATTTATTCAATATATTGACTTAAAAATCACTGACTTAATTTTTCTGAAAATAAAAGAAGTGTTAAAAATGCTTATAAGAGAGTAGTTTGGAGAATAACCGTTTGTTGTATAACTTACATTTTATCTTTTTGCAGGTATATTCTGTCCGAACATTGCGAAGATAAACCGTACGAACTCCGTGCATTTTTCAGGTTCGCCACTTTAACCTAAAATAAAACAAATGCATTAAACCTATCACACACATAAATTTACCTCTTAAGAAAACCTCTTCATTAGTTTAAACGAAATTCATTGATGTACATACCAGGTTATTCGGCTGGGTTGGATCCTCGCCAAAGTAAAACGCAGAGCTATCATCCGAATAGATACAGAATTTATAATCAGAGTCCCCTGGTGGGAGGAAAAAGCCTTTTGCTCGGGTCACAAAATAGTCCATGCCATCCTCGAAGTAGTAATGAAGGGAGTCTGGGTGATAGGACGCGGTGGCATTGTCGGTGATGTTCCTCACTTCGTTCAGGCTGAGATCGTAATATTCCGAACCTTCCCACAAGTCGATGATTGCACCGCGGTTACCTGGTATGGCATGATATAAAAGACATGGTATAAAAAGACATGGTATAAAAAGACATGGTATAAAAAGACATGGTATAAAAAGACATGGTATAAAAAGGCAGGGTATAAAAAGACATGGTATAAAAAGACATGGTATAAAAAGACATGGTATAAAAAGAAAAAAACATATCTTGAATGTACTAGAGAATAAGATTTGGAATTGATCAATTCACAAGGTTGATTTTTAAATATTATGTCTTAGAGTGCAGCAGCCTCACTGAAGGGTTTAGCATCATTAACAAGGTGTAATGGCATTACTTGGAGATTTTAATGTAGCTGGAGCCTGGCTGAGAAGGAGAGAGGACACACACTTACCTGGACAGTTAGTGCAGATGGAGGCCGGCTCAGGGGGAGAGAGGACACACACTTACCTGGACATTTAGTGCAGATGGAGGCCGGCTTAGGGGGAGAGAGGACACATACTTACCTGGACATTTAGTGCAGATGGAGGCCGGCTTAGGGGGAGAGAGGACACACACTTACCTGGACATTTAGTGCAGATGGAGGCCGGCTTAGGGGGAGAGAGGGCACACACTTACATGGACATTTAGTGCAGATGGAGGCCGGCTTAGGGGGAGAGAGGGCACACACTTACCTGGACATCAAGTACAAATGAAGCCCGGCTCAGGGGGAGAGAGGCCACACACTTACCTGGACATTTAGTGCAGATGGAGGCCGGCTCAGGGGGAGAGAGGACACACACTTACCTGGACATTTAGTGAAGATGGAGGCTGGCTCAGGGGGAGAGAGGACACACACTTACCTGGACATTTAGTGCAGATGGAGGCTGGCTCAGGGGGAGAGAGGACACACACTTACCTGGACATTTAGTGCAGATGGAGGCCGGCTCAGGGGGAGAGAGGACACACACTTACCTGGACATTTAGTGCAGATGGAGGTCAGCTCAGGGGGAGAGAGGACACACACTTCACCATCTGTTACACTGTAGGGTGTCACATCGACTCCTAAAAGTCACGAAATTATTGTCTGATAAACACCATAACACCATACTGTATATCAAGAGGTTTATGACCAATAATATTACACCAATTCATTATTTGAGGATGTTCAATAACAGTGTTACTACCTGCAATGTATAGTTTCATGGGATTCTGCAGGAATTTTCCCTGGATACACAGCTTCGTTCCCCCTTCTGTGCTCCCCTCGGAATGACTCAGTCCAATCAACTCTGCAATGCATCAATTTGTTCCCGCCAACATATTGAAATGTAACTCTCATAATAACTTATAACTCTCATAGTTATTCTCACATAAACTTATCGCAGTTTGCTTTAATAAAAGGCTCAATTGCCACAGTTGAACAATTAAATCTTGAAAACAAAACCTAAGGGTTGAATTCCTGTATTCCTTTACAAAAATACTATGCTTGTCATGCTTGTTATGTTTGTTTTAATTTTCTGGAAATGATTGCTGCCAACGCTTTATAACCGACCATTTTGAGTATTGACAGAGGCTTTGCAGGTCGATAACAGTCAATATGACCAAAAAAATAATAATAATAATGTCCCATATTATGTTCCATTGTTTGTTTGGTGTTTAAATAAAATTTTCAAGTAACCAACTTGCCCATGGCCCCTACAGTATACTGTTTGCCATTGTAAAATAAAAAATATTAAAAAATTAAAATCACAGTTTAAAAGAAAACAAATCATGAAAAATACTATATTAGATAGGATCCATTTCCTGAAAATGCTTAAAGAAATACATCCGATAGTTTTAAGTGAACATCAAACCTGACGGACAGACCGTATCCCCCTTACTGCATGGGCTATGCTGGCAAAGTCAGCACAGCTAAAAAAACGTTGAGAACTGAAGACTGACCTGCTCGGCTTTGGTACGTGGTACATTCTTGCTTCCGTGTCACCCACACGATGTCATTCTTTCTCCATGCTCTGGAATCGAACAACAGTGTATCTATTAACTGGGCTTCTCATGTGTTTAAGCAAAATAGTTCCGTTATACACTCAAGCACTATATTTTAGTTCTATTTAATACAAAACAGAACACACTAATCCTTAACCCATTGTGCAGATGAACTTTAAAATCATATTTTCAAGTTCATCCTTGAGTGTCAATTTAGTTTCTTCTGATTAAACAAAAAAAAGAAAAAAAAAACAAAGTAAAAAGAATCTCTGACAAGCCTTGGAAACAGTGGATTTTAAGTCCATTTTGTTGATGGATATGATCAGGAGACTGACATATCAATTTAATTTTTCTCTATTTATAGATGCATCATTGTCAGAACACGTTGCGGTCTGTGCACATGCGGCCTAGAAAGTATTTTTTTGAAATTTGAATGTAGTAAATTAATGTATGATCTACTCACCGGCCATAAGGTGCCGACATCACAATGCTGGGGTTCATGATTCCTGGACAAAATACACACAACATGTCAGCTGCCGCTTGTTGATTCAATTATGCTTAATACAAAAGCATTCACAGTGATATTGTCCCATCCTACACATGAGCTTGCGCAATGACGCCATTAAGATTTAAAATACATTGGATTTTTTGTAAAGTCCTTGGTTTCTAAATCAATAATGGTGTCTCCGGGATAGAAGAACTTTACTAGAAATGTTGGACGGAAAACCTTTTTGCCAATTTACATTTTAGTTGATTTAGCTGATGTGCATTGCATTCAAAAGCAAATAGTTTAGAACTGATTTCAAAATTTAAGACTTCTGAGCAATATATTTTAGCATTACAGCAAATTTATTATGAGACCACAATATTGTTATACTTAAAGGAAAATCCCAATACGCATTTTGGGCACTTTATGGTGGAAGAATTCAAAAATGTATAATTTTCTCTGTCATTTCTGTTGTAAAATAATTTATTTGACCTCAAAATCTTCAAGTGGTTGTAAATCAGTTCTGATTGATATTTTAAATGATTTTGGATGATTTTGGATGATTTTGGATGATTTTGGAAGTTTGTGTTAACCTAAGAAATATGATAATCATTTTTATATCGAAATTAATAAATAAAATATTTATTTAAATCAAACTATTAAAATAAATAAATAAAATAAAAAAAAAATAAAAAAATAAAAGACAAATATAGTTACTTTGAGGTATGTAAGATGTCCTCTATAGCTCCCACTGTTTGCTAACACTTAAGTACATTTCTGAATAATGGTATCATGATAACTTAAATAGCACATCACCCATATATACCTACCGACGAATGAGGATTTGTCTATCTTTGCCTCTATGCAGCCGAAGTCGCTGCTGTCACTTTTTAGTTTCAGGTAGTACCTGGGAATATATATTTATATTTATATATTTGAATTATTTTTCTTGCAGTTAATATAATTCATTGATAAATTGAATCAAAATGTAAAACCACAGTTTGTGCTTAAGACAAGCGGCCTTCCTCAAATGATCTTATTTGAAAATATTTTTTATAGCAAAATTATTATAGAGTTTTGCTTCATTATGATGAGATAATCATTTTTATGGGGTATTTATTGATTTTTTTCTTTTTGATGCTCCTTAATGCTTCCAAATATAAAAAAAAAATCAGATCTGTACACATTTTCACTGATCTAACGCCCTAACGACACAGCCCAGGAATAAATTGGTGCTTACGTTCCGTCGTCGACGCCTGGGACGACCACCTTGTCGGGATCAATATGATTCAGCAGATATCCGCTCATCGTCATTCTGAAATTAAGGATCATCACACTATAATATCTGGCTATTGTTAAAAATAAAATATTTGTAACACATATATACCATCCCTGCTCATTCACTAGGTTACAGATAAAAGTGAAATTAATCCCACCCATAAGAGATACTATTGTCGCCACTTGTTGATTTTTACATATTTGCTAACTGGGTTGTACCTTTTGATAGTTTGCAATCGTCCATTAGTGGCGTTCTCCCGATTTGACCCAAAGTAGTCCGTGAACATTTTCCCGCACATGCGCACAAGTTGATCTGAAAAAAAAAACAAAAAACATAACTCTTCACGTCTTTTGTGGTGACTTATATTGTAATTATGGGGAAGAATCTTTTAGGTTTTTTTTAATCGATTATAGCTAACCTGGAGGTCCGGTCCTGGGTTCAAATTCGTCGAAATAGGGAGTCTTATCTGTCCGGGTCTGGAGGGAAATAGAGAACAAAAACTGAATGTGACATTTAAGAGTGGGAAACAGGCAAAATAATGATGTCACAGATTCATTTACGTGCATTAGCTTCATCAGAGTATCATGGCGAGGTAGAGTCACATACTACCTCTGCTAATATAGTCAATAAACTGTGGCTATTTATATTTTTGTGAACATAATCATGCAATTACCAAACAGCTGCAATTATTCATGTTCAATGCCACAAGCGTACATGTCAACAGGCCAATTTCATATATTCACATGCAGTTTAGAAAGCATCATTTATAATTTTAGGGGAGGGAATATTGATATTATCTGGATGGAAACTTTTTGATATATTGAAGAAAAGAAGAGGAAAAGGGCTATGCTATTACATGTGACAAAATATCTTACATGTGGCAAAATATTTGATTCAGTGCCTTTGGGCTGCTAAAATGAAGTTTGCACTGGGCGTGGTCTCCAAAAGCTGTCACATTTGGGCTATACTTGCAGTGCCTCATATAAACCTAGGATCTGGTAAGTTTGGTTAGAAAGAGTCAAGCTGATAAATGATGGATAAAGTGCGTTTATATGGTTCATTGAGCCATACATGACATTAAATTATGAGAAATGAATTTATATAGTTTTTATTTACCCTGATATAACAATCACTATTCCATGGATTGCCATTGCAAATGGAAGAATCGGGAACTTGTACTCCATTCACTTTCAGGCTGACTCGGTAGTCGTCTTCAGTTGGCATGGGGCTGTAAATAATTAAAGAAATTATTTATTTATAAAATAAAATGTTTTAAAACTCTTGGTGAAACTTTAACGTTTTAAAACTCTTGGCGAAACATTATGACACTAATACAAAATTTTCCTTGAGGTATTGGCCATTGCCTGATACTTTCTTTTTATATTTATTTTGAACGTGAGCTAAAAATTATTTTTACTTTGTGGGTGATAAGATGGGCATGTCTAAATGAAAATATTCCACATAGCATTGCAATCTGAAATACACTTCTCGTCTTGTGTAAAATATATCATTCGTTTTCCTTCTCCGGTTATTACTAGTATGATTTGGGCAATTTTCCATTTTATTACATAATATTTGCAATTAATCCATTTTTAAATACACAAATAAAGATCTTTGCCACAATCTGAAGTCAGAATTAGGATCAAATTGATTCAAATGCAAAAATCAAACTCGATTAAAATGGGATTAAAGCAATTATAATATTTTACGCAGAACATGAATCATATTGATATTTCAGAATATTAGGCATGAATACATAAAACCATGATCAAGCAAAGCCAACACTTTGCCTCCACAACTAATAATTTACCGTATCTGTTTGCATTGAATAAACACTTCCATACGCAAAGTGCAAAAAAGAACCAGAAACAAAATAAATAAATAAATAAATAAATAAATAAATAAATAAATAAATAAATAAATAAATAAATAAATAAATAAATAAATAAATAAATAAATAAATAAATAAATAAATAAATAAATAAATAAATAAATAAATAAATAAATAAATAAATAAATAAATAAATAAATAAATAAATAAATAAATAAATAAATAAATAAATAAATAAATAAATAAATAAATATTTATCCAACCTTTGCATTGCCACGATCAGACGTAAATTTCCTTATTTATTAGTATGTGACAAAATAAATGTTTACACTGAGCAATTAATCCTTTATCCTCTCTAGTTTTCATATACCAGAAGTTACCGATGATTAGGTGATTAAGTTGGTCTTAGATAGACAGTGCTGGGGTGACATACACGTACCTGGTATAGTAATTTGGTCTCAGATAGGCAGTGCTGGGGTGACATACACGTACCTGGTATAGTAATTTGGTCTTAGATAGTCAGTGCTGTTGTGACATACACGTACCTGGTATAGTAATTTGGTCTTAGATAGGCAGTGCTGGGGTGACATACACGTACCTGGTATAGTAATTTGGTCTTATGTAGACAGTGCTGGGGTGACATACACGTACCTGGTATAGTAATTTGGTCTTAGATAAGCAGTGCTGTTGTGACATACACGTACCTGGTATAGTAATTTGGTCTTAGATAGTCAGTGCTGTTGTGACATACACGTACCTGGTATAGTAATTTGGTCTTAGATAGGCAGTGCTGGGGTGACATACACGTACCTGGTATAGTAATTTGGTCTTAGATAGGCAGTGCTGGGGTGACATACACGTACCTGGTATAGTAATTTGGTCTTAGATAAGCAGTGCTGGGGTGACATACACGTACCTGGTATAGTAATTTGGTCTTAGATAGACAGTGCTGGTGTGACATACACGTACCTGGTATAGTAATTTGGTCTTAGATAGGCAGTGCTGGGGTGACATACACGTACCTGGTATAGTAATTTGGTCTTAGATAGGCAGTGCTGGGGTGACATACACGTACCTAGTATAGTAATTTGGTCTTAGATAGGCAGTGCTGGGGTGACATACACGTACCTGGTATAGTAATTTGGTCTTATGTAGACAGTGCTGGGGTGACATACACGTACCTGGTATAGTAATTTGGTCTTAGATAGTCAGTGCTGTTGTGACATACACGTACCTGGTATAGTAATTTGGTCTTAGATAGTCAGTGCTGTTGTGACATACACGTACCTGGTATAGTAATTTGGTCTTAGATAGGCAGTGCTGGGGTGACATACACGTACCTGGTATAGTAATTTGGTCTTAGATAGGCAGTGCTGGGGTGACATACACGTACCTGGTATAGTAATTTGGTCTTAGATAGACAGTGCTGGTGTGACATACACGTACCTGGTATAGTAATTTGGTCTTAGATAAGCAGTGCTGGGGTGACATACACGTACCTGGTATAGTAATTTGGTCTTATGTAGACAGTGCTGGTGTGACATACACGTACCTGGTATAGTAATTTGGTCTTAGATAGACAGTGCTGGGGTGACATACACGTACCTGGTATAGTAATTTGGTCTTAGATAGACAGTGCTGGTGTGACATACACGTACCTGGTATAGTAATTTGGTCTTAGATAGGCAGTGCTGGTGTGACATACACGTACCTGGTATAGTAATTTGGTCTTAGATAAGCAGTGCTGGTGTGACATACACGTACCTGGTATAGTAATTTGGTCTTAGATAAGCAGTGCTGGGGTGACATACACGTACCTGGTATAGTAATTTGGTCTTAGATAGACAGTGCTGGTGTGACATACACGTACCTGGTATAGTAATTTGGTCTTAGATAGACAGTGCTGGTGTGACATACACGTACCTGGTATAGTAATTTGGTCTTATGTAGACAGTGCTGGGGTGACATATGCGTACCTGGTATAGTAATTTGGTCTTAGATAAGCAGTGCTGGGGTGACATACACGTACCTGGTATAGTAATTTGGTCTTAGATAGACAGTGCTGGTGTGACATACACGTACCTGGTATAGTAATTTGGTCTTAGATAGGCAGTGCTGGGGTGACATACACGTACCTGGTATAGTAATTTGGTCTTAGATAGGCAGTGCTGGGGTGACATACACGTACCTGGTATAGTAATTTGGTCTTAGATAGGCAGTGCTGGGGTGACATACACGTACCTGGTATAGTAATTTGGTCTTATGTAGACAGTGCTGGGGTGACATACACGTACCTGGTATAGTAATTTGGTCTTAGATAGTCAGTGCTGTTGTGACATACACGTACCTGGTATAGTAATTTGGTCTTAGATAGTCAGTGCTGTTGTGACATACACGTACCTGGTATAGTAATTTGGTCTTAGATAGGCAGTGCTGGGGTGACATACACGTACCTGGTATAGTAATTTGGTCTTAGATAGGCAGTGCTGGGGTGACATACACGTACCTGGTATAGTAATTTGGTCTTAGATAGACAGTGCTGGTGTGACATACACGTACCTGGTATAGTAATTTGGTCTTAGATAAGCAGTGCTGGGGTGACATACACGTACCTGGTATAGTAATTTGGTCTTATGTAGACAGTGCTGGGGTGACATACACGTACCTGGTATAGTAATTTGGTCTTAGATAAGCAGTGCTGGGGTGACATACACGTACCTGGTATAGTAATTTAGTCTTAGATAGACAGTGCTGGGGTGACATACACGTACCTGGTATAGTAATTTGGTCTTAGATAAGCAGTGCTGGGGTGACATACACGTACCTGGTATAGTAATTTGGTCTTAGATAGACAGTGCTGGTGTGACATACACGTACCTGGTATAGTAATTTGGTCTTAGATAGGCAGTGCTGGGGTGACATACACGTACCTGGTATAGTAATTTGGTCTTAGATAGTCAGTGCTGTTGTGACATACACGTACCTGGTATAGTAATTTGGTCTTAGATAGTCAGTGCTGTTGTGACATACACGTACCTGGTATAGTAATTTGGTCTTAGATAGGCAGTGCTGGGGTGACATACACGTACCTGGTATAGTAATTTGGTCTTAGATAGTCAGTGCTGTTGTGACATACACGTACCTGGTATAGTAATTTGGTCTTAGATAGTCAGTGCTGGGGTGACATACACGTACCTGGTATAGTAATTTGGTCTTAGATAGGCAGTGCTGGTGTGACATACACGTACCTGGTATAGTAATTTGGTCTTAGATAGGCAGTGCTGGGGTGACATGCACGTACCTGGTATAGTAATTTGGTCTTAGATAGTCAGTGCTGTTGTGACATACACGTACCTGGTATAGTAATTTGGTCTTAGATAGGCAGTGCTGGTGTGACATACACGTACCTGGTATAGTAATTTGGTCTTAGATAGTCAGTGCTGTTGTGACATACACGTACCTGGTATAGTAATTTGGTCTTAGATAGTCAGTGCTGGGGTGACATACACGTACCTGGTATAGTAATTTGGTCTTAGATAGGCAGTGCTGGTGTGACATACACGTACCTGGTATAGTAATTTGGTCTTAGATAGGCAGTGCTGGGGTGACATGCACGTACCTGGTATAGTAATTTGGTCTTAGATAGTCAGTGCTGTTGTGACATACACGTACCTGGTATAGTAATTTGGTCTTAGATAGTCAGTGCTGTTGTGACATACACGTACCTGGTATAGTCATTTGGTCTTAGATAGGCAGTGCTGGGGTGACATACACGTACCTGGTATAGTAATTTGGTCTTAGATAGACAGTGCTGGGGTGACATACACGTACCTGGTATAGTAATTTGGTCTCAGATAGGCAGTGCTGGGGTGACATACACGTACCTGGTATAGTAATTTGGTCTTAGATAGGCAGTGCTGGGGTGACATACACGTACCTGGTATAGTAATTTGGTCTCAGATAGGCAGTGCTGGTGTGACATACACGTACCTGGTATAGTAATTTGGTCTTAGATAGACAGTGCTGGGGTGACATACACGTACCTGGTATAGTAATTTGGTCTCAGATAGGCAGTGCTGGGGTGACATACACGTACCTGGTATAGTAATTTGGTCTTAGATAGGCAGTGCTGGGGTGACATACACGTACCTGGTATAGTAATTTGGTCTTAGATAGGCAGTGCTGGGGTGACATACACGTACCTGGTATAGTAATTTGGTCTTAGATAGACAGTGCTGGGGTGACATACACGTACCTGGTATAGTAATTTGGTCTTAGATAGGCAGTGCTGGGGTGACATACACGTACCTGGTATAGTAATTTGGTCTTAGATAGACAGTGCTGGGGTGACATACACGTACCTGGTATAGTAATTTGGTCTCAGATAGGCAGTGCTGGGGTGACATACACGTACCTGGTATAGTAATTTGGTCTCAGATAGGCAGTGCTGGGGTGACATACACGTACCTGGTATAGTAATTTGGTCTTAGATAAGCAGTGCTGGGGTGACATACACGTACCTGGTATAGTAATTTGGTCTTAGATAAACAGTGCTGGTGTGACATACACGTACCTGGTATAGTAATTTGGTCTTAGATAGGCAGTGCTGGTGTGACATACACGTACCTGGTATAGTAATTTGGTCTCAGATAGGCAGTGCTGGGGTGACATACGCGTACCTGGTATCGTAATTTGGTCTCAGATAGGCAGTGCTGGTGTGACATACACGTACCTGGTATAGTAATTTGGTCTTAGATAGGCAGTGCTGGTGTGACATACACGTACCTGGTATAGTAATTTGGTCTTAAATAGGCAGTGCTGGGGTGACATACGCGTACCTGGTATCGTAATTTGGTCTCAGATAGGCAGTGCTGGTGTGACATACACGTACCTGGTATAGTAATTTGGTCTTAGATAAGCAGTGCTGGTGTGACATACACGTACCTGGTATAGTAATTTGGTCTTAGATAGGCAGTGCTGGGGTGACATACACGTACCTGGTATAGTAATTTGGTCTTAGATAGGCAGTGCTGGTGTGACATACACGTACCTGGTATAGTAATTTGGTCTTAGATAGGCAGTGCTGGGGTGACATACACGTACCTGGTATAGTAATTTGGTCTTAGATAAGCAGTGCTGGGGTGACATACGCGTACCTGGTATAGTAATTTGGTCTCAGATAAGCAGTGCTGGGGTAACATACACGTACCTGGTATAGTAATTTGGTCTTAGATAGGCAGTGCTGGGGTGACATACACGTACCTGGTATAGTAATTTGGTCTTAGATAGGCAGTGCTGGTGTGACATACACGTACCTGGTATAGTAATTTGGTCTTAAATAGGCAGTGCTGGGGTGACATACACGTACCTGGTATAGTAATTTGGTCTTAAATAGGCAGTGCTGGGGTGACATACACGTACCTGGTATAGTAATTTGGTCTTAGATAGACAGTGCTGGGGTGACATACACGTACCTGGTATAGTAATTTAGTCTTAGATAGGCAGTGCTGGGGTGACATACACGTACCTGGTATAGTAATTTGGTCTTAGATAGGCAGTGCTGGGGTAACATACACGTACCTGGTATAGTAATTTGGTCTTAGATAGACAGTGCTGGGGTGACATACGCGTACCTGGTATAGTAATTTGGTCTCAGATAGGCAGTGCTGGGGTGACATACGCGTACCTGGTATAGTAATTTGGTCTTAGATAGGCAGTGCTGGGGTAACATACACGTACCTGGTATAGTAATTTGGTCTTAGATAGGCAGTGCTGGGGTGACATACACGTACCTGGTATAGTAATTTGGTCTCAGATAGGCAGTGCTGGGGTAACATACACGTACCTGGTATAGTAATTTGGTCTTAGATAGGCAGTGCTGGGGTAACATACACGTACCTGGTATAGTAATTTGGTCTTAGATAGGCAGTGCTGGGGTGACATACACGTACCTGGTATAGTAATTTGGTCTTAGATAGGCAGTGCTGGGGTAACATACACGTACCTGGTATAGTAATTTGGTCTTAGATAGGCAGTGCTGGGGTGACATACACGTACCTGGTATAGTAATTTGGTCTCAGATAGGCAGTGCTGGGGTGACATACGCGTACCTGGTATCGTAATTTGGTCTCAGATAGGCAGTGCTGGTGTGACATACACGTACCTGGTATAGTAATTTGGTCTTAGATAGGCAGTGCTGGGGTGACATACACGTACCTGGTATAGTAATTTGGTCTCAGATAGGCAGTGCTGGGGTGACATACGCGTACCTGGTATAGTAATTTGGTCTCAGATAGGCAGTGCTGGTGTGACATACACGTACCTGGTATAGTAATTTGGTCTTAGATAGACAGTGCTGGGGTGACATACGCGTACCTGGTATAGTAATTTGGTCTTAGATAAGCAGTGCTGGGGTGACATACACGTACCTGGTATAGTAATTTGGTCTTAGATAGGCAGTGCTGGGGTAACATACACGTACCTGGTATAGTAATTTGGTCTTAGATAGGCAGTGCTGGGGTGACATACACGTACCTGGTATAGTAATTTGGTCTCAGATAGGCAGTGCTGGGGTGACATACGCGTACCTGGTATCGTAATTTGGTCTCAGATAGGCAGTGCTGGTGTGACATACACGTACCTGGTATAGTAATTTGGTCTTAGATAAGCAGTGCTGGGGTGACATACACGTACCTGGTATAGTAATTTGGTCTTAGATAAGCAGTGCTGGGGTAACATACACGTACCTGGTATAGTAATTTGGTCTTAGATAGGCAGTGCTGGGGTGACATACACGTACCTGGTATAGTAAGTTGGTCTTAGATAGACAGTGCTGGGGTGACATTCACGTACCTGGTATAGTAAGTTGGTCTTAGATAGACAGTGCTGGGGTGACATACACGTACATGGTATAGTAATTTGGTCTTAGATAGACAGTGCTGGGGTGACATACACGTACCTGGTATAGTAATTTGGTCTTAGATAGACAGTGCTGGGGTGACATATACACGTACCTGGTATAGTAATTTGGTCTTAGATAGACAGTGCTGGGGTGACATACACGTACCTGGTATAGTAATTTGGTCTTAGATAGACAGTGCTGGGGTAACAGACACGTACCTGGTATAGTAATTTGTTCTTATGTAGACAGTGCTGGGGTAACAGACACGTACCTGGTATAGTAATTTGGTCTTAGATAGACAGTGCTGGGGTAACAGACACGTACCTGGTATAGTAATTTGGTCTTAGATAGGCAGTGCTGGGGTGACATACACGTACCTGGTATAGTAATTTGGTCTTAGATAGACAGTGCTGGGGTAACAGACACGTACCTGGTATAGTAATTTGGTCTTAGATAGACAGTGCTGGGATGACATACACGTACCTGGTATAGTAATTTGGTCTTAGATAGTCAGTGCTGTTGTGACATACACGTACCTGGTATAGTAATTTGGTCTTAGATAGTCAGTGCTGTTGTGACATACACGTACCTGGTATAGTAATTTGGTCTTAGATAGGCAGTGCTGGGGTGACATACACGTACCTGGTATAGTAATTTGGTCTTAGATAGTCAGTGCTGTTGTGACATACACGTACCTGGTATAGTAATTTGGTCTTAGATAGTCAGTGCTGGGGTGACATACACGTACCTGGTATAGTAATTTGGTCTTAGATAGGCAGTGCTGGTGTGACATACACGTACCTGGTATAGTAATTTGGTCTTAGATAGGCAGTGCTGGGGTGACATGCACGTACCTGGTATAGTAATTTGGTCTTAGATAGTCAGTGCTGTTGTGACATACACGTACCTGGTATAGTAATTTGGTCTTAGATAGGCAGTGCTGGTGTGACATACACGTACCTGGTATAGTAATTTGGTCTTAGATAGTCAGTGCTGTTGTGACATACACGTACCTGGTATAGTAATTTGGTCTTAGATAGTCAGTGCTGGGGTGACATACACGTACCTGGTATAGTAATTTGGTCTTAGATAGGCAGTGCTGGTGTGACATACACGTACCTGGTATAGTAATTTGGTCTTAGATAGGCAGTGCTGGGGTGACATGCACGTACCTGGTATAGTAATTTGGTCTTAGATAGTCAGTGCTGTTGTGACATACACGTACCTGGTATAGTAATTTGGTCTTAGATAGTCAGTGCTGTTGTGACATACACGTACCTGGTATAGTCATTTGGTCTTAGATAGGCAGTGCTGGGGTGACATACACGTACCTGGTATAGTAATTTGGTCTTAGATAGACAGTGCTGGGGTGACATACACGTACCTGGTATAGTAATTTGGTCTCAGATAGGCAGTGCTGGGGTGACATACACGTACCTGGTATAGTAATTTGGTCTTAGATAGGCAGTGCTGGGGTGACATACACGTACCTGGTATAGTAATTTGGTCTCAGATAGGCAGTGCTGGTGTGACATACACGTACCTGGTATAGTAATTTGGTCTTAGATAGACAGTGCTGGGGTGACATACACGTACCTGGTATAGTAATTTGGTCTCAGATAGGCAGTGCTGGGGTGACATACACGTACCTGGTATAGTAATTTGGTCTTAGATAGGCAGTGCTGGGGTGACATACACGTACCTGGTATAGTAATTTGGTCTTAGATAGGCAGTGCTGGGGTGACATACACGTACCTGGTATAGTAATTTGGTCTTAGATAGACAGTGCTGGGGTGACATACACGTACCTGGTATAGTAATTTGGTCTTAGATAGGCAGTGCTGGGGTGACATACACGTACCTGGTATAGTAATTTGGTCTTAGATAGACAGTGCTGGGGTGACATACACGTACCTGGTATAGTAATTTGGTCTCAGATAGGCAGTGCTGGGGTGACATACACGTACCTGGTATAGTAATTTGGTCTCAGATAGGCAGTGCTGGGGTGACATACACGTACCTGGTATAGTAATTTGGTCTTAGATAAGCAGTGCTGGGGTGACATACACGTACCTGGTATAGTAATTTGGTCTTAGATAAACAGTGCTGGTGTGACATACACGTACCTGGTATAGTAATTTGGTCTTAGATAGGCAGTGCTGGTGTGACATACACGTACCTGGTATAGTAATTTGGTCTCAGATAGGCAGTGCTGGGGTGACATACGCGTACCTGGTATCGTAATTTGGTCTCAGATAGGCAGTGCTGGTGTGACATACACGTACCTGGTATAGTAATTTGGTCTTAGATAGGCAGTGCTGGTGTGACATACACGTACCTGGTATAGTAATTTGGTCTTAAATAGGCAGTGCTGGGGTGACATACGCGTACCTGGTATCGTAATTTGGTCTCAGATAGGCAGTGCTGGTGTGACATACACGTACCTGGTATAGTAATTTGGTCTTAGATAAGCAGTGCTGGTGTGACATACACGTACCTGGTATAGTAATTTGGTCTTAGATAGGCAGTGCTGGGGTGACATACACGTACCTGGTATAGTAATTTGGTCTTAGATAGGCAGTGCTGGTGTGACATACACGTACCTGGTATAGTAATTTGGTCTTAGATAGGCAGTGCTGGGGTGACATACACGTACCTGGTATAGTAATTTGGTCTTAGATAAGCAGTGCTGGGGTGACATACGCGTACCTGGTATAGTAATTTGGTCTCAGATAAGCAGTGCTGGGGTAACATACACGTACCTGGTATAGTAATTTGGTCTTAGATAGGCAGTGCTGGGGTGACATACACGTACCTGGTATAGTAATTTGGTCTTAGATAGGCAGTGCTGGTGTGACATACACGTACCTGGTATAGTAATTTGGTCTTAAATAGGCAGTGCTGGGGTGACATACACGTACCTGGTATAGTAATTTGGTCTTAAATAGGCAGTGCTGGGGTGACATACACGTACCTGGTATAGTAATTTGGTCTTAGATAGACAGTGCTGGGGTGACATACACGTACCTGGTATAGTAATTTAGTCTTAGATAGGCAGTGCTGGGGTGACATACACGTACCTGGTATAGTAATTTGGTCTTAGATAGGCAGTGCTGGGGTAACATACACGTACCTGGTATAGTAATTTGGTCTTAGATAGACAGTGCTGGGGTGACATACGCGTACCTGGTATAGTAATTTGGTCTCAGATAGGCAGTGCTGGGGTGACATACGCGTACCTGGTATAGTAATTTGGTCTTAGATAGGCAGTGCTGGGGTAACATACACGTACCTGGTATAGTAATTTGGTCTTAGATAGGCAGTGCTGGGGTGACATACACGTACCTGGTATAGTAATTTGGTCTCAGATAGGCAGTGCTGGGGTAACATACACGTACCTGGTATAGTAATTTGGTCTTAGATAGGCAGTGCTGGGGTAACATACACGTACCTGGTATAGTAATTTGGTCTTAGATAGGCAGTGCTGGGGTGACATACACGTACCTGGTATAGTAATTTGGTCTTAGATAGGCAGTGCTGGGGTAACATACACGTACCTGGTATAGTAATTTGGTCTTAGATAGGCAGTGCTGGGGTGACATACACGTACCTGGTATAGTAATTTGGTCTCAGATAGGCAGTGCTGGGGTGACATACGCGTACCTGGTATCGTAATTTGGTCTCAGATAGGCAGTGCTGGTGTGACATACACGTACCTGGTATAGTAATTTGGTCTTAGATAGGCAGTGCTGGGGTGACATACACGTACCTGGTATAGTAATTTGGTCTCAGATAGGCAGTGCTGGGGTGACATACGCGTACCTGGTATAGTAATTTGGTCTCAGATAGGCAGTGCTGGTGTGACATACACGTACCTGGTATAGTAATTTGGTCTTAGATAGACAGTGCTGGGGTGACATACGCGTACCTGGTATAGTAATTTGGTCTTAGATAAGCAGTGCTGGGGTGACATACACGTACCTGGTATAGTAATTTGGTCTTAGATAGGCAGTGCTGGGGTAACATACACGTACCTGGTATAGTAATTTGGTCTTAGATAGGCAGTGCTGGGGTGACATACACGTACCTGGTATAGTAATTTGGTCTCAGATAGGCAGTGCTGGGGTGACATACGCGTACCTGGTATCGTAATTTGGTCTCAGATAGGCAGTGCTGGTGTGACATACACGTACCTGGTATAGTAATTTGGTCTTAGATAAGCAGTGCTGGGGTGACATACACGTACCTGGTATAGTAATTTGGTCTTAGATAAGCAGTGCTGGGGTAACATACACGTACCTGGTATAGTAATTTGGTCTTAGATAGGCAGTGCTGGGGTGACATACACGTACCTGGTATAGTAAGTTGGTCTTAGATAGACAGTGCTGGGGTGACATTCACGTACCTGGTATAGTAAGTTGGTCTTAGATAGACAGTGCTGGGGTGACATACACGTACATGGTATAGTAATTTGGTCTTAGATAGACAGTGCTGGGGTGACATACACGTACCTGGTATAGTAATTTGGTCTTAGATAGACAGTGCTGGGGTGACATATACACGTACCTGGTATAGTAATTTGGTCTTAGATAGACAGTGCTGGGGTGACATACACGTACCTGGTATAGTAATTTGGTCTTAGATAGACAGTGCTGGGGTAACAGACACGTACCTGGTATAGTAATTTGTTCTTATGTAGACAGTGCTGGGGTAACAGACACGTACCTGGTATAGTAATTTGGTCTTAGATAGACAGTGCTGGGGTAACAGACACGTACCTGGTATAGTAATTTGGTCTTAGATAGGCAGTGCTGGGGTGACATACACGTACCTGGTATAGTAATTTGGTCTTAGATAGACAGTGCTGGGGTAACAGACACGTACCTGGTATAGTAATTTGGTCTTAGATAGACAGTGCTGGGATGACATACACGTACCTGGTATAGTAATTTGGTCTTAGATATACAGTGCTGGGGTGACATACACGTACCTGGTATAGTAATTTGGTCTTAGATAGGCAGTGCTGGGGTGACATACACGTACCTGGTATAGTAATTTGGTCTTAGATAGGCAGTGCTGGGGTGACATACACGTACCTGGTATAGTAATTTGGTCTTAGATAGGCAGAGCTGGGGTGACATACACGTACCTGGTATAGTAATTTGGTCTTAGGCAGTGCTGGGGTGACATGCACGTACCTGGTATAGTAATTTGGTCTTAGATAGGCAGTGCTGGGGTGACATACACGTACCTTGTATAGCACTGTATCTGTGTTGGAGTTGTGCCATCTTTGTGTATTTCACAGGGGTATGACTGATGATTATTGACCAATTCCACATAGTTGCCTAGATCTTCATTACCATCACCAAAACTGAACTGGCTCTCGGCAAACCCTGAAAAAAAATTATGATCTATCTTAAATTGTCCATTAAATCTCATCTTAAAATGTCTATTAATAATGTCCATTGGGGAAGCAGATACGGCCACTGGCTGGGCGCGAGTCGGAATATTCATTCAGTGGACAGCATCCACGTCACGCAGCCTGCCTTTGGCATAAGTGAAGATGAAGACCAGAATAATGCCAGCATCAGTATTAAAGGTTAAAAAATGAAGAAAATCGGAAAATTAGGAAAGATTTACACCTTTCTTATCTTAGGTTTGCGGGGATTTGATAGTCCTTCAGACGCTTTCATGTTAACATTCAATTACAGAGTGCAATGTGTTAGTTTGACTTTGATCAGTCTTAACAATGAGACTCGTTGGTCTTAATAAACAACAACAAAAACAAACAAAAAACAAAAAAACACCTTTAACTGTATCCGGTTATACTTTATGATATTTTTTATTGTTTTATAAAAATGATCCGGCAAAATTCAACTAGAGGAATCTATAAATACATGAATATAAGGAGACAACGAAGGTCCGATCATTGTGCTTAGTCTCGCGTTTGTACACTGCCGGTTATAATTTTAGAAAAAAGTTATGTTTTACTTTGTAGCACAAAGGCTATAATTCATTATAGATGAAGCATAAGATAAATGAAAAATGAAGGGCTCAGGACGCAGCACGTGCTCCCCGTGCCATCCCACCTCCCTCGGGCATGCGCAGATCTTACATAAGTATTTGACGTTCTGTAGATTCTGACCTTTTTGTTTCAATTTTTTTGGTGTTTATTTCCCCCTCAAGGTCAATGGGGGTTGTATTGATAATTTAAGATATTGTTTTAACAAATATTTCTTTTATTTCACTCAGATTCAAACATAACATGCATAGAAGTCATTGTTTGTTGATTAAATAAACATAATTATTAAGAACGAGGACAAAAACTCAGTGACCTATTTATCAGATTTTTAGAGAAGATTAGATTTGCCAGACAACTGCAGAAGCTTTGAAATATGTAATATCTATTTTAGTTGCAATATAAACACCGCTGTTGACAGATGAGGGGATCTGAGCGAGAAGAGTGCAAGCTTACCACTTCCATATATAGTGATCCTCACATCTCCCTTGAAGCCAATGTAGAGGGGATCCACGCTGGATATCGTGGTACCTGAAAAACAACCAATATTCTTTCTCATAATAGCGTGAGTAATCACGATTCATTTTTATATTTGAGTACAAGGTAGAATGGATCCATTCTAGTACATCCGTTCTGCCTGCCTGCGTCCATCCATTCTAACTGCCTACATTCACCCATTCTACCTGCCTACATTCATCCATTCTACCTGCCTACATTCATCCATTCTACCTACATTCATCCATTCTGCCTACATTCATCCATTCTGCCTACATTCATCCATTCTGACTACATTCATCCATTCAGCCTACATTCATCCATTCTGCCTACATTCATCCATTCTGACTACATTCATCCATTCTACCTACATTCATCCATTCTACCTACATTCATCCATTCTTCCTACATTTTTCCATTCTACCTACATTCATCCATTCTGTCTACATTCATCCATTCTACCTACATTCATCCATTCTGTCTACATTCATCCATTCTACCTACATTCATCCATTCTGAATACATTCATCCATTCTGTCTATATTCATCCATTCTGTCTACATTCATCCATTCTACCTACATTCATCCATTCTACCTACATTCATCCATTCTACTTACATTCATCCATTCTACCTACATTCTGGGCCACGGGCCGTGGCGCAGTTGGTTAGAGCGCCAGCTTATTAGCACCAGTTCCTCTGTGGTGATCCAAAGGTCGTGGGTTCGAATCCCGGCCGTGCCGAGATTGAACTCATGATACAATTTCACACATGAGCTGAGGCCCGTGCCTAAAGGGTTAACCCGTTGTCCTTGTTAATCTGTGACCGGGTGGGTTGTCATGTCAAGGACCTGCGACATGACAATTCAGTGAGGCAGCACTATATCTGCTACAAGTAGGTCTCATCACGAAATGACTGAAATAATGTTGAAAGTGATGTAAAACCCCAAACAAACAAATCTACGTACATTCTTCCATTCTACCTACATTCATCCATTCTGTCTACATTCATCCATTCTACCTACATTCATCCATTCTACCTACATTCATCCATTCTGTCTACATTCACCCATTCTGCCTACATTCATCCATTCTACCAACATTCATCCATTCTACCTACATTCATCCATTCTGTCTACATTCACCCATTCTGCCTACATTCATCCATTCTACCTACATTCATCCATTCTACCTACATTCATCCATTCTACCTACATTCATCCATTCTGCCTACATTCATCCATTCTGCCTACATTCATCCATTCTACCTACCTTCATCCATTCTACCTACATTCATCCATTCTGATTACATTCATCCATTCTACCTACATTCATCCTATCCTCATATATCAATTGTGCCTATTTTTCTCCATTCTGTCCATGCATATGCATTCGGCCCAGACATAGTTGTCACATGTCTGTTCAGCATGTCAACATGTTCGTGTAATCTGCATGCAATCCTGCAATATGCTTTCATTCGTTCAATCTGCTTACATTCGTTCTTTCTGCCTACATTCATTCAATCTGCCTACATTCGTTCATTTTGCCTATATTTGATCATTTTGCCTAAATAAGTTCAAAATCCATTTATTCAATCTTTTTGCATTATCTATTCAATATGCCTATACATTCGATCTGCCTATATTTGTACATGCATTATACTAAGGGAATGAAAACTATAGAAATATTCTTTTGAGAATGATTTGAAGTTCGTCTTAAAATTAATAGTATTGTCGCCTGGAATGTCTTGAAATACATTCAATAAAAATCTTGATAAAATATTGTTGGTTGTAACATATAGGCTCTGATCACCACTCTATCTGAAGAAGGGAAAGTCAAACTCAGTTCTATCCAGGCAGTAGACTCCCCAAGCCAGAGGAGATAAAAAGTTAGATACATGTACAGCCCATGTCCCTCTAATCGGGTTATCGACAAGACGTCGATGTAATGTTTTCTAAAGATTCTAAAATACCACCGCCTGCATAACAAAATGAATAATGAACTGGTAACTGGTAATTAATAAATAACTTCCCGCACGTCGCCTGTATCATGGTCCCAGACAACAGGAAGGTCTCGCGAGATTGCCATATTTACAGCACATAAATCAGAAATACTTAACTTTTACAAAAATAAATACATACCTTTAACACTGGAAGCTGCAAACACTACTAGCAACACTAGGCAAAGTCTATTTACACGTAGGGCATCGGTATGTGAATCCATTCTCAAGTACTTCATTCCACATAAATTATCATTGTTCTAGGATATCTCCTTTGCTTGGGATAAGTTTTAGGCGCGGGGTGCGTTGAGCAAGTGTCTTGGTGTAGTGTGGTACGGTTCTGGTCAACTATTTTTTTTATTATATCATGTCAACCCTTTATATATTATCATCATTATTATGTACATTGCTTATAAAAATGTGTATGGACTTGAACAATCCTCGCTTCACTGAGATTTTCTTGGTAAGGGACAAATGACCATATGTGTATGATGTAACAATTTAATCAGTCGTACTGAAACACAATGCAACGAGAGTTAATTCTTTTACCCTAAGTGATTGATGATTCAATATTAACATCGATAACCATCTTTCTGCTGACAACTCTATTTGTCCATGTTGGCACAGAGAGAATTGATTTTTAATTTTGAATGTAACATTTGACTTCATGCTGAGAAAAGAGGTGGCTGCATTATTGATTCTCAACCTGATTGACTATTAACAATTCAAATGAAATAAAAATTGGGAGTACATAATATGCCTCCATACATACAGTTATATAAAAGCTATTACAAAACCTAAAATGTTAACCAGCATGCACTCTGTCAAACACAATAATCGTAGATTTCAAATCATTCCAGTAATAATAGCAAGAGAAGGGTTCCTTAATTTATCAATTTGCTGATATTATCTTCAGGGACAGCTGTAGTGCCCCTCTCCCGGGGGGGGGGGGGGGGGGGGGGGGGGTTGTGGAGGGGGGGTATTGTTTCCTCTTATTTGTGTGGTAGGTCACATTTACTCCATGATATCTTATTTTTCAAACTTTGAGGTGACACGTTTATACATTGAACACAACTGCCAAACAAGCTGGTAAAAAGTGGCTTATTTTGCAAATAAAAGGATTCATTATATTTCCGTAATTTTCTAGTTTATTGAGTTGCTGAATACACTACTCAAGATCAATGTAATAGTTTAGTATCATAAACTTGAACGTAGAATAGTATACATCTGATATGCAAACAATCATTAACTGAACGCAAAGAACATCTTTCATTCGGAATAAATGCAATCATGTTATGTCAAAATGTATGCCTATTTAATGACTGGACTCTGGTTTGTTTTTCTATCAAAATCCAATAGGCGCAGGTTCATGTGGCAGGAACTACGTATACAGAACTCCACTGGCGGCCAATGTGTAAATACACTGCAAGAAACTGATTTGAAAAAATGTGTCAAAAATCTTAAATAAAATAAATCATGGCCATTAAATTGAGGAAAATCTAAGAATTCCAACTGGAAAAGACCCAGACAACCCTATATATGTTGTGAGAGTCTGGACGATTTCCCTCTATTAACTACTAGTATTGAAAGCACTGGCGTTTCCCCCCAAATGAATTAATGACAGCACAATCAAATTGTAGTATAGATCGTGTATGTAGATAGGAAATCTTTTAAAAGTTGTAAAAAAGGGAGATTTGCATGGCCTGAGTCGTACGCCTGAATCTTCTGTTAAACTGTCTCGGAAGGCATAAAGACCATTCTTAACCCCTGAGCTTAAAATAATCAAGTGGCAGGGTTAATGTGAAATGTATTCATGATAACCTAGATACCTTGTGACGAATGTCATAATAGGCACTGTGATAATCTGTGGTTTCAAGAATAATAGTATACATGGCTAAAGCCAGGTTCCTTTATACTAAATATATTGCACTGGTTGATATCTGACCTAATGATGTAGGTCTTTCCCTCTGTGGTGCAGGCTGTTAAGTGCACTTACACCCTGCTCTCTTATCTAATTCGCAGACAATGTAAATTATCAATCTACTGTGTGCCTTGTATAACACCGCACATAGTGTCATTTCTTCCAAAATTGTCATTGGCTTCATTGTACATTACATTTCCATGGAGGACTGTTAACACTCAATACCAGCAGCAGCTAAGTCAGAGGTTAGTTGTAGCACTCGTTTAAATGTAGTGATAAAGGTCTGATTGTCCTACTTCGTCAGTTGGCAGCAAGCCAAATGATTATTCACATCCCACCCCCCCCCCCCAACAAGCCAAAAGATCAAAGAATCATGCTCCCCTGATATTACAACCAAAGGCAAAAGATAAACGATCACCCCCAAGCCAAAAGATCAAAGAATCATGCTCCCCTGATGTAACAACCAAAGGCAAAAGATAAACGATCACCCCCAAGCCAAAAGATCAAAGAATCATGCTCCCCTGATGTAACAACCAAAGGCAAAAGATAAACGATCACCCCCAAGCCAAAAGATCAAAGAATCATGCCCCCCCCCCCCCCCCCCCCCGGATGTTACAGCCAGGGACCGAGGATCCAAGGATCATCCCCCACCAGCCCCATACCCCCCCTTCATTGTTAAATATTATATATGAACTATGGATACACAGGAAATTATTTTTTACAGGAGAAAAACAATAACAAAATATAGATAAGCAAATTATATATCAAAATGAACAAATTAAAGATATGGAAAGATTTTTATATATTATTTCCATACTTTTACTGGTCTAAAACTTTTTGAATTTCAGATCACCTTTTTCTGGTGGCAGCCATCTTGCCAAGAGGATTGTAGAGATTCCAATCAAACAAAGAAAATTACTGCACAAACGTGATTTAAAAAACCCAAAAATATATGTAGCAGTATTGTTTTCTACACAGTACATATTTCAGGCTAGGTATGCGAGTAGTAATTGGGAAATGTCATATTTTTGGGGCTCAACACTCAGAAATCACATGGAAACACAAGGTCACAACTGAATGGGTTGATAAGGACCAGTTACATGGAATAAATGTTTGCAGTTTGAAATGCAAGTGTTATAGGTCTTTAAAAATCTGTTATCCCCCTCAGATATTTATGGCAAGATGAAAAAAGAAACATCTTTTTCCGCAAAATATTAATACCAAATTTAATATTGGCCTATTTCACAAATTTACGGAAGCCAGATTGGATTTTTTTATAAAAAAAATTCTGAGATCCAGAAATGTCAAGTTCAATAAAAAAAATAAAAAAAATACATCAACTGAAAAAGTAAAAATGTAACAGTTCATAAAGGATAAATTTGTTGATTTATTTCCTATGAAATCAGGATGGACAATAATTTACGATTACACGACATCTTTACACTATCAATATTTAAGGAGTACATTACACTCATGATGATCAGGTTCCTGCCCTTCGTATCATTAATTATGCTTTGGAATGATTTTAACCAATCAGCTACTTTTATAAATATGAATACTACTTACAAACTTAAGATACCGGTATGCTATCGGCAATAAAAAGAGTATAAATTCAAATATTTGATTTTCAAGATAATACTGAAATTTACACTTCAACACAAACATTATCATGGAGGCCTCATTGTATTGTTCTCTTAGACTAACATATGACAAGCGTTTGGTGAGAAATGCATGTCTTTTAATTTTCCTTTTAAAATGCTGAATTAAAATGTTGCTGTATGTATACAAATATTAAAACAAACTTAAATAAGCATAATTTAGACATTTGTAGTTGCACAATATTACAGCTCTGGGTGAATTATACTAGACATTTGTAATTACATAATAGTACAGCTCTGGATGAATAACATGGCCTATGTAATTTATTTGCACTTTAACTACAGAGCAAACCGTCTATAAGTAGTTGCCCATTTGTCCCTGTTTAATATTTTTATGTAAATGGTATAAATATTTGAAAAAAGTATCGGGCTTAGTATTGTACCAGTGCAGTCATTCTTAGTTATCTAATCCTATGCATGGGATTTGTGTTGTTTCATCTTATTTCCATAATCAAAATATCAATTATTTTGTTTCATTATTTCTGAATCAATGTCTCCCTTTCTATCCTTTTTATCAAATACCTTCTCAATGAACCCATTAAAATATGTCAAACTGATGAATTATTGATTTCTTTCCATAAAAAGTGTCATATTCCACTTTTGCTATGCAATTCTATCCTGAAAACGTGGGAAAAGATAAAAATTGCTTCACTGTGATCAATGATCATCAACTAGAAAAATACTTTCAGATCTAAAAATATAACAGTTCTAAGTTACTATCCGATGATGCGTGACCCTGGAGATGCGAGTTTTATGTTTCTCTCTGATGATACGTGACCCTGGAGATGTGAGTTCTATGTTACTATCTGATGATGCATAACCCTGGAGATGTGAGTTTTATGTTACTATCTAATGATGTGTGACCCTGGAGATGTGAGTTTTATGTTACTATCTGATGATGCGTGACCCTTGAGATGCGAGTTATATATTACTATCTGATGATGTGTGACCCCGAAAATGTGAGTTCTATGTTACTATCTGATGATGCGTGACCCTGGAGATGTGAGTTCTATGCTACTATCTGATGATGCATGACCCTGGAGATGTTCTATGTTACTATCTGATGATGCGTGACCCTGGAGATGTGAGTTCTATGTTACTATCTGATGATGCGTGACCCTGGAGATGTGAGTTCTATGTTACTATCTGATGATGTGTGATCCTGGAGATGTGAGTTCTATGTTACTGTCTGATGATGCGTGACCCTGGAGATGCGAGTTCTATGTTACTATCTGATGATGTGCGACCCTGGAGATGTGAGTTCTATGTTACTATCTGATGATGCGTGACCCTGGAGATGTGAGTTTTATGTTACTATCTGATGATGCGTGACCCTTGAGATGCGAGTTATATATTACTATCTGATGATGTGTGACCCCGAAAATGTGAGTTCTATGTTACTATCTGATGATGCGTGACCCTGGAGATGTGAGTTCTATGTTACTATCTGATGATGCGTGACCCTGGAGATGTGAGTTCTATGTTACTATCTGATGATGCGTGACCCTGAAGATGTGAGTTCTATGTTACTATCTGATGATGCATGACTGTGGAGATGCGAGTTCTATGTTACTATCTGATGATGCGTGACCCTGGAGATGCGAGTTCTATGTTACAATCTGATGATGTGTGACCCTGGAGATGTGAGTTCTATGTTACTATCTGATGATGCGTGACCGTGGAGATGTGAGTTCTATGTTACAATCTGATGATGCGTGACCCTGGAGATGTGAGTTCTATGTTGCTATCTAATGATGTGTGACCCTGTAGAAGCCAGTTCAATCTGGCGCAGTTCTTAGTCCATGAAGATGTGAGTTCTTCCACTTGAGTTGCCTCCCACTAGAATGTTGCGGGTTGGGTGTAAGGCATTCAGAGAACACACAGAATTCAGATGGTCTGCATTTTGAAATATCCTCAATCTCTCTGCTTTATCGGAGTACATCTCAATCTGAAAAACAAAAAACAAAACAAATCAGTCATTGTTGTTTCCAATTCTGTGCATCTAAATCTTTCAGAATAACTCATTTATAAAACATCACATTCTTTAAACACTCAAAGTGTTATATGTAATCAGTTTGTAGACTCGTGGCAGCATAATTAGACACTAATTGCAGTCACATACCAGGACAATTAAAGAACTTGCAGGTGCTCGAATTTTTTGCCGGAATTCTGAACATACATCTGGGTACTAAGTGGAAATAAGTCATGATTTTCTGGTCATTGTATGGGGGTTCCCTGTTATGGTGAACCAATCATTGTCTAGTCTAATTTTGCACACAATTTGAATTCTTTTATAATGAAAACATCTCTAAATTGACATATCCATGAGAAAACCAGGCTTAAAAAAAGAAAGAAAAAAATATTTCAAATCATAAAATTCTAAAAATGGTAAAACACATTCATATGATTCTTATAATTTCACTGCTCAAACAATTCCTTTTATTCTTTAAAAAAAGTCTCCTATTTTGAGTGTGTAAATAACATATTTTCTAACCTCACTGTCATTACTTTTTCAATGAACTTTTCTTGTAAGCATTGTTATGTGTCTTGAAAGGTTTTCAAGATATTAAGAGGTTTTCAAGATATTGACCTTTTTTTCAAGATATTGACAGGTTTTTAAGATATTGACAGGTTTTCAAGATATTGACAATTCTTCAAGATATTGACAGGTTTTCAAGATATTCGAAATATAGACATTTTATCAAGATACTGACAGGTTTTCAAGATATTGACAGGTTTTCAAAATATTGACATTTTTTCAAGATATCGACAGGTTTTCAGGATATTGACAGGTTTTCAGGATATTGACAGGTTTTCAAGATATTGACATTTTTTCAAGATATTGACATTTTTTCAGGATATTGCAGATTAGCCCCTGTTACCTGTCTTGGTCTTGCCATGCTGCCGACCACGAAGATGTCCTCCCTCTGGGGATGCCAGGTGGCCTTGAAGTTACTCAGCCATCTCCCCGTGTGGTTGTCATGTCTGCAACAATCAGTCTCAGTGTAAAATCATGTACATACAACATCAAAATCATTTAAGATGTGTTGAGAGATTTTAAACACGATTTTTAATATAAGTTCCAGAAAAATCTATTCTGTTTCTGATGGCTGTGTGATACAACGTAACAAATAATCCATTCTAAGAATGCTTCCCATGTCTCTTCCACATGTCTTATATCTTGTCTTGGCTTTCTCTTCAATTTGTCCCGAAATAAAACCAATTCATTCAAGGAATGTTGCATGTGATTTCATCAAAACTTTAATTATTTCTCTTCATATTTTAAAAATAAGCATTATTTCATCCCGATTAAAACAAAAGGAAGTGAAATGTTATATTCTTTATTATTCTTACCTAACAGAAGATGCCAATGATATCTTGGTGCTGAGCTCTGAACTGTCAAATACCCTGAAAATCAAGAAAGAACCAGTCATTTTTAAACCCTCCACAATTTCAATTAGAAATTAAAACTGTGTCATGAAAATAGCTATTTTCAAAGAGCACTTAAATAGCGAACACAAAATAGTCTTTTATTTTAATTGCATTTTGTGCTCGTAAAATAAAATAAAACATAGGCCAATGGTCTCAGAGTTATGCTGACAATTGCATTTTTGTAATACTTGTGTCTCTCAGAGAGGATTACCTTATTTTGTCATCTATTGAGGTGGTGAGAATATGTTTGCCAGTGATGGGAGAGAAGTAGGCAGAATCTACACTTTTAGAGTGTGGCAGTTCTTGAAGGCTGTTGGGTTTCTTGGACATTTTACGAAGGTCCCATAATCGTACAGTTCTGAAACAAAAAGAAAAATATCATCAAATTATGATTCTACCAACAGATGTTAATCAAAGATATATAGTGATCTTACTAGTTTGCTGGAATGAAGCAAGGATCTGGTGATCAAATTATAATTGCCTGATTACTCAAGCAGAAAGATAATATAATCAAATGAAGATGTCGTGAGACACTAATTGGTCAAATTTGACAATTGGACAAAAACCAAAGCTTAGGCAGATGTTTATTTTATTTAACAAGATCATCCTTTTAAACTAGCTCTTTTCAGGTCTAGATAGTCTTCCTTTGGTTGCTGATGATATCATTTTTGACAGGGTGTCTTAATTCACAATATTGAATTAATTCATATATCAATGCATATTCAAATCTATACACTATCTTTACCTATTTGTCTTGAACTGATTGGATCAGGCCTGTCCACTCATACGATCCATCTATTCTACACACAAACAAGTCAGACTGATTGGTCCTGATTAAAAACTAAGGAATGGACTTCTTATAATTAGAGATTCTGACTTATCTCAGTCTCAATGGCTCATACCAGAATGTAATCTTGATTTGGGTCGGGGTTGAGACTGTCTTGATCTCAATGGCTCATAGCAGACTGTAATCTTGATTTGGGTCAGGGTTGAGACTACTAGTAAGCTTACGTACCCATCATTGGAGCTTGTGAGGAAGTAGTGTTTCTGTGTAGGATGTACACTCACACATTTCAGATAGCGGTAGTGTGTGAGATAGGTGTGCTCAGCACTTTTTCTACAATGAATGAACCAAAACATATTTAAAAAAAATAGATCTCACATTTAAAAAACTTAACTTAACAGTATTTATACACTTACAGGCATTTTTGAGACATGGTAATGTTAGACAAATTCTGCGTATATAGATTAATATCATGAAAGGAAAAAACTATTTAATTCCTTAGTTCTTTAGGCATGACTGGAACTGAAATAAAAATAACTATTCAACTGTAAATTATTTAACTAGTTAAATGTATTTGACACGGATAGAGATTATTTCTGGATCATATCAAATCAAAAGGGTTTAAAGTTATTTCCAACATTATTTTGGTCATATCATGACAAGGCCCACTTGTATCAGATATAGAATTATCATGTTGCAAGTCCTTGAGAAGATGAACTACCCAGTCACAGAATGTACCAGGACAAAGGGTTTAATTGGTAAGTTAGTTGTACTGTTAGGATGTTTTACTCACTTATCAGACCTGAGGTCCACGATACCAACTGTTCCATCTCCCTGTGATGTTATTAAAGAGTCTGGAGACAGGAAATCTAAGGCTGAAAGTCGGTTATCATTTTCTTCTGGGGTTGAATAGACCTGCAGTGATTTACAGAAAGCATAAAACAGAGTTTTTAACATAGGCATCAGAGATGCATCAACCCTCAGCCCTGGTAACTCATTGCACAACATTCGCTCCACACAATATTTGTGAACAAAACGTCACTGCACCAGGGCAAATTGATGCAGGGGTTAAAAAAACCCATAAAATCTACTTCCTTTGATAGCTTAGGTGTGTCAAGTATCATGAAACTGTCATCATTTACTCTAGAATTATTGAGATGGGCCGGTGACCTTGAAAAGCAGGTTAAGGTCACCGTCCATCAAACTCATCTGGAGTCTTCCCAGATGCTTATGTGTGTCAATTTTCATGAAGCTGCCATTATTTGCTCTTAAGTTATTGCAATGACGTGGATTTGACATGATTGTCCCTGTGACCTTGAAAAGTAGGTAAAGGTCATATTCCATCAAGAGAAGTCTGAGGTCTTCACCAGATGCTTATGTGTGTCAAGTCTCATAAAGCTGCCATCATTCGTTCTCGAGTTATAGCAATGATAGGGATTTCACATAATTGTACCTGTGACCTTGAAAAGTAGGTGAAGGTCATGTTCCATACAAAAATGTCTGAGGTCTTCACCAGATGCTTATGCGTGTCAAGTTTCATGAAGCTGCCATCATTCGTTCTCGAGTTATCGCGATGACAAGGATGATTTCACATAATTGTCCCTGTGACCTTGAAAAGCAGGTTAAGGTCACCGTCCATCAAACTCATCTGGAGTCTTCCCAGATGCTTATGTGTGTCAATTTTCATGAAGCTGCCATTATTTGCTCTTAAGTTATTGCAATGACGTGGATTTGACATGATTGTCCCTGTGACCTTGAAAAGTAGGTAAAGGTCATATTCCATCAAGAGAAGTCTGAGGTCTTCACCAGATGCTTATGTGTGTCAAGTCTCATAAAGCTGCCATCATTCGTTCTCGAGTTATAGCAATGATAGGGATTTCACATAATTGTACCTGTGACCTTGAAAAGTAGGTGAAGGTCATGTTTCATAGAAAAAATCTGAGGTCTTCACCAGATGCTTATGTGTGTCAAATCTCATAAAGCTGCCATCATTTGTTCTTGAGTAATTGCGATTCTTGGGATTTCACATAATTGTCCGTGACCTTGAAAAATAGGTCAAGGTCGCCGTCCATCAAACACGTACAAGGTTTTCACCAGATGCTTTTGTGTGCCAAGTTTCATGAAGCTGCCATCATTTGTTCTCGTGTTATCGCGATGACAAGGATTTCACATAATTGTCCATGTGACCTTGAAAAGTAGGTGAAGGTCATGTTTTATAGAAACAATTCTGAAGTCTACACCAGATGCTTATGGGTGTAAAATCTCATAAAGCTGCCATCATTCGTTCTTGAGTTATTGTGATTCTTAGGATTTCACATAATTGTACCTGTGACCTTGAAAAATAGGTCAAGGTCGCCGTCCATCGAACTCGTCTGAGGTTTTCACCAGATGCATATGTGTGTCAAGTTTCATGAAGCTGCCATCATTTGTTCTCGAGTTATCGCGATGACAAGATGATTTCACATAATTGTCCCTGTGACCTTGAAAAGTAGGTGAAGGTCATGTTTCATAGAAAAAATTCTGAGCTCTTCACCAGATGCTTGTGTGTGTCAAATCTCATAAAGCTGCCATCATTCGTTCTTGAGTTATTGTGATTCTTGGGATTTCACATAATTGTCCCTGTGACCTTGAAAAATAGGTCAAGGTCGCCGTCCATCGAACTCGTCCGAGGTTTTCACCAGATGCATATGTGTGTCAAGTTTCATGAAGCTGCCATCATTTGTTCTCGAGTTATCGCGATGACAAGATGATTTCACAAAATTGTCCCTGTGACCTTAAAAAATAGGTCAAGGTCATGTTTCATAGAAAAAATTCTGAGCTCTTCACCAGATGCTTGTGTGTGTCAAATCTCATAAAGCTGCCATCATTCGTTCTTGAGTTATTGTGTTTCTTGGGATTTTACATAATTGTCCCTGTGACCTTGAAAAATAGGTCAAGGTCGCCGTCCATCGAACTCGTCCGAGGTTTTCACCAGATGCATATGTGTGTCAAGTTTCATGAAGCTGCCATCATTTGTTCTCAAGTTATCACGATGACAAGATGATTTCACATAATTGTCCCTGTGACCTTGAAAAGTAGGTGAAGGTCATGTTTCATAGAAAAAATTCTGAGCTCTTCACCAGATGCTTGTGTGTGTCAAATCTCATAAAGCTGCCATCATTCGTTCTTGAGTTATTGTGATTCTTGGGATTTCACATAATTGTCCCTGTGACCTTGAAAAATAGGTCAAGGTCGCCGTCCATCGAACTCGTCCGAGGTTTTCACCAGATGCATATGTGTGTCAAGTTTCATGAAGCTGCCATCATTTGTTCTCGAGTTATCGCGATGACAAGGATGTTCGCTACAGACATACATACATACAGACATACAGACATACATACATACATACATACCCACGCCAGGAGTACTGCAATACCCTCAGCCTGATTACATCAGGGGCTGAGGGTAAAAAAAAGTATTGCAGAATTTATATTTTTGAAAAAATTTATCTAATAAAATATATTTTTCATATATAACCTAATATTTTCAGTAAATAAAGAAATAAATAGTTGGTACCACAGCATTATTATTTTTACATATTAGTTTTTAATGAGATAGATCATTAAAATTGAATGAAACTTGCCTCATCAAATACTGCCTTTTCCAGAGACATGCATCGGATGGTTCCATCGTAACTTGAGGAGTACAGCTTGTTGTGATATTGCGGGTGGAAGACCACACAGCTGACTGGCCGACTGTGTGGCTCATAGCAGTAAACACCGTCCTGACCATGCTCAGAACCCTGGAACAATCCTCAACACAATCTAAAAGATTCCCTTTCATTTTCCCTCGATGAATATGCCTATTCTTTTACAAAGTTACTAACAATGTCCAAATTAAAAAAATAGATGATCATTTAAAAAGACCAATTTCCCTGTTGCTACACTCTTTAAAAACGGCTTCTGTTGACAAATGGAAAGGGGAATTAGCCTGGTGCAAGTTCTGCTCAATTATCTATTGAACGTCCTTCTGTACACTGTTTTCTTAATCTATCTAATCAAGATATATGAAATATTAACGTGTCCATCACTGCATAAATGATCTTTTCAGAGAATAATGATACTTACAACATCCCATAATGCAACTCTGCCCCATTTGTCTCCGACGCAGGTGAGGAGTCTGTCATTGGCTGGATGGACAGCGACTGAGAAGATCCTCTGTGGCACCATCTTAACCACGCGGTCCTCTGTAATCTGCATCCCACTCAGGCTCTTCACGTATCTGATACATAAAAACATACAAACATATGCAGTCTTCCTTATAAGCCAATACAAACCTCTGCAAAAGTTACACACTCCATAACCCTTTTCTTGGGAGAAAAAAAAACAAAACAAAAAAAACAAACACCTTTTATATTAATTTTCTTTGCAAGTAGTTTTTTTGGCAAGTATGGAACTAATCCTTTGTGGAAACTTCATGATTTTTTCGAAGATGTAACGCATATGCTATGTTAATCTATTAACCTATCATAAGGTTTAAAATAATGTTTGTTCATAATTTCCCCACCTACCCTAGTTCAAACCAAGAACCCTTAAGTCTTTTTGGTCTTTCTACATGAAAAGACATTGTTTCAGTAATAATTTCATCTATATATCTCAACTGATATTATATTTAATAAAAACAGAACAAAATGTACGCCGCATCATATTTTTGGGTACATCATAGGAAACAAGCTTCTACTTTAAAAAAATAATTTTTTACTGACAATCAATATATTCTCTTTACCTTGATGTATCATCAGCCATATTATGCTTGAGGGAGACTTTTTCTTTGGCCAGTTTGCTGAGAGAGGTAAGGAAGGCATCATGCTTATCAGAATCCTCGCTATTTCTCACACATTCCCGCATTTCAAGGGGCCCAGTAGGTTTTCTTTCCTGAAGATTTAATGTAAAAATTTGCATAATATTAATACTGTATCATATTTAAAAAAATACATATTCCACATCTTATCTCATAAAAGATTCCATAGTGATAGAAACATATTATTACTATTCAATCAAATTTATTTTTGGAAAGTAAAATTTTAGGGATGTACATTATTAATTCCAGGGTACAAGCGTTTTTAGGGTATGAGCGTATTAACTAAATCAAACTAGTAATGAAGCACCTACATGCAGACTCTCATAGTCCTGTAGGGGCTGTGGCGGTGGGTCTGGAAGCTGGTTTCCAAGCGGGTCTATTCTCTGAATACGCAGACTCTTCCGAACAGGTGCTGTCGGTTTTGGTTCTGGTCTGCCAATGCAACAGAGGCAACCGATTTAACTATATATTTTTCATGATGTAAAAGAAAATGTTCTACTTTAAGTGCAGTCCCTATCTGTAAAGCTATCATATTGCATATATATTCAGCTTACCTTTCCTTGAGACCTCTGTATGTGGGTCTGGGTTTGATTGGATCCAAAGTGTTTGCAAGGTTTGTCTTAGCCTGAGAAAAAATAAATCGGAATGATATTACATCAGTGAATTCCATTTTTGCAAGTGATTTTATACATTTATTTTTTTAACTATCAACATTTCATTTGTATCTACTGACATGTTTTCCTGTAAAAGACACTGGAAAGTTTTTCCTCAATTGAATCTAAGTTATCTTTAAATTGTATCAATGTAATCCCTAAATTATGTCAAAGTAATAACTTAACTTTATTAAACATATCCCTGAACTGCATCAAACTCAACCCAATAATGTTTCAAAGTTTTCCATAAAATTAATCAAAATTATCCTTAAATTGTGTCATGATCAAATACATTTTAATAATCATAAGTAGTTCCAGATGAAATATGCCACAACAAGAGACAAAATACTGTTAAATGGAAACTGAAGATAAGCTAGTCTGACAGGGCAAGTCAAAAACAATACCATATGTCCAATGAGCTTTTCTAACCATGTGCGAGGATCAGACATGTTTGATTTGGAAAACTGCATCTGCATAAAAATAATTTCAAATACCTCCAGTATCCCCATCTTTGACAAAAAATCTGCATTATCTTTCAGGTTCTGAAGTCTTCTTCTCTCAAATTCACACATTCCATCGTCATCATCCTCCTGAAAGTAGTAATAAACCATTCATCAAGGCAAATAAACCATAATGATCATTATATCATCAAATATACCACATACTCTCATTTTATTCAACGATTCTGCATTCTGGCAAACAGGTTAAGAGTAAGTTTCTTTTTCATTTGACATGACATAATTTAATATGTGAGCATATTAATAGATCAGGCTGGTTTATTTGATTTAGTGATCTCTTTGTATTATTTTTCTGGGTTTTCAGACTGCTTATGAGGCCTGATAGAAGAAGTTTGTTGCCTTTTCTCAGTCAAATTGTAAAACGTAGTTTTCAGAGAATGGTTATGAGGCCTAATAAAAGAAGCGTGTTTCTGATATCTTACCTACCAAAATGTCAAATGGTAAAATGTTGTTTTCTGAGAATGGTTTTATGGCCTAATAAAAGAAGTTTGTTTCTGATATCTTACCTACCCAAGGTCAAAACCTTTTAATATTTTAAGCAAAAGACATTGCCAAAACAAGACTTTACATTTTTGGCCTCATTTGAAACATTTCATAAAATTGTAGATACCAAATAAAAATAAACACCTTTCCTTAAAAATCAGCATCTCACCTCGTCACTTTCTTGACTGGTACTGTGGTGCTTTTCATCTTCAACTTTGACCTTTGCCGGACTTGCATCTATCTTCTTTGGGCTATTTTTTTTTCCAGACAGATATCCTTTTTTTCCACCAAGAAGTACATTCTCAAGCTTTACGAAAGGTTGGCGAGAACTTTTCTGTTCAGCCTTGATGCGGGTCTTGGCTGTTGAAGCGACAACATCTGCAGACTTTTCAATCTTAAAAATAAATAAAAAAGGATGGGAATTGAAATGTGGCTCAAATGTCTCCAAATACATTTATAGAGTGCGCCTGCCTCTGAACAGAAGCTCATTCTTAATTTTCCCTGAGATCCATAGCCCCAGTATTTATTGGTGAAACTAGTCTGATTGCCATGTTTTTTCCCTGTTAAAAACTTCATATCATGCTGTACAGCTTTCCTTAAACTCAGTCATTGGTATTTGTAATTGTGTTGGCAAGTAAGGCCAACTGAATTTTAAATATTTTATCCCTGCAAACAAGTGAGAAAAAAAATCTTCTTTCTTGCAGAAAAAAATTGTCAAAGAATTCAGCAATCAAAGATACTGTGGCATAATGATGGATGATTGAATGTTTGTGAAGAATGCTGGGCGATATGAGCGTCATACATTTCTGAACTCGTGATTGATAAATAACATATAATTCTATATTTTGTACTTTAGAAACCAATGGTTAATTTAAATATAAATTAAAATTTAAAAAATAAGTTCAATGTCTTGATTTCCACTTAATGTCACAAAATTTCTTAATGTCACTTAATGTCACAAAATTTTGAATAATGCTCATTTGTACCCCCTCTCATAAAGTCCCACACTCATACTGGTAAATGCTCATATCATCCAGGTATCTTTGTGAACAGAGATTTGGGACTTATTTTCCCAAATATTAATTTCAACTCTTAGAATGTGTGCTCAGAGGCCACACCCAGTACAAGCAGCCAGTAGACACTGACAATATTTTGTCTCATGTATTAACTAATTCAAGCACTGTTTTGGTGAGAAAGTGAGTACAACATCAAATGCATGTGCTGCTATCTACACGTGTAAGGTGTTTTTTTCCGCCCCCACTCAAATTATAAATTTTAATTAATTATAATCCATTCTAAAGTGCTTCGGACATTTGAAATGGACAAGTACACTTGTTCAGTTTTGACACTATGCATGACTATGTCTAAGAGCCCACCAATTGCAGAGTTGTATGGTAATTGTATGCGAAAGTAAAGAAAAAGTTTTCTGCATTTCATGCCAATTGTGGCAGAGGTAGTATGTGACTCTACCTCACCATGCAGAGTATGTTTTATGTGGAACACCACTAGTTCCCTGGGACTAGTTCAGGCGAATACCAGTGAAGTCGGCCCCCAAGTGAAGTCGGCCCCGCCGTGGGTGGGTGAAATCGGCCCCCAAGAAAAGCCGTCAATGTCAAATTTGGTCTATTACAAGCAATGTGAGGCGGACAGGTCGTGAGGCGGAACGTCTGAGGCAGAACGCCTGAGTCGGAACGTCCAGCACCCGTTCAGAATACCCTAGGAGTTCTACCTTTTCTTGTTTAGGTTTGCTATATCTTTGTCATCTATGGTTGTAGAATGCTGAATATAATTTAAAACTAAATAAAATAGTGGGCTGAAGCGTTATTTAGAAGTCAAATTATTATTTTTTCATTCTTTTGCAATAAGACTTTGAAACTGCTGAAAATGAAATACTTCTGATGTTAAATTTGCTACCTTAAATTTGAGTCATCTTTTGTGAAACTGTTCCTGACTGCCACTGTCATTATTTTGTTTACATCTTCTTATCCGAATAACAAGTAAGTGATCTTTTCTTTATTTGTTTTGCTCTATTTCTTTCTGGAGTGTCGAAAACATAGCTCGAGTATCTCTAGCAGTGAATTTGCCTTTTGTTTATTTTGGGTCCGGCGGCCATTTCACGGCTAGAGAGAGATCGTCAAATTTAATCTGCCCTAGCGCAGCCCACTGGGCTGCGCGTGGTAAACACGCACTGCAGGTGTCGTAGTTATGTACTCACTGCTTACATGGCCTGGCTGTTTGCAAAGTATAATCTGTTTTCTGCAATATCCAGTTGTAAAACAATCATTTTATTCTGTTTTAAGTCAGTTATCACACTTTTAAATGGACAAGAATTTCAGCTTCTTCAGAATTGAAATGGCCGCCAATGTTAAGACTGGTTTAGACCATGTGACTACATTTCACCCTCCACTTTTTGTGTATTGTGGGGAATGGTTTTTCACTGCTTTAGGGGTGTTTTATCTGGTGATGTTTTCAGGTCTTTTCATAATTTCAAACATTGAGAGGTTTCCACTCGATGCTTCATTTTTTTCCTGCTGGATGTTTCAAGCAATATAAAACTTTAAATGTTACACTGGCAATGCAGTCATCTTCAGAAATATGTAAGGTAACCTTGTAGTGCACTTTTAACAAGTGTCCCATCACGATTCAGAAGAAAACAGTGCATTTTTATGAAGAAGCCAGGAAATTTAAAAATCTGATTTTTTTTACTGAAGTACTCCACGACCTAAAAACTGCCCCTATGTGCTCTCAAATGTGTAAAATGAAGATAAAAAATGACAAGAAAAAATCTCTTTGGAAGGGCTTGTTATTTAGGGAGTGGATGCCATGACTATCGAAAACATAGCTCGAGTATCTCTAGCAGTGAATTTGCCTTTTGTTTATTTTGGGTCCGGCGGCCATTTCACGGCTAGAGAGAGATCGTCAAATTTAATCTGCCCTAGCGCAGCCCACTGGGCTGCGCGTGGTAAACACGCACTGCAGGTGTCGTAGTTATGTACTCACTGCTTACATGGCCTGGCTGTTTGCAAAGTATAATCTGTTTTCTGCAATATCCAGTTGTAAAACAATCATTTTATTCTGTTTTAAGTCAGTTATCACACTTTTAAATGGACAAGAATTTCAGCTTCTTCAGAATTGAAATGGCCGCCAATGTTAAGACTGGTTTAGACCATTTTTTTTTGACTACATTTCACCCTCCACTTTTTGTGTATTGTGGGGAATGGTTTTTCACTGCTTTAGGGGTGTTTTATCTGGTGATGTTTTCAGGTCTTTTCATAATTTCAAACATTGAGAGGTTTCCACTCGATGCTTCATTTTTTTCCTGCTGGATGTTTCAAGCAATATAAAACTTTAAATGTTACACTGGCAATGCAGTCATCTTCAGAAATATGTAAGGTAACCTTGTAGTGCACTTTTAACAAGTGTCCCATCACGATTCAGAAGAAAACAGTGCATTTTTATGAAGAAGCCAGGAAATTTAAAAATCTGATTTTTTTTACTGAAGTACTCCTAGCTCGAGAATCTCTAGCAGTGAATTTGCCTTTTGTTTATTTTGGGCCCGGCGGCCATTTCACGGCTAGAGAGAGTTCATCAAATTTAATCTGCCCTAGCGCAGCCCACTGAGCTGCGCGTGGTAAACACACACTGCAGGTGTTGTAATTGTGTACTCACTGATTACATGGCCTGGTTGTTTGCAAAGTATAATCTGTTTTCTTCAATATCCAGTTGTAAAACAATCATTTTATTCTGTTTTAAGTCAGTTATCACACTTTTAAATGGATAAGAATTTCAGCTTCTTCAGAATTGAAATGGCCGCCAATGTTAAGACTGGTTTAGACCACGTGACTACATTTCACCCTCCACTTTTGTTTATTGTGGGAAGTGATTTTTCACTGCCTCAAGAGTGTTTTTATCAGGTGATGTTTCTTGGCATTTTTGCTATTACAAACATTTGGACATTTCTTGTGATCAAATTAAAATATTTGTCCTTAATTTATTAGGAATTTACAACTTTAAAAGTTGAACTGACCAAGCAGTCATATTCAAAAATAGGTAAGGAATATTTATGTTGAGGTGTCAATAAATGTTCCTCCAAGATTATTATGCAAACAGTGAATTTCCATGAAGAAGGCAGGAGAATTTAAAAACCATATTTTTTTACTGAAGTACTCCACGACCTAAAAACTGCCCCTAAGCTGCTCAAAAATGTTTAAAATGCAAATAAAATATAGCAGAAAATATCCTTAGGAAAGGGCTAGTTATTTAGGGAGTGGATGCCATGACTAAAGTACTCCACGACCTAAAAACTGCCCCTATGTGCTCTCAAATGTGTAAAATGAAGATAAAAAATGACAAGAAAAAATCTCTTTGGAAGGGCTTGTTATTTAGGGAGTGGATGCCATGACTATCGAAAACACAGAAAATGTTATATTTTTCATGGAAACAACTCAAGCTTCCATCGCCATCGCCATCGGGTTCCTGAACAGCTGACTGAACTTTGAAGTGAGACTGAGAGATTAAATAAAGATTGTGTAACGTTAAGCTTTAGAATGACATTGTAATCATGTACCTTTCTCCGTTTTGATGTTGACTGTTCTGGTGTGTCTCTAAGACTTCTTTGCCTTTTCCTTAAATTGACCATCTTCTCTTCTGAAAGTGAAAGAAGCTGTGTTATGAAAGACATTTGAGTCAGGATGAATGAACCTTATGAAACACACTTTTCCCGCCAAAACGTCATTTCCGGTTTGGTTTTGGTTATATAATCATAACATTGAAGAGTTCCACAACACAAAAACGCGTGTCTAAAAACGTGACTGGTACGCCTGGCCTGGCTGCACCATAACTTGTGGACAAAATCGGATGTCATAAATCAAGTGTGTTCTTCAACCAGCTGATTGATTGGTTAACTATTGCAGGTAGGAAAGAATTGAAGTTTTTTGGATTTCATGAAAGTAACTTTTGTATAAACAAGTGCCTTCGGCTGAGAAGTGATGCTGTCCCTCACTGTTGTAGCTATCCCTCACCTGTGCAACTGTCTCTCAATTGTGCAGCTATCTCTCACCTATGCAGCCATCCCTCACCTATACAGCTATCTCTCACATGTGCAGCTGTCTCTCACTTGTGCAACTACCACGTATGCAGCTGTCATTCAGTTGTGCAGTTGTCTCTCACTGTTGTAACTATCTCTCACTATGTGCAGCTATCTCTCCCCATGTGCAGCTATCCCTCACCATGTGCAGCTATCTCTCACATGTGCAGCTGTCTCTCACTTGTGCAACTACCACGTGTGCAGCTGTCATTCAGTTGTGCAGTTGTCTCTCACTGTTGTAACTATCTCTCCCCATGTACAGCTATCGATCTCTCACCATGTGCAGCTATCTCTCACCATGTGCAGCTATCTCCCACCATGTGCAGCTATCTCTCACCATGTGCAACTATCTCTTCTATCTCTCACCATGTGCAGCTATCTCTCCCCATGTGCAGCTATCTCTCCCCATGTGCAGCTATCTCTCACTGTGTGCAACTGTCTCTCCCCATGTGCAGCTATCTCTCCCCATGTGCAGTTATCTCTCACCATGTGCAGCTATCTCTTACCATGTGCAGCTATCTCTCAAACTGAGCAGCTATTTCTTATTTATGCAGCTATCTCTCCCCATGTGCAGCTATCTCTCACCATGTGAAGCTATCTCTCCCCATGTGGAGCTATCTCTCAAACTGAGCAGCTATCTCTCACCATGTGTAGCTATCTCTCCCCATGTGGAGCTATCTCTCCCCATGTGGAGCTATCTCTCCCCATGTGCAGCTATCTCTCACCATGTGCAGCTATCTCTCCCCATGTGGAGCTATCTCTCAAACTGAGCAGCTATCTCTCACCATGTGTAGCTATCTCTCCCCAT
Organism: Amphiduros pacificus; assembly: GCA_949316495.1. Lineage (NCBI taxonomy): Eukaryota > Metazoa > Annelida > Polychaeta > Phyllodocida > Hesionidae > Amphiduros > Amphiduros pacificus. Next base: position 12,691,888 of record OX439003.1, on the reverse strand, counting down.
GTGGAGCTATCTCTCCCCATGTGCAGCTATCTCTCACCGTGTGCAGCTATCTCTCCCCATGTGGAGGTATCTCTCCCCATGTGGAGCTATCTCTCACCATGTGCAGCTATCTATCACCATGTGCAGCTATCTATCCCCATGTGCAGCTATCTCTCCCCATGTACAGCTATCTCTCACCATGTGCAGCTATCTCTCACCATTTGCAGCTATCTCTCACCATGTGCAGCTATCTCTCACCATATGCAGCTGTCTCACCGTGTGCAGCTGTCTCTCCCACAGCTATCTCTTATTTATGCAGCTATCTCTTATTTATGCAGCTATCTCTTATTTATGCAGTTATCTCTTATTTATGCAGCTATCTCTTATTTATGCAGCTGGGCTCAGCCAAGGGGAAGTGAACATTAACATGAAAATGTGAAACTCAAAATATGTGCTTTTAAATTGTACCTTATAAACTAAAAACTGTAGTTTCTGAAACTGTTTTATTTTTTTCTCTACCTTTATTGGTTACGAAATAATCACAATTTGTTTTAGACCCTACTTTGTTGGTTCATTTTGCTGTCTGTCGTCGTTTTTCTATCAATTTAGAAAATATGGTGTATTTTATTAGAAATCACATGCAAAGTAGTGGAAATGGGACTTTAATAAGTTGAGATGCTATGTTATCATTATTTAAAGTCAAATTCTTGGCACACAAGTCTAAAGATGTTTTGGGGGAAAAACTTTAAAATATGAATTTGTCCCTCCGTTACATGTCCCTCCGTTACAAAAAATATTGAAATTTTTACCTCATGCTATAATGCATATCACAAGGAATGTGAAACTTTCTAGAAGTAAGGTGCTTATAGTGAAGTATCATAACCTTCTGTATGCTTTATGAAACTGGTTGATTTTGGTTGATTTTATATGAAGAAAACCTGTCCCTCCGTTACTAGTAACGGAGGGACAAATGTTCAGGTTCATGCAAGTTGTTATTATTTCAGTTATTTGCCAGAAATTTTTATTTCTTAAAGTGGTTTATGTAAAGTGGAAATGGACACAAACAATTTATTTGGTTAAACATGTATTGGTTGGCTAATATGTGGTCTGTCACCTGAGAGACAATAGACACTTCATGTTTATACTCATGCATCAATCAACATGGTCATTGACACATAATTCTATTTCCCTGTCTACATACTCATGTATTATAAACACTGGTTTTCAATACTGTCTGAGTTTATGGCAAAAGAAATCATATTTGTTCGCATTGGTACTTTAGTCAGAGGAAGAAAGCCACCAGCTGACCTGCACTGGGTACACAAAGCTGTCCCATCAGAGACAACCCAATTGCTGTTTGATAGGTGTGATTCCTTGTGACACTATGTAACTGTTTGATCTTGTCAAAATGTCTAATTTACCTGACAAATCCATTCTTAGGGATAATGCAATGTTCCTGGCTTACAGTTAGGATAACACAAGGCTAAGAACATGATGATGTAATGGAATGAGTTGTGTGTGTCATCCTTATGATGACCAAAATGACCATGGTCAAAATGACCATGATACGAAGTGGACCACTGGACCAAGTGCATGTGCATTTCATTTGATAGCTATCTATTCCCTCCTCTTATCTAAAACCTGAACATAGCTGCCAATCTTAATCTTATTCCGCTACTTTCTGCCGTCATTATCCCTCATGTCCGTCATATCTTTCTGTTAATATTTTCACTTTTCACTCAGGCCTGGACATTAGCATAACCTTTAAAGCTTGGCATCCATTTTAAGTCTTAGTCTTCAAAAACATAAATAGTATGCATTTCTAAGCATTGTTAAACTCATATTTTCTCCAACTTGTAGATAATTTACACTTGTGGATAATTTAGATTCATAAAATGTTCAAATTCTGTCTAATGTGGCAGTTCAGTACCACGGTCACCTTTGTCACATGGTTATTTTGACCATAATCCATCCTTAGTACCCAGTTGTCATTTGTGGTGTGTATTTGGTCTTTGTTACTTATGTTATTTCATTCAATTTATTCTGTAAATTTATTCTGTCAAGTTCATAAAGATTTAGCACCTAAATAGTACATGTACAGTTTGCTACAGAAGTTACTTGTTGACAAGATTACAGCTGAACATTTGTGTCCCTCCGTTACTATTTTCTGTTGTCCCTCCGTTACGACAATATTTCTTTAATAAATAAAATAGTGTTAAGGTTATAAACTTGATATTTTGGTATTTACTACTTAGGTATGTGTAGATGATATATGATATAGTGATTTTTAAGAATATTCATAAGAACTTTATGTTAAGCCCATTTTGCTACATGACTCCAAAGCTGCTGTTCAAATGTGTCCCTCCGTTACAGAAAACATATTTTGATACCATATATAAACTGTTACAGTATGATCCTCAATACTTTGGCATATTGTAATGTTCAGTGGGCTTTGTCAAAAACAATATATAAGTATTTCTAATAATTTTGTATTTCTGGAATAAATGCATTTATGTTATGCTGTTCAGTGATGCTGTCCCTCCGTTACCGCTTGGCCGAGCCCAGCTATCTCTTATTTGTGCAGCTACTTTTCATGTCTCAATACAGCTATCTCTCAGTTATGCAGCTATCTCTTATTTATACAGCTATCTCCCAATTATGCAGCTATCTCTTATTTATACAGCTATTTCTTATTTATGCAGCTATCTCTTATTTATGCTGTTATCTCTTATTTATGCGGCTATCTCTTATTTATGCAGCTATCTCTTATTTGTGCAGCTATTTTTCATGTCTCAGTACAGCTATCTCTGAGTTATGCAGCTATCTCTTATTTATGCAGCTATCTCTTATTTATGCAGCTATCTCTTATTTGTGCAGCTATCTCTTATTATGCAGTTATATCTTATTTATGCAGCTATCTCTTATTTATGCAGCTATCTCTTATTTATGCAGCTATCTCTTATTTATGCAGCTATCTCTTAGTTATGCAGCTATCTCTCAGTTATGCAGCTATCTCTCAGTTATGCAGCTATCTCTTATGAAAATATCTGCATTTCACCCATATAGACCCCTTTGTACAAAACCTTGCAGGGCCTCAATAAGTAGGTCAATAAATAGGTCAATTTACCGATGGTTGAAAACAAAGCTCTAATACAGAAATATAGGCATATTGGAGGTAATTTTCATTTCTAATGTAATTCTGACAAAAAATAAGTGATAACTGTGCCATTCATAATATGTTAAAAGCGCAACCCTTCACATAAACTTGCAAAACAAAAGTGAAGTGGAGATTAGTTTGTGTCATTTCCACCAGAGGGCAGGCAACGTGGTGACGGAACAGCGAGATCACACACACCTATCAGTGGCGAATTTTGTCGCGGCCAATACCTCATATAGCAACTTTTTTTTTTTTTTTTTTCAAATCTCGTCACCCTTCCTCTCTGATCTCGTTCATGCTTTTTTTATATATGTATGTAACAAGTGCCTTCGGCTGGGAGAAACCCGGCTGGGAAGGGTTGCAATGAATACCCGTTGCAATCTCTCTGTTGTAACTATCTCTCACTTATGCACCTGTCTCATTATTTTATCCATCTCTCACTTGCATAGCTATCGCTTACTTTTGCATCTCTTACTTTTGCATCTCTTACTTTTGCAGCTATCTCTCACTTGTGCAGCTCTCTCTTATGCAGTTATCTCTCACTTATGCAGCTATCTCTCACTGTTGTAGCTATCACTCACATATGCAGCTATCCCTCGCACATGCAGCTATCCCTCACTTATGCAGCTATCCCTTACTTATGCAGCTATCTCTCACTGTTGTATTAATCTCTCACATTTGCAGCTATCTCTCACTTATGCAGCTGTCTCTCGCTGTTGAAACTATCTCTCCCTGATGTAGCTACCAATTGCATTTTTGAAAACAACCTCAACTTTCTCTCTAAGATAGTGTATGGATGCCATCACTTCTACAGGATACATTGTACAAATTCTTTAAAATACATTTAATCTTGTATTTAATATCAGATGAGATTTAGCAGGTATATTAAAGGTGTGTTGTATACTGTTGAAAGACATTATTTTAGTGGAAGCTCACAGTGTGTCCCCCTCTATGCATGCCATAGAAACTTCATGTACAATGAAACCAATAAAACTTCACATGCAATGAAACCATTAATAATCTGGGAAGAAATGACAATATCCGTGGTGTTTTACAAGGCACACAGTGAGTAGACTATGTTTGTTATCTGTTCAGGCCACTTGCATGGGGATCGGGCAGGGGCCTTGATATTTAACAGTGCCTATAGGCCCCCTGCCAATCTCTCCGACCAATGATTAAATATAGTGGTGTTGTACATGCAGTTCTGGTTCCGGTAAAGTTGTACAGTTCCGGTGTGTACTTTTCAATGGGGAAAAAAAAAACATGGAGATCGGCAATCGGCCTATGAAATAGTTCAGAAAACAGACTGCAAGTGCACTTATAAGGCTGCAACAGAGAGTAAAAGAGCTAGGTTATATATCAATCAGTGCAATATTTAGAGTATTACTTAAGGATTCTGGCTGGAGTTATGTGTACTAGTAATGCAGACATCACAGATTATTACAGTACCATTTGTGACATTTGTCACAAGGTATCTCGTTTAAAGTGTCATTGCCAGTTACCATCTTGCGAAAGGCATTTAATTTTGTTCAGGAATGTGTTATGTTAGTCACTCTATAAGTGAAGATCTGTATTTTCCATGTGACAGAGGACATGGCTGATGATGGGTATGAATGCAGTCTGGATGAGGCCATGCTGAGTAAGGCCCAGCAGGAACTCAATGAGGACCCCGCCAGCAGGCTGATTGCAGTACAAAACATCCGCGAGTGGATTCATAACCACCCCAAAATCACATGCCACACAGGTAACAAGCATTACATTAAATATATAAGAATCAAAATAAAATGATCTAAAATTATGAAAAAATAGGTGAGGTAGGATGTAGGTAAACATATGTGTTCTTCTTGTTTAAAATTAGTTCCAAACAGGCTTAGAAAACAGTATTAAGACACATAAAACCTGTTACTATCGCAATATACAAGATTTACAAGATTTCAACTTCAGTTTTAAAAATATTTCCTGAAAATGAATTCAGAAGAATCTGTTCATTAATACTTTCAGATTGTTTAATGCTCTTCAGAGTGAAAGGTTGATTGAATATATTAAGACGATTCAATATCTTGATAAAAGCTTGAACTCACCTCTATGTTGTAGTTTCTTTAGAAAGGTGTCCACATATAAGTTCAAATACAATCGCAATATTAAGATTTCATATTTGTTTTCTGTATAAAGTTTTTTTTTTTATATTTTCCAAATTGGATTAAAACTGTTTAATTCTTCATTTTCTGACGTGCATATCTCTCAAATATAATCACAACATAAAGATTCACCTTGCTTTCTGTTGTCATAATTTGTCATATTTTCTATGCCTTCACAAAAAAACCCAGTTCACTTCTATATGTCTACATGCATACCGCTCAAAGATTTTGTAATTTGTACCAGTAGATTTTAAACTTCAAGTAAATTGACCAGTGACACAGCCAATCTTGAATATGTAATATATGTTCAGTGTTTGGAAAAAATAACTAAATTATGTATCTTCTTATGTGTATTTTGTTCAAATAAAAATCCCAATATCATAAATGTCTCTGCCAATATGAAGATTTCATCTTTGTTTTCTGTATGAAGTCTGAGCTCCAAAAATCCAACAGATGGCAGCATTGATAGAATTGAGAACTTGATGGACATTGATGGACACTAACATTTTCTATGTTTGCAAAAAAAACCAATTAAATTCTATTTGTTCTGATGTGCATATCACTCAAATAGAACCAAGATGAAGATTTAATCTTTATCCTCTATTGGACATAAAAAAAACAACCAAAAAAAAAATTCAATTAAATTCTTTATGTTTTTAATTCTGAAGTGCATGCACATCACTCAAATCAAACTCCATCACAAATATTTCATCTTCAGCATGAAAAAACGTACTTGTCCCAACTGGGATTTGAACTTCAGACCTTTAGCATAAGAGAGAGACTTTCTTAATCACTTATCACCCAGTGGCAGCACAGTATAAACTAAATGGTGGCAGCTCTGTATGAAATTAATGAACAAGAACATCTTGTTCAAGACATGCTTTTCTGCCTGCTTTATTTTAGACTGACTCAAAGTAAAACTTCAATAATAACATGATTATTTTTAACATTTTTTTTATTCAGATACAGACTTCCTTCTTCGGTTTCTTAGGGCAGCCAAATTTGATGAAAAGAAGGCAAAGAGTAAACTAGAACATTTGATAATATATGGACTAAAATATCCAGAATGGTTTGCTCGCCTTGACTCAACAGATCCCAAAATTACAGCTGTTATTGACGGTTTGTGAGTAGATTTTTCCTTGTTTATGATTTGCAACTACAGCGATCAGCGAAATCTTTCAAATGTCAATGAAACCATGAGAACATCCATCAAATCAATTTTTCAGCTATGTTGTGCCACTCCCAGGAAAAACCAGAGATGGAGAAAGTGTCATATTATACAGGATGGGTGAGCAAATACTAGATTCTTTATTATTATTCCTCTTTGACTGAGCGTCAGTCCCCTCCCTCGACCTTCACAACATAAAAAGGCCCATAATGGATGGTAACAGTCAATATTCCTCTACAACACAAACATTATATCAAGCACATTGTCTACATTATTCATAACACTATAATGTTATATTTAAGTTCAAGGTTGAAAGGACAAGCTGATTGTGAACATCATCGATTTTGTTTGCAGCAAAAGAAAAAAATAATAAATCAATAAATGGAATTCATATTTTATGTACTTTATATAGGTTCGTTTGACCCAAATAGTGCAGAGTATGACAAAGCAGCCATTATGCGTACATTTTCTGTGATGTTTTCCCGCCTGATCAGACAAGAAGAGACGCAGGTCAATGGCTTTGTCTATCTGCTTGATGCTGCAGGATTTCACTTGAAGCATCAGCTTTTCTGGCGTCCAGGGGATCTTAGATTAATTGCCAAATTATGGCAGGTATGTACTTCACGCATACAGAAATGAACCATGATAAAAGCTGGAAGAAAATTTCGTTTTTCTAATTCATCTTCTCCCTATCAAATTCATTAACACTCATATTTTTATTACTCTGTTAAAAAATTACTTTGACCAGGACAGAATTTCTAATGATATCAGCACTTCGTGAGGAATGTATTTCTCACTTTCCTAAATTGCTTTGTCCAGTCTCACAAGTGTCAAGATATAGTTAAACTGTATTTCTAATGATATCAGCACTTCATGATGAATGTATTTCTCACTTTCCTAAATTGCTTTGTCCAGTCTCACTTATGTCAAGATATATTTAAGCTGTACTTATACACAAAATGGTACCCGTTTGTCTGATAATGTACATTGGGGGAAGAGTCCATCTGCATATTCAGTAATAATCTGGGGGTTTTCATATTTCCCTTGAAAACAATGATAGGGCTTTGGAGGCAAAGGAAGGTTGAGGTAGGTTGAATAGACCACCTCTGTTGAGCAGAGTAAAGCATTGTATATCAATTAAACAATCAGTTTATTGCAGTAAATATCATACATCAAACTTCCAAAGATAAATATTTCGATCTATATATTTACATTCCAAAATGGATTATTTGACATGAGGACATTTAGTTTGAACGATATCAGTACATGTGTGTTACTATTATTTCAACAAATACCGGTAAGTCTTTCACAGATTGTTTAATTTTACTTTTGTTTTTTATATTTCAGAATGCTCTTCCCTGCAGATTTAAAGGGTTCCATTTCCTTAACATGGGTGTTTTTTTCAATGTATTATTGAATATGTTCAAACCATTTCTCTCCAAGAAATTTCAAGAAAGGGTATGTACAGTTATTTACTCTTATGGGAAACTCATTTTTCACTTTAATGCAAAGCCTAGTCTACAGAATAGATAGCTGATCCATCACCTACCTCTGCTCCCATAGCCCTGACCTGGGCAAGTCCTAGCAGCAGATCATGAATAATGAGATCATTTATAGTATCATGATATTATCTTGTTCTTCTTGCTTTATGCTTGCCTTCGATCAAGCTAAAAAGTAAATAAATATGATATCAACAAACGATGAGAATTGTTTTTCTCACTAATCTTCCTGTCTGTCCTGAACAGTGTCAACATCGTTGTCTATAATAGTATCTGTTGTCTGATGATGTCACGATCACATGTAACAGATCACAAATATTTTTTCTTGAACAATTCGTTCTCCTCTTTAAAACAATATTTAAACTTATGAATCAGGTAATTTGAAATAAAAAAGATATCAAATGAGTTATCTGTTGCAATAAACCAAAGCATTTTTGATGAAATCTCTGAAATGTAATCAGATATATGTTTGTGAATGATATACTTTAGATGATAATTCACGGAAATGGTTACGATGGCTTATACCAGTACATTCCCCAGGAGATACTTCCTGATGAGTACTTACCTGACAGTTATGATGGACCAAGGGCAGGACCGCTCAAACATATTGTTGGTGAGATGTTAATAGATGCTTATAAATAAAAAAAATTTTATAGTTCACTTTGTCTATTATTAACTTTTTTTTATGCTGTGAGGGTTCATAGTCCGGTTGCGGGTTTCCATCTTGTTTTTTTTAATGATTGGATTTTAGAGAGTTTTTTGTGCACTTCTGATATTAATTGTGCTGTTCCAGTGTGTTGTTTTGAATGGGGCAGTATGGCGACCCGCAATCAGCCTATACATCGACTGGATAAGCATTTAAAATTGTACCATTTTTGCACAATTCTGCAATCCTAAACAGAGGTAGTCTATGCTCAACCTACTCTGCATCCATTGCACAAATTCGCAGCCACCACACGTTGCAGATCTTGAACATTCATATCATGAAAATATGTATTTCAGAGGTGCATCATCAGACACCTCAAACTAAATGGTGCCCACATGACTGTATGGCTGCATTGTAGCATGCCATATGGGCACACAACAGCATTGTAGCATGTCATATGAATAATCTTTGCAAAAATTAGGAGGATAGACAGAATATTAGTTAATATACTCATCCAGTTGAGCTTGTAAATCAGCATATATAATGAGTGCACAGAGCCAATAAGAAAGGTGAAAACTGCTTCATAAGTTAGGATTTTATCATTAATTGACTCTGACCAACACTGACCAAAGCAAAATTCATCTTTGTAACTATATAAACATATACATTATAATTATTATATAATACATTTTCTTTTTTTCTTTTCTAGGAAATTTCAAAAAGGAAATCACAGAAAAAGACTTCCATGACAAGCTTCAGAGGGAAACTTCAGAATTTAGTTACAAGTCCTCATAACTGTCGATAGTGGCCATTAACTGAGTGCCGATTGTCAGATCAACGTTTTGATATTGGGGATATTGGAGAGTTTTACAATTCCGGTATGAAGTGTTCAATGGTGGGGGGTGGGGGGTGGAGTGTGGAGCAAGTAGGAAATCTCTATTTGCCTTATGTATGAAATTAATGAACTGATGTATGCATGAGATATTTATGCCTATATATGTCTTTGAAATTGTTGAACTGAAGTATGCACATATTTCTGATGTATGCCTGTGCATATTTTTGAGGTATGCATGACGTATTTCTGTCGTAAAGATGACATTTTTGTGGTGTATTTGATTTGTTATTTATATGAAAAAAAACTAAGCATTGTGTGATATTATTATTAGGTAAGGCTAGAACAAAAGTGAGGAGCAACTTTGGGGAACAAGGAAGACCCTCTGTCCATCGGCCACTGATCATGAATATTCATATTATCAAGAAAAATGAATATTCATAAGATCATCACTTTGAACAGTGTCCACCAATTACAGTTGCTGTACTTGCGGCCTTTGATCAGACTGAAAGTAAACAGCTGTACGATGAACACCCTGGCTTTGTCTTGTCCAAAAGGTGTCATCTTTAAAAAAAAGAAAAGAAAAATACATATATGTAAAATGACACCTGCATGTCTAATGATGTGGATAAAGGGGGAGCTTGAAGTATATTTATTGATAATCTTGTTTTGTTCATATTTTGGATCTCACTATATAATTGATGCCAGTGAAGACAAGAGGTTTAACCAAGTTTCAGGCCCCATCCTGATATCAAGGGCTGAGATAGCCTTAGGATATTAAAGCAGCAGCTACTCATTATGAATATTTATAAGTTATTCATGAGTTACGGGCAATTGTGCTCTGATTGGTCAGGTATGTTGAGTGACTGTGTCAAGCATGTCACAAGGGATATTGGCTCCTCCCTCATATACATCTATGGTCTACGTGTTGACCATAGATCCAGACAAAAACAATTCTCATATATTGTATTTAAATATTTACTTTTTGCCAGATTAAAGGCTTGCATAAGACAAGAAGAACAGCTGCAATTTGTGGACACTGTTCATGATTTTTTTTTTCTTTATGATAGGAATATTCATGATCAAGAAAAACATTTTCAGAATTCATATCTCTTCACACTTCTCCTTTTGTGCCACAAGATTTCCATTTGAGAATGGTTGATTTGCATGCTTTCATCATGGAGGATGATACGGTTTGGTTTGATTTGATGTGAGGAGTTAACTGCTCCATTTATGTCTAATGGACACTCTGACCCTGCACAGCTAGAGAGGAGATCCAGCATGCACTCAAATCTCATATTTGTGTGTAACACTTGTACTGACTGCCTAGTACAGGCCCCCGCACACCTATCTCACTATCTCACTCCATGCCATTTTGCATCAGGTCTTTTATGGATGTATTTGGATGTTTTTTTTTTCAATTTGATGTGGCCACGTTGTGCAGCACCTCAAAGTTAGGGATTGAGAACAATTAATATCATGTCTGGACATACTATAGTATGAGTGTGAGATGACAAAAGATGATTATATGTGTCAGGAATGGAGTTATGAAATAGCAGAGTGATCAACTTGAAAAAATTATTTTTATACTGGCAAGAAGGGTCTTTTGATTTTTTTGGTTGCTGGGCAACTGTTTCTTACATTAGCTTAGCATACTTAAGTGAGCAGAGTGAGAGTAGACTTAACTGACAACGCTGTACTCAGATATTGGGTCATTTCAGGCAGATACCAACCTTTAAATATAGCAGTTGCAATGCAGGATTTATAGTAGCAGGGAATCTGGCTGTAAATATGTCTGTTGTAATTGAAACTTGATTGACAGAAATAATCTACCTCTTTACAACAGTGCCTCGTACACCACCGTTGTTACAAACAATGTAGTTTTGAAACTTATTGTGTGGTATAATATGTGTTTTTGAAATTTATCTAAACATTTTATATATTTTATGTATAAAAGTTTATATTGCAATTGCAATAAATATTTAATGAAATATTTCTGTGGTGTTTATTATTTTGTAGCTATGCTGACATTGTCAGCTAAGCTTATGAGTAAGAGGGAGACATTCTGTCATTCTGTCCATTAAACATGATCTCCTTTAAAACTTCTCAGTAGTTTCACTAGATATTCAAAGATAAGATGTTGCATTGTCAAGGGCAAAATCCTGTCTGGTCCATGATGCTCTGGTCTCCTTGCAATTTTTGATAATTAAAAGAAAATCGCATGTCAACAGTGAGCTAGCTGTTAAATCATATGTACACTGTTGCACAGATATTTTGAGTAATTAGTCCCCCATTCTGATAATCAACATACAGACTTCCAGAGAGAAGCAATGCGGTGCTGAGTTCTACACCATATCTGATGTACTAGTTCTGCCAAAATAACTGTTCTCAGTTTTTCTATCACTCCTTATATTTTCTACATTCATACCATGCAATGCATCTACATTCTTGAAACATAAATTCCACATTGTTAAACATATAAAATATGTACTAATGTATTTATTTTTATGTAAATACAACATAATGTATAATACTTTGATGCAGACCCACTCACAACAAATTAAAATGTAAAAGTTCTTTGTTAGGGATGAACCATTAATCATTCGGGAGCAGGGGGTTGAGGAAAGTCGGGAAAATATCAGGGGGACCTCTTATTGAGGGAAAAAAACCATTCACATTTGTGGAAAAAAATTGGTAAAAGGGTATATTTCTTCCCAATATTAAAAAAAATATTCAACTGGATTTCTTAATATCTATTATTGGAGAGACGTTTATACCAAAGACATTTGCTCAATGACAAATATTTAACAGTTATGTTATCAATCTTTGTTTAAGGAAGTTTTAAACAATTTGTAAATATTTTTTTCAGATTTCTGGAACTTGTTTGAATCAGGCAGTTTTAATATTTTTTTTTCTGTCTACAAAAAACAAACGTTTATGGTAACCAGACAGGGAAGAAACCTTGTTAATTCATGAAAAAAGTCCATGTTGAGCATCGTCTTGTTTGTTTTTATGGTGAGCATTGTACATGTCTTTCTCAGAGTCAATGTTTGTGTTTAAGTTCCTTCAAAGAATGGACTACTGTATACAGAGAAAAATTTGCGCCTAGTTATTTTCGCGCCATCGCCAGTATCCGAAATTACTTAATACTCTAAATAAAATTGCAATTGTATGATTATTGGTCCATCCCTCACTGCTGTCTGAAAATAACAAAGTTTAGTTTTTGCAACGTAAATTTGAGGTACATTTGAAGAGTACCAAACCACAATCTAAAAATCTGTAGATTATTTGTGGTGTGTTTGCTGGGTAGTTTAAACATAACAATTTTTATGATGGAATTCCGGCCAAAATTAATAGGACCAGAATTCCCTACTTTAAATTCACAAATACCATATTTCAAATTTATAATTCATCTTCAATTTTCTGGAAAAACATACGATCATAGAACCAGAATCCGGAACTATTTGCAATTAAGACAGAACTGAAAACCCGTCAATGGAGTATGTAGACTCATTTTTCAGATAACTTCGGAATGCTGAAATTTGATTTATTTATGAAACATATATAGTTTTATATTGTTTCAGCATTAGCGCTAGCATGGAATTTTTACCAGTTGGTGTTATGCTTGCCATGCTTGAATTAATGCACCTATCCCAAAAACATATTCAAAAAAGAACACTGCAGCGTCATCTCTTGGCCCAAGATCAAATGCGTAAAAATAATTTGGTATATAAAAATTACCAAAACAATGTTTAGCAACAGCCGTTTCAAAATGGATTATGAACACACAGAAGCGATTGTCTCAGACACCATATAAGATACATAATCATGAATTTTGCCACATTGACCGTTCTTAACATGCAAAGCTTGGCAGGTAGTAATTATTAAATTTCAAAGCAATTTGCAGGCATTTCTTAGACAAGTTCACAAACACAAAATAAGGATCGGTACGTATACAGCTCCAAATCACTCAGCCTATATTTGTATACAATAATTTTTATACTGCATTAGCAGAGCTTAAGTTGTATTTAACTTTAGATATTAGAAAGGCAAATACTTCAGATTCATAGATTATAGTAAAGAAAGTTTCAGTTCAAGCAAAAAATGAATAACATCGATATCACCAAACAGATACTTCGGTCCTTTCTTTCCATATCTCCTATACTATTGCTGACACAACTAGTTCACATGTATGTTTGCGATGAGCTCATAAAATATATTATGTGGAAAGAAAACATCTACAGGCTGTTCATAACTAAACATTATTTAACCATATTGTACCTCCTCGCAATGGCGCCAATTTCAAATCAAACTCAAATAATTTGGGGATATTTAGTGCAATATGGTTCAACGGTTGAGTTGCTGATTGTCTACAGTTACAGGCAAGTTATTTGTACAATAATGACGCAGATACACTATATACACCGGGGAAAATGCTGTATAAAATCTATCTCGAACTTAATACTGACAAAAAGGATATTTTAAGTGAGTTTCCTTTTCTAATCACCGCTCGTACAGAGGTGATTGTTATACCGTGTCGCCCCCTGGAGGGGTTTGCTTAAACTTGAAAACTATCATATCTGTGATATTCAGGTTTTTTTCGCTCTGTATTATTAAAACTGGTCTCTTCCTGTGAGGAATGTGTAACCTGATTTCTGTCATATGACTGCCCATCATTCCCTTCATCACTGATGGTATATAATGGTGATTTCTTCTGTGAGGTCCTAGAGGGCGCTGACCTCCCATCTTTTGTTGTTGATGATTTCATAGATGATTTCTTAATCTGAGATGATGATTTCATGGACGCTTTTGCTCCTGATCTGTACACGCTGCCTTTCTTTGTATATGTAGGTTGAGTACCTACAAAGACAGATGGATATCATTTATGTTCATATTACTTTTCCTATATTTTCAATTTATTTTAAGTAATTAATAAACACACAGTTGCTAAATATCACTTTCCCGATATCGCCAAACATTGAACTTTTTCTACAATTTGAAATTCTTGCAGAAAAATATACATTTCTAAATGTCATAATCCTGATGAATTGTCTCAATACAAGAATTCTTTTTCTGCAATATATCAAAGTGTAACATGGGTTGACGATACGATAAACTGATATGATAGCACATTATAAGTTAAAGCAGAATATAGTTACTGCCTGTGGAAGTTATTAATTACCTTGTCTCACTGAAGGTGTATGGGTGAATTCCTTAGTTCTTATTCTCTGTCTGATCGAGGTAACTCTTGGAGCAACTCCGTAACTTCCACACAGTCCACAACATGAAATCAGCAAAACGCCTCCAACTATTGCCCTGGAACAAAGGACCACCATTCTTTTTACAGAAGAAATTAGAGGTATTCCTTTTAGGTAAATATCTTCAAATGATTATACTGAGCAGAGGAATCATCTTTTTATCCATTGGTCCAATTGGGATGTTAATTAAGCACACCACACAGTGTCATGTGTTTTGGCTTGGCAAACGTGTGCCTATTAACATGGTTTGATGCATATAAATAAACTATAAAGAGGAACCTATAAAACAATGGGAGAAATGTGGCACTAATCTGAATGCCTATTACCCATCTTAGACAATCAATAATGAACTTTTTTTTATCTTGCATCATAAATATATGGAAATGCCTATTCGGAATTTAAAATAACTGAAACTTATGAAAGGTCAAACAGAAAACTCGAGACCTCCTCCCTTGATCACTCGATTTTACCTTGGAGTAATTCATAATTACTTCAAGATTTTACCAAATAATGCAAACATAACTTATGGCTATACATATGCGTACCAGATGTACCATATTGTGTACCATGGCTTGCCCTCTTCTGCCTCTGGTTCACAAGGCTCCTGCGCACACGTCTCATCTTGACTCCTGCATGTCTGCAAACATTTAAAACTTGTAATACAATGTGTTAATACAATGTGTATATAGTTATGAAAGCATACTGATCTACATTAGGTGTTAGCATTTTGAAGCAAATTTGCAACAAATTTTCAGCCGCCATTTTCAAGTGCTTTCACAGTTTGGCCACCACTATCACAAATGATTTTGCCGCCAAGACAATACCTGTAAATGCATTCACTTCTCTGCCATATTCAAGTTAATAAACGATACCAAGGATGTACTTCCATATTTGAGTTCAAGAATAAGCTTTTCCGTAAGGCTTTATTTTATCAAGAAGCTTCCATAATACAATAACCAGATACACAGCAGGGCCTCGCCTGTCACCTTAATTTGGTTACTCCCTGTGTTCTACCTTGGAGTAATTATAATTACTCCAAGGTTCAACAAAGTAAAGATCAAAATTCTCAGATGCATTTCTTCCACAAATTATACTTATCAGTCGGAGAAATGTATGTATATAAACCTCGGAAAAAGTACTTATTTTATCGAGGCATGACTATTCACTGAAATAAGAAGTTTGTCCCTGATACCCATACTAATCATCAAAGTGAATCATCTAACCAAATCGCTATTAAGATTTATAGTCCTATCAATAATGTCTGTTCAATCAATCATAGTGATTATTTATTCTTTTAAAACATTTTTGTCAAATTGTTCACTGAGACGTGACTGCCCACTCAGGCAAGGTTCTTCAGGAAGTCCCCATTGAGAACATCGAGATACAAATTTCCATCAAGTTCCAAACTTGGGTGTTGGATAACAGCCGATATGAAAGACACATCAATGTTTATTGCACAAAAATGGTTATGCAACCACTGAAGTGTGACTGTTCACTGAAGCATGATCGTTACCAGGGTTAATAATATTACTCAATAAGATTTACCATCACTGAATAAAGTTCATGTCAATATTTTTATTAATGTGTTCAATGACATGTGAACCCAAACATAAATTTCATCACTGGTAACAAACCGTGAACAAATTGCGCCATTCAACAAAAAATAACAGCTTATATTCCATTATATTCACTTGATGTCAAATTCAAGTTTTTTTCAAGTGTTCACTGAAGCGTGACTGCTTATTCAAGCCTGGATTCTCCAACAAGCCCCCATGGAGAACCGGATGATACATGTTCTAGACTTTATAGCAAGCATTTTTGACCCCTGTTACTGAATATACATTATGCATTACATGATGCACTTTCAGTGGGAAAGGGCTATATTGCAATATGTCCCACTCCCATATACAGCGCCGGTAAATGAGGGCTCAGGGCATGTTCTAGACATGTTTCTTGACATCGATTATTTAGTCATCTTACGTACATATTTAAGTAAAGTTGTGTAAATTTATATCATCATTCCTAGAAGTTAGGTTGAAATGATTTATAAATTTAGCATTTCTAAGAAGATGTTAAGATTTTTAGATTTAGATTTTAATGTTTTTTTAACCCCTCCATGTTAACTTGTTCACAGCATGTAAGGTATGAATGACATGATATCATTCTTTTCTGTACGATAAACTGAAGAGTACAGTTCAGAATTCAGTCAGCCATACTCAGCGACAATCGATGTCTTGGCACTAGTATATACCCTTTGTTTGGTGTTTTACCAAGGTCCTTAAAGGAAAAATGGGATATATACT
Organism: Amphiduros pacificus; assembly: GCA_949316495.1. Taxonomy (NCBI): domain Eukaryota; kingdom Metazoa; phylum Annelida; class Polychaeta; order Phyllodocida; family Hesionidae; genus Amphiduros; species Amphiduros pacificus. The sequence continues at coordinate 12,674,908 of OX439003.1, read as the reverse complement.
TGAAGATACATTAAGAAAAAGGCCATATATCTAATATCCAATATTCAAAGATTTCCCACTTGCATAATACTAAATAATTAATAAAAAGGAAATATAATAATAACTTTATAAGGAACTTTTTTTGTAGAATATTCAATATGGAATATAGAATATCCTGGCAACTTCACGAACGTCACACAATAGTATAATAGTCTGTGACCAGCGCATAAAACTGCCCACAATACTAAATCAAGTTTTAGAGGAAAGAGTGGGATTTTCTTTTGCTTTTGACAAATAGAATATTCTTGACATATAAAAAAACATAATCATTTTGTTGTTTTGACTGTTTGATTGAAGCGTGTCAGCTTTACGAATAACTGAAGCGTTAATAATTCCAAGATCCATGATCATGATTTTTTTCTTTCTCAAGAAATATATTTAATATCACTTAAGACATCATTGTTCACCCGAGGTAATAAACAGTGTGTGCATGGGGTATTTAAATTATTACCATTGTGATGAATAAAAGGTTGGCAACATGGTAATATATTTGAGAATAGATATTATAAAGAAAGAGTAAACTATCGGTGTATCGGTGGAAATGCTCCTCTCGCACAGAGATATTTAAATGTCTCTGTCTTCCTGAAGTATATAGCACGAGAATGCACTCAACTGTAAACCAAAATATATGTCAAAATAAACGTTCTGTAAAACAACTCCTTGATTCTTTCAGGTCTATTGAAACTCAGCATGATAATTTGCCAATTCTTCCATTCTTTTTAAAATATACTTCAAATGGTTTTTACTTTGGTAAAAAAAAAAACATACCAGGCTGTAACAATTTACGGCGGCCACAACATGTCACAAGATGTTTACTCAGGAACTGTTTAGCACAATATAGCCCAAAGGCTTACCTTGAAGAGAATTACTAGCATCACCAACAACATCCATCTCAGCATTCTTGTGTATGTGATCATGAATCACAAGACGATACCTGACCTTTGTGGTGTTTCCTGGTCAGCTACATGTAACATGTATATATGGGTTGTGGTGTTATAATAGAGCACAGCACAGTTAACTGATTCGCTTCACTGTGGATGAGAATATGAAAAGGCCCAGAGGACAGAAGTGGATCTTATATTAAACCCCCCCCCCCTTTGCAACCTGACAGAATTAGGGTTATGTATATGAAGTCAGTCATAATAGCAAATTTTAATACCACTCGAAAAAGTGCATTTCAATACAGACAGAGCAATATACATTAAATAAATCTTTTATATATATCTTTAAATAAATATTTTATATAGGGGATATATATATATATATATATATATATATATATATATATATATATATATATATATATATATATACACACATTTCAAATGATACTTTTGGCTGTTATGTCAGCATATTTATCCTGAAGAAGACATTGACATATTTACAAGTAATCCTTTATCGCATTGACGAAATCAGCTTCTCTCCCGATGTGTACGTGCTAAATAGTAGCACAACATTAGAGAATAGAAGCATGTGAATAATTTTGTTTTGAATTTCTCCGTGGCAAAGTAAGCGGTTTTTTGACTTGACCTGAGGATTGGTGTGCCACCTAGAGGCTTATTATGTTACGCATGTCACCTGAACACAGCATTTATTATGTATACCAACCAGGAAGTAATGGGCCAACATCACTGTCTTTGTTAACATAGACTTCCATTATAGCTCGTATGTTAAAGTTTTGTATATACATTAACATCACCTTTGACATATCTACTTTTGCTGATAAAATATGTGAAAGTATTCTGTTTTCAAGAAGAATGGCAGAGCCATTAAGAGAGAAGTTTCACAAGCAGACATTACCATATGGACATTTTCAAACCATACGTCTGACGTTAAGTTACATGACATCTAGATTGTATTATGTGCAGAAAGCGTGCAAAAGTACATATTTATGGGTCATTCGGAGCCCTATTTTGTGTAAAAAGAAATTTGGCTAAAACACGCAAACTTAAAAACCTGCCAAAACAAGACACCAATATACACCGAGTTTGTAAAATCCATGAGCTATCTGCAAACCAAATATGGATACGTTCGATCTCAGCCATGTATCGATATATAATAATACTGTATATAACCTATTCTTGCACAGCATTTCTGCCAATCTGTTTCATTTTATGATTTCTTAATGGCACATCGACACACTAAGGTCATTCAGTGCCATTAACATATAAATTAAAAACTTGTAAATGTGGATGAATGATAAGTGTAAAAACATAAAACAAACAATGGTGATGCAATAGCAAATAATAATAAAACGACGAAACACAAGTTACACGATGAATCATAATATATGTTGTGTCTTAAATAAATGCTAAACTGGTAATTAAAGTCAGTCCAATGCTACCTCACCCTTAAAACGATTAATCAGGCTAATTTCAAAAATGAAAGGGCTATCAACTGTGTCAAGTAAGTTAGAACGTTTAACCTCAAAATATTGATCTCTAATAGCATCAAATTCAACACAGTAAGGATGATGTGCATGATTGTCAAAGGGATTTAACAGGAAACACACTTATGCTGATCTTCACCTGACAAATGACAATGTGTTTAGTGACGGTGTCCAATTTAAATACTGCTAATACTGACATATTTTGCGGCATGAATTATAATTTTTACCGAATGCAGGTTTTAGGTCATGAAGCTTGTTATTCACATCGTCATCCCATTCAAGTTACCACTTATATCGCATCAATGCTTTACCTTAAATACATTTTTACAGTCTGAATGTGGGATGCCTCAAAAAAAAAAAAAAATTAAAAAAAATCGGTGAAACTACTTGATGGAGAAAAAAAAACTATTGAGAATGCTAACCTTAAGAAAAAATAAATTGATACTCCCACATCTGCAAAAAAAATGTTCGTAGGATTAAATATTTGGGAAAAATGGAGTTTCAACCTTGTAGAAGTCAATTTTAGAGGAGAAAGGAAACTTTTAAAAATGTGTCTCGCTCTGCTCGCCACTACAATCTACCTAAAATATGTTTAGGGAGCTACTTTTGAGGCATCAGCAACAAATACAATTAACAACATAACCTTTTGGGTGACATACAATCTGAGAGCAATAATAAATGTTATATTGCTGTCATATACAATCTTTTCCAAATATCTTTTTACCTTTTGCATTGACAGCTTTTAGCTTGATTACTTTACTTAACATTTATTATTGGGCAAAACATATACTTTCATAGTCCGCATTTCCTAACTTAACATCAATTATGATATCTCAACAATAACATTTGCTCAATAACACATCCATTTACACATATATAAGTTTAAAAATAAGGATGTTTTGGTGGCCCAAGTGACTGAGAAAAAAATGAGAATAGCCGAGTGCCAAAGAATACAAAAATTGGCAAAATTGTTTTCCTCTACTCCCTGAATGAATAATGGTCCATCCCTTAATATGTCAAATCTTTCCAGCACTTTTTGTATTCGTGGATTCGTCAAATCACTGTTCTTAACACAAGGAAACGCAGAAGAAAGAAAAAACAAGAAATAAATATATATTTCCCAAAAAAGATTTCTTCTTGTCAGAGTCTTATATCCCCCACGGGGTAAACAATCATAGGCAAGTACACATCTATGCCCCCCAAAAAATTGGTTAAAACGGCCAATAACCTTACAAAAATAATGGTATAAAAATTCCTAATAATATTGAAAAATCTCCATAGAAAACAATAGAAAACATGGGGTTCAATATATACAGCTTAGAAATGGACATTCCGACCCCGCGCCGGAGTCGTACGAAGCGTGAAATAATCAAGACAGTCTGGAGGCCGCAAGGGAGAGGGTCCGAAATTTTAAAATATTAAATAAAACAATCAAATTCGATTAAAAAGATCAATCTGCTTTAAAATAAACCTCTCAAACGACTCGAAAAACGTTAGAATCATAACGCTTTACACGTTAAAAGTATTTTGGTTGCAAAAACGTCCTCTAAACCACGAAAAAATAGGTTTTTTCAAGAGCACCTCCACCAGGTAACAGAAAAAAAAACAATAGCACCTCCAGACTGGAGGCGCCCTAGAGGAGGTGCCCAGCACCTCAGGAGGTGCCAGCACCTCCACGCATTCCTATATAAGCAAGACTTAGGATAACGCAGTCAGTCCCCATCCAACTGACGAGATCCAAAGTGATTGAAACCAGTGTTGATATTGGTTGGGACTGCGATCGTTGTTCAGATCGTCTTATGCAGCATTGCCTACTTACTATTACTGTTCTTATCAGATTGTAGAGTTGATTTTGAATCAGAAATATCGGAAAATTGTGATTTCTTGAGGTTACCACATGATCTGACACAAAATAAAGAGCATAAAAATCTGCAGAAAAATGACTTGTCAGGCAGTCCTTTTGAATAAACATGTCCTTGTGTGACTGTAGCTATTGCAGCTTTTTACTCACAGAAAGAGCCATTTGTGTTGATACGTTGGAAACCTTAAATTTTATAAACTGATTTTATGGTATTGTATTTATTAGTACAAAGAATAACAAATAAATGTTAGCATTGTATATCCAATTTTGCAATTTGATCAGGATTAAATTCTAAAGCTGTCAATGATTCTTGGAAGTCAAATGTTGGAATAATGTTTGGCTTATTGGAAGACTAACATATTAAGGGTGAAAGATAATATCATACACGGGATTCTCTGAATTTACAACTATCTTTGTGCAAGAGCGAATTTTTCACGTCTGAGGGCGAGTGGTATGTTCAGGTGAAGTGTGAAAGGCATCACGAGTCTCAATCCTTGATTTTGAATAGGATTTAACATATTTATATATGACTGACGAGCTGATCCATAAACCATGCAGCCATAATCAAAATTAGCACTTGGTTTTAAGACCACAGGCCATAGCGCAGTGAGTTAAAGCACAAGCTGAGCAGCACCAGTTCCTCTATGGTGATAAAAATTTTGTTTCTTTCTCCTGTAATATTGTGTTATTGGAAATTTGGGTGTTTAATTTTGAGAGGATATTGAGTTTGATATTGACTGACCTTTTGCATTGGCTATTTCAGTAGAATTTGTTTGAAGACATCTTTCCAGCTCTTTTTATGTAGACATGTATAACATATCTAGCCATAACTCTTTTAATCCTATATTAATGTTTCAAATTATACTGAGTTGACTGTTTGTTGAATTTCTTGAGTGCTTTTTACACGCTTTGACAATTGACAATTTGGAATACAGCCATTGGCACCATTGTACAGGATATCTCAGGCATTCTGAGGGACTTTTATCTGGAGAAGGAAAATGGTCACTGCCCCATTGATCCTCCTCTATTGCCCATCACCACAATTTAAGATTCTTACAAGTGACTTTCTATCAACTCCACCGTGGTGTTACAACATCTCTTCATCATCTAATGACACTTACTGGAGAACAAATTTCTGTCAGTACTTACAAAACATTTCACAAAAGATTGTCCCATATTTTCACATAGCAGACATGTTATAAGACAAGTATTCACAGATTTTCTTTCATTTATCACAATACAGCTATACAAAGCAAATAAGCCAATTTAGAACAGTAGGTTTAAAGTGATCATGCTTGTAGCACAAAATTGACCCATCCATTGTAACAGGACTGATATGAAATTCTTACTATCATTACAAAAAACAACATATCTAGAAAAAAATATATAATACTAATAAATGTAATATAAAATATGATTATGGCAACAATGAAAATAGTGTATGAGAAAAAAAGTAACTGAAATACAAATAAATAATAATAAAAATAATACATAAATAAAATTTGTGTCATTTAATACTCTGTCTATCATACAAATACCAGTATAAGTATCTAATAAGTAGCTAACATTGACTAAGTCAAAATCGGAGAATCAGAATATGAATAACAAGCTAAAGTCTGATTGATAATTGAAAGGTCAGATTGATTGAGAAGTATTGGAGGCAATCACATGATCGAGAGTGCTGAATAAAATGTTTTTAAAAATGAAAAAAAAAAAAAAAAAAAAGAAATTCCAACTACTCCATCTGTTTACAATGATTATTTCATTTTCATGTTTGTTTAATTTATAATTTTGTTTATTTTCTAATATTTTTGGTTGTAATTGTGTTACATGTAGAACACAACCTTTTCTTTGTTTTATCTTAAATATTTGGTTATGTATTTAAGGATTAATCTAACAGCAGAAAAACTACCAATAATATACATTTCATATTTATATAGAGGTAGATATAGAGGTGAAGATTGAAGAGGTAGATATAGAGGTGAAGATGAAGAGGTAGATATAGAGGTGAAGATTCAGATTCCTTCAAATCAGATTCAGATTCCTTCAAATCTTGGTGATGTCACAAATTTGTCACAACATATCTCAGCAACCACTTACAAGAGGAAATTAAAACTTGGTATACAGAAATGCCCAGATAAGTGATTTTTGATTTGATTTGATTTGATTTGATATGTTGGCCGCTCCACTTTTGTCTCGTGGGCACTCAGAGCTTACGCAGCGTGGCTACCCAGCTAGAGGGGAGATCCAATACGCACTATCTCCAATCTGTGAGTAGCACTCGTGCTGACCGCCCGGTGCAGGCCCCTACACTGATGAAAAGCTACCCTATCTAATTATCACCTTCTGCACTGACAACTTTCACCTCAACACTCACTCCTTCCCTTGGGGCCTACAATCCCCAGCGCGCTAAAGGGCGTCCAATATCCCTATACAGCCTGAGGCGTCCAATATCCTCGTAAGCCCTACCAATCACAACTAGAGGCTAAAAATGTCCTCCACGTGAGTACCTAGATATTGGACGACTTCAAATCAAAAATCACTTATCTGGGCATTTCTGTATACCAAGTTTTAGTGATCTGGAGGGGTTTGTCGAACGCCAAGGTCTCTACCAATTTCAACCAAAGAAAAGTTTGTTGGAGTTGATTGAGCTCTAGTGAAATAAAAAGTCGCCAGCTGCAAAAACTGTAATAAACCCGTTTAAACATCCAAATTGTTTCAAATGCCGTTAAAAAGGGGTTTGAATCGGTTTCTGCAGCCGGCGACTATTATCAAGTATTTATATTTTATTTAATGTTATCAAAAGAATAATCAAGCCTTTTCGGGAGATTCTAGATATAATCATACATAAAATATGAATTATCACTAAAACAGATGGGTATTTTAAAAAATCACATACAGGAAAAGCGATAATCTCAGACCTCTCCAGATCACCTATCTGGGCTTTGCCGATGGATAATATTTGAACACCTCAAGGGCAGACATGCCCTCTAGTGACGAAATAAAAATCAATATCAAAACTCTGGAAAAAATTAATAAAACTCATTTAATGTTCCAATTAAATGAGTTTTCCAATATCTAGGAATATAAAATTGGGTCATCATCACATATTTTTCAAAAATGAACCTCAAAAATATTAATTTGTAAATGAGATTTAAGAGAAAAATGTATTATATTTGTATTTACCAGAAACATAAAATTTCCATACATTTCTGAATATTTTGACATTTTATGTTTCCAAACATGTCTTATAGAGATATAGAACCATAAAAACATAGTTAATTTTTGGTTTTTGATTTTCTAAGGTGAAGTCCCGAATGTGATGGCATGATAAGAGGTATAACCCAAAATTATGCTTCATGACCCAATGTCTTGTTGTTCTATGATATTGCCAGATATGTTAAATATTAAATATCGAAATGTTCAGAAAGCTTTGGATTTCTATCATATTCTTAATCAAATACATTTCAACAGCGTTTAGTATATCAAATATAAAAATCCGAAACTTTGAGAAAAATTTCTGAAAAATCTAAAATGCCAACTCATATTTTAAGAAAATATGTTGGAAATATTTAGATATTGGAAATATTGAGATCTTAGAGATGATTGTCTAGAATTCTGAAGAAATCAAAGATAGTATCGCTATTTAATTAGACTGGTAATGCCTCTCAAACACACTTTTATGTTGATCTATTATCACCAAACAACGTTATATGTGTTATATGTCAGGTTCATGTCAACTTTGAGAATGCAGAATGAACATTATCAATATATTAATAGCTTCCTTTTATACGCATGTATATTAGTAGTTCTAATAATTGTTAAAAGCTTCAAACGTTTCGCCTCGAAATCAATGGATAACTGACGATATTCACGTGCCTGGATTGATTATGAACCAAAAGTTTTTACCAGTTCAAAAATAATGGAATCTCATTATATCTAAATACCGTTTGCATAATTATATATAATGCTTCATAAAGAATATCAGTTTTCAACATGTTTGCAACACCTAAACGATAATGAGTAACAGATTAAAATTGTTTGTACAAAAAGTATATTAGATGGAGTCTCATCTGGCTGGACATATATATATATATATATATATATATATATATATATATATATATATATATATATATATATATATATATATATATATATATATATATATATATATATGTATATATATATATATATATGTATGTATATATATAAATATATATATATATATATATATATATATATATATATATATATCCATAAACAATGGCCACGTTCAATTAGGTTAGGAACACAAATATTTAATCATGCACATCACGTATGTAGAACCTGTCACTCATAGGCATTTTATTAATGCTATATTGATATTTTAGTTTAAGAGATACATTGTTTGCGCTGACACACATCGATAACTGGAGACACAACTCAGGAACAAGGGACAGTTGCCAACAGCTTGTCAATGAGTAATTCCTTAGTTACAAAATAACAACTAAAAATCACGTGTACCCCACAATCAATCGCAAGAAGCCATATCTTCAGATAAATGAGGCTAGATTCTACTTTTAAATACCTGGCTAGATAAATAACCCTTTGGCCCAGAGGCTGCACTCTATGATTGTATCTCCGCTTTTGTTATTAACTTCAGGTTCAATTAAAAAACTAGTATCATATCGTTAACATATAAGTACTCCTCTCAGGTTAATTTAATGTATTGCAAAGTATTTACTTGGATTTGTGACAATCGAAATTATAATGAACAGTACATTTAGTCTATATCATGTCTCATTTTTATTTCAAGAACCCTCAATTGATCGAATTATATTGGTAAACAAAGCTTAAACAATCAAAGGTTTAGATGAATATATTACGAATACACAATATGCTCATTCCCGGTTTAATGCCATTATTGTCATTCATTTGTTAGTTTAGCTCAGATTGATAGGAAATCGGATTTTGTCTGAGTATAAGTCGTAAAATTAGACAAAAACCAGGGAAGAGACAGGGATTCACCTTTTTTTTAAACTGCATATGCTTGTGGTCAGTTGAGTTGAAAATGAAATATATAAAAATGAAATATATAAAATTTCAAAATTGAGGATTAAGTGGTTAACAATGCCCCTTTTAAATAGTGTTTTCAAGTATAGTCTTATGCATTGGCTATATTAGAAATGCTATATATAAATTATGCAGCATAACATATAAAAGTAATCAATATACAAATATTTCAAGCCCATAGAACTATAGAACATTTGGCAGAGCAATTGGTCATTGCTTTACTTGATTACATACATGTACGTGGAAGAAGAGAGGGAGTGGGGTTTGAATCCCATTCACCGCCAATCACTTTCACTACTTTACAATTTTCACAAGAAAGGTTTTTCAATTTAAAAAGATAAACTGCATCAAACATGATATCAAATATAATTTTAATTTTAATATTCTTTACACTTTAGCCACTTCGGATAATGATGCAGCACTATGGTATAACTGATTCTCTAAATGTTATCGCTTGTATCACCAGTAGATATTTATGCTAGCATTAATGATTTTGCATGCTTGAATTTTAGATGCATGCAAAGTGCAGAGAAAAATGAAATTCATAATCTTATATCTGACGCAACGTTTCTGTATAAATGCCGGATGATCAATTGTCAACAGTTTATACGTGATACCAGGCAAGTGATCAATATAACTTGCTTCCCCGGACACCCTAATCAAGGAGTACTATTTTAACCAAGCCTTCCTACTAACTAATTGATCAAAGTTCATCTCATTCAATCCAACATGCTATAGACGGTATAGTTGTCATGGCGCTAGATGTTGCATTATTTAGCTTCCTTTCAGAGATAATTCATATATCTGTCCTACTAAACAGACATAAGTAATTGGCGTAATGAGGTTTTAAATATTTTGTAGAAATATTTGTAATGGGCCAGTTAGCAGTATTTTGTACATTTCCAAAAAATATTCTGCCTTTGTACTGAAAGATACAAAGAGAAATGTATGTGCAAAGAATCCTGAGAATATCTACTGAGTTGATTTTCAATCAAGCCGTGATTTGTGTTAACTTGCCTATGTGATAATGCAAAAGAAAGATCCCTAGTCACTCTTCGAAAAGGGAATTGTATTTAGTCCCATTGATAGTTTTTTCTTACTTGATATAACATAGATTATCCTAAAAAAATGTCTTTTGTATATACAAATAAGCAATTGTTGGTGAATTGCATTTTTGAGTTGAATCAAAAAGATAGAAAGTTATAAAACGTCATTTACATAGATTATATCAATATTTTCTTTCACGTCCATATAACCTTTTACTTATTTTTTTTTATTTTTAAAAGTCAAATCATATTTTTGTTCTATCAATGCGAAAGGGAAAAATGTTTCAGTGAAACAATTTGGTAAAGGAAACAATATCTGAGTGACAGACGATCACGTTCTTCAACTTGACAATTCTAATTTTGTCACAACCGATCATTAAGTTAATTAGGCTTAATCTATTGCATTGTATTGTCAACAAAGCTGGAACCTGCCAGGAACTTAAGAATTTTAATCCTTCACTTGGCGCATTTTATGATTGACAGGTAGAAAGGCCACATTAATAATACATGAGTGATGATGTGATGTGACCTTATATGGGGATTGACAGGCATCTCAGTTCAGTGTGTACGTGCGCCACGAACTAGTCATAAATATGATGAGAAGGAAAGCATGAAATGGCCTTCTCACCAACATCAAAGACAAGTATGATTCGATCTGAGACAAGGGAACGTGTAATGAGGAGGAAAATCTCTCCATGCAGTTATATTATCGGCATTATTCTCATCTACAACTCCCATGCAGCTTCAGGTGGGTACAACCAAACACTACCTCTTCAATTATTTGACCTTTTGTTTACTTTTGAACATTTAAGATTTAAGCCCTTTTGGACATGCTGGTCTTATACAACAAGTTGTGTGCAAGTAGAATTTAAAACAATCCTGCAATCCCACAAAACACCCCGATATTTCACAACATGATCAATTTCACAAAATCTAATCTTGACCTTTCCTGGCGCGAATGTCCTGAAGTATATGTTAATTTCGTGAAGAAATTACCTATCATTGGGGTTTCTCGAGAATCCACATCTCTAGAAGCCTTTGCTCTTGGTTAAGAGAAGCAGAGCTTCTTGATTTAGAGGAGGCCTCATATACAAATAGAATATTTTGTTATTTGATTAAGTGGTCACATTTCAAACAAAAGGGGCCGCGGGCCGTGGCGCAGTCGGTAAGAGCGCAAGCTTAATAGCACCAGTTCCCATGTGGTGATCCAAGGTTCGTGGGTTTGAACCCCTACATCCGAAATTGAAATCATGATACACTTTGTCCTCAGAGCCGAAGTCCGTGCCTAAAGGGTTAACCCGTTGTCCTTGTAAATCTGTTACCGGGGGGTTGTCATGTCAAGGACCTGCGGCATTAGAATTCCATGAGGCAGCATCATATCTGCAACAAATAGGTCTCATCACGAAATGACCGATATAATGTTGAAAGTGATGTAATGCCCCGAACAATCAAATCATGCAAAATAGTTTAAAATAAACGTTCGTTGACTGAGGTGAAAGTGATTGTACGAAATACATTTAAGCTTGGCTCTTGAATTTAGGGAAGTCTATTATCAAAATATTGAGGAGGTGAGCTCTTTGATTCACAAAATAGTAAAATGGCTTTGTTACTAAGCAGGGAAGCCCTATTACACAAAATACCTTAAAGCTTTGTTCTAAGGGTGAAGCATATCATGTAAAGTAGTAAGGAATATTATAAAAAATACTTCATATTATAAAAAATCATAACTTGGTCCTGGATCTGAGGCGAAGCAGAGAAATGTGACTTCATTGCAAATGAAAAAGAAATTATGTGTTTTATTGAAGGGAATCCTTTATCAAACAAAATAATATGAACTTATGTGTTTTTTTTTTCGAAGGGAAACCTATCATACAAAAGGTACGATCCGGAATCCACGCAGAATACTCCGGAATTGGTTTTTCTGGCGATGCTAAGGTCACAATCACAGGTTCTGGTGAGTTAATTTCCAATTCTTTAACTTTAAAAATGTGATTGCAACATATAATCTATATCCACATAGAAAGGTGAATGCTTGGGACAAAAAGATAGACTGGTTAATTACTAAGTTAAAAATAATATTTCAGTCAGTACACAATCTTAAATAGTTATTTATTTTTGTTCCATGCCTGGTCTTAACTTTTAAACAATCGCCGGGATTTCAAAATGGTTATATCATTTGCACGACTACAATTGTTTATTCTGACAGTTTCATACAATAGTTTTCACATAAAATGCAGAGAATGTCTTTGCACCTCCCAGAACTTGAAGATGTGCAGTGATTACTCTCTACCCTGACATGCATTATTGATATATCTGCATACATTATTGATATTTCAGGATTTGCAAAAAGTCAGTTCAGCTTATCCAGTGATAAGAACATTGGAAACACAGTGACCTTAATGAGCAAATACCAGTCATACCCATGCAAGTCATACCTAGAGGGCACCACCGAGAAACAGATCCAATTCTGGTCACCGTAAGTATGTCACATTTCATTCATAACATACATGAATATGAACTCTGTGTGTTATGTAAATAAATCTTTGTTATTATGTCCACTTCAACTGATTTACTTGCATGTTTTGAAAAAACAGTAGGTGTATAAATAACGAGAGAAATGTGACTTGAATGACCCACAATGATTGAATGACATAAGTTTTTGTGATAGAATATAAGATTAACTTTATTCCTTCAGTATACTTCCTGCAGCGGAGGACACCTACCGTGTGAGCGTTGCCGTAGATGGCAAAACCATTCCTGATGCAGACATCTGCTCGGGTAATCCATGGCACACCAACTGTGTTCTCAAAGTAATCTTATATTTAATCTATTTCAAGACATTAATGTCTTACATTCTACAAAACTGAATAGATCATTTCAGATTGGTTCTGCATTGGTCTCTTGATAGCATCTTGCTCCAGATAGGACAAACGCAAAAGCTCATTGATATGGGCCCATAGCTCATTGATATTGGCCCCTTAGCTCATTGATATTGGCCCCATAGCTCACTAATATGGGTCCCTTAGCTCATTGGTATGGGCCCCATAGCTCATTGACATTGGCTCCATAGCTCATTGATATTGGCTCCATAGCTCATTGATATGGGCCCCATAGCTCATTGATATTGGCCCCTTAGCTCATTGATATTGGCCCCATAGCTCATTGATATGGGCCCCTTAGCTCATTGATATGGGCCCTATAGCTCATTGATATGGGCTCCATAGCTCATTGATATGGGTCCCTTAGCTCATTGATATTGGCCCCATAGCTAGACTATGCAATCCAATATATAGGACTACCAAGGACATCTCGTTGCAATGGGTTTGTGCAGCGGGCGAATAATGTCACTATTATGGAGGGTTTGCTCTGATTGGTTGACATAAATATAGAACAGGGAAACCCTAAACAACAACCACAAGTTCCAGTGACGTGTGACCGGAATTCCGGGCAAAGGCATACGGGCACCTGCGAGCTGGTTTATGATGGCTTAGAGGTGTTCTTTAAGGCTAGTTAGTGAGGGAGCAGGTGATCGGGTAGAGCAGGGGTAAACACCCAGCAGGAGACTGCAACGTTTACCCACACACACATTACCTGGCAGGTAGGAGCTCAGTTGTCTCAGCCAATTGCCCCGTGGTAGAAGGCCTAACTGACAACCTGGCAGCTTGAGAAAAATATCAACTGCCCGGGTTAATTGCCCCGGGTACCAGCATAGTCTGGGATATATAATGTGGCATGCACATGTACACGCCAGTTTAGCCTGTTCTGTTGGAGGGAAGACACGACCTATTGAGGAAATTTATGATATAATGGATTTTAATTGTTTTTATGGAATTAATTTTATGCTCTATGGATTTTATCAAGATAAGTGCTTTGTGACTGTGATATGTGTTTTTACCTCATGATCATTTATTACTGAACTTTTGTACAAGCCAATAGGACTTAAGCCTTGACCCTAATTTCCCAAATTGGTGGATTGAGTAGCCATGCCGGGAGAAAAGGGAAATGGCTGTCGTCACTGTGGCCAACCCATTAAGGGCCACGTGGGTCCTTACGGTCGGAAAAGATGTCAAAACGAGCCCGCCTTCATGGCAGCTCACAGGGCAGCCATCGCCGCTCTCGACGACGACTCCCATATGGACACAGATGAACAAATTACCCCGGAAGATGGCAGTACAGGCCACGATTCAACAGAGGCAATTTCACAAGACCTATCTCCTGCAGAAAACGTGAGTCCAATTGTATCAGCAATTAAAGCCCTGCAAGGCCAAGTTTCAACTATGCAGAACCAAATTCATAGTGTGATGATCGCCCAGAGCACTGGGGCCAACCCAACTGTGTTAAACCAAACACAGGGGGCAGCAGGATTCGACCCCCCAGTGGTAACCCCAGACATTCCAACTCATCGCACTCTGCAGTCACAGCCGAGGAAGCAATCTCAACTGGGAGCGCAATCGCAGCACCTGCCTTCATCCTCAGGTAACGAACAATTATTTGATAATGGCCACACAGACATGGTATTTGATCATCCTGCTAACGCTGACTTTAACATTCCTTCTCATTTGCCTATGAATGATGCCACATTCAAAGCGGCAGGGGATTATGTATGTGTCGGCGAACCCCTCCCATTTAAAGGGGGAAAGCTTCTTGGCTTACGTAACATGGAGGGAGTGCAAGATTTAAAGAAATTATGCGACATAGCTAACGTCCCTGAGAAAACGCTCAGAGCAGCCATAGACGGGAATTTCTTTAATCTGGAGGACTTTTTGTTCAATCTTATTGTCCAACAGGACGACCCTGGTGTTATGCAGCCTTACTTGGATTCAGATGGGGTTATAAGATACAGGAGTAAACGTCAAAAGCGTAAGATCTTGGATATGGCCACATGGCTAGAAGCGTGGAACGTGTATGAGCGCATGATGATTAGAGTTCACGGAGTTCAACTGTATGAACATTTTAGTATTTACAAAGAAAAGCTGGCTGATTTCAGCAAAAGATACACATGGAATGCCATCACGGCTCTAGATGTGCGCCATCGGGTCAGGTTAGGGGGTAAAAGCATGACGTTTGCGGACATCCCTTCTGACATTGTGACATCAGTTCTGGACGCTACTGTGGTGAGGGCCTCGGCACCCCGATGCCCTCGGTGTAGGATGTACGACCACATCCATCCAAGTGAGTGCCCATTTCATATCAACCCCCCTCATCAGGGGGCGGCAAGCCAGGCGTATAAATCGCAGAAGAAGGGACCGCCTTCGAATGAAATTTGCCTCAACTTCAACGCCCAGAAATGTAATTTCAAAATGTGCAGAAGGCTTCATGTATGCAGGATCTGCAAGGGACCCCAACCATTCGATGTGTGTGCAAAGCAGGGAAGGTGCAGTTACCAGCAATCTACCAGTCAATCAGGCGGAGCCACGGCAGGATTACCCACAAGGAACACGTCAGGCCAGTAGTTTTTGGGCTGAGGCCCTCTCTCATCACCCAGATCAAGTTTGGGCAAAACATATAATTCAAAATGCAGTCAATGGCGTAAGAATCGGTTTCACAGGTGAACGTATCACCATTCCCACAAGGAAGAACTGGCCATCAGCAACCGAGCATTCGGCCCATATTGAAAAGTTTATTGGCAAGCATTCATTACAACAGAAGGTAGAGGGTCCAATGTCAGTTGAGGACCTCCCGGCGGGATTCAGAGCGTCACCATTGGGCGCAATCCACAAGATATCAACGGATAAAACACGTGTAATACATGATCTCTCTTGGCCAGAGAGCAATTCTATTAACGAGGGCATTGACCCTGCAACTTGCACACTTCACTATGTCAATATATGGGACGCAGTTAAAATGATTGAACGATTCCCATCTGCTTGGGCAGCAAAATGTGACTTTAGTGCAGCCTTTCAATCGGTGGATGTTCACGCTGATGATCAACATTTGCTGGGGTTTAGTTGGAATAACACTCAGGGAGCCACTGAATATTATTACATGAAGGTTTTACCCTTTGGATTACGATCAGCACCAAAACTTTTCAATGAATTTGCAGATGCTTTAGATTTTATTTATAAACAACGGGGGGCATCGCCACAAACTACCCATTATCTTGATGATATCATCACGTGTAGCGGAAGCAGGGAAGCATGCCTTCACAGTTTGAATATCATATTATCAACTTGTCAGGAGGCAGGTTTTTCAATACAGCCCACAAAGACAGTCGAGCCTACTCAGGTAATTGAATTTCTCGGAATATTAATAAACATTAAAGAGAAGACTTTGTCATTACCGCCACATCGTCTAGCAGAAATTCGTGCCCTTACCACAGAATGGCTAGGTAAGAAAAAGGCATCAAAACGGGAAATACTGTCTCTAATCGGCAAACTGACTTTTTGTTCAAAGGTTGTTCGGCATGGGGAAAAATTTACAAGACGTTTAATCAGGCTTGCAAAGCGCTGCAAACAGTTATATCATACAGTGAACATTTCACACCAAGCCAGGGCTGACATTCATTGGTGGCAAGCATGTATCGGATCACATAACGGTATATCAATGTTCCCGGCACCCTTTGACGCATCAACAGCAGAATTACTTTTTACCGATGCATCGGACAAGGCCTGTGGAATTTCATATAAAAACTCCTGGTCTATCGTTCAATTCGCTGGCCCTCACACATGGATGTTCTCCCGAGACATTGCCTGGAAGGAACTATATGCTGTTGTCTTAGCAATTGCTACTTTCGGGCCTCGTATTCAAAACAAACAGGTTCTTATGAACATTGACAACATGGCTGTGTGCCATATTGTGAACTCAGGCAGGTCAAAAGAACCAAAACTAATGGGATTAGTACGTGTGCTGTACTACTTTGTGACCTGTTACAACATCCACTACAAAGCTATTCATCTTTACTCAGCCGAGAATGCAACGGCGGATGCATTGAGCCGCCTGGATATGGAAAGATTCAGACTATTGAACCCATTAGCAGAGAACTTTATGACAAAGCCAGCCTTAATTAACCATGACTTTTAATATGGAATGTGTACATTTATTAAATGTGTTTGTTATTTTGCAGATTTAGCATACAGAGCTAGGAAGATGGTGGCAGCAGGCCTCAGATACAACACATCACGTACATACAACTCAGCACAACGCCAATACATAAACTTTTGCACTAATTATCATATTAGTCCATTCCCAGCTTCGGAGGACATATTGTTACAATATTTAGCCTTCCTCACATCACGTGAACGTGGCAAGCCTCTATCTGCATCTTCCTTATCAGTTTATCTGGCAGCGGTTCGTTCAGCTCATATTATGAACGGGTTTGGCATTCCCCCTACAAACTGCCCCAGAATAGTTTTGGCCTTACGGTCAGTTTTAGACAGTCAGGGGCCCCCATCGCAAAAGCTCCCAATTACGTATAATGTGCTGAGGGCTATGCTTACTAAGTTGGGCTTCTCACATAATGACCTGGCCTGCAAGGCCGCACTGACCTTGGGATTTTTTGCCTGCTTGAGGGGAGGGGAGTATTGTGTCACACTAGCCAGTCAAGACCCCACTAGGTTCATATCACCACCTCTGCAGGTAAAAGACATTAGGTTTGGCATGCATATGGGCACCCCATATTTCACTATAAAGATCCACAAATCAAAAACTTCACGTTTTGGTTTTACAAAATATGTAGGTTGTTCTTTCACTACAGTGTGTGCTCACTGCTCACTCCAGTCATTCATTAAACTCAGAGCATCCCAAGGATCTTTGTACCCATCGGCCCCACTCTTAGCACTAGCGGGTGGCACCCCCATTAGCAAGGGTTATCTCAACTCAGTGATCAAATCGTCGATTTCAGCCATCGGTTTAGATCCAAAATATTACTCCACACATTCCTTGCGCGCAGGTAATGCCACGCAATCCGCTAGGAACAAATTTACGTCAGAAGAAATTAGCATGGCAGGCAGGTGGCGCTCAAATGCATACTTACAATATATACGACAACCACCAATTAACCACATACTTTACGCTTCCCGCCTTACAAACCAATAACATGTATGGCATATCAAACCTACAAGGTTTGCTGGGAATCATATTAGCCAGTTGCATGTTATTATATTATTATTACTTCTATTATTACGTTATTGTTTTCATTATATGTTCAATTGTCCTGGCATATATATGTATTAAGCTAACTACTGCAGGACATCACTTATAAGCCAATTAACACAGCAGTTAATTTGTGGCGAAATCTGTAATCACGAATCAATGTATGTAATGTATGTGTGTTCAAGGTGTAGCTTTAGGTGGGGGTTGGTTAGTGTTTAAGGATGTGTGATGTGTGTATTACCCGCTTTATTAATAAAGCTGTTCCCCAAGAAGTAACACCTGCGTTTGTGTCATCTAATGATGGCTTAGAGGTGTTCTTTAAGGCTAGTTAGTGAGGGAGCAGGTGATCGGGTAGAGCAGGGGTAAACACCCAGCAGGAGACTGCAACGTTTACCCACACACACATTACCTGGCAGGTAGGAGCTCAGTTGTCTCAGCCAATTGCCCCGTGGTAGAAGGCCTAACTGACAACCTGGCAGCTTGAGAAAAATATCAACTGCCCGGGTTAATTGCCCCGGGTACCAGCATAGTCTGGGATATATAATGTGGCATGCACATGTACACGCCAGTTTAGCCTGTTCTGTTGCCCCCTGCCCGCCCAATCAGCTCTAATATTAGCAATCGATCAGGGAATCATATTAGCCAGTTGCATGTTATTATATTATTATTACTTCTATTATTACGTTATTGTTTTCATTATATGTTCAATTGTCCTGGCATATATATGTATTAAGCTAACTACTGCAGGACATCACTTATAAGCCAATTAACACAGCAGTTAATTTGTGGCGAAATCTGTAATCACGAATCAATGTATGTAATGTATGTGTGTTCAAGGTGTAGCTTTAGGTGGGGGTTGGTTAGTGTTTAAGGATGTGTGATGTGTGTATTACCCGCTTTATTAATAAAGCTGTTCCCCAAGAAGTAACACCTGCGTTTGTGTCATCTAACTGTCCATATATATGGACATGTTATTAGTGTCTACCCCATAGCTCATTGATATGGGCCCCTTAGCTCATTGATATTGGCCCCATAGCTCATTGATATGGGCCCCTTAGCTCATTGATATGGGCCCCATAGCTCATTGATATGGGCTCCATAGCTAGACACTAGTAACATGTCCATATATGGACAGTAAACCACGTCGCAGTTGCCCGTATGCTTTGACCGTAAACCAGGGCACCGCCGGAAATATGTCATTGAGCCTCGTTTGTTGAGGTGGCCGCATGTTGTGACCTAGACACTAATTCCGTCACTGGAAATATGGGTTGTTGTTTAGGGTTTCCCTGTTCTATATTTATGTCAGCCAATCAGAGCAATCCCTCCAAAATAGGTACAATATTCGCCCGCTGCACAACGAGAGGTCCTTGACAGTCCTCATATAGATGGACTGCATAGTCTACTCCATAGCTCATTGGTATGGCCTCCATAGCTTATTGATATGGATCTGTAAGTCATGTAGGGGTGATGTAATGAGTAATATCACTGTATCACAAAGTTTAGTGTAGAAACATTTATATTATGTGCCATATCAAAACTGCTTGTAAATCTGATTACATGAAAACTTTAGGCCAAGAGCCTTCATTTAGATAGAGGAATGGTAATCTCAACAAATTAACACCACGTAGGTGTCACTTTTGAAAATGACATGATACTGTTGATTACACCTTACTCCAATTGTTCTTTATTCAAAAGAATACGCTACCGGTTTAAGATACGTAGGCATAAGAACAAAATAGATTGCCCTTAAGTGCAGTTTTAGTCTTCTGTGATGAACACAGAACGTTTTCAATATTGACACCTGCATACGGAAACGATAGTGGAGTATTTCTGTGTAAGTTATGAGCAAGATACTTGACTATAATGCATTCTAATGATAATAAATGCAATTTGTCTCTAATTATATGCATGATCATCAAAGATATCCAATGCGATCCAAATATTTTGGTTATATTGGTTTGTTTTTGTATTGACTGTTTATAAACTGTGATCGTCAAATCTTATGTTGACTTGTAGCTTGTCCACTTATTATTTTATTGCTTTGTGAATTATTCAATATCAGATTTGATAATTTGATTTGTATTTAAATTTTATCTTAACAGACTAAGTCAGACTATCATGTACGGATTACAAAGTTTTCACCGAACACTGGACCACCTGGTATGTGAACAATAATATATTGACTACTGAGCTGTGTGCAATCATTTATATTCTTATTTATGATAAGATAATCTTCTGGAATAAATGGCGTGAGCATAATGTGTATTTTTCAGATATAAAATTGTCCGTGTACGGCTTGATACGCACCGATAGGTGGGGCTCCAGTACCGAAAATGGGACGAATGGAAAAGTGGAAAAAATTACCAGGTCAGTGACAGTTAATTTTTACTGAATATGACATACATCATAGAGGGGGTTGGGGGTGCGGTGAAACATCCAGTCAATCATACATGTTACACGTGTTGGAATAACAAAAACAAATTATAGTATTGAATCGCTGATTTAACATTGACTCAAGTGTTCCTATATATATATATATCCTGTAAAAGGCACTTAAAAACCCTAACCCTAAAAGGCATATATAAATTCCAAAAAGGACAGTCATAAACCTTAAAGACAAATATATAGACCCTAATAGACTCATATTAATCTTAAAAATGCATATAAACCATGAAAAACAAAAATAGATACAAAAAGGTACATAAACCTCAAAAGCCTGAAATCTATTGCAGAATGTATATGTCTTCGTACCAGTTAAATCCGTATGATCCCGCTAAAATACCATCTCCAGATGTGATGGATGAAAAGCCTCAAAAGGGATTGTAAGTCACATGAAACTTGTGTATCATTTTACTAACACGAAGAAGAATTATATATGTACAAGAAACGTGGATTTTGTATTCTTACGTTAGAAATAATGTCAATCTGAATATCAAATTTCGCATGAGGGGTACTGGATAAAGTTTTTATTCAAACCAGCAAATGAAACAATGCATCTTGAATATCTTGATTTAAAAAAAAAATGTTAGAGCTTTATTGTGTATCACAGGCCAGAAAAAGTAATCTTTCTTTGCTATGCTATATTTTCAGCTATAAATTTGAACTTGACAGCGATTCTTCAAATTGGGGAACTATAGAAGCCAAGATGGTCAAATGCAGCTTTGTAGGTCAGTTAAGTTATGACAGTTTAATATTTCAGTTGACAGTTTATTATTTGGGAGATATAATATATATATTTATTTCCTAAACTGACATATGTAATGTTCTGTAGTAGAAAACAGATTACAGCAGGATTGATTTGTATTGTTTATGAAATGTGATTAATAAACTATCTTATATTCCTGGTCTTGAGGTTAGTTTGAATATTTGTTATCCTTGCAGGTGAGATGGATCCCTCTATTCTGGTGGAGTCACCCTATGGAAGGTACTTACTAATTTTTTTTATAGTTCTTATAAAAAATAATGCTGTCCTTATTTCATTTGGCTGTTAAATGTGTAAAATACCAACTTTAGCATTAAGCCGATTGCAGGTCGCTATACTGTCCCATTGAAAACAACATACCGGAACTGCACAAACAAAATCGGAAGTGCACAAAAACTAAAATCCAACCATTAAAAACAATAATCGCACTATAAGCTTAGTGATGGGCACTATTTACGTATGGCCTGTGGATGCTGTCAGCAATTTATAACATGAAGTAATATGCTGTATTGAAAAGCCATATATCAGCAGAAAAATATGCCCAAATGTGCATTTCTTTTCCTAACATTTCTCAAGGACCTTCTCTCTATTGTGGATTCGGAGTTTCGGGAAACGACATAACATATCATATATGACAATGTTTTAGATTGCACAGACACGAGGATATAATGTTCGTTAGACGAAATCAACGTTGTTCTGCATATGAAAGCCATGCAGGTGAGCCAATGATACAAACATTTTCAGCTGCTATTTATTGTTTTCCCATTCCTTCATACTTGGAGAATGTGTCTTGATACTATATTATGTTTATCTGTGTGGTGTGGCTTTTTAAGGTGATCTTTTGTGACCTTGGAAAATATTCACCCCTTAAAAGCTAAGCAAAAATAAGAACTTTGATTACTTAAATAACCTTATACAAGAAGCTTGGGGGCACACACCATTCGTTCATTTAAATTGATCTGTATATTGTTTCCCACCTTGTTTCACACCTTGGGACGAACATGGAGTAACTTTACTTGATGAAGCTTTCTTATCTGTAAAATTATGGCAATATCAATATGATCCAAACGAATTCGACTTTTCAAGATCACAGGAACCAATTTTTCAAAATCTGTAATACGTTTTAACAGAACATACCAAATTAATGTACCGAGTACGCGCCTGAGAACAGTTGGAGATAGAGCTTTTTCATCAATAGTTCCAAGACTATGGAATAATATACCTCGTGAAATAAGAACTAGCACATCAATAACTCAGTTTAAAACTAGGCTGAAAACGTTTTTGTTTAAGAAATCATACCCGAACACAGCGCTATGAACAGACCCGTCTGGTATACGCGCTTTATAAATTTTATTATTATATTATTATTATATTATATTATTTAGCATCAATTGCCAGCACGCTCATGTCTGTAACATTTTATAGGGTAATTTATGTAACTAGCCCACTGTCACCTACTTGTAGACCACTACAGAATATACTATAACATTAGAATGAGCAATATGTGATTATTGTTTTTTTTTTATCCTTAGTTTTAACAGGCCTCAATGTACACGAGGGAAGCACCGAAGGAGGAACGAAGTTGTGTGTCCAGGGGAATTTCTTACAACAAGTGTTACATATAGCAGTAGGAGGTAAAATAATATAATTAATGACTTCAATCAGTAAGTAGGCGATGCTGCATAAGACGATCTGAACAACGATCGCAGTCCCAACCAATACCAACACTGGTTTAAGTCTCTTTAGATCTCGTCAGTTGGATGGAGACTGACTGCGTTATCCTAAGTCTTGCTCATATAGGAGTGCGTGAAATCCATCATTTATCTATTTAATATTTGGTCTTATAACCCAATGTCATTGATGAGCATTGCGAAGTAGCTTTAATTGTTTCGATTCCATACCAAACTATAAAATACAAAAAAAGGTCATGACATGAATTACAGTAAAATGAATACGTTTTTCTTTCCCTGCGTGTACATAACGTTTATTAAAGAATCTATATTGTTTGTGTGCATAACGTTTATTACGTTTATTAAAGAATCTATATTGTTTGTGTCCATAACGTTTATTAAAGAATCTATATTGTTTGTGTGCATAACGTTTATTAAAGAATCTATATTGTTTGTGTGCAGGGGTTGACATAGATGCGGCTGATATCTACAAAATAACCGATGAAGAGGTGTGTTTCTTCACCCCACCCCAACCCCTTACCGTGTGCCAGCTATGCGTGGGAAACCGTAATCCGCACGCTGAGATCTTCCTGGGACTGGACAGTAATTTGCCGTTGTCGGAATTGGTGAATCTCACAAGGCCATCCAACCTGACTCTCCCTGCTGATCCAGAGTTCCCTGGTTGCTTTGATTTCGAGAAATATGATGAGAAATTTCATTCGCGGATACGAGGGTTCTTCTGGGCACCGACCAGTGGGGAATATATGTTTTCCTCATATGTTGACGACAAGGCAGAGATATACCTGAGCACGGATCAGAACATGCCCGAGAAACAGGTACCGTGCATGTAATACAATCATAATCCATTATATCTATAATCCATGGGTCTCACTCTCACCATGTTTAGTGTAGTCATAATCCATGGGTCCCACTCTCACCATGCTTAATCTAATCATAATCCATGGGTCTCACTCTCATCATGCTTAATATATTCAAAATCCATGGGTCCCATTCTAACCATACTTAATGTAATCATAACCCATGGGTCCCATTCTCACCATGCTTAATGCAATCATAATCCATGGGTCCCATTCTAACCATGCTTAATGTCATCATAATCCATGGGTCCTATTCTAACCATGCTTAATCTAATCATAATCCATGGGTCCCACTCTCACCACGCTTAATGTAATCATAATTCATGGGTCCCACTCTCACCACGCTTAATGTAATCATAATCCATGGGTCCCACTCTCACCACGCTTAATGTAATCATAATCCAAGGGTCTCATTCTCATCATGCTTAATATATTCCAAATCCATGGGTCCCACTCTCACCACGCTTAATGTAATCATAATCCATGGGTCCTACTCTCACCACGCTTAATGTAATCATAATCCATGGGTCCCACTCTCACCACGCTTAATGTAATCATAATCCAAGGGTCTCATTCTCATCATGCTTAATATATTCCAAATCCATGGGTCCCACTCTCACCACGCTTAATGTAATCATAATCCATGGGTCCCACTCTCACCACGCTTAATGTAATCATAATCCATGGGTCCCACTCTCACCACGCTTAATGTAATTATAATCCATGGGTCCCACTCTCACCACGCTTAATGTAATCATAATCCATGGGTCCCACTCTCACCACGCTTAATGTAATCATAATCCATGGGTCCCACTCTCACCACGCTTAATGTAATCATAATCCATGGGTCCCACTCTCACCATGCTTAACGTAATCATAATCCATTGGTCCCACTCTCATCAAAAGGATACCGAAGAATTATTGGATTTTAAACATTGCATTGCACTGGGTTAGATCATAAAAGTTGCTTTTATTTTATTCAATTTTATCATATTTCAGGAAAAGATTTTGTATGTGCCGTATTCAACCTCATATAAGAGCGAAAGCCAAAGGATTTATCTGGAGAAGGACGGAATGTACGTACTGAGATGGACACCTTTAAATAAACACTTCATTAGCTTTACATTTAAAAATGTCTATAACAGACGTTAAAGAAAGAAAAAAACCTAGCGTGAGCTTGACCTTAATAAAAATTACCGATGACAAGTTTAATATCAATGGGAAAACATATTACATTTTTGGTCATGGCCTACCAAATTTAATTACTTAAATCTCACTAGATGAAGAATGAATCATTCAAATAATCATTTTTTTCAAGGATATTCATGTTATATCTAATTGGGATCTTACACAAATTGATGTTGTATATATTACTCTGTAGGTATGCCTACACTGTTGTGCACTACAACCAGGGTGGTTCAGCTGATTTCTGTATGAGAGTGATGATGTATAATACCACTCTAAGACGTTCAGATGTGGAGTGCACAAATCAGGTGAAGAGAGAACAACAGCAGATTACCCTGCAAGTGGACCATCTGAATGATATTACGGTAAGGACCGATTGAGATTTTAAATACATACATGCATGTACAATTAGATTAGTAACTGAAAATGTTCAACGATGGGATCTAATTCTTTCAAGGAGGCAAGTCATTCAGATGAGAATTTGATTACTTTAATAGCCATATGCAAGAAGTTCATTAAAATTGATTTATTTCCCATTTCGCTCTGAAATAATTTGAAATGAGTCCTGTAGTGATAAAACTGTGAACGTGTCAACATGTTTGTCTGTTTCCTATTTAATTGCATTGAGGTAAATTATAGTTACATTCCCACAATAATAGTGAGAATAAAGAATGGAACAGATCATAAGTATTTATTCTGAAAACAATATTTAATATTTATTATCCAAGAAACTAGAATTTGAAGCGTGGCCTGACAAAAAACAAACTTTGGTAAAAGAGAAGCAAACCTTAGAGATAACAAGTACTTCCGGGTCAGGCTTCTCCTTCCGACTCGGCTTAGATGATGCTTACACAAGTAAGACACTTTGTTCATAATTGAATATTAATTGTGAAGACTTTTATTATTGAAGGTGAAGTGTGAAAACTTTAAGCCTTGTAGCTTACTTTATACATTGTACATGTAGTATAAAAGTGCTCCTATATATATATGTTACATATATATATACATGTTACATGTTATATTTTTTTATTTGTCAGTTCCATTAACGGACAAGTCATCTAAGAATAGTATACAGGGTGCCCTCAACAATCTGCCCACCCTGTTTGACGATACCGTCAGCGTCGTCAAAGAAGATATTGCAAATGGCATGCGCATTACAGTTACATTTAACTCCAAAAAAGGTTCGTTCAAATTATTCTTAGTACAGAATATGCAAATCTTAATCGTTTCAGGACTTCAATGGTAATTAGCACCTGTATGTAAGAAGGCAATTTCTGGCAATGCATATACTGTGCACCTATATATTATCATGAGCAATTTCCGGTTTGTGAATTGAACAATTATCAATATTCTTCATGTTCACCATGTAGATTGTCGCCATTATAAACATAGTCTTTCCATTCGTATTTGTGCAAATGCAGTAATAATCTTGCTAATGTCCCTGTCACACTTGGCCTTCCAATATTCCCTATAATACCTAAATCACAACCATGCGCAACATTCCTCCCCTATGCAATGACCTAATGAGCTGCCTTACCTTCATACCTAAGCTAATGCCTGTCTCGATAACTACCAAAAAGTGTCATTTTGAGCCGCAAATCACTAACTAGGAAATAGATGGTTGCCATCATGGTTACGTTCACCCCAAAAGTGAAATATTTCAGATTTGTCAATTTTTTCGCAAACATCTAACCATACACACATTTTAAAGTATTCTTGACCATATCCTATTTTTTCATCTTCAAACTTCCTTTACCCCCCACAATGATTAGTAGACTTCTCTCATCACACACCGTTCTGTTCAGATTCACCAGTTAATATAACATCTGTTAGGATTGAAGCAGGCGTGACTGTGTGTGTAAAGTTCTCGGAAGATCTCGCAATGACTAAATAACTAAAAGACCAAATTAGATTTTACACCGTGTCCTTATTCTTATTTATGTGCGTGCGTGCGTGCGTGCGATGTGATGTATCTGTGATGGATCTGTGATGGATCTGTGATGAATCTGTGATGTATCCGTGATAGATCTGTGATGTATCTGTGATGGATCTGTGATGAATTTGTGATGAATCTGTGATGTATCTGTGATGGATCTGAAATGTATCTGACAGTGTGATGAATCTGTGATGGATCTGTGATGGATCTGTGATGAATCCATTAGGCTTAGGTATATATATATATATATATATATATATATATATATATATATATATATATATATATATATATATATATATATATATATATATATATATATATATATATATATATATATATATATATATATATATATATATATATATATATATATATATATATATATATATATATATAATCTTTAATGGTGAATATAATAGGTAAGTTTAGCATGCTGACTGTTGATGACAAGATTGGGCAGATTGACGTGAGTGTTAGCCGGACGGTGACTGGGGTGTCTTCTCTGGAGCAGTTGTCTCTGGAGTTTGGTGGCATGATATCCCGCCCTATTGACGTCCTCAACCCACAGCCGTCAGAAGTAAGTTACACACAATGTTGTATCCAAACCTTAGGGCTTATTACACATCTTATTTATGATTTATAGTGGCATGTTGAATACCAGAATATGTAACACTTTTATCATGTTATCATTTAGTTATTATTTTTCTCACACGCAATATTGTCATGATATAAATATAATCTTCAAAATGCAAATTGAATATTAATACTTTCTTGTTACAATACGTGTTAAGTATCCCCCAATTCTTTCCCCAAAATGTATCATATTTGCCATTAGTAGGCGATAGGGGATGTGAATATGAGAGACAGAGTGGGACAGGAAAGCCAATATCAGACCAGGCCAGGCTAAAACACCATTATCATGCAAGGGTGAATTTAGGGATCCTATAGTTATTTGATTTTCCATATTCGGTTGATAAGCCTTTGAAACAGGAATCCTAGAAATTTTTATGACTTCGAAGAAAGTCCTGAGTAGAAATGACAAACATAGGCCTTTAAATGTTTTACTATGTAAGATATGTGATACGTGACTGAATGTAGACCCTTTGTAGGCTATATCTATATGATATTGCCAGCGATCAATTCTAAGTGTAATTTCAGAAACTAACCTCTTATAAGTTGACCTGGTCATCATAATAAAATCCAAAAAATAAAACAAAACTGATAACATACTGTTAAAACCGAAAATGATTCTCATCAAATATACCAAATTTGCGATAGAAAAAACCCTGATGTGTTACATGTAGATATACATGGATTTCTCATTTAATAGGTATAATCTTTTCAAAATATTTCAAATATTTGATTTTCTTCTGCTATATGTGGACGATGTTTATTTCATTTCATACATATGTATATAACAGATGTCACCATTTATGCTGGGCAAAAGTGTACCTATGTGCTCACTGCAATATGAAGTCTTTTACTACCAATTTCTTGTGATGATTTCAATTTATCTCTGTGTATTTAGAATTCTTTTCTCTGAGAACGTAATATTGCCACTTAAATGTCAGAGTACAGAGTATCTGTCTTGACAATGTAGTGTGAGGTGTGTTTTGAATGGTCTGTATTAATGCTTGAATGCTATTGTACATTTTTCAATTTGTTTCCACATGTTTATTTGTTTCCACATGTCTATTTGTTTCCACATGTTATGTGTTTCCACATGTTTATTTGTTTCCACATGTTCATTTGTTTCCACATGTTTATTTGTTTCCACATGTTCATTTGTTTCCACATGTTTATTTGTTTCCACATGTTTATTTGTTTCCACATGTTTATATGTTTCCACATGTTTATTTGTTTCCACATGTTTATTTGTTTCCACATGTTTATTTGTTTCAGATCAAGCTGGCCATGCTAGACACCATTAGTGTTCAGTGTCCCAAGGATATGGTCGACCTCCAGGTTTCCAAGTCGTCAAATAATAAACATTTTTTGGATTTTGAAGCTAATCATGTATATAATAAGAGATATGGTGGCGTACGAACAACTGCTAGACCAGCATTTTGTGGGAGGGCCAGCATGACTCGTTTGCAATATTTGTACCACACTCAACAAATAGAAGTAATGGATGGCAACATTGATATACTTTGGCCCAATGTGCAGTGGGTAAGGAACATATATCTTGGTGGTTTGGATATTATTCATATAAGTCTTATTTTTGAATAACATTGCCTAAAAATTCATGTAAACATTTTACTTTCATAGATATTCTCATCGATAGATACTTTCATTTCTCTCAAGCATTCTGCTATCCTCCACAGCAGAACCTCTCAGAACCTCTCATATCAGTACTGAACGACTAACAATACTACCCATGTAATGTAGAGTAGCATTCTACACATTTCCCTGTGTATGTCTCCTCACAGTACATTGCCAACATTTCCCAGTGTATGTCTCCTCACAGCCCATTGCCAACATTTCCCTGTGTATGTCTCCTCACAGCCCATTGCCAACATTTCCCAGTGTATGTCTCCTCACAGTACATTGCCAACATTTCCCTGTGTATGTCTCCTCACAGCCCATTGCCAACATTTCCCTGTGTATGTCTCCGCACAGCCCATTGCCAACATTTCCCTGTGTATGTCTCCTCACAGTACATTGCCAACATTTCCCAGTGTATGTCTCCTCACAGTACATTGCCAACATTTCCCTGTGTATGTCTCCTCACAGTACATTGCCAACATTTCCCTGTGTATGTCTCCTCACAGCCCATTGCCAACATTTCCCAGTGTATGTCTCCTCACAGTACATTGCCAACATTTCCCAGTGTATGTCTCCTCACAGCCCATTGCCAACATTTCCCTGTGTATGTCTCCTCACAGCCCATTGCCAACATTTCCCTGTGTATGTCTCCTCACAGTACATTGGCAACATTTCCCAGTGTATGTCTCCTCACAGCCCATTGCCAACATTTCCCTGTGTATGTCTCCTCACAGCCCATTGCCAACATTTCCCTGTGTATGTCTCCTCACAGCCCATTGCCAACATTTCCCTGTGTATGTCTCCTCACAGCCCATTGCCAACATTTCCCTGTGTATGTCTCCTCACAGCCCATTGCCAACATTTCCCTGTGTATGTCTCCTCACAGCCCATTGCCAACATTTCCCTGTGTATGTCTCCTCACAGCCCATTGCCAACATTTCCCTGTGTATGTCTCCTCACAGCCCATTGCCAACATTTCCCTGTGTATGTCTCCTCACAGCCCATTGCCAACATTTCCCTGTGTATGTCTCCTCACAGCCCATTGCCAACATTTCCCTGTGTATGTCTCCTCACAGCCCATTGCCAACATTTCCCTGTGTATGTCTCCTCACAGCCCATTGCCAACATTTCCCTGTGTATGTCTCCTCACAGCCCATTGCCAACATTTCCCTGTGTATGTCTCCTCACAGCCCATTGCCAACATTTCCCTGTGTATGTCTCCTCACAGTACATTGCCAACATTTCCCTGCGTATGTCTCCTCACAGCCCATTGCCAACATTTCCCAGTGTATGTCTCCTCACAGCCCATTACCTCCTACAATTCACTGCGTATCTCTCCTTAAAGTATATTGCCTAAATTTCGATGTGTATATCTCCTCAATGTATTGCATACAATTCCTTATTTTTGAGACAGGGACGACCTGTGAAAGCACCTGTGAAAATAAATCTGATAAGACACTCTCTCTTTCAGTTGTGTTTTGGATATATATCTTACTCGGGAAAACAAATAGGCTCCAAGATGCGATTTTATTATACTTTGAAAAGTAGTGGTTACAATGACAGTACAACTGTAATGGTAGGCCTCACAGCATCAGAGTAAGGATCGCTATTTTTGGCCACATCCAGCACAACATTTAAGATTTCGCACATGTCTGAAATTTGTTTCTGGTTTGTTTTTCAGAATAAACAATAAAATATTAAAATTGGTAAATTTTCGTATGATAATTCATATCTCAATTTAAATATGATTTGGCAAATCCACAATGCCCTAATATTTTTGTGGAATTCATAAAAAATAGTTTTCATACTCAGTCTTGTTTAAATTCATAATATAACATGTTCTTAACATCAAATCATATCCCTAAAATATATAACAAGACATAAAAACAACCATAAGTCAAAAGTGACATTTTTGTGCAGTTTTCTAGTTGTAGGATGATTTAATCTAATGTAGCATGTTCTATAAATCAACTCAATTCCCTAAAAGATTAAACCTGAGCAATTAATACAAGGTATCAAATAACAACCATAATAAATAAAAAGTCATTTAGAATCAAGTGTTTGGGAGGTTTTCATATTCAATCTTAAATCTATAATTAAGCGTAATAGCATGTACATAATAAAATCACTTAAACATGATATTTTCGATGTATTTTTTGTCATGAGATGATTCAATCTTTTCTAAATTGATAATGGTGCATATTCTATATATCATTTCAATTCGTTAAAGCATCACATTAACCATTTCAATTCCTTAAATCATTCACGAAATCAGAGAGGTTTAGGGGTATACTTAAATACCTACAGAAGAAGAAGAAGACTCATCTACTTTAAAATGGCACAAACATGTATGTCAGGGAAATATGGTGGGTAATAACACTTGATCGCAAAGTTTGGAATATAAACCTCATTTCATGAATGCTTTAAAATAACTGGACCATTGCAATTAATGCAACATTAGGTATTGAATAGCAGCCATAATTAGACAAAAATAACTTCAAGGTTTTCATGTCGTGGGATGGTTCAATCTTGCCTAAATCAATAAATTGAAAAGATAGAACAATAGAACAGAAGCTCACAAAGGAATATAATTATACTCAATACATATGTATGAATATAAGTCTTTAACAGCTGAAAACTCATGGAACCTCTGAGAAGGGCATTTGACCCTAAAGTTCTTTACTGACCCCTTATGCTGAACTTGGTCAAAGCTATTACCAGAGAGTTAAATATTCAAATATATTTATCACTGTAGATGGAATAGGCTGTAAATGGCTGTAAGCAACTCACTTGGTCAGAGAGTCTCTTATCAAAAACACATTTTAAATCTGTTGACTGTTCCATCCGATGGTACAAATATTATCATAAAAAGGAACCATTTCTTATTGCTTTTTGACCTGTTCTGGGGTTTCTGAGCTGTTGTTCTTATCACCAAGTCTATTTCCTGATGAAATCTGTGGTGTCCCTTACATTTGAGGGAGTTTCTTTGGCAAAGCATGATGTGTACTTCCCTTAAGAGAAATCAAGCACATTCTTAACCAGCATTTGGCCATCTTGATTTCTGTTATGTGTGATCTCATTAAGTACATATCAACATATTGGGTTCCAATAAAACCAACATAATGGAAAACATTCATAAGTGCATGTCATTAAACAAGACAGTTTTGTTTCACGAAAAGAAATCTGCAAAGGAAAAAAGAAAATTAATTGTTTTTCATATTTCCTTCATTTACATCCACTTAGAAGGTGTTTTGGGCTACTCCCCAACCATATCGCACACATCTTTACTTGGTCCCCGAGGCAAGGTGTCTGAATGTAAAAGTTTGATTCCAGTGTCCAAGGGTTCTCTGAACCATGTTGTATTTCTGTGACGAATTCAGGTCAGGATGTCTGGAGGCATCCTCAGGAACTTAGTAAAAGAAGTTGGGTCCTCATTTCTCAATTCCTGTAAAAGTTGGCCATATAATCCAAACTCTCCTCTGAGCAGGAAGCAAATGTCTGGACCAAACCTTCTTCCTCTGGTTCTTCTTCTGGCCCTCCTTCTTTGGTTGACAATAACATGTAATTGGTGTTGTGCAAACTGTAACCCAAACTACTTTTAGTGATCCTATAACTGCAGTACGAATATAAGTTGATAAGTATCTATTTTAGTCTTGTATATTTCAGGAGGGGGTCGTGGCCTAATTAAAAGATGTGTATTGTCGATGTATATCGCAATATTATTGTAATTATTTCAGGTGGACCTATCATTGTATCGACATGTCATCAATACCAGATGTGACGAGGACAGGAAAACTCACAGCGATTAGAATTTATCGATATGCGCACGATTATAGCATTGATAATGTGTACATTGGCAACACCGAATGGAAAGATCTGACTGGTATACTAATATTTACATCTATTTGTTTAATGTTTGAACATGCTAATCGATAAAGAAACATATGACTATAAATTGAAGATTTGAATTAAATTCCCTTCTCTGAAGAATATAGAATATAGTTGAATATGGTAATCTCAATATAGAATATAGTTGAATATGGTAATCTCAATATAGAATATAGTTGAAAATGGTAATCTCAATATAGAATATAGTTGAAAATGGTAATCTCAATATAGAATATAGTTGAAAATGATAATCTCAATATAGAATATAGTTGAAAATGATAATCTCAATATAGAATATAGTTGAAAATGATAATCTCAATATAGAATATAGTTGAAAATGGTAATCTCAATATAGAATATAGTTGAAAATGGTTATCTCAATATAGAATATAGTTGAAAATGATAATCTCAATATAGAATATAGTTGAATATGGTAATCTCAATATAGAATATAGTTGAAAATGGTAATCTCAATATAGAATATAGTTGAAAATGATAATCTCAATATAGAATATAGTTGAAAATGGTAATCTCAATATAGAATATAGTTGAAAATGGTGATCTCATTATAGAATATAGTCGAATATGGTAATCTCAATATAGAATATAGTTGAAAATGGTAATCTCAATATAGAATATAGTCGAATATGGTAATCTCAATATAGAATATAGTTGAAAATGGTAATCTCAATATAGAATATAGTTGAAAATGGTAATCTCAATATAGAATATAGTTGAAAATGGTAATCTCAATATAGAATATAGTTGAAAATGGTAATCTCAATATAGAATATAGTCGAATATGATAATCTCAATATAGAATATAGTTGAATATGGTGATCTCAATATAGAATATAGTCGAATATGGTAATCTCAATATAGAATATAGTTGAAAATGGTAATCTCAATATAGAATATAGTCGAATATGGTAATCTCAATATAGAATATAGTTGAAAATGGTAATCTCAATATAGAATATAGTTGAAAATGGTAATCTCAATATAGAATATAGTTGAATATGGTAATCTCAATATAGAATATAGTTGAATATGGTAATCTCAATATAGAATATAGTTGAAAATGATAATCTCAATATAGAATATAGTTGAAAATGATAATCTCAATATAGAATATAGTTGAAAATGGTAATCTCAATATAGAATATAGTTGAATATGGTAATCTCAATATAGAATATAGTTGAATATGGTAATCTCAATATAGAATATAGTTGAAAATGATAATCTCAATATAGAATATAGTTGAAAATGATAATCTCAATATAGAATATAGTTGAAAATGATAATCTCAATATAGAATATAGTTGAAAATGGTAATCTCAATATAGAATATAGTTGAAAATGGTAATCTCAGTATAGAATATAGTTGAAAATGGTAATCTCAATATAAAATATAGTTGAATATGGTAATCTCAATATAGAATATAGTTGAAAATGGTTATCTCAATATAGAATATAGTTGAATATGGTAATCTCAATATAGAATATAGTTGAATATGGTAATCTCAATATAGAATATAGTTGAAAATGATAATCTCAATATAGAATATAGTTGAAAATGATAATCTCAATATAGAATATAGTTGAAAATGGTAATCTCAATATAGAATATAGTTGAATATGGTAATCTCAATATAGAATATAGTTGAATATGGTAATCTCAATATAGAATATAGTTGAAAATGGTGATCTCAATATAGAATATAGTTGAAAATGGTAATCTCAATTTAGAATATAGTTGAATATGGTAATCTCAATATAGAATATAGTTGAAAATGGTAATCTCAATATAGAATATAGTTGAAAATGATAATCTCAATATAGAATATAGTTGAATATGGTAATCTCAATATAGAATATAGTTGAAAATGATAATCTCATTATAGAATATAGTTGAAAATGGTAATCTCAATATAGAATATAGTTGAAAATGGTAATCTCAATATAGAATATAGTTGAAAATGATAATCTCAATATCGAATATAGTTGAAAATGATAATCTCAATATAGAATATAGTTGAATATGGTAATCTCAATATAGAATATAGTTGAATATGGTAATCTCAATATAGAATATAGTCGAATATGGTAATCTCAATATAGAATATAGTTGAATATGGTAATCTCAACCTGAAAAAAATCTCCAATGTCAGGCGCTTTCTATTATGGAAAAACACGTTATGGTTCCTTGTTTGTCATCAAGTATTTCATATGCTTCAGTGCATTTACCCTAATTTACCCGATCTATATGTAAAAACTATATATGGACGCATCTAGAATTTTATTACAATCAAACATAGGATGGATAGTAATGTTTATTTGATAATTAAAATGTTGCCTGCAGATATTTAAAACAGAGATTACTTCGCTAGTAATAATCCTCGACTGTATCCCTTTTGAGGTCTGACAAAGTATCGTCGCGTGACTTCTTCCTACTGGCCTGTTTCTGATGTTGACGTGACTGGTGATGTGGCTGGAGTATTTAACATTAAGCTCACCCCACATACATGCAACTACAGCCTACCACATATCAAAGTCTATAACGGGGATGTATGTGTTGGCATATTTACATATTCATAAATATATATATTCAACTTAAATAACTAGAAAGAGAAAACTAAACTATACTTCACAAGTGAGAAAGGTAGAAATATTGTTGCTACACCATGCTGTAAATACAACTAGCATACATTGCTACACCATGCTGTAAATACAACTAACATACATTGCTACACCATGCTGTAAATACAACTAACATACATTGCTACACCATGCTGTAAATACAACAATATATTGCTACACCATGCTGTAAATACAACAATATATTGCTAAACCATGCTGTAAATACAACAATATATTGCTAAACCATGCTGTAAATACAACAATATATTGCTAAACCATGCTGTAAATACAACAATATATTGCTACACCATGCTGTAAATACAACAATATATTGCTAAACCATGCTGTAAATACAACAACATATTGCTACACCATGCTGTAAATACAACAACATATTGCTACACTATGTTGTAAATACAAAAATATATTCCTCCACCATGCTGTAAATACAACTAACATATCTTGCTGCACCATGCTGTATATACAACTGACATACATTGTTACATTTAGCTGCAATATATAAAATCAACACATATGGCTACATTTTGTTGTATATATAACTGACATACATTGCTACATTTTTTTGTATATACAACTGACATACATTGCTACATTTTGTTGTAGAAACAACTGACATACATTGCTATAATTGGTTGGTTTACAACTGACATACATTGCTATAATTGGTTGGTTTACAACTGACATACATTGCTACATTTTGTTGTATATACAACTGACATATATTGCTACACCATAGCACTTGCCATCTGTTTGTTTTATGAAATATATTTTGTGACATTTATTTGCTTGTATGGTGTCCAGTAATCATCCATTCTTCATATTTCAGTGTACAGGCAACTCAGTTTGTAGAGGGGAGGGCTGGCCCACAGGGGCAAAGGTCAATACTACGAGAATTCAGGCAGCCTCTCCTCCATTGGGCGGCACATTTGGCCTTTCCTATGAAAACAACAGTAGAGAAGGTAAATACCTCCACAGGGTAATCATGTAATGTATGGTTTATAGATGGCCTCACTGCAGACACGAAATTAGACATGCCCATTATATAACCCGGAGGCCTGCAATAAGCCCCTTGCTCAATACCAGGGAAACCCTGGGGTGACCAGACCTACGTCATATGATATGCTGCTGGAACTGAGGCTGTGACCTAATTGCTCTATGCTGGGAAGGGGGTGTGTCACTTTCAGCCTGGTGCATGCTGTGATACCAACAAGTCTTTATTATAAACATGGTTTATTCCCAGATACACACTCTGTGACATGATACTCTAAGTAGACATTGTTAACCAAGGCATATCAGTACCCTAATTTGTAACAGGCCCTTTTCAGATAAGACATATATTGGTTACTATGGTTACAATTGGCCACCTTGCACAACTCTTTGTCCAAGACTGTAGTGTCAATGCACATGTTCCCCTATCACACACTCTGTTAAAACTCATCAGTCTGCATAGAACATATATTCAAATCATTACAGTAACAGTTATGGAAGCTCGGATAAATCACCTCAAAAGTGGAAATACAAAGGAGGCTTTGAAAGCAAAATGTCAGGAATTAAATCTTCCTGCCAGTGGGAACAAACATGATTTGGCTGTCAGAATACTTGCAGTTGAGACAAGGGATATCCCTGAGGTTGGGCCTCAGTGCATTGTAAATGAAAATGATAGTGGAACTGACACCAAGAATTGGACCAAAAGAAACTTTGACTCACTTGCCCTTGGAGTACAGTTTGGCAAGGATCTAAGACAGTTATCAGCAGTCAACTTTGGCCAAATATACAAGTACCTTGTTAAGGACTGCCAAGTATCATGATAGAGCTCTTTGTGGGACTGAATATAAAACTTTGAAAGGCTATAAATTCTTTAAGGAAGGTCACATAAGAAAGCTTGATATTGGAATAAAGGATGAGAGCTGTCTTCTTCGATGCAAAGTGTTGGCTTCAATGAGGCACAAACTTTATGAAGTGTGCATTGAGATGGACAAAGTCACTGGAGACATTCAGCATGGTACATGCTCATGCCCAGCAGGGTAGGTGTTTCTTTGCATAATTAGAATTTTACATTCACATGAAAAGCTCCATTTTAGATATATGCACCTATGGTGAAATTATATTTAATTGCTGAACATCATGAAATTGAGCAGATGTTTTTATCATATAGTTATGCCTTAGACAAAGAAAAATATCTTTTCAAAATCTAATAAGACAAATGAAATAAATAAATTCATAGAATAAAAAAATACTTTTATTTATATACCCGACATACAATGCATTAAAATTTACATAGATAATACAGTCAAAAATAAATAATTTGGTAGAAAATTGGATGTCAACAATACAAGGAAATGATAATCAATACAGCTCAATACAATAAATATATACTGTATGCATCATGATCAGTGTCCCAGATGTAATATTAAGTGATATTTTGATAAATCTGCAATGAAAATGATTGTAAACTGTTAAAAGCAATGCTACATTCTTAATTTTCTGTGGTTTGCTTGGTTTTTGTCTGACCATAATGACTGACATAGCATCTGGGCCACTAATTGTTATGAATACAGTACATGCATTTTCAAAGACATACAGCAAAGTAACATTTCTTCAATGCATCGAATCTCACTATACTGCATAATGACAAATAGTTAATCTGCAGTATCAGCAGTATGTATTTTGTTGAGTGCTTCCAAATACTCAATTTTTATTATCTTTCATTTGGTTACAGATTGGGTGTATATGGGTTAGGAAAGTGTAATCATGTAGCTGCAATTCCATTTGCAATTGAGGAGTTTTCACGGAAAGAAA
Source organism: Amphiduros pacificus (assembly GCA_949316495.1). Taxonomy (NCBI): domain Eukaryota; kingdom Metazoa; phylum Annelida; class Polychaeta; order Phyllodocida; family Hesionidae; genus Amphiduros; species Amphiduros pacificus. The sequence continues at coordinate 12,635,939 of OX439003.1, read as the reverse complement.
TGCACAAACTGCCTAACCCAGTTTCCTGCACTTCAAAACTTTCACAATGGGTTATTCCCAAGACACAAAAGGTGCAACCAAAGCCACTGAAACAAATGAAATTTCAAAAGATAAAGTACCTAAAACCACTTGCAGCAAGTTATAGTACAAACCATTATGACCCAAGGGCTAGGGAGCATCAGTGTGTGGATCACCAGTACAGACAGACACTTGCAAAGAGTCTCCAATCTTCCTGCCCAAATTCTGGATTCTTTTTAAATCAAATGTCAACATCAAATCAATTTTCTCTGAACAACACTGAACCAGTTGAAATAGACAGTATGTGTGAAATTTTGCCAGAAACAGAACCAGAATCAGAAATCAGTTCAGGTACATCTTTTAATGATGACTATGACATCACTGCAGACAACTTCCAATCAATAGTTGATTTTGTGATTTCAAAGAAAACACTCACACAGGAAGAGGTGCATACAATTGAGGTAGAAACCAGGGGCCAGGCAAGTAATCAAAAATGGACAACACTGCGAAAGTCTAAACTGACAGCTTCAAACTTTAAATCATTTTCAAACAGAATTAAAGAACCTTCAAAATTGCTCCACAATACTATGTATGCCCCTGCCAAGGATACAGAAGCTATGAAATATGGCAGACTCTGTGAACCAGTCGCGATTTCCTTGTACAGACAGCTCAAAGGTAAAACAACAACAGTGTGTGAAGCTGGTTTAGTTCTATCTAAAGAGAATTCAGATTTTGGGGCTAGTCCAGATGGATTTGTTCAGGACCAGTCATCTGCAGACACAAATGGACTACTAGAAGTTAAATGTCCAATCTCAAAGGCAGGGATGGACTACAATGCTGCTGCCCAGGACAAAACATTCTATCTTAAAACCATAAATGGACAAGTGAAATTGAAGACCAGCCACCCTTACTATTACCAGATACAAGGACAAATGCATGTGACAGAGAGAAGGTGGTGTGACCTTGTTGTGTTTTTTGGGAAAGGTCTGCCCATGTACATTGAAAGAGTAGCATATGACATCAACTTTTGTAATATTATGTGGAAGAAACTATTGTACTACCAAAAAATGGCATTCATTCCAGAGATATTAACAAAAAGAGTAGAAAGGGGTGTGGCTCTCTACAACAATGGCGGCTGGCTACCATTTTGTAAAAGAGTGCTGCTGAAATAATGGTATACATGATGTACATGTAAGAAAGTCCTTTCAATGAGTATTAAATCAATGAATAATACTTAATATAAATTTTGAATGAATAATACTTAATATAAATTGTTAAAATTATGTTTGCTTTGCAATTGAGAACTAGTGGAAGGAGTGGGTTATCATTAATAGAATATGATAACCAATTATTGCAAACTAGCCAGTTTTTAAGCATGTGTTAGACGCTTCGGCAACAGAAGTGGTGGCTGAAAGTTGGTCAAATAAGCACATACTTTAACTGTTTGATCGATCACCTTTGAAAGTGAAATTGGGCACACTCCATCCAAGATATGAAATTTCTTCATTCGTCCAATGGCAATTTCAACAAATATTCTCACAGAGGCAATGTCCATTGTATCTTCTGTTTCTTCTGGAGATAATTGTTCCTTTCCACCCATGAATGGTGGCATATTCAAATGCACTCCCTCTGGTAGCTGGCTTTTGATTTCAAATCCTCTGTCTGCCATGACATTGTCACCTGATTCACATTTGCTGAGAATTTCTGACTGTTTTGTTATTTCAATATCAGACACTCGACCTCCCCAAAGGTCTGACACAAAACACATTAGACCATTAGGTGTGATTCCAATTAAAACTTTCAATGTATTGTGATGTTTGTAATTAGACCAGCTCTCGGCCTGGGCAGTAAGTGAAGAAGGTACTTCCAAAAATATCTCACTACAATCTATGATGACTCTAGTATCTGGAAATCTATCAAAGGCTGCTGGCATGTTGTACTTGATGGTTTCTTTATCTGGCCATGGGAAAAGGTCTTGCAGCTCACATGCTAGAAAATTAATCCATGTTGTATAGATTCTTGAAAAGTGTGACTGATCAATATTGAATCTAACTGAGATGTCTTCAACCAAAAGACCTACACGCAGCCTCACAAGCACCATAAAAAATTCCTCCAAATAACTAAATTTTCTTTTCTTTCCTGGTTTTTTCCTACTCCCTTGCTGGTAATTTCGATCATTTTGGAAATCCATCTCAGCTTGCCTTCTCCAGTATTGGAGCTTAGAGCATTTTGGTTCAAGAACATTGTAAAGTGACATAAGTGTTTCATAATTTGTAAATCCAGTATAAAATTTAACAAGATCATCACTATCTTTTATCCTATCTAAGCTGAAGTCTAATGCTGCTATTCTACTCATCAACTGTCCTTCTCTTTCTCTCAATACATCTATTTCCTTTTTCATTTGCTCCATCTTCTCTTTTAGAATAGAAAGTGACTGCTGTAGAGACTTGTCATCACTTGTTTCAAGTTTGATGTTAAAACTGTAATTATGATCAGGCCCATGTACACTGCTTTCTTGTAATATATTGGTGTCTTGAGGATCAGTCTGGATACCAATGGAAGTTGAATTAATCTGTTTCCTCTTGGATACGAGTGAGCTGTGGTAAATAAACTTCACTGATGAAAGTGAACTGCTGTCAGAGGAAGGCAGGACATAATCACAATCCATTGGTGTCTCTTCATCTGTATCATCTTCACTGCATTCTGGTATGGTGTTGATTTTCTTGTCACCAAACTCACCAGCCTGAAACAAAATAAAAAGCAATTATACAGTGTACGAAATACAAAAGTATAGAAATGTTATTGTAGAGTTATATTGTAATACACACTTGTAATTACCCTGTCATACAAATAGGATATATATTTTTTATTATGTACATATCACAAAATCATAGTACATTTATTTACTTTATAGGGAACATTTAGCATATTTCAAGTCAGGTATTTAAGCAGGATCTTGAGGTTGACAGATCAATAAGAATAGTATTTAAATACAAATGATGTTCGATTTTATTGATTCTAACAGCACAAATGTGAAATAGGTCGACCCCACTGGTCTAACATGCTATAAAAACATAGCAAAATATGATGGTGGTAGCAGCAGCTGTAGCATTATGTAAATAAGATACTATGAAGTTTGATCAGTGTTCATCATGATGATTATATGAGAGTGCTTCATAAACAAATGATAAATGGATATAAACATAGATCCATGTGTAACGTGACAATGGCTACAGTGTATATTTGCCAAAACAGAACCTTGTTAAATATATTCTATGGTAATAAAATGTTATTCTAATACATACCTGAAGTTTTTTCAATAAGTCATCTGGTAATGGCTTTGGGAGCATCAGTGTTGGAATATAGTTGACAGACACTTGATTCTCACTTTTGTGTCCACCAAGAAAGTGGTCACCACAGACTCTGGGCTTTCTTCTGTTAGATGTAGATGAGCTTTTCTTGGGACTTGGTCCTACTCTGAGCTTTACCTTCTTCTCCCATTTCCAGTCTCTCCTTATAGCATAAAACCACAACTTTCTTCTCCATTGAGGCTTTTTAGGTATGACATAAAAAGCCAAATCCCTGTCCCTTGAGTTAGTGTATGTATTGCTGCACCCTTTTATGCAACAATGGCTCATTTTTATGTTTAGTGATCTCTGCCTATACACTGGACAGCATGGTTTGTGGCTTATCCCAAGCATGGAGGTCAGGGGGTAATAGAGCAATTAGGTCAAGTGCCTCACTTCAGCAGCAGGGTAGTGACGTATCACAGGATTCCCCTAGTAATGGGCAAGTGGGCTATTCAAGATGTAGATTTCTATAATGTCCATACTCTGCAGAGGTAGCATTCCATTACTACCTCTGCAGTCATTGCACTATTTTGGATACCATTCTAAATTTGGAATTCCCCAAGTTATAAATGCTTGCCTTGCTCACAAAAATATCATCAAATTTGAATGGACCAACATTGGGTCATACATTTTCTGACACATAAAATGACCTATCAGTACTGGTGTCAGAACAAAACAGAATATATTTCAGTTAGCATTTATTCCTCACCCATGTGTTGACAGCCAGATTCTTCTGGTTGCTGATGACTTGCACACGATTCTGTGTACACGTGTATAGCTTTGGTGGCAGGGACTGATATGATGATAAGTCCTCCTATGGAGGGTATACTTTCTAAAGAAAATCTATGATAAAATTTATTGAAAGACTGTGACACTTTATATTGCAACAGAGGTCCTGTGTCACCCACATGACTGCTTGATTCATAATAGTAATTCTTGTTTTATTTATCTATAGATTAAAGACAATAATTAAACCCAAAGCTAATTTTTAAAGACTTGATATTTGCAAGTAGTCATCAACAAAAGCATGTGAGCTTACCTGACAATACAATACAGATTAGTGTTATATATTTCAGTTTTGATACTGGTTGTGGTGATTATTTTGTTATCTGACCAGTATATGATGATGTAAATTTGAAATCAAGGCTCATTTTTTTCTTATCCAAAGTGTGATATAAGGTTAATGGCTTTGTTTCTTCACTGTTGAAAAGAAAGATTTTGAAATTTGGAGAAATTGAAATTGATTATGCCATGTGATAGGCATAAAATATACATTCATGCACTGATATCAATATATTGAACTTGAGAATATGTACTCAAATCAATTTCAGTGCTTTGTGAAACCATATTTTAAAAGATATGTAATCCTGTTGATGGGATTATAAAAATGAATAGTGTGTCATAGAATAAAGTATTAATCCTGTGCTCAGATGGGTGTGATGCCTTGTGATTCATTGCAAATATTATGAGCAATTGAGCAATGGGGGCAGATGATTTGTAAACATTCTAAGAATATTCTTATTACCTCTACTCAACCACAGATATTTTTCATTTTTCAACACAAATTTCATTAAAATAAAATAAATATTTTGAGAAAGCAAAATGTAAAGTTTACAATTTTAAAATGCCTTGTTTTCCTAGTATTGTCAGGATTACGTCCTTTACATCTTAGAATATAACTGGTGTGCTGCAAGCACCTGTGTTATGGTTCTGGTTTACATATCTGACCATGGTGTGCTACATGCACTTGCTCTTGGATATCTGCTGATACGTTTTTTTTTCTCATTCCAGATTTAATCAAATCTGATTTATGTTTCATATTTCAGGTTTAGCATACAACATTTCTACAACTGATCTTGCAACGGCTCTCACTTTGTTGCAAACTGGACAGACAGGAATAACATTGGTCCACGACTATTGTTACAAGAGGACATTCACCATAGACTTTACAGAAATGGCTGGAGATTGCCCACCAATACAGGTTTATATTATTTATGTAAAATATACCAAATTAGTATTAAAGCATTCATGAAATGAGGTTTTCAATCGCTTTTTCCTTGCATAATATAATCTTTTATACCCCAAACTTTGCAATTAAATGTTATTACCCATCATAAGTAGATGAGTCTTCTGCTAAAATCCAAATCATGCATTGGACACTTTGTCAACAAACTTTAGCTTACCGGTGATCTAGTACAAACACCTGCAAAATTTTGTAAACAATGGGGCACCTTCAGATTAAGATAATGGAGTGATTTGGCTCACAGTGGTCTGTTTGTCCATTAATGTTTGTACATTGATACGGGCCTAACACCCTGACAGACCTTAATATAGGTCACATGCTTGTATTCATGAAACCACCTTTTGCCCAAACGAGTACAGCCAACACTTTTCAGCAAAACACAATAACCATGGTCGTTATGTTTTGGGTGATTTTATTGAGATAGCTTGCTTGTATCACGGTTCCATTAACATATAACATTTGAGCATACTCCAAACCTTTGTAAAATTACCTCTGTGATTTCATGAATGCTTCAATTTATCCATTCAAAATATTTCTCAGTCATATTCATTGAAATATTCATTGAACTATGATAGATTTGAGACTTTCTTTCAAAGTTTGTGCTTGAATAATTATAAGTCTAAGATAGTCTATGCCATGGGTTAAAAATGAATATTTTAGATGTGTTTGTTTGTTTTAGGGTTCTCATAGCGACCTCACAGGTGACAATTCGCAAGTGAAAATTGTCACAAAAGCCGATGGCGGTGTGCTCTTTGATAAAATTACTAGTGGTATGCTCAGGTCATGCCATGCAAACTCACAGGTGAACATCTTTATCAAAGTTAATACTATGTGTTTTCAATATTTCTCATCGTATTATTCAGAAACCAGTGCTCTGCATTCAATTACCAAGGTATACATACAAGTCACACAATTCTAAGTAATGATATTTGTATATCCAGGCATGAGGTCTGTGATGATACTTAATCATGATAAAGAATATGCGATGGCATGTTAGACACTTTGCTTAATTTATGTGTACACGTCATCATCCTCACTGCACATGTTTTCCTGTTAAGCTCTCGTACATATTGGTATATGAAAAAGGTAAAAACCTGTGCAAAGAGTGCTGGCTAAGCGTTATAACTTCCGCCAAGAGGCACAGTGTTCAATCCCGACTGATAAAAGATGCACTATTTGACCTTAGGTTTATATCATCATCCTAGTTTATGCTAAGGAAATAAAGAGATCATAGCACTATCATATGACATCATCAACTCTCACTAGAATAGATCAGGAAATAAATCAATATCACTCATCATCTGAATATTGTTTTCCCAATATATTGGTTTAAATTTTCCCATCACGTTTTACTGAGGTAATATAGACTATATAGACCAAAGATTATGTAATGTATTTTCTACTTTAGGTGACTGTGAATGTAAATGGTATTTCTAGCTTAGTGTCCCCTGGCATAAATGTAGATTTTTCATGGAGTGATGCAGCCACTCCAACTCTCATAAGCTCCTCCCTCACTCAAGGTAAGGTAGACATTTTGCCCTCTATTGTCACACCTCTTACCAGCATAATTTCAACTTAATACCAAACAAAGAACCAAACATTTGTTATATCTAGCTATGCCCCCCTCGAACATAAAATAAAATAAATGAGGGTTGTTTTGTTTTCGGAACATAAATAAGTCAGTAAAATGAAAATGTTTTGTGAAATTGATTTGTTTAAAATGTAAAGAAATCTTATTTCAAGTGTGAATTTCAAGAAGACACAATCACAACTTCACTATTTCAGGGTCGGACGGAGATACATTGGTCATTCAAGGAACCAAATTCACAGCCAATATCTCCGTGGTAATAGGTGGCACTAGCTGTACTGTGACAGATGTTTCAGACACTAACATTACGTGTACACTTGGACAGGGCCCTGCAGGAAATCATGTACTGAAAGTTAATGACCAGAAACAAGGATTGGCAAAGCATCCTAACCAAGGGAATCTGATGTTTGCCTATTTATTCAATATAACCAATATTTCCCCTTCAACAGGATGGTCAACGGGTATGTCTTGTTAATATATACCTTACAATATATCTATATGATTCTTTATTGATAGTTTTTGGTGGTAATGAATATGTTTTAATGCTTCGTGAATTATTCTTTTTTGTTTTCCAAATGTAGAAAGGTGTTTATTTGTATGTGTATAAAACTGAGGTAATTTGGCTATTGCAGGGGGGCAGGTGGTTACTATTAGTGGATATGGGTTTGGACCACACGTACAAGTGACTATTGGCGGACAAGAATGTGAGAAATTGATGTCTTCTTATAATGAAATAAAATGCATCACTCCAAGAATTAATCAGGTATGAGATTATCAACAAATTTCAAAATTATTACACGCGCTGATATTTGGTAACTGATGATGATACGATCCCTGGTGATATAGATCTGAGTGTCATCAGTGATGTCAGCCATTGGAGGCGTGTACATTAAGTACCTAATCTATGACTGGTGACCTTGCATTTTGATTCAATTCTATTCAGCGAACAAGTGCAGAAGCAGTAATACTACTGGTTTCTTGTTACCAAAGTAACATATGATGTCATTCTGTGACTTGCGCAGTGCTGTCTCAGAACTGTGGTATTCTTTATATGCATATTGTAACTTGTCAGTAAGGCCATTTCGCTCAAGGTAACGTACTGATTGATTTGCTACTGCTTGAATAAGTAAGTAATAAGATAAGATTAGAAACAGGTCTGTAGGTAGTCTTTCTCAATAAATTTCAGGATTTACTGTAATTTTCACATCGACAGGTACTCTTAAATCAGATAGTAATTTATTTATGATGTCCTAATGAATGCGAAGAGCCCATCCAAGAAGTCATGAAGAAGCTAGTCGGAAGGAGATCATGCTCATGTGACTAGTATGCTGCCTTTCTAATCAGTTTGAGAACATTAATTCCACATCATTAGTGACCTCAGTATTGTTCATCGCGCCATCTGGTGGAGAAACCATAATATGATTGCATTGTCCATTTCACTTCTATTTCTTTTCTATCTTGCCAATAATAAAATCATTGTACTTGTTTGACTGAATAGAGCGATGAACATGTGCTTGGCAGAGTCAATGTTTGTGGTTTCAAGGTGCAGAGGATTATTAGTTGTAAGGGGAGTTCACAGGAGTGCAGTAGGGCAATCCGTCCCCCCTCCACTCCCTCCTGGGGAAGAAGTGGAGTTTTAGGCAACTCCAAAATCATATTTATTTAGATCGCTGAAACTGAAATAATTATTAGATTCAAAGAAGTTTAAGATAGGGTTCAGTATGTCTTTGCAGAATAGGAGATTCTCAACTCAAATGTTAGATTCAATATTTACAACAGTTTAAATTGGCTTACAAAGAGTTTTTTTTTTACATAGAACTGTTTTTAGTTTGATGTGTTTACCGGTTGAGGGCAGGACTTTATTGCAGAGACTGACTTCACTGTTTTCATATTTATTTTTCGACAATTGAGTACTCATTGACATTAATCACACAAACAAATGCAAATACACTTCTTCAAAATGACAATTAAGGCATTCACATGTTCATAGTGATCAGCTTCTTAAAAAGAATTCTGAATGTGTTGGGCTTACCGATGTCTCCAACCAAACGCACCAATTTTTGTTCAAACATTTCTCGCAGATTTGGCTTTTTTAATGCCCTGAGATGTGCCCTGGATGTATATCATCCTTATGCTGTTCTAGTAGTGCTTAAAGTGCTATCTTCATTTGTTTTTTTGTCCTGACAATAAGTTGTATTTCGGACCCAATTTCAGCTTCAAACATTTCAAGACATTAACGGGAGCCAATGAAAAGAACAACCGCCATTTCCAAAGCGTGTACACAACCCCAAATTATCATGTCTTTCAGTTGAAATATTACCAGATAATATGAATGGACTGTTTCATTTTGATTTTGTTTTAATTTAGATATATACTGATTTCAGTCCTTGCTCACGTTATCATCTTAGTATGAAATATATTGAATATTCAACTGAAATATATTGATTTGCAGGGAACACCAGGGAATGAATATAATGTGAGTGTTACTGACAGTAGAAATAATATAGCAACTTTGATAGACGGCTTCCGTCGGGACGACACCAACGCTGCAATCATCACAGCAATCACACCCAGTGTGGTGACAGGAAGCACAGGTGAGCATCACTTTAGTCACAGTAAACGTGCTCACAGGCAACACAGGTCAGCATCACTTCAATCACAGTAATCGTGGTCACAGGCAACACAGGTGAGCATCACGGCAAACACAGGTGAGCATTACTTCAGTCGCAGTAAACGTGGTCACAGACAAAACAGGTGAGCATCACTTCAATCACAGGTGAACATCACTTTAATCACAGGTGAGCATCACTTCAATCACAGTAAACGTGGTCACAGGCAATCACAGGTGAGCATCACATCAATCACAGATGAGCATCACAGGTGAGCATCACAGGTGAGCATCACAGGTGAGCATCACAGGTGAGCATCACAGGTGAGCATCACAGGTGAGCATCACAGGTGAGCATCACAGGTGAGCATCACAGGTGAGCATCACTTCAATCACAGGTGAGCATCACTTCAATCACAGGTGAGCATCACAGGTGAGCATCACAGGTGAGCATCACAGGTGAGCATCACAGGTGAGCATCACAGGTGAGCATCACAGGTGAGCATCACAGGTGAGCATCACAGGTGAGCATCACAGGTGAGCATCACAGGTGAGCATCACAGGTGAGCATCACAGGTGAGCATCACAGGTGAGCATCACAGGTGAGCATCACAGGTGAGCATCACAGGTGCACAGTGTGGTGGCAAACGGCAAAGGTGAGAACATCACTGCAAGAACGTTGTTTGTTAGAAAGCTACAAGAGAGGGCATCATTTTTACTACAGTTTGTACAGGGTCTGGTGATTGTAAATAGATCTCAGGTATTGACACACACACACATATATATATATATATATATATATATATATATATATATATATATATATATATATATATATATATATATATATATATATATATATATATATATATATATATTTATATATATATATATATATATATATATATATATATATATATATATATATATATATTCAGTTCAGGTACCATCATCAGCGTCACTCCAACAAAAATAGTAAGCAAGATCGATAGGTCATGTGCTGGGAAGGTCCACAGAGTGACAAATTACGGCTTGCATCCAAGTAAGTAACATAGGCAATAATACACATTTCAATATTGTCTTCTATTTGTTCCCTATTATGTGTGTGATATATATATACATATATATATATATATAATATAATATATAATATATAAACTTCCATATTGAATACCAATTTTTGTGTTACAGATGGCACAGAGATTACCATAAGCGGTGACAATTTCACATCGAACCAAGGCACTGTGAAGCTAGGTGGCAGTTGTACCAAGGAAGTCCCAGTCACATCGTGGTATAACTCGCAAATCAAAATAGTAGTAGGACTGAGTATTTGTCCACTTGGGTCCTATCCTCTATTGGTCAAGGTGCCTGGATATGGTCATGCTGATACCATGTAAGAAACTATTGTCAAATCTATTGTCATTTATTGTCATTTGCTTGTGATAAGACTCTCTTGAGCGGTTTTTTCTTCACTGTACAGCTTAGTACAAGTATATTTGGACAGACTATGGACTTGTTTGTTTCTTGGTGCAGGTGTGTTCCATTTTATCATTGAGTGCCATTGAGCAACATTGGCAACATTGGCATTGAACTGCAAGGGGAAAAATCTGTCACTTGTACACCACATTCTGCTGGAGCGTTACTGTATTTTTTCACAGTTTATATCTTATTTCTTTAAACTGGTAATTAAAACATATCACTTTATGTCTTAGTGGTTAATAGACCTCACGTTTTCTTATTTCTTTCACTAAAAGACATATCTGCGGACCCACAATTGAGAATTGCATGTCAAATGTTCAACTTCAGAATGTCAAATTTGCGACTACATTCACTTTTAATTTACAGAAAAAGTGCTGGTAACTTTTTTGTGAGCTAATTGTATTTCCGATTAGTTTACGGGGAATATTTGCATACATATATATATTAATTGTCAAAAACATGTATTTTCTTGTTTTATTCTATTCATGTCTAAAACGTATGAGATGTATTGTGTGTTTTCTTAATCATCCAGGACTAACAATATAGCAGACATTAAGATAATATTGGAAGTAAACAAAGTTGAACCTCTAATCGGATCAATGGTGGGTGGAACGATAATAGAAATAGAAGGAGAAGGCTTTGGTGACAATAAAACGGCCGTGGAAGTGAAGGTCGGAGCTGGTTCAGGTACCATCATCAGTGTCACTCCAACAAAAATAGTAAGCAAGATCGATAGGTCATGTGCTGGGAAGGTCCACAGAGTGACTAATTACGGCTTGCATCCAAGTAAGTAACAGAGGCAATAATACACATTTCAATATTGTCTTCTATTTGTTCCCTATTATGTATGTGATATATGCAATATTCCCAAAATTTTAGATTTCACTTATCTTAATCAAAATATCAAATTTAATGAATTATATTAAATCATAATATCAATTTAATTGAAAATATTTTTTCTTTAAAAAAATACATTCTTTAAAAGCTTAAACCAGAATTAAACTTTGAGAGTTAAATAACACAATCAAAAGTGTTGTGAAAAGGAAATACAAAATGTACAATGATTTTAGTTTCAAGTTATAATTGTCTGTATGTATTGTTTGAAGAATACGGAAAAGGTTATGCATGGAAACCAGCGTTGCTAACCATAGGATGTTATGAATGTGTGGAGTGGGTGTGGAACAACATTGTGCCATCCGCCCCTGACAAGGATCCACCCTTCAAATACCTGGTCCAACAAACAGAGGACGATAAAGAGGAGAAATACGACGGACAGGGGTTCTTCAGCACTAAAGACCCCAGAGGAACAGCGCGAGGTAATTTAGGATTACACTGACATGAATTGAATAGCAATTTACCAAGATATTTATTTAAGATACCGGAAAAAAGGGCTATATATTATTACCACAAAGGCCTCTTAATAACAGAATGTAAATTCATTTTGGAAATACTATTTGCAAATCAGGTAAATTCCAACACCAGTTCACACAAAGTGGGCAGTACCCTTACTGGAGTGGGTGCGTGGATGTAGACTGCTTGATTGTCGCCAGAGGGCGCGTTGACGTCTTGTGCCCACCTCCAAACCCAGTGGAGGCGGCAAACGTGGTTGTTCTTGTGCAAGGAGTTGCAGCTCATCACAATATAACTCAGTCAAGTGAGAGTTACATATTATTTGCCACTCTAAATAGAATGATAAATTATGAATTATCAAGTCACTGCCATATTGTTTCAGAGTGTAGAATTTGCACACATTGTTGTTCCCAAATTTTACACTCACTAAATCATTCTTCCATTCATTGAATTGTTACATTCTCACTGTTTACTGTCATATTGTGTTGTAGACTGATCACTGTTCCCTTGTATCATGGGCAACTGTATTTGAAACTATTTGCATTTGGACTGATTACTGCTGTATTAAAAACTATTGTTTTTTTTAATACTTACTACTACACAGTGTTACATGCGGTTGTATTGGCACTGGTAACTGCTATGTGGTATTATAGATCGTTTTATTTGCACATATAGTGCCAGATGGTTGTATTGGCACTGGTAACTGCTATATAGTATTATAGATGGTTGTATTTGCACATATACTGCCAGATGGTTGTATTTGCACTGGTAGACTGCTATATAGTATTACAGATGGTTGTATTTACATTGGTTACTGCTATTTAGTCTTATGGGCGGTTGTAGTTCTCTGCTCTAAATTCTGCTATATAAAGTCTTGCCACGAATGACACGTATCTGGTGTTGCAGATGGTAGCAATGGTACCTGTAATGGATGTGGAGGGGCATCTGGTAGTATATCTGGAATCACAGGCTGTCCACATGACAACTCTACTACTTGCAACGATACCAACACTGCCTGCTTTAAATATGACTATTGCCACACTCCACTTATAACAAACATTTCCCATAATAACGGTGCCAGCACCGACCGTATCACTTTTACTGGATATGGATTTGGTGAAAATCAGTGTCAGAATAACATCTATTTTTCTGGTGAGGCAGGACAAATTGTCGACTCTGGGAGTAACAGAATTGTGGCTACAATGGATCCAAATACTAACGCATCGGTTAGTCCAGTCAGCGGCCTAAAAAAGCTGGCATGCTCTGTATGCAACTATGGATACGCAGTTATAGATTCAACAATGGCAAAGCCCGATTACCTTCTGATGCCCCATATAAATGCAACCTCCCCAATGAACGGCTCAACAGCCGGGGGCACAGATGTAGAGATCCTTGGGGGAGGCTTCAGAGCAAGCAGTGTGGTGAAGATAGATGGTTACCTTTGCTCAGAGACCACGTATATTGACTACAACACGCTGCATTGTAAGACACTGGCCCTGGCCCACTCCGACACACCCAGGGACCTCACCGTAGTGGACTACGAAGGTCAGAATGAATGGACGGCAGAGTGCAGGATGCCGCAGTGCTCCTTTGCCCATCTTGCCACACGCACACCTGTTGTTGATGCAGTGGAACCTTCCATACTGCGGATAAATGATCATCAGATCAAGATCAATGGCTCAAACCTGGGTACAGCGGCCGACCTGAGCGTTACCATCGGGGACTATAAGTGCGACAATGTTGCTGTCGTGGTTGCTGATACTTACGTCACGTGTGATGCGAACTTTGTGGCCCATGGTTCGCTGTCCTTCAAGGTGACACACTCTGTCATGGGGCTCGCATCTGCTACTAAATCCACCATACAGGTCAGCATCTATAATCACCATCATCAAATAAATGTGTTTATCTCATTGTGTTAATGTTCTTTTCAATACAATTTATGTTTGGATGGATCGGAACCTGCCACTGGGGCTCAATGCCCTACACTTCTGTAAGAAATCTTCTTTTGCATTATTCCTTGAATATCACAGAAACAGTTTGATAACTTGGCATTTGGACACATGTCTTGTGTCACGTTTTTTAATTAGTATTTGTAGCTCTGAGCTAAATTGCTCTTTCTATCATAACCGGAAATGAATATAACGTCTGTTTAAAATATATTATTATAAGTTTATCAATGTTTATATACTATATAATTTATATTTTGCTTGCATCTTTTCAAGGCAAGATGTTCTGTGAGCACAGTGTCCCCGGCCTCTGGCAGCACACAAGGCGGACTGGAAGTAGTTTTCCAGGGCTATGGTCTCGTTGCGCCAGTGACGGTTACCGTTAACGGCGTAGAGTTCTGTACAAATATTAGAGCGATCAACACCACTTCTGTGACCTGTGTGACCAAGCCGATGGTGGCCGGGAATGTTCAGGTGGTCGTCAGCAGTGGCGGGCAATGCGGTACGTTAATGTTCTCCTATGATGCCGCCATCACACCAACCATCACATCTATATCCCCACAACAGGCGTATGTTGGCGATGCCGTCGTCATCAGCGGCACCGGACTCAGCACAAATGGCTCTGTGTCGGTGGACCTGGGAGGCGCACCGTGCATCGTTACATCATCCTCAGACACTGAAATCAACTGCACCACCCAGAGTCATCCGGCAGGTGGCGTGGCCGTCAGCGTCAGCACAAGCACAACTGGCCTAGCTTCTGGAAATCTCAACTTTACATATCTGCTGCAAGTGAACAATATAAGCATGGAAGAAGGTAATTTATTTATTTATTTATTTATTTATTTATTTATTTATTTATTTATTTATTTATTTATTTATTTATTTATTTATTTATTTATTTATTTATTTATTTATTTATTTATTTATTTATTTATTTATTTATTTTCATTCAATCAGTGGTTTATTTATTTATTCACTCATTCACTTTGTGGTTAGAGATTATATTTGGAGAAAAAGTTGCTGTAATCTAATATGACTTGATATTATTACAGGCAGCTTTGGTGGATGCCTGGAAATTACAGTAAAAGGAAATGGATTTGATCCCAACATGCCTGATGTTTCCATATGTGGGAGTCCCTGTGGGATAAAACCAGGAACTGTTCCCACTTCCTCAGAAATAGTTTGTATCACGCCACCTCATCCAGGTAAAGTATATTATTATAATTGCACTCTCACTTTTGCACATGTAAAAAAGAACTAATCTCTGTAGTGATTGCAGTCCTGTCAAACATTTATCTCATATTTTGATTTAAATGATTCTGCAAATATGTTGGAGTATTCGTGTGTCTGGACGTTTTTTGTGATTGAATCCAACACAATGACAAATAATGATCATCGCACATATTTATAAAGGGTTCTAAAGAGAATTTGGGTCAGTACGTTTTGGTCATTAAAATGCATAAATAAAGAAATAAAGGTGTAACTTTCAAAAATTTATCGCCAAGTATAACCACCATCAACCCCATTACTTCAGGGAGTGGCACAGTGGCTTGCAATGTTACTGTTACTTCGGGGACAGTGGAGGCAACCAATGACAAGGTGTTCACATACACAAACTCCAAGACATCCAAAGTATTAAGTGTGTCACCAAGACGTGGAGGCACGGGAGGAGGAACGCAACTCACCATCACAGGAACCGGATTCAAGTGAGTCTCCATAAAGACAATCCGTTAATATTGCATTCAAGGGGAACACCTAGGTTCCTTGGGTACATTAGGCACATTACTCACAGAAGAACACTTCAGTTAGTTTTAGCATATACATATGCTGCATGCTGGGAACCTCCAGGATAACAGGAACATAACCTGTGTTACATGGAAAGAAAACATCTGAGTTAATTAGTAGAACCATTACACGTGTTAAATATAGAGTAACACTTTAGTCAGGAGGAACATTTCATTCTCTTTGTCATCCTTTGGCGTCTGAAATGAACAGATATGAATTGAAATTGTATCAATATCTTTATTCGTTGCAGATGTCCGCCGAATGTTGTTAACGTAACAATTAATAACACTGAGTGTGTGATTAGCACGTGTAATAGCACTGAGATCCGGTGTGAGACGGAGCCTCGTCGGCCCTGGTGCAGATCTCACGTTAATGTCTACATCGAGGGCGAGGGATGCTCCACACACGTAAGTGATACCCCATCAAGCCACATACACACACACACACACACACACACACATACACACACATGCACACACACACACATATACACACACATGCACACACACATGCACACACACATACACACATACAAACATACATACATTTAAAGGATATTATCTATTCAATGACAAGAAAGCAAAGCATTTTTAAAAAGTGAAAACTTAACCTTTTGCCTTTTAAGAAATATATTGTATACTCTCCATGACATACTACCTCTCCACTTTTCAGAATGGTGATGATGCCCTGTTTGAGTATATAGATGTGTGGTCCTCTAACTTTACATGGGGAGGAGGCAACCTACCGGAAGCTGGTGACTTTGTAGTGATATCACCAGAACATAGGATTCTCCTTGACATAGACACTCCGATTCTAAAGTTACTTTTAATCAGAGGAGGTAATTTTACATCCATTGAAATAACAATAATGTGTTTTTTCGAGTATTTGCCACAATGCAGGTTAATAATTACTTTGATCAATGTCCAAGACGGCTATAACATGCATATTGAATATCGGAACTTAATTAGACAAATTTGACTTTTAAACATTTTTTTCAAACGTCTGTGTAGTAAATATTCTAATGTGACAAACATAATGACGAGGTACAGATACATAGATATTTAACCACAAGTTTTGATATATACAAATTATTTGTACAAGATTAATATTTTATGTGAAATCAAACGAAGATATTTACAAACCACATAGACTAACTAATATATTATCTCACCAGATTCTAGACAAAAGGATAAACTCATTATATAAATCAAGTGGTGGTTCCTCTGTTACAAAACATTTCTTTGCCTTCAATTACTTTGAAGATGGATTTTACATTGTATCATAAAGACAATATGAGTTCTAATTTCCACATGTCACCAAGTTAACTAAAATATTTTAGTCATTTGTAAATATAAAGAATTTACTCTGTGAACGATAATGCCAGGAAATTCCATTTATTCTGTCTGCTTATTTCCTGGTGACAAGGAATCATGTGCTGAGGAATGATTTCACCCAAGATTTAAATAACTGTGCAATTTAAAACATACTATTTCAATTGTGAAGACACTATAACAAATAGATAACCGAAAATAGCTGAGTTCTGTCACGTGTCGGGAGGTAATTCATTCCTCATTATTTGTCATTGTTGATTTGACAAAGTTACAAATCTTTTATATCCATAGTAGGGACATAAGATGGAATATTTGAAGTTAAACTATTACCTTTTCACAATGAAATCAGCATGATAAATGGTGTGAAATTTTAAATAGGCCGGTAAACGTCGGCAAACATTGATAAATGTATAAAACGAGCTTGTTATGGGTGAACTACCTGAAAAAACTAATAATACGTTTGTATATATCTCGGTACTGAAGAACCGAGATATATGCACTTGCATCTATACATTGAATTGGGTCAAATCTGGATACAAATCTGGATACAAATCTGGATACAAATCTGGATACAAATCTGGATACAAATCTGGATACAAATCTGGATACAAATCTGGATACAAATCTGGATACAAATCTGGATACAAATCTGGATATTCTGTTTTATAGGTTTAGAAGTGAACATAGTAAACAACAATTATATGCTACAAAGTGGACTACCTGATTAAATAACATTTTCAACTTTCAGGACAATTAGTGTTTGATAGGAAAGATTTACAACTTCATGCCGGGACCATTCTTATTACCGATGGTGGACTTCTTGAGGTAAAAATACAAATTTAATTCTTTATTCACAAATGTCTGGGAAATTAATTTTATAATGTCCAACTGGGAGGTGAGACATGTTACCTTCAACCTACATGCAATCGACATCGAAGGGCGTTGTGTTATGCGCCATTGTTAACACCGTTTATGACATTATTTAACTGTTAGGTTGGGACTGAAGAAGAGCCGTTCATGAACAGTGCATCTATAACCCTCCACGGCCAACCCAGAGAACCTGAGTTGCCAGTATATGGTGCCAAGGTGCTGGCAGTAAGGGATGGAAGTCTTAGCATGCACGGTTAGTATATTTTATTGGGGGTTAGTATAAGTGGGACGGGTGTCATAATCTGAAGATCTTGAATGTCAATTCTGGCTTTGTGAATAGAGAGCATATGTGCATCGTGATTGCTTGATAATAAGACACAAACCCAGGCTCTTGTCTTTATCTCATACTTATCCACTGCAGATAGATGGGGTTTGCAATCAGCTTTATATTCAAAGCAAATCAGTGAAATCATGGGAATAAGTGTATATTAGTAGTGTTGTTTGTGGATCATTTAAGCCCTCAGCTCATTTACATAATGTAATCAATTTTATATGTATAGGATAAGGTATGGTCACATAATTATTACGCAGTATAATTGTTGAGTGAAACAAGACGATTATTCAAGTAATGAACGAGTGGCCATTTAGAATTTGGACTCATAAAGCACTGAAACTGATTATAGTACATATTCTGAATTATTGATATCAGTGTATGAATGTATATATCATGCCTATCACATGGTGTAATAAATTTCAGTTTCTCCAAATTTCAAAATCATTCTTTTCAACAGTGAATATACAAAACCATTATTTTATATAACACTTTGGATATGAAATGAAAGAGCCTTGATTTCAATTTTCACAATCATATACTTATTGAATAACAAAATAATCACCACAAACAGTATCAAAACTGAAATATATAACACTAATCTAAATTGTCAGTAAAGCTCAGATCTTTTTGTTGATGACTACTTGCAATTATCAAGTCTTCAAAAATTTGCTTTGGGTTTATTTGTTGTCTTTTATTTATAGATAAATCAAAGAATCACTATTATGAATCAAGTCGTCGTGTGGGTAACATAGGACTTATGTTGCAATATATAATGCCACAGTCTTACATTCAATGTTATCATAGATTTTCTTCAGAAACTATAGAAATCTTCACCTTGAATTGCAGGCCTCCAGGTTACATAATGGGCATGTCTCATTTTGTGTCAGTAGCAAGGCCATCTATGAACCAAACATTACGTGATATAAAGTATAGCAATACTGATCTGTGATTAGCTAGAGAAACAAGGCCATATTTTAATAATACTTGTGATTGGCTAGGCCATATCGTAATAATACATACGGTGAAACTAGGCCACCTATAAAGCCCTCTATTAAAAGGGTGTAGCTCGGTCTCAGCTGGTTAAATAGCCATCATGCAGTTTCGAGATTCCTACAAAAGGTTGCAGTCTCTGGCAATAGGGGTAAACGGAAAGTAGTTCGGCGGAGGGGTGATCTGCAAAAGTAGTTTGGCACAGGGATGATCTGCAAAAAAATATCAGAACACTCTTGAGGCACAAAGTATGATCACGATGTCACAATTGAACTTTTTTATTTTTCCTTATAGGAAAGCCGGTTATAACATGGACGATTCTAGCAGAGACTGCTCTGCCAAATAGCACACAGATTGTACTCAGCATTAATGTGGACTGGAAAGTAGGAAACACCATTGTGATAGCTACCACGGGACATAGTATGAGCCAAATACAGACAGAAAAGAGAACTATTGCTTCAATATCAGTGAATAATAAAAACCAGTCAGTCATTACCTTAAATGTAAGTATGTTTTATTGAACTTATTATGTTCATGCATGCAGTGAATGTTCATCTATATTTTCGTTCCACATTTTAACCAATAACACAAAACAATGATTGTATCATTACCTCCATTATTATAGTAATCCCAAGATCATTACAATCCGGTTTAAATCAAATATTTACAAGTGCAAAAAAGTGAGAGTGCAACCATATTCACTTAAATATCTTGCTTGAAATGTTATACTTATTGTAAGGGAATAAATTGTATTTCATCTTGATTATTATAAGAACAAATGAAAATACTTATTCAAATGATCATCATGCAGGAGAAATTGGTCTATAAGCATCTAGGAGAAACGATAAAACTAGAAGAAGCGGGAAATTATACTCTCGAGACAAGAGCTGAGGTTGGATTGCTTGACCGGAACATTGTGGTGAAAGGAAGCGACGACGTAGCTTGGCATATTAAGATCGAAGCCTGTCCTGAGAGTTTTGATGTCGGTATGTGTTCTCTCTCTATATACTTGATAATGTTAAAAAAAACATCTGCCATTTTAGCAGATAAATCCTATATTGTATAATATCTATTGGTGGCAAATATTTTATTTTCTTAAATCAAACTCGATAACATATTTCCTCTTCAACACATATTACAACACGTATTACATTTTAGTAGGACTTTTTACAAACCTAAATGTGGAGTATATATAACTGAAAAACGCCATACTTTAGTATTTTGCTATTGTTTTATGGGTATTGCTGTGTGTAGGGGAGTTTGCTGTCCAGTCGTGCTTCCAAGGCCGGTTCGGGGAGGAGACCGGCTCCGATCAGTATGGAGGGCATGTCATGATGGGGCACGAGGCAGGATTGACGGGTGTCATTCCACGAGCCAACATAGAGTACGTGGAGTTTACAAACACGGGACAAGCCTTCCGGATAGGCAGATACACAGTCCATTTCCATATGATCGGCGACGCCAGCGGCAGTTACGTCCGGGGGTGTTCAATGCACCGGACGTTCAACAGGTAACATCGCCGTGTTTTTCTTTTTTTTTTTCTTTTTTTTTTTCTTTTTTTTTCTTTTTTTTCTTTTTTTTTCTTTTGTGAATAACAAAACAGACAACGGTGGTCATAAATGATGCCAAGTTGGAACAACTTATAAATATCTAGTTGAACTTGATAATGCATCTAAGTATGAGTTTCTTACAACTAAAATGTAAGCATGAATTTATAATAGAAATTATTTGCGCTATCACAGTGATTAATTATTGCTAATACAATGTATATCATGTTAACATCCATTTCAGTGTAGAGAACAAACACACACACGTTTTTTTTATGATTAGATTTTAGAGAGTGTTTTGTGCACTTCCGGCCCGCAATCGGCCTATTATGCGTGTGTATGAAAACATATATATTTATATGCACATGTATGTATATTCATATATACCATGTCATCTGTAACTTTCAGGGCTGTAAACATTCATGGTACTAACAATGTGCTCCTGGAGTATAATGTCATATATAACGTGATGGGCGGTTCGGTATTCCTTGAAGATGGTGTAGAAATGGGCAACATCATTCAGTATAACCTTGCCGTGTTTGTGAAGGCCAGCTCCAGTCTTCAGGTACTGCTTGAAATATTGTAAAAATCACATTAATGCTCACTTCGATGAAACATGATGTATCTGTGGTGTATCTGTGGTGTATCTGTGATATATCTGTGATGGATCTGTGATGGATCTGAAATGTATCTGTAATGAATCTGTGATGAATCTGTGATGTATCTGTGATGGATCTGTGATGAATCTGTGATGTATCTGTGATGGATTTGAAATGTATCTGTGATGCCACTGATGGATCTGAAATGTATCTGTGATGAATCTGTGAGGGATCTGTGAGGTATTAGAGATGTATTATAAGTCCATTAGGCTTAGGTATATATATATATATATATATATATATATATATATATATATATATGGTAATTCATCAAACATCATATCATATGTGATCATCATATTATATTATATCAAAGGTCATTATTTTTTTCAGAATGATGATGTCACCCCCGCAGCGTTTTGGTTAACAAACCCAAACAATACAGTACAGCACAACCATGTAGCCGGGGGAACCCACTTCGGCTTTTGGTACCGGATGAAAGAATTACCGGATGGTCCATCAAGAAAGCAACCTCAATATCAAGACATGGACCCACAGCTGGTTGATCTTGGTATATTTAATGAACATATTTTATTTTGGCATGTGATATATGTACTAGATCTCTAAACATGTTTGGGTGTTTAGATTGCATTGTTTACAACGGAAATTGCTACGAACGGTGTAGAGTTGAATTAGATCAAGAGATAGACAGAACAAATTAAGTGAGGGGAGGAGGGTCAAGGATGACATTGGCGAAAAAGATGATGCATTAAGTCCCTGAAGAGATT